>RSEF01000001.1:49249361-49283437 GCA_003993805.1 Himantopus leucocephalus
GCTACTGTAACTACGGAGAGAAAGATCTATGGCCCACACAAGAACCAACTCCTATTACAAAGGGGATTTTAAACAAATATGCCTCTGTAGTCTACTGAGTGAAGTCAATCAACATTACACTTATTTCAGGACTCATTTTCTCTGTGCTTTGTTGTACAGATAGGGAATTAAAAAAATAAAATCAGGATAACATAATACAAGCTAAGCAAATGACTCCAAAATTTGCAGTTGTATGTCCTCTACAATGAGAGTATTAGGGGGCTCAGTGGATGGGAGGTTGTTTCCCCTCCAAACACTGAGATTTAAGCATCAGGTTCGTAACTGAGTGCAAACCTTTCCCACGAAAGGAAGTTCTCTTACTTGACATTCTTGAAAATTAAAAGGTTTACCATATACACCAGTATCTTCACTCTCCAAAAGAGGCAGTGCAGAAGTCATAGCTAGGAGGTTACTAAGATAGCTTTGAGCTACTTCCATACCTTCCTTACCCTTGGCTGTTGGGTGCTGCTGCTATGATGCAAACACTCGAGAGATTTAAGACTGTAGCAACCTGTTCTTTGCTCTTATGACTTGACATGCTCTGCATGCTGTGGCCCCAGCTCAAATACATGACCTGTGTTATCATTCGTCAAAAAGGATCCCGACAGTGCAGCCTTAATGCCCTCTATCAAGTTCTAAGGCAAAGGTATCCAGTGCTGGTAGATTTTATGTCCCTTTTTCATCACTCCTTTCTGTTTGAAAGGATGTCGTAACAAAGACGACAGTTGATGCCAACTGTAACAATACACTTTACGATATCAGGTACTATGAACATGCCACCCGGAGTCCTGACAGATTTCTTCACTTAAACTACTGCAGAAACTCCCAGAAAGGAAGGTACTTCTTATCCAAGAAATAAATCCCATAAAACCCACAGGAAATATTAAGACAGCAGTAACTGTCCTTAATCAGTCAGAAAGAATAAGTATTCAGTGAAACACAGTTGCGAAGAGTTTCTCAGCATCTTAATTACTACTGAGGGATCAATGCAGCAGCATCAAATCAAAATTTCTTTTTTAACACTGCACACTGCTGTGCCTGCAAACTAATACATAACTGTTACGTGGGTAAAACAGCCTCACCGTCAATCTAGCACTTGAAAAGTTGCAGAGAAACACTAATATTTGCAACAGAGAGAGAGCCTTTGGGGAACTTTGCTTAATTAAACTGTACTTGCCCTGGACAAAAAAAAGAGCACATGAATCCTTCATTAAGGGTAAGGAGCCTCTCTTGCTGTTCAGCCTTCACCAACGACAACATCCCCCTGCACAAACAGTCAAGACAATTTCCCTTGTCTTACCTCCGAAGCAGCACCCTCCCCAGGAAGAAGCAAGATCAAGACAGCAGGACACACTCCTTTCATGCTATGTGGTGGAATTAGGCCACAGCACTCACTTTCCTCACCCAGAGAGAATGAGGCCAAAAACCAGGTTACCAACTCCTAAGTCTGAGCAGCCTCAAAGAAAAAGGGGCAGCCAAAAAGCAGGCTGCATAAATCGCCATACCTAACCACAGCCTAATCTCAGCTGCCTTCTTTATCAGGAGTGTGCAGGTACTCCGCAGCGCACGCCCCACACTCCCAGGGGAGCAGCGTGCACGGGAAATCCAGCCTTCCAGGAAACTGGACACATCACCGTCCCTCCCCACCACACGCAGCCTTCCCATGGTGCTGCCCAGAAAGGGTGGGCTCCTCTTTCCTGTGCAAAGATCTGTGTAACTTTTAGACAAACTACCTTCAGTCACTTCAGCAATAAATTCCAATCAGAGCTAGCGAACCAAGTCCTCTTTCACAGAGGGCAAAGGAGGAGAGGAAGAGGAAGTCCAAACTCTGAGGAAGGGTAGGTGCTAAGCTTTCAGGATGACAGAACAGACTCCCACTCTGACTAAATATGCCTGTGCTAGAAGGGAGCAGTTTATATTGAAAACAGTATATAGTCTCTTCTTAACATGATTTCNACAGTATATAGTCTCTTCTTAACATGATTTCAGAATATGCCACTTTTCCCCCCACTCCACAGAAACTATTAATCGGTGAGGTCACAGCTCATCTTTGGGCTTCGTTTTTCTCTGAAGTTCTCCTTATATTCAATTGNCAGAATATGCCACTTTTCCCCCCACTCCACAGAAACTATTAATCAGTGAGGTCACAGCTCATCTTTGGGCTTCGTTTTTCTCTCAAGTTCTCCTTATATTCAATCATTAAGGCAGATTAGAAAAGTCTCACTATCTCTAAGTTAGATCTCATCCTGCATGACGACTGTCTGGGAAGGCGATATTTAAAAACAATCAGTTCCAACCTCCACTAGATTAATGGAACAGACGTCTATTGTAAATTTAAGGTCTAATTTAAAATTAAGTTTTCTGGTCTTACAGACATATACACACAATATGTGTATAATGCAGGATATTACAGCAGAATACATACTACCCTGTTGCAATATCCTACAGTGCATATATCTCTCATAGATAGAAAAATCGTATACCAAGTTTTGTTCTTTGTGCTGAAGGCCTAACCTGAACATACGCTAAAACAAGTTCTTAAAGAGAGTGACGTTTGAACCCAACATTACATACAGGAATAATCCTCATCATCTAATAACAGTTTTCCCTTTCTGCAAGATTTTTAACTCAAAGAAATTTAATTGACATGTCCTCAGATATGATGCACTCAAGTCCGCTCATTTATGTGCATGCAAAAATAAAACAAAATCACTTATTGGCAGTGTCAAGAAATGAAGAATACATATATACTCTCCCCCTTCCTCCTCTGAGCTATGAAGCTAACTGTAATTTTTTCTTTCCCATATGCATTAAGAGAAACAATTGTACATAAAGCTTTCTGATGGTGATGGCATTCTACCCCACTCATATAGAAGTTCAGCTAATGGCTTTAGTAACAAAGCTCAATGCTCCATTAAAGACCAGACCTGAAGTTCACCAGAATTTCAGGATTAATGCTTTCGCCTCAGCACTTCCAACTACCTGGGCTGTGGAAAAGAAAACACAGCTTAAGTCTCTTCCTATAACTGTCATATCTAGCAGGAAAAACAAAGGCTGAATAGTATATTAAATATTTAATTCTATTGCTATTTCAGACACATACATTTGTCCTTAGTAACTACAAAATAGTTAGATGCAAGACAAAAAGGACACAACCCAAAAAAAGCAGAGTCACTTTGTCTTTGCTGAGATAAATTTATTCCTGTGAAGCAGTAAAGTCTACATGGGGTCTGACAAACAACACAAAAAATCCAACAACCAACCAAACAAAAAAACACAAAGCAACAGCAAACCATGGCAGTCTTAAACACAACAAGGTGGACTTCACCACAATTGACATCCGTCAGTCAGAACTGTCAGGAAGCATGACAAGTTTTTGAAGAGTTTCCTTTGGGAAGAGATAGAGCTTTGTTCCATGCCACGGCCAAATCTGATTAAATGAATTCATGTTATAGACTGCTTCATGTATGATCTGCACCTTTTATATGCCTTATTAGAGGAAAATAAGATTTATTGATAATGAAGTAAAACCATTCAGAGTTGGTCATGAACAGGGGTTTGTTATGTGCCTTTTTTTTTTTATTTTTAATAGTAACAGGCAACATTCATTACCAGACTGCCTCAAGAGGATTATAACTTCACAATTGATCTTCATATTTGCTTTTAATATCATAAAACCAGAAAAGGCTCTTTGATATCACTGGAGGAGCTGGGGGTAGGGGGGGAGGAGGACAGGGAGCAAGAGTTTTAGCAGTGATGTAAATCTTTACCTCTGTTCCTTTAGACTTTGCCCCTCCAAACTGCAAGCTGACTACAGGTAAAAAGAAGGGGAGCATAAGCTCAGAATGATCTTGATGAAAGCTTTTTCATATATAGTATCAAAGACATTTTGAAAAAGCCATCTGGACTTCAAGAAGAGAGACAACACCATAATCTCTCATTCTAACAATAGTTAAACCAAACGTCATCCTTTCCTACCAATCACTGGAGTACACTAACTTGTAGACCCAACGATCTAACCAGTTAAGGTATGACTTCTAATACAGACCGCTCCTGGAAGCATGAAGCAATCATAACCTGATTACAGAAGGATAAATACATAAAACCTTGCTACTGCGTGACAGGCTAGCCTGAAGTCAGGTAACCGTGCTGCAGTAACACTCTGACAGGCTTAACCACAACACACATTCATTCTTCCAGTTCAGTTCACAACCGAAAGTAAACCAATACCCTTTACCGGGGAGCAAGTGACAACTTAAACACAGGAAATGGAGCAAAGAGTAGTAGAAATTTACGTCCTATGTTCAGGAGGCGATTCTATCCAGCACTATGAGGCAACATATGTATTTGTATAGCCTCACCTCCATGTAAAATCTTTGTGGGATGGATGAAATACATTAAACAAAACAGAGGTGGTGAATTTAAGAAAAGCACTGTATAACAACAATATCCTAATTTTCTCCCCTATTCTGGGAAGACTTCTACTTGATCAACCTACATCTCATAATCATTGAGATTTTTTTTTTCTCCAACTACCGAACAACTTCCAAACTTAGGAACAAGCACATAGCCCGTCAAAGGTCATTTTTTGCTTTTGGGATATCCAGTGAATTAAATACTGTGTGGAAGCTTTTGGCCTTCAAGAGAAAGAAAAACTATTCAGGCAAACCCGCATTATCTCCGGATTGCCACAGCCTTTCCTTATTTGGCTAACGTTTTGAGATTCCAATCAGACTGCTATGAAGTTCAACATGCACAAAGCATCCATTTTGAGGGAACTTCACAGCCAGTTTCCCTTCCATTCCACCCCCCCCCGCCCCAAGTGAAAGTTACCTCCCTCAGCACCAACCCCCCCTCCCACATATCCACACCAGAACAAAGCAATATGGATTCGGTGGTTTTGGGTTGGTTTTTTTTTTGTTGGTTTCTTTTTTTTTTACTGCTGTCCAACGCACCAAAGAAAACTGGAAGAGCCCTGCTCCCCCTTAAAGTTCAGCTTCACACACTGCGGCAGAAGCCATCACTGAAGAAAGCGAGCAGCCTGTTATTGATACACGTTTCTATATTAGGAACAAAACACTGGTTCCCCTTAGAAACCGGAGAGAAATAGACGATCCGTCTCTCCGCCCGCCCGCCCGTCCGAGCGGGGTTTAATCGGCTCAACTGCTGCGACACCGGGGAGACGGGGGCAGCGGCAAACTGCTACCGGGATCCCGGGCAAGAGGCAGCCCGGGGCGGGGGGGAGNGGGGGCGGGGGGGGGGGGGGGGGGGGGGGGGGGGGGAAGCCCCCGGGGCCAGCCCGCCTCCTCACCTGCCGGCCGCCACCCCTCCGCCGGGGGGCACCTGTGCCGGCCCCCCCCGCACCACACGGGGGTCCCCGCTCCCCCCGTCCCTCCTTCCCTCCCTCCCGAGGGAGGCGCTGCCAACAGGGGAAGCGAGGCGAGCGGGGAAAGCGAAAGAGGGTCACCGGCACCTCCTCCTCCCCGCCGAAGGAGAGGCCCAGCCACCCCCTTCCCACACCCGGCCTGCGGGGAAGGGGCGCAGCCTCTCGCCCCCTCCAGCCCAGCCGGCCCGGGGGCTCGGGCCGCTCCCCCGCGGCCCCCTCCGGTGGCCGCCGCCGCCTCCCGCCCCGCGCTCCCGGCCCCTCCCCGCCCTGGCGGAGGGGAGAGCAGCCGCCTCCGGCCCCTTCCTCCTCCGCCTCCTCCCGGGGGGGGCACTTGGCCGGCCGGCCTCGCCTCCCCNCCCCCCCCCCCCCCCCCCCCCGCCGCTTCCCTGCCTGCCCAAGCCCCGGTCCCACCACCGAGCTCGGCCAGGCGCCCCCCCCACCCCACTCCACCCCACCCCGGGCCGGCGGGAACGGCTCGGCACCGACCTGGTGGAGCGCGGTGAGCCCGTCCACATTGGCGTAGTTGATGTCGGCGCCCCGCTCCAGCAGCCGCAGCACCTCCTCGGTGTCCCCGCTGGAGCAGGCGGCCAGGAAGACGGCGCCGTCGTCGAACTTCACCTTGGTCTTTTTGCGCTTGACCACGGGCGGCTCCAGGTCGGTCTCGGAGCCGATCCAGCGCTTCAGCTGCTCGTTCCGCTTCTGCTTGGCGTCCGCCATCTTCATACCCCGCTCCTGCCGGGCCCCCTTAGCTAACGCCGCACCGAGGATAGACTATATACCGCCAGTATCCCACAGCGCACCGCGGCCCGCACTCGCCCTCGCTGGCTCACCCACCCAGATGGAGGGCGCAGGGCGGGAGGCAACAGGAGGGGCGGGGCGGTGGCGGCGGCCTCGTTAGCATAACCTCGCGAGAGTTCCCGGCGGTGGGGCTTGGGAGGAGCGGCGGGGAGCGGGGGGGAAGCGATGAGAGAAGGCGGGCGCGGGCACGGGTGCGCGAGCGGGGCGGGGCGGGGCGGGGCGGGGCGGGGCAGGGGAGTGACGCCGCCGGCCGCCGCCTGTGTTGTGACTGGGGCGAGGCCGGCTCGGTTTGCCTCATCCCGGGCCGGTGAGTTCAAGAGTTCAGCCGAAGGGTGACCGGCTTCCCCTGCCCCGCCGGGGCGGAAAAATCCCCCGCGACCGCAGGGGAAGAGCCGGGCCGAGAGGCGGGCGGTGGAGCGGGCCCGCACGGCCCCCGCTGCCTGCCCGGGCCTCCCCTCGGGGGCGGCCGGAGCACCGGCCTTCCCTCGGCTGCGGCCTGGGTCTGCCGTCAAGGCTGGAGAAACACGCTGGGAAAGTGATGAGGGCCTTGGCCATGAAACGGCCATCGCCGAAGGGAGACCGGGGACATCCGTCTCCAGAAGGAAGCGTGTGGGGAGAGGGAACGGGACGCTTTATTGGGGCGTCCGGTCTAGGCCTTGAGCCCGAAAGCCTTTGGGTGTGCGGCTCCCGGGGGCTTCTGCGGCGGGAAGCATGGTGTCCCTCCACCTCTGCGGGGCAGCTCAGTGAAAGGTGCTGCTGTCCCTGCCAGCCACCTCTGCGTCTCGTCCAACAGGGCAAACGCAGCAACTCAGAGGAAAGAAACTGGGCGATCCCCTGTTTTGGGAGGTTGGACGTGTCCGCGTTAGGGCAGCTTGCTGTACAAAAGCACCATTGGCCATTTCCCCTGACACTTCTGCGTGGCAGTGGACAAATCCCTGTGCTTATTGTCCATTCTACTTAAAGTTTACTTCCATTATCTGAAAACCTGAGGTAGCACATCCCTCTTTTCTGTTGGGAGAAAACAAGTAGTTACAAAGCATACAGCATTTGAAGGTACAGAGACTAAAATGTATTCATGCGGAGTTGTGACTTCTAGGAACCAAGCTATTATACATACCAATTTTTTTTCCATGCATAGCATGTTTTCTTTAGCGAAAAGCAATATGTATTTTGTTTTAAATTGAATCATCTCTGGGGATAAATGTGGTTTTAAACTTACTGGAAAAACAGTTTTATTTTCAACTAATTATAGGAAACAAAGTATAGTTTGAGAGGGTCACCAAACCTCATACACTCCAAATTTTGCATGGTTTGTTCTTTTCTAATTATAATGTCTCTTTCTTACGGTGGGCAGTCTCACAGCCTACTCAGGCTCCTTATTTCCATTTTTATTGATAAAAATGTCATCAGCATTTTGCAAGAAGTCGTAATGTACCTGCAGCAATGTGATGAATTTGATGTCTTTCAGAACATATTTTCATCTGGAGACATTTGTGTGGTATCCATCAGATTTACACATACAGCAATGCAGGAGATACAATGCATTGACAATGGGCAGGCACAGTGTGATTGTGAACAAAAGATGACATCTTGAGAGGAAAGGTTTGCCGTCTAAGTAGGTGGATGAACGATTATCCAGCACCTAATTTATACCTTCCCGTTGACAGCCTGTGTGACTATCCAGAGGTACAGTTTAGGGTCCTGGGTTTGAATGTATGGCTGACTGCATAACGCGCTCCAGAAGCAGTCTGTGCAGTGTTTATTACTCACACCGGTGATTGAGTTGTGCTTTGGCATAGCGCTGGTACTGTCGGCCCAGTATAGACAGTTACCAGCGTGGAGCTTGGCTGCATCAGCTGACTCAGGTCTAAGGAAGGGATTTGTGCAGGCTCCAGCCGCCTGATGTGGTCTTGTTCTTGTGGGTAAACTTCCTTGGGGACAGACTCTTAATCCAGTGCCATTTCCTAAGGGGCTGAAAAGTATAGCCCAGAAAAAGATAACAAGAAAAAGCTGAGTCCTCCTTCCCCAGATGTTCCTGTTATTTTACATGTACCCTCCCCAACACCCTCCTTCTCTCTTTCTTTCGCTCAGTTGGCCATCTGAAAATTTGTCTCTTCAAAGAAACCACATAGCTGAAGAATGCAATACACTGATTTCAGCAAGCACTATTTAAATCAAAGTAATGCAAAAAAACTGCAAAGTAATTCTAGGCAAATTGATAGGCACTTACTCAAAATGCCCTCTCTTAGGAATTTCATTGTCATGGAGCATTTTTTTAGGTTTCCATCAGGAGACTTCCAGACATCCCTGACTTCATTCCTCTAGCTCAGCTTTTTCTTTCTGGTCATGGATCCTCCTTGAATGCCTTCAGCTCGCTATCTTTGGCTTGCTAGCGAAATGCAGAGGTTCTCCAGCTCAGAAAGGGCATCTCTTTCTGTTCTTAAGTATCTTACAGTCTGGTTTTAAAGACCAGATCTAAGACCTTCCTTTTGTTCCTTTCTCCGAGGCATTTTTCATTGATTCAGCTCCAACTTTTCAGAGAACTTCGGCAAATATCTTTCCTTACTCTGCAGCTATTTGTATGTTCTACATTTTTGACTTTATTTTTCCTTGACGTTTTCATTTTCATTTTTTTGGGTTGCACCTCATTTGGGAGTTATGTTATGTTTGAAGCTTTTTACAGACCCCACAGGCAACGTCTAATTCATTCATATGCAGCCAGCTGAAATTCAGTTATTCCGTATATATGGGGTTTATATACATTTCCCAGATAGTTGTGTGCTCTGCAGTAAGTTATATGTGGCCCTTGAACGTGATCTGGCAAAGCATATGGTCTTCCTTAAGCAAAAAGTAGGTCTGTCATTCCTGTAAACTGGTTAATCTCTGCAATTGTTCACATTTTTGGTATTCAACAAAATTCAGAACAAGAAGGGAGTAATGATAAGAGGAAGAGTAGTAATAATAATAATTCTTAACACTTGTTTTTAATTTCCGTATTTTTCTTCTCTCATATGTCACATAAAAGTTTATAATTTCAATAGCAAAGGCATACTGGGCCATATTCTTTACTCCATCCTACCAGTTTGTTGTAATTCAATTTCACCGTAAAATCAGTGTAGCTGAGAAGAGATGAGACCATCTACAGCTTCTAATTCGGTACTAACTGACATAAACATATACAATTGCCAATAATATTTGCTGCTGATGTTCTCTTCCAATTATCTACCTAAGCATGGAGGGTGAAATTCATCTGTGCAGAGGGTTAGAACAAGTCCCATATATTAAAGCTCACTTTGAAGACCATATTGAAAGTAAGTATAAAATTTGTCCTAAAACAGTCATTACCGCAATACAGTATCACAAGATTGAATTAGATAACTGCGTAAGTGTGCATGTTTACAATAATAATAGTATGATAAGAAGAGACACTTATAATTTTAGGTATCTGATGTGTACAACTTAAGGACACACTAAGTAGACCAAGTTTTATCAGATTGTTTTGATACCTCTCTACCAGACTACCCAACTACCCAACTAAATGTTTTATCACATTGTTTTGATACCTCTCTACCAGACTACACAACTACCCAACTAAATGTGCACTAAAATCCTCTGCGTGTGTATACATAGCACCAAAAGTGTTTGAATACGTAATTTTCCACATACAAATACAAGCACTGAATTCAGCAGGACTACTTTTCTCTAGAGATAACCATGTAAACATTTGCAGAGATGGCATCTATGCATGTATATATTTTCAGTTAATTTAATGGCAGGCTTCAAGTGATCAGTAAAATGTTTTAACAATGAGATTGTTATCAGTGTGCTTTCTGGGTTTCCATTTTTTCTTAAAAGCATTACAACCATTGTTCAGAGCTATTTCACGCAGGCTTCTGGACCACAGAAGTACACAGATGAAGCTTTTGCACTACCCAAAATAGTCAGCTTCTGGGATGTAGAATTTTTGTTCTGACCTCCTAAGGATAATTGTTGTTTTGTCTTTCATCTTGAACAGCAACAGACACAGTGTGGCTTCTAAAAATTTTGTCCTCACATTTTTCTCTCCCCTGTGAAGAAAACTAATATATCAGAGTTAATTTTGTCAACTCTAGCTCTGGGAAAAATGGATAGTTTGAAGAGATAGTGACAAATACTGTATATATAGACAGAAAACTTTCTAATAAATCTTCCAGATTTTTATAAGAGAGTCATGGATTTTAAAAAGAGAGATGGAATAAGAAAATATAGAAGCTTTTTTCAATATGAAAAGGCCATGACAGAGATGCTTATCTAAAGAATAAGCATTTATTTCATTTTTTTATTTGATAGTCATAGTCCTTTCTATTTTTAAATCTGGTGTATTCTCTACTCTGATTGTGTGACAAACCCACACAAGTAACAGTGGAAACTCTGGTACATTCCTTATCCAGAAAAAAGAGATAGGAAGACTATGCAGAAAGTGCTATCAAAATTTTAAAGTAAATTATGTAAGAAGCAGACTTTTCGCTCTTTGATGTCTTCAGTTCTGAGGAAGATTCTTACACAGAACCCCCCCCATTTCAAGGTGGGTTACTTTTTGATGCTGCATAATGCTGAGTCACCAAAACCAAAACTAAAACTACCATAGCAACCGGGGCACATATTTATAAACTGTGCAGTTCTGAATCAGATCTGCAATGGTGTATTCTCCCAGCATCTTTGATGAGCTTTACACAGATTGCTGTCTCCATATTCTTGGATGGCAATGCAAGCTAACATTTAAACTTGATTCACAGAGAGATTCTCTGACATACTTCTACGTGTACCCATCTGTTAAACGGGCATTCGTTCTACTGACAATTTCAATAGTGCATGGGTTAAGCTAAAAATAGTTGTCTTGGCTAGTAAAAAGCAACACCATGTCCTTTAGAAATAGGGAAATACACTTATTTATAAAATTGACTTTATAAAAGCATTCTTACTTTCAATTAAATTTAAGTTTTGCCTAGTCACTCCATGAAGAGACAGAACTGAGCCGGATGTTGGGTACCAGAAATATAGGCACTCTGTTTCTTTGCAGTCTCTGCAGTCCTGGGAATGTGGCGTGGATGTGGGTGTAGACATGGTGTTAGACACTCTGCCATGACAGTTGTCCGTTTTGGCCTTGTGTTGCTGAAAACAAGTATCTTTGCTTTATTCTGCTGTCCAAAAGGCTTTTATGAACCTCTGTTCAGCATTTCTGCAGGAAAAGTGTTTCTTTTCCACCATTGCGTGTGGCTTGAGTCAAGGAGCGTACTGCTGAAATGCACGATTTAATACTGAGGGGGAAGGGAATGACCTGTCCCTCTGAAATGCAGGCAAGATGTTCCCTGTGAGCTGCATTCTGAACATATCACAGCTGAGAAACATACTTCCAGGGCTGCAGGAGGATGATTTGGACAAAGAGAAATGAAAGACATCCTGTTCTAGCTTCTCACTCACAATGCAAAAATATACAGACACTCAAGGGTTATTGACAGCTGTGACACTTAGATTTCTGCCTTTCTGCTACCAGAAGGTATATGAATTTCCTTTTTAAATATTTGTTTTGGTATATGAAGGTGTCCTATCTCTAACTTGGGGTTTAAAAATACTAAAATCTCTGTGTGGCTGAACAATTGGCTTGGCTTGGATTTTGGGCATCTAGGAGTATGCCCTGCTGCTCATGGTGCCTACAGGCTCTATTTTTATGAGCCAGCAGGGCATATGACATAACTGCGTGCTCACATCATGTTTAGTCTTAGCAATGTAGTAACATAAGTAACACACCTATATTACTGACAAAAATAATGTCATCCTTTAGCCTAATCAGACAGCCATTAAAAGGAAAACCAAGTCGGTTTTTTTTAAGAGAACTGGCTGATAGAGTATAGTGATACTGGTTTATAAGAATATTCATAAAGACCTGTTTCTCTGAATACAACAGAAACAAGCAAATGAAAGCAGTTCCCTTGCTCAGAAATCACTTTTTCTAGGAGTTTACCGTCCTAATAAATGCTTTCACTATTGCTTTTCTGTCCTCTGTATTTGTTATTAGCCCTGTTTTTGCTATGGAAAGTTACTTCTTCTGTAGGTGACTCCTCAGGCTACAGCTTAACTGATCAGACTTCATCCCAAACCATCAAGTGTCTCCTTTGGTGGCCTCCTATTGTTCTTTAATACAAGGCCGTAAAGAAATTGAATTGCTTCATCCTGTCACTTCAAAAGAAAAGTGACTTAATTGAGACAATTAATCTGAGGCAACATTAATCTGCAGCAACCACTAATGTAACGCTAAGGTACTCCAGAAGCTTTAATGTCTATATCGTGAATGCACAGAGATGTCTACTTCAGAATCTTCTTAAATAGCTTCTGGTTTGACAGGCTTATGACTTTCAACCCTCATCTGATGAAATCGCATTTCCTAACTGTTCCTAAATTGGTTTGCTGGCCTGCAACTCCCCCGTTCAGTCATCGTGATAACTCAAAAGGTCTCATTGAGATGGGACCCATAAAAATCCTTTTCCTTTAGCAGACGCTAAAGGTAACTGAAAACCAGCTTCTTCCCACCACAGCATTATTTAGTCATTTAGCAAAAGATGAGGAAAAGGCTGTCATGTCATTATCTTAGCCAAATTTTTTTCTTTCCCTAAACACTTTGGATTTATGACACAGCCTTCTCTTTGCCTGAGAGAAAGGCATCTCTTTCAGCGTTTTCTCAGAGACCTAGGCTGAGGTTTCACTAGATAACGGAGTCATTCAGGCAGGTTACTGCCATGGAAAGGGCCAATCCTCCTGTCTTTGTACTGTCCATTCCCTATCCGCAGCTGCACAGACACCATTCCCAACCTTTCCCCAGGCTTCGGTGTTCATTTGACACCTGAGTGAGTTGTCTACACTGGCAGACTACTTGGCTTGGCTAGTTTTCTGCTGGTCTAGCAAACTGAGCAGACTCATCAAAGGGTGACAGAAGGCTTCCAAAATAGATGGGAGTACGTGGCCAGGCCTGAGGAACAACAGTGTCACTCACCTCAGAAGCAGGGAGACATTATGTAGGCTCAGCCATCACATGAAATCTCACTCGGAGTTCCAGCTGTGACCACTAAGACATCATTTTTCCTCTCTGAGGAGATTTCTTTAATGGTTTGGTGTCCTTTGGACCTGGATTCTTGCTTGTGGAAAATAAATCTGCTAACTAGAGTAAGGCAAGTGAGCACTGCCAAGTTAATTCCCTAGGCTCCTTTACCCACCATTTTGTCTCCTTCGTGGAGGTAATGCATCTGTCTTTGTTTCACTTTCTGTTTGTTTCCACGTGGCAACTACCAAATAGGATTCTGTGCAAACATGGTAGTGAGTGGAGGGCTAGATCATTTTCATATTAAATAATAAAAAAACTTTCTCATTCTTGGCAGTCTTCATTCTAAAAAGCAACAATTTTGAGAGGACGCATTTAGTGCACACTCAGTCCTGGGAGTACAGCAACAGTGGCACGGAGCCAGCCACACCCCAACTGAAACTCGCCCCCCAGCCACAACTAGGCGATGCTGACGTTCATCTCCCATGTCTGCCTGCCCCTTCCTCCCAGGCACGTTTGGGTCGTGGTCACTTCCCTGCGCGAAACACTGGTATAGCTACTTCTTTATGATTGTGAAACAGTCGTGGTATACTTTTACTTCAAGCACTAACTAACATCTAAAACACTGATTTTGCTGAGATCAGACGCTTGGCTCCAGGTTGGATTCAGCATTCCTTGATTTGTATTTTTATTTATGTGCACTTTGTTGCTCTATCCCTCTCATGAAACTCTCTCAAGAAAGTAAGTCTGGTCCTAGAATAGTTTTACATTACACTTATTTTAAGACAAATGGGTGGGTAAATAGATGTGAAATGACATTATTTCAACTAGATTAATAACAGTAAAATTAGGTTTCTACTTGCATATATAATTATAGCTTAAAGATACAATTTTAAAATTGAATTGTTTTAATTATTTTTATTATTAACCACAACAATTATTTGTTTAGGACTGTAGGCTGATAGGTAGAATAACTAAGAGGAAGTTGGAACATTTCTGGCTCTGCATCTGAATCTTGATTTTACATGGGTTAAATAGCTCAAAGTTCTTAATTTTGCATTTCTGATCTCGGTTTGTATTTAAGAGCTGAATAAAAAATTTTGATCACATTAATTAGAATCTTTCTACTCCCAGTGTTCACAATTTCAGATTTAAAAGATTTAAATTAAAGCCTTAATAAAGATATAAAAGTCTGCTGGAGATAAAGCATCCAATACTGCAGCTTCTTTTGCAGTGGGAGTTTTGATTGAGCAAGGAGTGCTCTGAAAAAACACAAACACTCTTCTATGTTAGAAAACACTAAAGTGATTTCTTTGCTAAAATGTCTGCATTACAATTCTGTGAGCTCCTATATTTAAAAAACTTAGGTTTCGCATAATTTTGAAATTGTTCATAGTACTAAATCTTACAATCTTGATAAAATCACAGTGTTACTCCCAGGAAAATAAATGGCAAATCATTACTTCAAAAGGAGAAGGGTCTGGCCCTACTCTCTCATCACGTTGCATTTAGATAAGATTGAAGAAGAGGCCTAACTACTATAGAAAAGGAAACAGTATAAAAAAATTAATAGCTTGAAGTACCATTCTGATATCTCCTTTCTGTAAAAATAGCTAATCCATACTTAAAATTCAAAATATATATCACTGCTTCTCTGCATTGTGTATTTCAGGAGATCCTTATTTTCCAAGAGGCACCAGGCAGTTCCCCGCATAAAACAGGAATATCCCACAACTATATCCTGCATACAATCACTGTCATGTAACACTCACACTTCTCTGCAGCAGCAGTAAGCACAAGGGAAAACACATTTCTTAATATTTTATACCAAAAATATATGCAATAGTTTTAATGACAAGTTCTTCTAGAAGTATAATTGTATAGGTTATACATGCATGGGTCACATCAGACACTTGTGCTGTCTAGAGTATGTCTAGATACATTAATTTATTTTTATTTAAAACAGTCAAAGCTCAATTTAGGAACTCCTCCTTTTTTTAGTGAGTTTGTGTTAGCTCTCCCTAATATACCACTGAATCCCACTGGAGTTACTTATGCAAGTAAATGATTTCCAGTATAAGTTCCAAAATCTGAAATTTAATTATGTGTTAACTTATGATGGGGTTATACAACACACAGACAATTTCCAGCCCGACTATTTATTCAGGTTAAACACATTATAGCAGATCTGGAATCTCATTCCCCTGTTATATAACGTTCCCACAGATTCACACTTAAGCTTTAGTAAGATGAGGATCAGGCCTCAAAGAAGCAATTACCCCACGCGGTCCTCATACATAGAGAGGTAAAGCTAAATATAACATAAAGAATGCCATTTGCCCATACAGTGTTAAATGAGCTCCATACCATAATCAAAACATGGTTAAACAAAACCAGGCAGTTACCTAGAAACAAAAGCACAAAAGTCTCTGTCTCTATCACATGCCTGAAAACGTTTATGGTCAGATCCTGCCACTGTTGCTCACATTCTACAGTACTTGTGAGCAGTCCCATTGAGGTACTGGGGTATTATAAATGACTTGGAAGTTAATAAATGCTTCATTTGCTTTTAAAACTGCCATAAAATAGGCACCATTTAGATTTCAATATTTGCTTTAATGATTCCGGCGTATAGTGGCCTTGTTAGGTTCGTGTTACCTGGCTTGGGTACAAGCTATGCAAGCACAGAGCTCAGCCTAAGCTGCAAAATTCTGGTAGTCTAAATTAAATCTAGCCTAACTTAGTTTACACTTGAGCTTTATGCAGCTCTGGGTACGCTACTACCAGTAGCCAAGCGCATCTTTGTGGCATCTTCTATTTCTGTTGATGTTTCAACTGCAGGCATGGAAGTTACACAGGATCAAATCATCAGCTGGTGTAAACTTATTGTAACTACACTGGATGAAGGCCTGGACTTCAAGTTTTAGTACTTTAGGTCTAAGATTTGGGTTTCACTTATAGAAATACGTATTTTGAGGAAGTCCAGATTGACTCTACTGAAACAAATAGAGACACCTAATTCACAAAAGTATGCTTGAGACTAGAATTTGGTTGATACCCAAATGTAATGAAATACAGTTGCTATGCCTCACCTGAATGGCACAGTGAACATAGATAATGTTCTCAGGAAAACTAAAAACAACTTTTAGATGAGACAAGTTTAGTAAAAATCTTTCTGCATTGACCCCCTCCGACCCACATGGTAGTTTTCTGTCTGCCTGCGTGTCACGAGGGATGCTGCTCAACATCTGGGCAAACATTTGAGACATCTACGCAGTCAGTCTCTATTTAGTATTTATATTTACTCTGTACCCTAAAAGTTAGTACAGGTTTAGACAGTATGTCTAACTGTGCAAGTACAGACGGAGATGGATTCATTTTGCCTGTGCTCCAAGCTGCTGTGTATCTTGTCTGGAAATAAAAGAGCTCTTCCTTTCAGGTAATGTAGGCTCCTAGACCAAAGCTAGCTTGTTTCTGCCCAGCTTGGAGCACTAGCGAAACAAGCTGCTGTCTGTCTGCACCTGTCCGTGTAGACTGTTATGACGGGACATGGGTGTTGCAAACCTCATAGTGAGGCCCCGGGCTGGAGTCTGGGTGGAGGCAGGAGCCAGGTGATGTAATTAAGGCAATCTGAAATCCAGAACTAGAGACGTCTAATACTCATTAGCCTAACTGAGCAAGGCAAGCATAGGGTTGGAGGTAGGGTTTGGCACCAAGAAGCCAGGGAGCTTGCACACATCTTGACAAGAGCATAGCTAAACTTCAGATGGAACCAGGAAACCAGGGGGTGTGATTCATGAGGAGAGACCCGGAGAAGGAGCAGACAGAGCAGCAGCAAGGACCAATGGCCCAGGCCAGGACTATGACTGAATAGGTGGCAGACGCGAGCTGGATCCTGAATGGTGAAACCAAAGACAACAACAGAGACGAGGCCTAGAGGCAAGGCAGAGAACAGCATTCAAGCCACTGTACTTGTTCTCAGGACATCTTTTGTGCACACCCTATCTACCAACATCTAATGACATCTGTCTGCTGGCTATAACACCTGTTTTGGAAGCCGGGTCCGCTTCCTGAGGGCACAGCACCCAATGACTGGCTGCGTGAGGGAAGAGTCATCGTCCTTGGCTAGTCATTGCATAGTCATACCTAGAAGGGACTGCATTTATTAATTTTAATGAAGTTAGAGCAGGACTGTAAGGAAATCTGTGGAACATTTGTTTCCACACAATATTAATCAATATAATGAGGTGCAATCATGTAATCGGTCCCACTGAAACCTATAAGGCCTGGTAGGTATGCATATGCTTACATGTACACTTATTAAGTAAGCATATACTTATTAAGGCCTCTACTTCAATATAAGCAGGAGCCTTAATTTTTAAGGGGATGAAAGGATGTAATAAACAGTGGAACTGGGCATTTCAGTACCCGTAGGGCTGAAGGTGGTGCAAGAAGATGTGTTAGCTTTCTGGCATGTGTGTCAGTCATTATAATAAAACATTTTGCTGCAGAGGTGTGTACATCTTTGCACAGCACCTGTGAAATGACTGCCAGGAGATTAATGCTATATAAATTATGATATTTATATGAATCTAGTCAAAGAAATACAACAACAATTATTTCTGTAGCACCCATTGCTCTCGTGCAATGCAACAGAACTGGATGCGAGTCTTTTTCGCCCAGTGCATCTGCTTCTAGCTGGAAAGCTGTGAAGCTTACATATACATGCGAGAAGCTGGGCTTCCGCCAAAGTGCCATTTGACACTATGCCAGTTTTTGGTCCTTCAAAAACAAAAAGCTTTTGGCCTTTGCCATTTAGGCAGTGCACCAGTTCATCCCCAGCTTACCTTTAGACTTTTAAACTATTAGTAAGACTAATTACTGCCAGCAATGAGATGGGTTTTTCAGGATGCAATGGTCTTGCATAACTGTAAATGTACATGAGAAAGCCTAAGTAAAGGGAATTAGCCTGCATGCTGAATTATCCACATTTGCTTGTTTCTGTCAGATACCTTCCTCAAACAGAATTCTATTCTTCCAGTGACATACATTAGACTGTAAAATGCACTCGCAGTAACTTGTCTTCTGGATTTGTTGACGGTGATCTTTGTTTATCGCAGGGGGGAAAAAAAAATCATTTTCATATTTCTTCTACGTTAAATAAGGAAATGAAAAAGGTAATGTCATATCTCACATTATCTTTAGGATATGCATCCGAAGCAAATGTGAGGTTTCTAGTGCTTTGTGTTTCTTCAGATGACTTTATCATGTCCCAGTAAAGCTTTGGCAGCTCTTTTCTTTTTGAAGCAGTTGCTCTCCTGTTTGCTATTTATCAAGTGCAACCTAAAATTCTGTTGCATCACATTTAAGAATCACATGGGTTTCTCATGAAATAATCATGTTTATTTTCAATTCCATGCTGTACAAAAATAATTGATTTTTCCATCATTTTAATGCATTAAAATGCATTAATTCAGTATTTTAATGCACTGTTACATTATACATTATAGAGGTCCTAACTCTATTGACAGTAGGCTTGGTTCCCTGTTGCTGTGTGTTAGAGAGTGTTTCCACACTCTGAGTTCAGTCATCAAAGTTAGGTGATCAGAGTTGCCATCCAGAAAGGTCTCTTTCCACTGACTATAGAGTCCAAGGAGACTGCTCTCCTAAGATGGGTGCCTGAAGTCAGCAGCATTAATATCCCCCACTTCACACTCATTTAAACCAACAAAATGCAAGCGCAAAGTGGAATGAAAGGACTGTGCTTCTGGCGGGATAATTTTAAACATTCCCGTTACTTTTGCTTTGCACGCCTGTAAATGGCTGGACAGTGAATCAAGCTCTTTCAATTACATCTCAGCCTGCAAAGAGTGTCATTGACTATATGCAACTGATATCAGCAAAGGAAGCAGAATCCAAAGGCTCACCTTGCAGAGAACCACCTGTAAGAAGTAATCATTATTCACAACTTTAGCTACAGCTCTTGGATTTCCACAGCTTTCACTGTTGATCCCATGCTTTGTAGATCTGTTTTGGAAACGTGTGTCATTGCAGAACCTGACTCCTCATTCAATACTCAGTAGTCAGCTGCATGCTACCGTATGTTAGCACGATGGTCACATCTACATCAACAAGTAATCCAATGCAAGAGGAGCAGATCAGCAGCTGGAAATGGCTGGTACTGAATCCTACATTTATATTCTGTATGTATGGGCATCCTACCTTAGATCAGATTTACTGTGATGCTTGAATTGTTTCTAGGTTTATATTGTGGGTGGTGCCTACCATACATGTGGTTCAAAATCCTTCTGCCCTAATTAGGCTTGGAGCGCAGTAGATATACTTTTGGAGTGAAAGTTACAGTTTCATTTCCCCCAGAAAGAATATCTTTTTTATGCACCAAACCCACTCTGCAAACCAAGCCAACACGCAGTGAGTGGGGACGATCAGAGGATTCACTTCAAATACTCACTACTATTCTGAACAAAAACCCTGCTGGAGGTGCAGCTCCTAGGTAATCGAGACTGTTCCTGCTCCACTGTAAGTCAATGACCAAATCCTCAGCAGGATCAGGACCATTGCCTTTTATTAAAATGTACATAATATTACTGCACATCTGGGCAATGAACTCTGCTATTTAAGCCCTCCTAAAGCTTGTATTTAGACCAATAGCAATCAATTGGAGAATTGCAGTTTTGCACTTTTTTCACTTTATTTTGTTATGTGACATTCATTTGTGTGTTGTGGATATAAACCAGCTATCCTGGTTCTTACATGTAGGAAGAAGAAATCAGTTTTCTTTTAAAGAACTGAAGATAGATGCTCGTTTTCATTTTTTAGAAGCAAGTAAGGCATTACGGAAGTTACTATGAATATGTGAATGATGCTAATCTAAAAACTTGTATTTCATTAAATATGCTCCTAATAAATCACCCTTAGTCTTCTTACATTTGTAGTGTTTCAGAACAATTTGCTGCTGTCCCAAGGCATGAACTTTTTGGTCTGACAATGAGAGCATTTAATCTCCAGCTCACAACAGAGAGGTCTGGCAACAAAAGTATGTGTTAATGCCATAGTGATGAATGATTTAAAAGAGGCTGTTTAATTTGACTACTAATAAAAGTTATTTTTCTGTAACTTCAAAATTTTAACGTCAATAATAAAAACACCTGGTCCTTGTGCAGCATTTGTAACATTTGATAACTGCTTTATGAAGGCTGTCATGTCTATTAAATCCTTGGGAAGAGGCTTTAATTCAGGTTAAAAATATAGTATCTCAAAAGCTCTGCTTTTACAAAAAAAATGAGCTTACTGAGAACTTCTAGAGAAGAGTAACAAAAGTAAAATGGAAGACACACAAAAGGAAGTTAATTGTAAAATAATTTGAGTTAGTAGTATAGAGCATGTAAAATTTCTGAGGTTTTAGAAAAGCGGGTGTAAACTAAGATAACCCAGACTGGCAAAGTTTATTTAGAAACAGCATCCGTAACAGTGAGTATAATTTGAGGAGTGTTTGGAAGCACTGGGGATGCTGTAAAATGAATTACAGTCTAGTTTTCTCTACCATATTTTCCTTAGATAATATATATGGGGTGTTCAAGGGAGGTGTGATAAGAGTAATACCCCTTTTTGCTGGTAGTTAGTGTCCTAAATCTGTTAAAATATGAATACTGTATTAACTGTCAGGAGAGGAAGATCCTGCTTTAGACTATAGTGCATGGAGGTGCTTGCTCACTGCAGAGATTTGGATGTTTCTCTTTAGAAAGAGCTAGAGAAGTATTTATGGTGTCTTTGGTAGAGCAAAGTCTTTCCAGCATTCCAAAGATGAGTTGTATTTCAGAAAGATCCTTTAAGGAAAAAGTCTTTGGGTAAAAAACAATTACTTAAAAAGAAACTACTCTTGAGGAGGTATTGTATATGCCATTAGTGCAGAGAAGCTTCAATTGCTTCCATGGAGTTATGGTGATAGTGACTCAAAACGATTCAGCAATTGGTGTTTCATAGTAAGCAGAGATGAAGAATAATTTAAAAAAAACAAAAAACAAAAAACAAAAAAATGACCATTATTTCAGCTGGCTTCCACAGATTTAAGCTTTAGCAACTATTTCAGATGGGTCTGTGGAATGAAGTCTGTCTTTATGCAATGATGAAGACTCAAATTAGAGAAGGTTGCAAGAATTGCTATTATGTTGGTATGTCTTTGCTGATAATCAGTGCGGACTTCTTATTTGCCCTGAAAGCCAGATATAATCACTCTTCCAGCTCAGCCCTCTGATGCCTTCCAGCCTGGCCACTCTGTTGAACTGGGACATGAGACACACTCTGCCTTTTCTTGTTTCATAAACCAGTTCTTTGGCACTCAGGCATTCAGGGACCTAAAGAAAGGCAGGGAAAAAATTCTCTCTGAGTTGCATTGTTGAAGGAGATCCTTAAGGCTGATCCTGAGCGGTGGCTATATAAAATGAGATATGAAGACAGGAATTAATGTACCAGAGTCTGTAGGCTGTAGACTGCAAACAGTAGAAGCAGAAAGATATCTTGTCAATTTGATTGTCAGCAGCCTGTTTGCCTGCATAACTACAGTTTCTATGGTATGATGATGAGTAAAATTGGCATATTTTACAAGACATTGTCAGGATAATGATGAAGACTGCTAATATTTAGGAAATCTGGTGTGGCTACTGTTGAATATACGTAGGCAAGGTCTAGCCACCATGATTTTACCAGTAGAACTACCCCTGGTTTGGTATTTACTTCCATGTTGCAATATGAAGTCTGGTTGGTAAAATCTCAAATGTTTGGTGATTACATAAAACTAGCTGACGTGTATTCCCTTTTGATCCTTTTCCATTAGTGCATGTCTGGATGCTGCATTAATCCTCAGTGAAAGCGGTCCTTCACCAACGATGCCTATGTTCCTACAGCTAGGACTGTTCATGTTACTGACTTGAACTCTGTGGCCCGAGGTCACAGTGATTATATCTCAAAGCCCTCCTTTCCCTCCATTATAATTCCCAGTGTGTTTTTAAAACGCCTCTTTTCCAGTACTTCCACCTCTAAAGCATAAAGGTATGACTTGGTGCAGATCCAAAGAAAAAAATGCCATTCGAAGTCTAGCTCCTCAACTTTCTCAGGAATGAAGCCCTGAACTTCCTCAGTCCATGTGTGGAAGAATCAATGATAACCTTGGCTGCAGAACAACCCCAGAATAATGATGAAACTCTGGCAGAATTATCATTCTGAAATATCCCATAGCACAGGTCCTTGATCCATTTCAGTTTGTTCCACTGACCCTTTGGCATCCTGAAAAGCCAAATATCAGAATCACAAGTATAGTCAGTTATCTCATCACTGTTGACATCCAGCAGTCCACTGGTCACATCCTTCATGTATTCATTATACTGGGATTTGCTGAACTGTCCCGAATGAGCCATCTAAAACAAATTAAATGCCTCTAAGAATATCCTTATGGAAAACTTTAAAGAGTTTTCTCATTTACAATTTTCTCCTTGCTCATCAGACACTTCTCAGTGGCCTTCCTGTGCTATACTTGAAAAGCAAGTATAGAAACTTAACCAGAAGAAAGAAGAAATAGAAAAAAGGGGGACATGATCTCTAACTTGGTCAAGAGTGTGCAGAAGCTAAGAGGTGAAGGGAGTATCTTTTCAAGAGAGGGCAGAAGAACCAGAAGGTGGTTCAGCAAGTATACATGATGTTTTGCAGCCCTTAAAATACCAAAATAATGTATTACAAAGCATCAGGATGCAAAAGGACCTAAAACTTACTTGCCAGAAGCTACAGTACTGTACGGATGGTTTTGTGATCTAGGTTATGGCCATCTGCTGCCCCGTGATAACAAATTATGGACAAACCAGGTCTTTTCACTTGACCACAATGTACACTAAGGGGAATGATACTCTAATCTGTGATTCACAAAAGCATGGTCAGTACCTTGAATCTTCTTTGTTCATGGCTTAAATCTTCGTAGAAATGTCTCTGCTTGCTATGATTTCTTATGTAGAACATGATTTCCTTTGGCTTTCAAAACTGACATATTCATTTAAAATCAGCAGTTCATTTAAAGTCTATACGCAAGCCAACTACAATGACAAAAATTAGCGCAAAGCATATATTCCTCTGATTCTGACATACCGTCAAAGCATGCCCTTAAGGCCTCCTTCAGGTGCACATCTCCACAGTCTGCTCTGATAATTGCCTTTGTGTCTGGCAGTTCAAAATCATCAGAGGTATTTCTGTCCCTACCCTCTTTTCTGGTAACATTTTCCTACTTGCTTTACAAATATTCTGTAAAATGCAACATTCAAATATGACAAAAAAAATTTTGGCTTACTTAGACACAGTCTAATTATGAGGCGTTTCCAGCATCAGTCTACAAACACACACTAAACAGTCATTTTGCATGGCAATGCAAAATGTTCAAGCTATGCTCACATCCTTCTTTGCATCCCAGTGGCTCCATGATGAGTAGGAAAAATAGGTGGTTCCTCAGGAAGCTCAGTCTGGCAACAATAGCAATGTGAATGTGCCAGTCTAGGACAATGTCCCCGTTTTAAGCTTCAAAAAGCTTAAAAAAAATCCTTTCATTCTGAAGACTTACCATGGATCTCCCCAACCAGTTGTGTTCACAGTAATGATATGTCCCCAGTGATCCAGTAACATTTTCACAAGCCTGGCAAATTAGCTCTTTTTCTTTCATTGGCAAAGTAGAGAGCAGGCTGTGGGTGGCAAAGTTGTGATATTACTTCACTCTAAAGCACAGTTTGGGAGGCAAATTGCATTGTGTTCCCCTCTTACTTTCCCTGTATTGCCCATGGTCACAATACCGTGCAGACTTGGTAGTTTTGCAGTCTTGGATGAAATGCCTTAGATCTTCCAGCTTCCACATATTTGCTGAAAAAACAAATAATAGTCCTCAGCAGTGTAAGTGTCATCTCTTTTTCCTCCATCAAAGCTCTTGCCATTCAGCGGATGCCAAGTCGGAGGGCTGGGGCTGAACTCTCCAAGAGGGTTGTCTTCCATAGCCTCTCTCCTCCTGGTGATTGTCAAGGCTCATATGACAGTTCAGCCTCACTTCTCATTACTTGTTTTGCAATCCCTGTAGCTTTATCTTAACAACCGTAGGTGTTATTTTAATGCCAATAACATTCAGGAACTAATTTATTGTCCACTCAAGTTGTTTTCACTGCTTTACAACCAGTCATTTTAGTAATTGATGAAATTCTGCAAATAATAATAATAAAAACAAAACAAAACAAAACCCCCTGGTGTTATATGACTCTAATACCAAAACATCTATTGACCTGCATACCACCTGTATTTCTATGCAAATTAATGAAAAGAATGAACCGTGGCAGGAAAAAGAATATGGAAGTTACAGAGGAAATGCAAAATAGAAGACGGGAGAAGAGAATATTATAGGACACGTAGGCTGGTACCTAAGAACTTTTCCCCGTAAGTCCCATCGCAAACCGAAAAGAGGGATTTTGGACTCACAGCACGGTGCCAAGCTGCCCCCCAGGGCAGCAACACGGGAGGCAGTGCGGCGAGGGACGCTGGGGTGTATCTCCCTTCAGGGTTCCCCGGGGAGGCCACCACGGGCACAAGCACTGGTGAACAACCCAGTCTGTCCAAACTGCAGCACTGGCAGCTGCGTGCCAGAGGTAGCACCCACGGGTAAACCTCCTCATGCCGGCATGACCCCGAGTATTTGAAAACCAGCCAACTATACGTAGCTCCTGTTCGCTGTGTCTGAGAAGCCGAGCTCTGCCGTAACAAAGAGAAGGTGTTAAAACAAGTACTTTACTACAATATTCATATGGTTTCTCTCCAAAGTACATCTGCAACTGCAGCTTGCTCGTACATGCAGTGTTGGCCTCGTAGGCCTCAGGGCAGAGTTAAGGCTGCATTTCAGAAGTGGATGTATTTCACCTCCGTACTTCCTACATTTTAGGAGCGCGAGTTTCTGCCATTTTAATGATTCATTTCCTGCTTTTTAGAGATTTAATTCCTGCAAGGACAAGGCTGCTAGGTAGCTCAGGGAGTGCTCTTCTCCCCAGCCAGGAGCTGTGCAGCTGCTGCTGACTGCCCCAAATGGCTACTGCAGTCCAACTTCACCGCTTGGAAAAGTGAATTTTTATATGGCTTAAGATAATCTTTTATTGTAACATTTTCTTCTGGTGCAGTCTCTCTATGTGCTAAATTCAAAGCATATGTGATCAGCATGGGAACTGTCTGAGCCACAGTCTGACCTCCTATGTGCTTAAGAACATGTTAGCAAAAACACAGTGATTTTCTAAACACATATTTTGGGGGAGAGCGTAATTCTGAAAATCAAACTAAACTTGGCCACTTAAGCTTCTCCAGCATTAGCTACATCAAATTTGAAGAGCAACGGGAATGAGAAAAGCTTTTTATTTCACTCAGAGTTGCCACCTTTGAACAGTAAGTACCATTCTGTCTTTACAGAGATTATCAGAGCAACAGTGTTGAGTTTGAAGAGAATAAGTTCAGGCCACAGACGGTTGTCTTCGAGAGGAATGGAAATCTTCTGAAAGTATTTAAATTACATCAATTTAAAATTGGCAATGAAAACATATTCATAAGTCAAGATAATCTTTGTAAAACATTAGAGCACCAACATATTTTACGATGCTTGTCCTGCAGTTAAAGGAAGTTTATGACTTCTAACCAAAACCAGAAAGAAAGAATAAAAAGCTGGTTTGCAGGAGACCTTCTGCTTGCAGAGGCAAATGTGGCAGCCATTATGCACTTAGCATTAATCACACTCTGTTTTGATCCTCGTTATGCTGAAGACCGGGATGTTGGCCAAGGCACTGGGGTTATTCCCCTTTCCTTTCCAAAATATGCCCTGAAATCTTCAACTTCCAGAAGCCCTAGGTCAATATCTTGTTTGAGAGATGAAGCCACTAATTGTTCAGACTTCTGCCCACAGCATCAGACAATAACGTTTGAACGTGACCTCTCAGCCTAGGGGTGAGAGGGCCACAGCCTGAGCCACGCTGACATATGTCCCCACTGCTCTCGCTGCCCAACAGCCCTGCCTCCACTCTCAGCTCCTTCATGTGATATCCATGATGTAGTACTTAGTCCTGCTCTTTATGGACTAAGTCTGCCCCTTCTTTTTCTATACCATTACAAGAACAGCTTTTTAAAAGGTTAAAGGCAGCACATTGCTCTAAGCCCACTGTTAAGAACTGGTGAAATGGATAAATAAATCAGAATTAATCAATTTCATAGTGGATATAGATAAAGGCGAAGAAGTCTTTGCTATTTTAAAATCATAAACCACGAAATAAATTAATTGCTGAACAGGTAAAGCAGTGTTTTGGTACATGATTAGACAGGCAGACTTCAAGAAACAAAAGGAATAAAACGTTCATTGTATTGGTGGCTAAAAAGAACTTGCCTTTCATATTATAGAAATACCCCTAAGAAATTTTGTATCACATATACCAGTCATTATGACTGTATAGCATATACCAGTCAATTGAAAATTGTTTCTGTCTTAGCCATCTCTAAAGCCATATTACCCACCTATGTGGATAATTGTTTTCATGTTGTGTGAAGAGAAAGGAAAAAGATTGTTCAATCTACGTATGTATTTATCTTATGAAAGGGAAAAGATACAGACAGTTAGATAGGATGGATGGATGGATGGATGGATGGATGGATGGATGGATGGATGGATGGAGGGCTAGATACGCACACACATGCACACACACAGACAAGCACCCGAGAAGAATAACCGAAAAAGAATGAATGATGGAGCTGAAGCTGGATGTTTCAGTAGGCCTTAGCATATACTTAGTATATACTTTGACAGATTTCATAAAAAATAGTTTGAACTGGGAGACAGAACATTCATGACAGAAAATCCTTTTAAACGCTTAGGTTTGCGTGTAGGGGCAAATGTTTTCCCTGGGGCAAAACCTGAACAAACACAAGATGTGCAGGTGTCAGGGTGGGGCTACAATAATAATCCCTGAGGGCCATTGCATGTCTGTTCCACAAATACTATGTTTTTAGGATTAAAGCTGGTTAAAAAACTTCTATCAATATAAATTTCCTTCAAGAGAAATTGCCCCCTTGATAACAGACTTCTGTGAGAATGATCCATTTTTATTGATTTTTTTTTTTTTTTAAACATGGTTTCAAAGGTAGTTTCAGCTAAAAGACATTTCCTGACCGTCTTGACGCAGGAATTCACATCGCTGCAGGCTGCCTGTGCAAGGCAGAGTGACCTTTAGAGCAGCATAGTCCCAGGCTGAGCTGTTTTCCCACCCCCTTCTGCTACACAAAGCCCTGGCTAAGACAGTGACAGTGCAAGTCTGGTTTAGCTCTGCTTGGCACCTGGAGTTGAGATCTGCGGAAAATGCCGATTTGAACTTGAGCTGTTATCCAGAGTTAGACCCCAAGTTACTTTGTTTTTCTTGCTGTTTTAACCGGTTAGTTAAGTGAACTTAGCTGTTAACAAGGCACTTCTTTTTCCCCTGTAGACGTGCCGTAAACAGAGAGTAGCAAGTTACCCTCATTGAGGGTAACTGTTACAGTCATGCAATTTCTTTCAAGGGAAATTAATTTTAGGAAAGTACTTAATGTATTTACATGCAGCTTATAATACACTTTTGTCACGGAACCAAGAAGGAGCCAACATCTTATAACCAGCTCTTTGCTGACACAAATAAAATCACTAAAAAATTGAGAACTACTGCTTCTGCCACTGAATGGACTTCTACAGACCCTCCCCTTTTGGAGTAAAAACTTATTTTGGAAAAACATAGCAATATTTTTCTTTGTTACACTGCGGGATACACATAGCAATATTTTTCTTCGTTACATTGTTGCTACAGAGGAATCCTTCTGCTGGAGGTTTCCTCCTACCTGTAACCCTCTTTCCTGAAGGACATCTGAGTGGACGTTCCACCATGAAGTTTACCTGAATGGCAGATGAAGGAGGGAGGTATCTCCACTGAAGAAAGCTATGGAGTTATTCAACAAGGTAATGTAAGGTGCAGTTAAAATGCTATGAGGAAACTTTTAAGTAACAGCCATCAAGAAACCAGACTCACATTTTCCTGAAGCACTACTGAGGTCAATGGATTTGTTTCAGATTTACGCTTATATGAAAGCAGAGTCCTTTCACTTAAAAATGACATTCATATCCCTGATAAATATATATGAACAAAGATGGTTCATAACGAAGATCTCATATAGGTAGCTGTGCCTTTATGTGAGAGCACCGATCTTAACTGAAGATGTAGAGGAATGCACAAGTTAGCTGTCTTGCTTGCAGCGTTATAGGCCGTCCTAGAGCAAGGTCAGACTCACAGTTATGCATTAGTATGATTTGTTATGAAAAGTGGCATTTAAATATTTAAATGTACCAGGTCCTATGTGTTTAATTTCATTGTTTAATCATTGCATAGTTTCCCAACTAAGTAGTAGCTGGCACAGAGTGGTGGGCTGCTCTTTATTTATGTGCTGCTGCAGCTTTCCAGAGCCCTTCAGTGTTGGTGACTTTTCAGCTATACATTATTCCTTTTTTGCTCTTGAAGCTCTACATCAAGATACACAGGATATTAGCAAACTTTTCTTCAGTGGAACATGGTGGAAAAGACAACCCTGTATATATTCAGCAGTACCTATACAGAAATACTTGCTCTTCTAGAGTGCAGCTATAAATCCATAGTTAATGTATCATGCCAAGACTGAAGCACATAGTACATGTATATCTTACTAAAAATAACAGGAGATGCATATATATAAATGCCTTGCACCATGCTAAAGATGCACTTGGAGGCATTTAAACAACATTTATCAGGTTGTAGCTACTGTATAAGATAGTTGGCTACACCAAAAACCATAGATGGCATCCTAGCTGTCTCATTGTTGTATATGCTAACAAACCTTTCTAACCTCACATGTTTTATACAAAATAGGCATCCTCACTGAAGGAATGGGATTGCCTGCTAAGGATTACAGCCATGCAGATGTCCAATTTAAACACACAGAAGATTAAACAATTGAGATCAAAAAGTAAAACCAGAAATGTTTATATTAGTATTGCTGAGCACCAAAAGCATAATAAAGTGAAGTCATCGATGCTCCCACATTTAAGTTTACTATGAAGTTTACAAAAAAAGCTTCAAGCTGGAGGGACGTAAGGACCAAATAAATTGAGGCAGAGGGAAAAGATAGAACACGATTCAAGATAGAGACAAGAAAAGAAAGTCAAACATCACAATGCAAACATGTAACAAGCCTTTGGAAGTAAGCTACTTGAAAATCCGTGCTAAGCAGTGGGACTTCGAATATTTATTCAAATATTTATTTCTATTCCTGCTTTCCTTACATGCCCAGTGAGAGACTGTTCCAAAGGCCGCCTTCTGCTGCAGCTGGACATAATGGTGCTGAGGCAATGTAGGGT
Organism: Himantopus leucocephalus; assembly: GCA_003993805.1. Taxonomy (NCBI): domain Eukaryota; kingdom Metazoa; phylum Chordata; class Aves; order Charadriiformes; family Recurvirostridae; genus Himantopus; species Himantopus leucocephalus. Next base: position 49,279,125 of record RSEF01000001.1, read on the forward strand.
ATGTATCTCTGTGTGTTTGCAGGTGTGGGTTTGTGTATGAGTACCGCTTGCCCTGGAAAGAGCTCCTAAGCAAGCCCTCTTTTCTCCCAAGAAGGTCACTCTAGCTTTCCAGAGGAAAATCTGAAAAAAACCCCAAACAACCAACCCGCCCTGAAATCCAACCCCCCTTGTGCCTTGTGTTTTGGATAACTATTGGCATAGTGGTGCACGCTAAATTTATTCTTGCAGTATTGGCATTTGCCCATCTTAGAATGGGTGCATGCATTCGGCTAATAAAAGGGATATTAAAAAAATGGAACCATTAATAATTTCAAATGTGGTCCTAAAACTTACATAAATTTATGTTGTGATTCTGTCTCCAACGTTCCCTCAGTTTATGTCACCACAAAAGCCCCCACGAGGCATTAAATGCATCTTATGCACAGTTCACATAAGGACAAGTCCTTTTCTTCCCTCCCAGTGAATCCTTGATTGCACTGTAACTAATGCAGCCTGCTGAATAGTTTTCTATAAACTCTGTGCACAGGCACAAGATTTGGGTAGGGCCAGGACTTGTTTTCCCACAAAAGTTGTGGGTTTGTTAGTTGATACAAGCCAGATTAAAGTAGGGGTTAGACTGTCCGCAGATATGTCAATTAAAAAAACATCTTGAGCACAATTTGTTGTTAAACCGGTACATATCTTGACTGAACTGGCCTCCAGCTTTGGCTTTGTGAGAGAGTGTTTATGCAGAGGGAGAGTTCTTCGCAAAGCCGTGCGCACAGGCATATACAAACTTAGATGGAATGACATTTATTTTTATCTGGGAAAATGGAGCTGCCCTGTGAGTGCACAGCAACACGGTTCCAGCTGCATCAGGCACACGTGCAAGTGGTATTGATGAGGATCCACTCTCTCCCTGCTTGCATTGAAAATGCACCATTGGAATGTATACCTAATAAATTTACTCATACTTGCCACCACATGGATAACATAAATAGCATAAAATCTTGGGTTTTTTTTATAAAACAGGCTGTTATTAAACATCTCACAAACTATGCTTGCAGCTGGTGTATTCAGCTATTGTGAAGCCAACCTTCATTTTGGCAGTGGCCTCTTCTCTGCCTAAACAATACAAAGAATTAAAAGTATACGGTCATAGAAAACAATGTCAGTAAAATGATGTTTCATTATTATCCACGTTCTCTTCAAAAACAGCATAAAAAGTATGAACAAAACGCAAGCTTTCTGGCCCCTGCTGACCTAGCAGTCCCTATATCCTGCAAAGATCATCCCCAGAAACATTCTTTCGAAGACAGAGTTCTGCTTTAGATTAGATTGCCTAGTCCTGGAGCTCACAACAGCCCTACTGAAAACAATTAAGTAATTTATACTTAGAAGCAACTGTGACCTTATCCAGACAAATACCTTCCCATTATTAGAACAAAAGAGACAGTATGTTATTTTGCTTTCTCTAATATTATCTACTATAGTGGTATTTTTTAAACTATGGGAAATCAACTAAAAAATAATGTGTTGTCTAGCAACAAAGAAAACAGACACAAACAAAAAAGAAACAGAGTGACAATTCTGCTTTTGATATTGTATATTTCTACCTTCAGGTAAGCTAAAACAAAACCAATAAACAAGTTAAAATGAACTGGCAAATCAAGCTCCCAACAGTGAATTGATACCAGGGCTCTGAGTCAGTCCAAGTATTGGGTTGTTTGGTTTTTTTTTTATTTCAAAGCCATCTGAGATTCATTAAGTTCTTCTAAGGATATTTAACTTTATAATTCAATCTTTTAAATTTAATCATTAACTTACAGAACAAACATCCATTATTTTCCCCTTCAGCCAGTTTTTGCTCTTGAATGAAAAGACTTTAACGTTTCAATTTTATCTAAGCTGCACTATGGAAAACAGTCACCCCAGAATCAGGGATATCCTGATGAGTTTTGTGGTTTTCTGCAAAACTTGGTATTTGTATAGAAATATGTGATGATAATATGCTAAATGACACAATCAAGCTATTAAAAACAATGCTGTTATAAACAAGTTCCACATTTAACTTTGCAAGATATAAATAGAAAAAATGATGAAAGAAGGGAGAAAATGTTGAAAAATACAAGGATCAGTTAAGATCTGCTGAAGTCAGTGGTGGTTACAGCTGTACTACTGAAAGGAAAGTGTTAAGGCTGAGCTGAAAGACCTAGTGCAGTGACAGGTCCACACTGCTCACTCACTGGCATGCTCCTGGAGATACGTATATATTATNACTACTGAAAGGAAAGTGTTAAGGCTGAGCTGAAAGACCTAGTGTGGTGACAGGTCCGCCCTGCTCACTCACTGGCATGCTCCTGGAGATATGTATATATTAGGTTTGAAGGAAACCATCAGCTATGCCTTGTGCTTTAAGTTATACTCAAGCATGTTCTTTTCTGCAGAGAAGCTCTACTTCTGCTTGGCTCGGCTACCTCCAAGCACCTGTCTGCCATTGCAGTGGTCGCTACTGGACAGAAAGGATGGTTCAGGTTGACAGCTAGCATGGTCCCAACGTGCACTGACTGCTGCAGCATCAGGTGGGATTGCTCAGCAGGCACAACTCAGGCCTCTGAGGATGGTGTAAACACACAGAGCTGGATCTTGGGCACCTCTGAATTGCAGGAAGCTCCTGAGACAATGCAGAGGCAGTGTAAAAATATGTATGTGTTGTCCTCAGTGAGGGGTGGATTTGAGACACAGGACTCTATTGAGAAGGAAGAGTAGTGCCACTTTGATCTTTTTGGGTGACCTCATGGTTGTTTTGAAGGTACCGTGAATGCAGGAAGCGCGCATACAACCTCCATCCCCCTCCCCTGCTCCCACACACGTACAAGTACATATGCGGAAAACAAGAAAAATATTCTGAAAAGCAATGAGGAAAGAATCTTCTGCATGTTTGCACCACAGCTTCAATNAGGAAAGAATCTTCTGAATGTTTGCACCACAGCTTCAATAGGGATGGAGTGAGCTCCTACAAAATGAGCACTGGAGAGACTCGGCCTTGCTATGTTCAATTCTGGAGCGTGCCCAGCACACAGGGTGAGCAGCACTTGCTCTTGCACCTTTATTGCAGAACTATACCTGAATGAGACCTTTCAGGCTGAGGAGAAACGCTCAGTGCTCACACCAAACCCCTCTAACTTGCTGAATTTTTACTTAGCCAAGACATTTAGCAGCACTTCAAGTTTTGTGGCAAGGGACGTTAATCACCTAAAATCATTATTTTTCGCAGGAGCACCTCAGATTCTCTCTCTTAGTCTTAGGAATACATTACATTTAAATAAATTCATGACATCAGAGGAGAAAATAATATTTTCACCTATGATTTCATTTGTTTCACCTGTATGTTGCCATGCCATACACTCATCTCCAGCATATAGACCTGGTGAAAATGTGTCAAGAAAGCCACATAGACATCTAAATAGATATTCAGAGAATTAAAAATTATTTAAAAATTTTAAATAAACAGTCATTGACCATGACCTTTTTGAAATTCCTTGTCAGTCAAGGTGTTGTTTGCAGCTGTGTAATCACCATATTAAAAGAAACAAAACTAGCAAAGTGTACCCAGCCAACTAAGGATGTTACTGATGCCTCATCTAAAATGGCAGTATCTGAAAGTCTCCTATCTAAACAAGCATGAACAGGAGGACTTTGAAGATGTAACATTGTCTTTAAGTGAGAAATATATTTGAGCTGTGAAAGTGATTTTGTTGCAAGCAGGCCCTGTCAGAAGTAACTGGTGAATGGAGTAAGTTGTTGTGTCGTTGGCACGTGCAGTGTGGGATTTGGCATCCCCATGCAACACCCTTCAGTCAGAACTAAATCCACGACTGTTGTACTGTTTACCCTATGTCTTGAGATTCCCAATTTGCCTATTCTGCAACTGCTAGGACAGTTGCTGAAAACAGTATTTTTCAGCGTGCTGCAACTGAACTGTGAAATGGAGGTCAAAGGATGGATTAAAAGATGCAGTAGCAAAGTTAGTGACTTCCTTTCTCTTATTGAAGCAAATGACGCAGGCTGCTCTGGTACATCATGATCAGAGTTAATGACTTGTTTCATGCTGTTGCAACCAACTAGCATAACGAACAAATGCAAAGCGACTGAGACAGTTAGGAGGTGGATCATGTGCATGTTTCCAATTTCACCAGTTTGTTGTGTTCCAACAGTTTTTTTTTACAGCATCTTTTTTTACATGCAAAAAGCCATAGAGGATGCCACTAAGGATCTTCCTGGTTTTGTAAAACAAAGAATATATTTAATAGAGGCAGAACAATTAATTCCAT
>RSEF01000001.1:49283537-49302577 GCA_003993805.1 Himantopus leucocephalus
TTTTTTTTTTTTTTTTTGAAGCCATCTAATCTCTTGGCAATGACAACATCCTGTTGTAGATTGTGTGGAAAAGTATTTCCTTTTGTATTCTTTGTGTCTCATTATTTAAGTCCCCCCTGTTTCTTGTGTTATGTTGAATGATAATTTTCTGCTTACCTTCTCCACACCTCTCATGTTTATATAGATTATCGTATTCATCCCCAGCATCTTTCTTCAAACTCAACTCTTTGATTTCTTCTTGTATGGAAACTGTTCCATGCCTTCCATCTCTCTTTTTGGTCAGCATGTAACTGTTCCAGTTCTAAAATATCCTTCCCAAGGTAGAAGAAGGGGATGATTCAAGAGGTGGGTACACCATGGATTTAAACTGTAGCATAACAGCATTTTCTTCATTTGTTTTAAGCTGCCTTCCCTTTGTTCGCTTTTTTGCATTCACTTGCTTGACTGCCACTGAGCTCATGTTTTCATAGAACCATCTAATATAACTCCAAGATCTCTGGAGATTACTAGGCCGTAATATTGAGTCACTGTGCATATAAAATGTCTGTTTTTCCTCCTGTGCATCATTTTGCATTTATTAACATCATCTACCATTTTATTGTGCAAGAACACAGTGTCATTAGATCCTTTGTAACTCTTTGCAGGTAGTTTTTCTTTTACTACCCTGAATAATTTTAGTCAGACAACTTTGTCACCTTATTCTCTTCCCTTTTCAAGGTCATATATAAATATATTTCACAACAGAAGTCCTGGCACCGATCCCTGTGGAAAACCATTGGTGAACTCCCTCTGTTGTAAAAGCTGGACATTTATTTCTATTCATGGTTTCCTATCTTTTAACCCGTTATTAACATATAGGAATAGAGATTTTAGTTTCTTTAAGAGTTTTTGTGAGGAGCTTTGTTAATACCTTTTGTAACAAATTAGAGCCCCTCCTGGACACATATTGAGTGAGGCCTTCAGAGAACACTAAAAGACTTCTGAGGTATGAATTCCCTTTGCAAAAGTTGTTGTATTTGCCCATTGACTGGATTCTAATTATTGCCTTCTCACGTTTATGCAATTCAGGAATGAGACATAAAAGTATGTGGCTCCTTGCCCCCATCCACTCTGGAGCCCATTCAGCCATTGATTATTTGCCAATTTATATTTTTGTGAATGGTGAACAACCATAGAGGCAGGAATTTTGTAGGAAAGGAACTAGAAATTATGTTGAGCTAGAGACTAAACAATGCCTAGCTATTACAGAAAAAAGGAAAATAGCAAACCAAGATCTTTAAACACAAAATAAAATCTATGGCTGTGTTCTGCTCGGCACAGACACAGCCTCAGCTAGAGCTCTGTGTTCAGTGTGTTGACTCTGCGTTCAGCTTTTGTACCCTTGGAGAATTGGAATTAGAACAATAAAACCTTTTTAGATTTCCAGAAGATCACAGTCTAGGAGTAAAACTGAATCTATCGATATTGTTAACATAAAAAGATATAAGAAGATGATGGTAACAGTCTTCAGTACATAAAAATGTTGCTGCAAAGGAGATAAACCCAATGCATAAAAAAAAAGGTAGTCAACAAGAAAAAAATCGTTAGATATTAGAAAAATACATAATGTTTTCAAACATGAATGGAGCACTAGAATAGATGGCTAGGGAGGTTGTAGTATTGTTATAATAGAAAAACTTTTAGAAATGTTTGGACAAACGTTGGCCAGAAGGGACATACATATTGCTGATCCTGTCTTGGGAGAGGGGTATAGATATTTAACGAGATTTTCAGTCCTACAGCTCTACACTCAGCCATCATAAAAACCTAACTTCTAACTTAGGAGGAGTATTGAACAGTTGCTTTATATAGGCTTCCTAAAGAGAGGAGCACCCTTCAACGTCCCAGGGAAAAGATCCATAAATTCCCGAATCAGTGGACTTAGGTCTGGATGTGCTTTGCAGTTCAAACACGNCTGGCTTCCTAAAGAAAGGAGCACCCTTCAACCTCCCAAGGAAAAGATCCATAAATTCCCAAATCAGTGGACTTAGGTCTGGATGTGCTTTGCAGTTCAAACACGCTGTCCCTGACACTGCTGCTACTTGAACTCACTCTTTCAGACACTACCAGACTGACTTCAGGAGCTGACTCTTTGCTGTTCAGGGTACGATAAACAAACTAGGATGGGACCTATAGCTGTGTATGTACAGTATGATGGAGCTCAGCATCGGCTAAGTTATCTAGTGTCATTACAAGCTTGCATATATTCAAGAAAGAACCTGGAAAGTAAGCCATAAGAATGATTTTGTTCCCAGAAAAATAGAATGTATTGTCCACAGGCAATCCATTGGAGAAAATCTCCCAGTGAGATTATTCAAATACATTTTGGAAAAGACTGAAATGGAAAAGTGGCAGGCTGAACGTGCTTAAAGTTCCCAGAGAACAGGTTAGCTCCACAAGTCATACCCTGGGCACTTTTGAGCTTTAGGACCATGCTGGAAGAAGACGCAATTTGTTGATGTCAGTGACAATCATTTTAGGAGTGGGAAATGGTACAAGTAGAATGTGCAAAAATATTTTTTTACAAGTTGCTTCAGGGAACATAAGAAACCAAATGATGTTCCTTGCTTTACTACAGTATGCTCCTTGCACAAGAAAGGTCCTGTTATTATGGAATACTGTTTATCATCTCAATACTGAATGAGAAAGTTAAAGGTTTAATNCCAGGGAACATAAGTAACCAAATGATGTACCTTGCTTTACTACAGTATGCTCCTTGCACGAGAAAGGTCCTGTTATTATGGAATACTGTTTATCATCTCAATACTGAATGAGAAAGTTAAAGGTTTAATTTCTTCTCTCCAGAAACATAATCCTAGAAACAACACAAGTCTTTTAGCGTGTCTTATTCTCTCCCTCCTGAAGAGTGGCCCCGCGGCACCTGCTGAGAGCCGTTAGATTTCAGTGCTGGTTCAGAGCCCACCGCTGCCCCTGCCCATGGTGGCAGAGAACTCGCTGCTCTAAATGGATTCAGCAATACAAAGATCATGGGAAGCTGTATCCCTTTGTTTTTAATTTCCCCCCTAAGGGCAATTTGTTCCAATTAGTGTCTCAGCTAGCAATTATTGCTGCACAGCGCTCTGACTTATTTCTGTCTGAACGAGCTGACTCAAAATCAGAGAATCTCACGTGTGACGTAACATATACCCTGACCTAGTGCCCTTGTCATAAAGAAGATCCCTCGCCAGGACTCATGGCAACGCTCTCTGGAAAAGGTCTTTCCTCACCATCAGACTTGGTTCTCTCTTCCATGGATACACGGGTATCATTTTAAACGACAGCCTTCCTTTGCTGTAAAAGTATGTGTACCTTTGTGCATATGAACAAAACTACCCGTCACAAATGTGTATGAATGATTTTTTTTTGTTGTAACCGCTTTGTCTGGCCTGGGTGCTGACCCCTGCTCCCAGATGGGTCTCTCACCAGCTCCTGGAGGGAGCACGGTGCCACGTATGGCACACAGGTGTGAAAGTCTCACTCACAGCATGTACCAGCCCCTCTTGTTCTGTCCTGTTTTCCTAAGGACAAACCCACCCCAAAGTTATGTAATACCTGGTTTTGTCACATATTTAAAAGTCAAGATACATCGGTACACACAGCTATTTCACCCAAAAAGCTTCATGTGAATATGAAATTTTAATGATGTTATGGAGAAAGAGTCTTGCCAGAACTTTATGTGATGTGTTTCACTTTTCTGACATTGGACAGTTTATTTAAAGGAAGAGGCCGTGTGCTGATGGAGAGCTAATCATGGTTAGTAATCCATTTTCCATACAAATAATCATGAAAAAATAGATGACATAAATTCAGCTGTTCACCTTCTGTTATTTTCTGAAACTGTGCAGTATGGCAAAATTTAATTTCCCGAAGGTACATTTGCCTATAATTTCTTTGGCTACTAGATCATGCAAAATATCTTTAAACATTATCAAGCAATGCCCCATTATCTGAATTACAGTGTATTCATGCTCCTGTCATTCTCATGAATACTTGCTAAGAAAAGTTATTAAAGAAGACACAGCTGACTGAATCTTAAAGATTTCATTTATGAAAAGATAAACAATATTCCTTTAATGCTCTATACAACCCCCCTTTTTTTTAGGGAGGCCATGCTAGGATTAGTGTTTTTCTTTCCTTTCCTGTGAAGTTAGACTCTTACTGATGTGAGCTGCTGTCAAGCATGCATTTACTCCCTACAGGCTTATTAGCAAACAACCCTCCAAATGCAAAGTGCAGCCCAGAACTCCCTGAGGTCAATGGAGAGACTGCCATTAAATTCAGCAGGCTTTGAACCAATTAACCCAAAGAATAAGATACCTTGCGCTGGCTACGATGGGATAGATTTAGATCTGGATTCCTCAGTCTGTGTTTTGGATGGGAACACCATAGGCTTCAATTACTCGGATGGCTTCCGCCAACGTAAAATTCAACAGCAGCAGAGGGTTTCTGGTTTCAGGGGACTAGAGAGTCTTAAAGCTTAAGTTTAATTCTGGTATGATCACAAGTGACATGGCAAGTTTCATGGAATTCCTAATAATTGCTGTTAGATGGGATACGACTGCCTGATCCTGTGTCCTCTCCATGATTATATCTGCATCTACATCTTTGAAGACTTCATGATGCCTACAGGCATAGTTAAAGCAGTACATTTCCTAATTAGGCATCACTTTGCTCTCCCAATTCTGCGATAATAGCTGGCAAGTGGTTAATGGGTTACACAAAAATTTAGTGTAGGAAATACATTAGAAGATACATCCCGAAATGCACGCTGCCTCCTAGCAACTGGCTGGGGAGTGTGTTTCATGAGTCAGGAGGAAGGGTCCAGTATACACTGACACTGCTTTCCACAGCACTGTATATTTTTCTTGGAGGATTCCCAGTCAAGCACAGGCTTAGCTCAGCCTTGCTCAGCTTGGGAACTGTGAAGGTGGCATAAGTCATTATGGTATTGATTCAGGACAAATTTGTGAAAATACAACATCTTTGTGTGCTGTTTACCTCAGCAGAATGGCAACACGGCTGACAATATTTATCTCTGCCTTGACTAAAGCCAAAAACCGATAGCATATTTTCTTACTCTGTTAAGTTAATAAGGTCAATAGATTGTAAGAGACAATTAATGATAGATATTAAGCCAAGTAATAGTTTAGGAAGAAAAAGATTTCTAAAAGTATTTGCTATTATATACGAAAAATCAGAGGTTTTCCTCAAGACAGCATTGTTTTCAAGTGCTTTTGGTAAACAAAAGTTAGAAAAGAATGGCTATGATATTTGCTGTATATATCTACTATCTACTATCCACTGCCTACTGTCTACTATCTACTATCTATCTATCTACTATAATAGATACATAATAACATTTCCTACATCTGTTTCATGTGCTTGCATTTGGATCAAATTTTCTACACATGGCTAGAATTTTGGATAGATAGATGCCATAACAGCATTTAAGCAGGGAGGTGATGAGTCCCATAGGCAGCTCTTGTAACTGCATAAAGAATGAATACTACTACATACAATAAATATTACCAAATATAGAACTTTAAAATAAGATGATAAATACTGTTCTTTATTTTTAATGTGCATATGCCTTGTACCAGTGACAAAGCAAGAATTACGTGCTGTATTGGAACCTCATTTACCTTTCTAGAGTGTTTACAGACCGAAACCTAAAATTAGTAGAGTTCAGAGCTTTATTTAGAGGAGAGTATTTGGGAGATCTGTGGAATACCGTCTAATCTTCAAATCCATAGTGCAGCTGGCAATTTTCATTTGGCTTTCTGTGTCTTTTCACCCCAAGTCAAGTGTGATGATTCTCTTTTGATTAGAGCCTTCTTAGAAACTGAGAAGACAACATCTGGACCATGCAAGGGTTTCCATATTGCAAGTATGTCTGTCACTTCAGTGAGACTATTTGGGGAGTAACACAGTTCATGTGGTATGTAAATACAAAATGATATGGCCCTATATTCATTTATAAAAATGAACCCATCAAATGGATAATAGGACTTTAACGAATACCCCTCTCAATATTTTCCTTCTAGCAAGAAATTATGAAGTTTGATAAACAGTTTTCTGGTGCCAGGGCAGGCACCAACTAAGCTATCTCAAAAGAAATTATATTTTTATCGTAAAGCTTGTTTGTTGTGGCAAGCAAGCAGATGTTAGTCAACTACCAGAATAATAAGGCTTTGATATAATTATCTGATCTAGAATTGCAATAGACATAACAAATGCTGTAAAGGTGGTTTACCGCAGATTCAGTCCAGGTATTCATAGAGAAATCTGAGTTTAGTGATCTAGAGCTCTAGTACATTCATTACTCACCATGCACTTGTAATTATTCAGGCTAACATGAATTCTGTTAGGAGTGACTGTATATATTTTAGTAATTAATGTCATTTCCCATTCTGAAAATATTTCATAGCAACTGTTTTAACAATGTATTGCTGTTAACTTTGTGGACTCTGGTGGCTTAGTTTCTAGCCAGTCTGCTTCTCTGGAGTGTTTCACCCGTGTTTCTTCTAAGTGATACTATCATTTTAATTTGAAGTCACTTTAGGCTTCTTGTTAAAGAGAAATTTGAAAGTTAAGATGGAGTTTTTTCACTCTCCAGAAGAGGCTGATTCTTAGGACTAGCCAGCAGTCATAGCCTGATCCCTAGCCCACATCTGGCCAGAGAAACATGCTGCATCTGGTCTAAGTAAATTCTTATGGTTTTCCAAAGTAGATTGTTCCTGACTAAGACCTTAAACCATCTCACAAGCATTAACTCTTTTTTTACATGTAGCTTCTGATTTAGGGCAGACCAATGGCTTTTTTATCACTTTGAGTAAAATCATTTACTTGAACCAAGGGAGGAGGTGGGGGTCTGCTGAAAAGATGATGTCTGTTAGCTGCTCTCTGATGCCATAGGTGGATGGTGTTGGGGGACAGAGTAAAGCTGCCCAGGTTGATGGCATGGTGACCTGTGCCAGGCACAGTGGCTGTGCTGAGAGCTGATGACACCTGTAAAGAAAGGTTCTGCTGCTGAATGCTGGGAAAAGGCAATGCTGTAACAGGTAGGCAGAGTACGGAGGGGGTTCCTTGTCTTTTGTGACTGTCCTAGCCAGATGAAAAGCATTTCTGGCCTGGAAATGCCCTCTACGGTGACATCCTAAATCAAAACCCTCTACTTAGATTACAGGGAACCTAAAAATAGGGCTTCAGCATGGCTAATGGAAATGCCAAAAGGTAGATTTATCTACACTGTTCCTGCCATTGAGTTCATGCCTCCTGAAATGGCCATTAGCTTTTCAGTGTCTGCTAGGTCAAATCTTGAAGAAAAGGAAAAGAGGACATTATTGAAGATGTAAGTTCTTGAGCCAACATCAGAGGCATGTTTGGTGACAGCTCACGCAGGTCAGAGAAACAAGGTCTTGGGGTTGGTTCTGATTCATAGTGGGAAACTTTCAGCGGGTCTAATCATGCAGGGATCAAAACTAGCTCTTAGTTCTCTGCTGGTTAATGAAATAAATGGCATGAGGGCACAAGACTCCCAAAATACAAGGGAACATCAGTACTACATTGTGCATCAGTAAGTTCCTGCAGTTGCTGTGTTTGTACAGGACATTTTGAAAGTGTACAGACGTCAGAGAATATTCAGGTCATACACTATTCCCAAAGTTGCACTTAAAGTCTCTGGGAAATTAGTGACTGCAAGCAATGGTCTGAGGAGATAGGACTCTCTTCGGCTCTATTAAGTAAGCAGGTTCATAGCTCATAGCAGAAGTTTGAGCCTGACCAGCAGAAGGAGATGTAAATGAGAATTAGTCCTTAATCTGTTTGGTTCCCCAGCAGTACGACTCTTCTGATCACCTGGCTGAAAGTGAGAGAAGGATCTCATATACAAAAATCTGAATTGGTTTATACGTTCCTGGGGAAGATTAGCATAGAAAGAGATAGGAGCAAACTTTACCTAAAAACTCTTTGGTACTACTCTAAAGAAGTGATACACCTTAAAGTAGCTCCTTATCATTCTCCATTAACTTTCTCAAAGTTGAAACTTCAGATAAATATTAAAAAATTAACCAAATTATGCATATCATTTTCCTCAAAGAGAGTGGTGCTGTTCAAAACCAAGAAGCCTGGCACCACTCCTCACAAATTAAAAAACATATCCCATTTGGAGTATGGGTCCCAGAGGACTGTCAGGTATCATGCAGTCACGCAACCCTCTGGGCTCATTTGTTTACTTATTTGGGTAGTTTGGCTTATGGCCATGCAGCTAAAGCACTAAATATAAAGCAACTTATGTAGTCAATTATATAGAACATTAAAATCAAACAGACGTATACAAAATAGAGAACTTAAACATATATAATCATCTTTACCAAACACAACAAATAACAGGAGATACAATCCAGGCTACAATTATCTGGCTCAGTTAAATTATATATTATTAGCAGTTTCAAATTTCTTTAAACTAATTACAAAGGTGATGATATAATATGCCTGTGATACTGCTGAAGATTGCTCTTGAAATAATACAATTCTTACTTTTTCCTGTCTTTCATTTAATGGATGTGAAGTAGGCAGGAGTAAATAATTTTTCTAAGTAGTTTTGTGGAAAAAATTTGGTTACTTCTCTGATGTCATCATAACACAATAACAAGTAAATGTTATTATGCAAAGTATGTTGTTTAATGCCTAGATGCTACTGTCATGAGAACCATATTCTGTTTAAATGAGAGCAAAATTATGGAATCATAGAATCATAGAATGGTTTAGGTTGGAAGGGACCTTAAAGATCACCTAGTTCCAACCTGCCTGCCATGGGCAGGGACACCTGTGCTATTTTGTCTATAATATATGCAATAATATAAAAGGTTTTGGTTTGACAATGTGATTACAAGACAAAAATACTTGATGAAGAAGTAAAAACCATACCTGCGAATACTGGTAAATGTCTAAATGGGAATGCATTTTAGAGCTCTGGATCCTTTAGACTATGGAAACTCTTCCTTAGTTTTATGCTGGTGACTGCTTTGTGACTGCACAACAATTTCATTTAATGCCTATGAAGCTAAACAGAATTGCCTTGATTTGTATGGCACCAAGATAATTTGTCTAGACTGTAAAAGCTGCATGAATCTATGTTTAAGAGGTTTGCCTAGTTACAAGTGTAACACTCATGAATATGTGTTCAGAAGGTGTAAACCGTGCAAAAGCTGGTTACGCTGGTATCAGTAAATTACCATGTTAAACTAAACTAAGTTTTGGGTTGGTCTGACTATCATATCTACTCCAGTAAAAGGGAAATTAAGAAAATTACCCTCCCTCACCAAAGAGCCCTAACTGCATGTGTCTTCCTTGTACAGAGTAAATCCCTAATGATTTGTTTAAACAAATGCATTTTGCTTTGTATTGTGACAGACCAAGACTACACGGTTTCAACTCTTCTCATGCGGTACTTCTCATGGCCTAAATAATAAAAACCCTATAAATGGTGTCACAATCTTTGCAGGGCTTCCACAGTGTTTGTCATTTGGAAACATGGCCGAAGCTGTAAAGTTCCTACCCAGATAGGTCTGAGCCAGCTCACATCTAGGTTTTGTTTTCATCCTCTAAAGACAGGGGGAGGTTACAGAGTTCTCGCTGGGATATGAAGTTGCCAAAATAAGATGCTGCCCATGTATGCTATCAACGTTCAGACCCATGTTTCCATTTAATTTACCGTCATGAACAAAGAATATTCCATGAGGTGGTAAACTGAATCTCGCTTCTCGTTGTGCAAGCTGCTGACAGTTCAGAGGAAATCCAGATGCATTTGCATGGAGTAAACTTCTGTAAACATGTTCTGCACTCCAGCAAAGAAATAAATGTCAAGGTAAGCTTGGCAAGCGACAAAAAAGGATGAGTCATATTTCTCCAGTTTCATTCCAAAGATGCTATCTTTCACCTTCCCCAGTACTGTAGTCACAAGGCAGGCAATGTTTCTGATCCTTTATGGGAAACAGTATTCAAACACTGTGGGTAAATGATTTAGTGGAGCCCCACAGTCATTTTTCACACATACTTTGTTTTCATTACCAAAATCTGGAAGGAATAAGTTTCCATATGCAGAAATCAATGTGCAATTGCCTATCTGAAATGTTTATAAGAAGTCACTCCTCATCCATGCTTTTAGTTGATATATTTGCATTAAAATATATAGGATGAAGTCATTTTATGAAAGGCTTCTTGTTAAGTAATTAGTGGAAAATGTTATGTCCACTTTGCAAAAGAAGAAACTGAGGCAGCATCGCTAAGACCATATTTCCAAGCAATCACTAGCTTTGAGTTGCTTAACTTTTGATTAACCAAATTGACACGTCTTGGCAACTCATTTTTGAGACTGCTATGCACTTGTTGTTTCAATTAAAGTCAACAGGATCTGTATGCAGGTCTGAAATTCAGGCCAGCTGCTCAGAAATTAAGGAAACGGGAATGAAAGGCCACTTCTGAAAAGATTTGCACAAGATTGCATGTGATGTCTGGGACACAGCCCAGAACTGAACTCAGTCCCCTAGCTCTCGGTCCAGAGAATTAACAGAGTAATTATCATTCCTGCTAATGCTACTGATTAGTAAGTATTTTCCTAAAAGAAGCATAGAAAGTACTTTCTGTCTAGCTCATCCCTATTCCCTACTGGCTTGTTAATCTGACTGTACCTAAGGAATATTTTTTCTCTGGAATGATTAATTATTCTCACTTCAGTGAGCAAAAATCAGTACACGGCACAAATATTGTGATATTTAAATGGAGAACCCAGCAGTTTATAAAAGAGTTGCAGCTGAGTTCATCAGTGGTTTATGTTAATCAGATCTCTCAGGTGAAACTTTATGTATGATGTATTCCTTTTGTCTCATGACCTGAGGTATTGCCATTTCTGTTTTCCATTAATTTTTTTAAGAGCTGAAATACATAGGAGAGTTTAATATTTACAAAATGCAATGCGATTTGAATATTTACACTCCTAATATCCCAGGATTTTTACTTTTTCTGTACTATTCAGGTAAGGTTTTTATATAAAGAGATTCCAGGTTGCTGTTTATTAAAAATTACATTTATGTTCTTGGCCTACCATTACTCATGCAAATACTAATCCTTGAAAATGCAATGGAGATGTTCAAATGACACGGTGTTATTCTGCCTGACTAGCATTGCAGAATACAGCTGTGTTCATTTTTTGTGGTAAATTTCAACCTAATCCGGATGAAATAATCCAGATTATATCTGGATTATAAAAGCATTTGTGGTCTGTTGAATTCACCAGCAGGCTGGAGATTTCCAAGCATGTCAACTTAAGACAATATAAGTTTAAATAAAGCTCATCATTTACAAAGGAGATGGAAGCTATGCTTTAATGCGTTCTTGATTATTGCTTACGTACATCAACATGCATGCTGATGCACAGAGAAGACTTTTATTTCCATGCCAATAAACAACACCAAACCTATTTTGAAAAGGCAAAGTCACCATATTTTCATTCAGTTCTTCCTATTGTCTGTCATAGCTAAATGCAAGGAAGAGATGTGTCCTGAAAATCCATTCGGAAACTTTATAGCAAGCATCTCCAAGCTAGTGATAGAAACGTTTCCAAGACATGCATCTTGGTGTTGTTCCCTTAGAAATGTCTCAAAATCAGGTTTCTGTATTTGGGAGTGATTTCTGGTTCCTATTGGTTATGAAGAAATCAGAAAGATTTCTTACAGCACTGGTGCTGGGACCTTCAGTTTTAACCATTTTCAGGCTCCGTAAGTAAGTACAGATGTGCAAGAGAGAAACACTGAAAGCAAGACAGTTGCAATTTTGGTGTGATCTTATCTGCATGGATTCATTCAACTTTGCTTTAACCACGCTTCACACTCTGATTCCCTCAGCTATGCCTGTGCACATCCATTGAAGTCACTGGGGTGACAAGACTACGGCTCAGGAAACTATCAGCCCTGGTGTGATAACAGCCAAACAAGACCTTCCCTTACATCTTCTGTCCCTCATCACCTTCTCTCCCAGCCTGCCTCTCATATATCTGTCTCTTCCTTTGCATTGCCCTATGTCAGTTGCTATCAGTTGCCTGCTTCTTGCCTCTCTCTCTCGTAGTATCTTTATCTTTGCTTTTTAAATCTTGGAAGAAACAGATAAGTGAATTAGACCTGTCAAATGCATGTATATTGGGTAGTCATGCCCTGTAACCATGACATGTGTTTATTGTGTCCTCCCTCTGTACCTCTTCCCCAGTTACTCAGTCTCAGATCAGACTTTCAGGGTGGAACTCATCTCTCCTGACTTCAGACATGAACCCCTGAGCCAGCCTCCCATCGTTCTCCATTATAATAACAGAAAGAAATGGGAGCTTGGAGACATGATTCATCTCATGCATTTTAGGTTCCTACCTTTGGACAAAACTACTTGAACCTTAGAAGACACTCTTTCTTTCCACTGACTAGAAGAGTAGCCCAGGTAACAAGCCCAACAGCTGATACCCCTATTTGAGACACATTTTGTCAGCGAGATCTTTAGTTGTCCTACCCCATGTAGACTGGAGGAAGCCATAGGGAATTTGAAATAGGGAGATGGTGAAAACCGCAATTCCAGCTCTAAATAGAAAAAAAAAACCCCAAACAATTTAGAGTTGGCTGTACCAAACAACTATCTACTATTGCAGGTTTTCCATGCAACTGACCTTTTTAAGTTGGCAATTTGTATGTTGCACACAAAACAAAGTTTCAACAAAATCCAAATCAACTGAGACTGTAATCCCCAAAATGATCTGGTAGAAAAAAGTTTTACTCTACAGGTTTGGCTTGATGCTTTAGACGTTGCAGCTGCCACTCTTCATCCAGTTTCTGAACACTGAGATTCGATTTATGGCCCTACAAGCATGGAGGTGAGGAATCATAAGAAAAATAAGCACGCTGATTCACATGAAAAGTATGTGCCAAATAAAGCCTTAAATCATTTTATGCAGCCTGTCATTCAAACATATTTGACTGTCATCCAAATTGTTGGAATTGTCTTTCATACAGAAAAAAAATCTGTTTATTTTTAGGATAATTGGAAAAGCAACAGATTATCTTCAAATTAATGAATAGGTCAAGTTGTTTTTATAAGCTTAATAATATTTTCCATTGTCCCTCCCTCCTTAACACCTATCTTCATTGCCTAATCATTCACGTACTTTATTTTTTTGCGTTTAGATGAGTCATGAAGTGCACATTATGATGATAAATGTATCATCTCTGCTTCCTCTTAGTGTTAACTCAGCGGTGTGATTCATGCCATAAACCTATTTTACTCATTCTATCCTTTGTTGTTCATAACCTTGACTCTGTTAACATCAACAATACTGCTGGAATCACATGTTTTTACTTAAAAGCTAACAGGAAGGTTTTCTCTGCTTTACATTTTATAAATTCAGTCTGGCACATTTTTTTCTATTACACCAGTTATTCACATGAAATCACAAATGTTACTGTAATGCAAGCTGAAGAAACTCACCTTATATATGAAGGTGATATTTCCCCTACATGATGCTATTTAACTGATTTATTTGAGTTAATTAAATATTATAAAAGATATTTGAGAAGCTCTTTCTTTCTTTTACAGCTTAGGCCACAACTTCAAGCTCAGCTGGGACTGCTTTCCAGTGCCGTCTTAGGAAATCGATGCACCCTCTGTGTGTGGCCCAAACAGCATCATGTTTGGGGCTTTCTTGCCCTTCCCCAAGGGCTACACTTTCATTCACACCATCCCTGAAACCTGGAGTATGGACTTTGCTTCTCCGATTTCATGTGAGTAACAACTGCGTTTGTAAGTGTTCTGAGACTGTATTGGTTGATGATCGTGACCGAGAGCAATTACCTGTGTCATTAAAGCAACGTGTAGCTGAGGCGTAATATTCTAAAGATAGTAACACATCCTTATGTGTGCTTGTGACTGAATAGTAAGGGAACATCAGATCTTCCTTAAGAGGAAGTTATTGGAAAGGTAAACAAAAAAGCAAGACAGTATGAGTTGTTTTCTATGCAATCCTTTCAGAAACAGGAGGCTCCATCTTGAAATTAAATCACTGATTCACCATGTTTGTGAGCTCAGAGGAAGACAGAATGATTAGAAGTCATCGGTTAATGATGAGGTGGAGAGAAAATGGTGAGGTCTTTAGAAAGTGAACACAAAAGCACACACACACGCTGTGGGAGTCTCTGAAAGCAGAAAGATAACCTTTTTCAGCTTCCAGCCTTAGAAAAGACAAGCGAGTGCAGAGACTGGTTCTTGTAGCTACAGGGGGTGCTTTTTTTTTTTCCTGAAAAAAAAATAATTTGAATAAAATATTTTGTCCAGTGATAGCCAATAACCGGTGGCCTGCCTTTCCATTCAGGGCTGAATACCTGCCAGATTTATTTGGAAGGGGCTTTGCAAGGAAGGGATGTGGGAGTATGTCATGGTTTAGGTTTAACCAGGACAAAGAGTATGTGCCCTGAAGTCGTTAAGAGATGGGGGGAGCAAGGAGGGGCAGGTGGGGAAGGGTGGTGGAGGAGACTGGGAAGCTTTCTAAACTGGCTTCTGCCTGGTAAATCTTTATCTGTTGCTCCAACGGGACAACACCTACCGAATGCAAATCTGCTGAGGTAAGCAGATTGAATAGACCTACACCTCGGTCCAGCCCTAGACCAGAAATTACATGGCAAATTGAGTGATGTCTTTTTCAGTCATGTAAATGGCGATCTTACTATTAACTTCAGTAGGTCAAGACATGTACATTAATTAAAGCACCTATTGGGACTTGCTCTTTAAATGTCTTTTTTGACCATGGATCTTTGAACATCTTTGGGAGCCGTTTCATTCATGATGTTTAAAACTCAATTTTCCATTTGCATTCAAGGATGGAAGTTGGAGTAAGTTTTGACGTAATTCAAATTTCTAGGGCTAATTTTAATATTAAGATTAAACAAGGAAGTGGTGTACTACTTGAAATGCTCCTTTCCATGGAAATCTACTTTACAGCACAATATTAAAGAAAGAGAGCAGGACTATCTAAACGCTTGCTGTCCTGTTTACTATTGTTGTCAGCTGAGAACCAGTGTATGCACACTACAGAATAGTTAGTTTGCTCTGGAACAGCTTACCTATCTGGAGCTTTTTTCTTCTTTTTTTTTTTTCTTCTTTTTTCTTTTTCTTTTTTCTTTCAGAATGACCACTGCCTGCTTACCCAGGCTTCAGAGGAGTGCAGCGTGCAAAAGCAGCTATTTCCATACCTACGAGCTAAACCGCCCCTGCAACACCTCGCTCGCCTGTCCCACATCCACCCTTTCTGTGGCAAGCTATGCCTCCATCCCTCCATCCTTCCCTCCTTCCCTGGTGGAGACGTGGCATTCTCCCACCCACAGCCCCGTCTCCTCCGGCACTCAGCCACCGCTCCGCAGCAGGTCCGACTGGATCCGATGTCTGCCAGAGACTGCCCTTCAGCAGCCGGGCCCCAGAAGGTGAGTGCTGTGACTGCGAAAGGCTTCTCCCAAACAAAATATGACTTATTCATCAGAACAGAGCACTCGGGGAGAAAAATGTTAACGTGAGACGAGACAATATCTCACTTGAAAGGTAGACAGGCCTAGGTCTTCCTTGGATTCCCCTTTCTGGATGGAAATGCCTCTGAAGAACTTCACTTTTCTTAGCTTCGGAGCACATATCTTTCTTATAATCAGGCAGCCCCTCTGTTTCCTCTGTCCACGAGCTCCTCTTGCCAAGCTCATCTGGTGAAGAAACTAATGGACACTGGAAACATTCCTCTGACTGCCCTGCTTCATGTACTGCATGCTGCACATCAGCACGAGAGGACTCCCTGTTTCTAAAATTGAACTGTCTCTTTATCAACAGCCTCATTTACCGGGACACTGAGCTCGCAAATCGGATGCACACGACTTGCCCGGCTGTGCTGCCTCCAAGCTCTGCCTTCCTGCAGCATGTGCTCTGCCCTCCGAGTTCACCGCAGGTGATTTCGTCTGTAAGTACTTGTAGGTGGCTGGCTATCTGCTTTCATGCTGCTTATCGCGCTGGGAATCCGGGGAAAACTCTTGAAACTATTTGTCTCCTTGCTGCTTTGACAGGCCACGCCATGAGGAAGGGATATGTAATATTCAAAACGATAATGAAGTGTCTGCCAAAATCTCTATAGCAAATTTTAAAACTGTTTGGAAATCTTCTTGGTTTGTGTTTCATTTAATTATTAGTTGGCAACAGAACAATTATTCTATAATTTACACTCACAGAATAATATGGAAAGTATTCATAGATGCAGATGAACGGTTTTAAAGTATTGTGTGTACACAAATAATAAACAAAATCAAAACTCCTACTTAATTTTGTGTGTTCTAAAATTCTGCACATTAAATATGAATGGCATTACCTAAAGATAGAATCTAGGGATTTCTTTTTCTTAAAAGCAGTGACTATNACTTCAGGATATAGGCTATCTTTCCGAATATAGAAAAAAATGGGTGGGACAAATATTTGCTGCATCTTGTATTACTTGCAGGGAGTAGTTGCTTTCCTTGTGTCATTGCAAATGTTATAAACATGTTATTACTTGCTTCTTGGCATACAGGCTAGAAATAAACTTATTATCTATTTAATATATGCCCTTCTTGCTGGATCTCAGGTTTCTGTCCAATGAATTCAAGAGTTACTCTCAGCTTTTGGGCTATGAGTTAAATCTCAGCCCCACAAATGTCAATGGGAGATTTGCCATTATGTTAATTGGGACCAGGATTTCACTCAATGAGTATTTCTTGGAGAAGATCTTAAATACTGTGTTAAAAATCAAATGAGCGAAATCTCAACTTACAAGTATGTAAGGCATTCATTTCTATCCTAATGTAAAATGACTTGGTCAATACCCAGAGACAGTTAAATTAAGCTTGGTTAGAGCTTTTACTTGCTGCTAAAAATTCAGCAACTCACATCTAGAATAGATTTTGTTTTCACTAAGAGAGAAACACACTCCAGATATTTAGCTTGCGACATAGCAATGATTTATCTTAGACCACGCATCAGTTTAGAGGAGATGGCTTAAGCTGCCAATGTCAAAGGCTGGTTGTCTTAGAAGCCCTTCTAATTGTGCTAGAAGGTTATGCATCAAGTTACGCGTAATTGTGCATAAGGTTTTGTGGAAGGCACAACACGCAGGCATTTTTCCTGACAAAACAGATGAATATGCTCACCAAGGATTTCTGTCTTAAAAAGCAATGTGTTGTTTCAGAGACAGCTGATCAGTAGTGCTCTTTAGCTAAAGAAATTCAATTGCCACTTGACAGCATGAAGATTAGTAACTTCTTAATACACCCAGCAACAGCATCTTGAATTTGGAGCTTACATCGGTAATACTATAGCCGATGTGTACTACACAATAACACACAACATCTCACAGACGCTGTCGCCCGAACCATTAGGCTTTCAAATGGAGCAGGAAGATACAAACTCACTACATAAAAATACAGTCTTGCTATGTCTGTGTAAACTTTCCCAGACAAAAGCGAGCTCGGCTCATCGGAGTGGTGAAGAGAGCGTTCGATGCAGCACCCAGGCTGTGCAAAACCGGCTTTAAGCCAACTTTATTTTCTCCTGATTGTGGAACCCTGTTGGGGCTGGTGTATAGCAGAGAGTTTAAAGGCTAGCGTAGATGCCAGCAGTCTCAAAAGGGCCATTTTAGTAGCCAGGATTATTGGAGCATAAAGGAACCACAAAGCCCTTGCTCTCTGACTGCCTCGTGCCAATAGCACGCAGCGAGGGAGCGACAGAAGACGCTTATAGCATACCAGGTTTTTCGCTGTTCTCGAGGAATCTCTTCGTGATCAACTCCTCTGGGATCCCGGACTCACGCAGATCTGCCCTGATTTACCGGCGCGCTGGTGTTATAGTTTTGGGGAGACAGCTGAAGTGCTGCAGATTGCATTTTAAAGACGTGATGCTGACAAATTAAGTTCAAAGTCTTAGCCGGGCCCTTCCAAGTGGCAGCTCTCCAGGGCTGGACAGTTATAGCAGTAACTTCTATAAATCTTTTCAGAAGCTCCTTGGGCTTCAAATACTTCCAACGTTTCGTCATTCCCTTTAAACAGGGAAAATTGCCCAATCCCTTTTTGGAGGCCAGCATAATTATACTCTCGGAAAATAATAATAATAATAATATTAATAAAAAAGTTTAAAAAGCAGAACACTGTAGTTCACACCACATGACAGAGTTAGTTCTCACAGTAAATAATGGCAAAAATGTTAATACAATGGCTGTTTTAGATGCACTCCTGTAAATTTATGTTGATGGAAAGAAGTGCAAAGAGTGCTTTTGAGAGATTTGTTTGGGACCTTTCTGTGTAGCTGGAGAGTAGTTTAATTTCAGATATAAAACCGCTGCCAAGCTGTGTACATGTCTCACTGTACAGTGTGCATTTCTTTATGTAAACGTGTCCCAGACAAAGCCAACTGGACAAAACGTTTGTGTTGCTTTATCTACTGCCTTTTCCTCCATCATATTCGCTTGCTACTGCTATCCCTGATAATTGGCATTCTGGAATATTTTGGAGGAAAGAAATGTGAATGCAAGTATCAAAGAAGTCTCTCCCATCTACAACAGTAACACTGATCACATTATAACAGCCCCAAGCTCACAGGACAGCTCACAAGACAGTATGAGCTACATGTCCATGGAGCATGGTAACTCAAATAAATTATCTCTTGTTTATAAATAAAAACTCTCCTGTGAACTCACACTTTACAGTAAAGCCTCCAATGAAGGCATGCTTTTTTCCTGTCATGACTGAAGTCACCTTGATGAAATATAGCATCCATCCTCACATACTGTATGTAAAAGGGAAGGGAAGAGGGAAGGGAAGAGGGAAGGGAAGAGGGAAGGAAAGGAAAGGAAAGAGGGAAGGGAAGAGGGAAGGGAAGAGGGAAGGGAAGGGGGAAGGGAAGGGGAGGGAAGGGAA
>RSEF01000001.1:49302677-49319797 GCA_003993805.1 Himantopus leucocephalus
AAGTCCTGCAGTTTCTGATAGGAAAACTGCCTGCTCCGCGTCCCACCGAAGGCGACGGAAAGGCTGGTTTGCTTGAGAGCTGTTCGTGTTTTGGATTTCACCTCTTTCGCACTGCTGGTGCTTCTCTAATTTCAATTGTGTTGGTTTTGTTTCATTTCTCTTATTTTCTCTCCCATCAGCTAATATTCCTTTTGTTTCTTTCCAGTCACAGTTTCCAAACTTGAATGAACAAGGAAAACATACGGGCGGGTGACAAAACTCAACACCTGGCTGTTACTTTTAGGCAACACTGATGCAACAATCCCAGCTGATAAATGCCTATATTACATCATTTTTAATTTAGCTGCCACCATCATCGGTTTTGCACGGAGAGCATCCCACTCCATTACCTCAAACCCGACACTTTCTGTGCGTATCCACGCGGAATATTTCCTGGCAGAGGAAGGGCTGCCTCAAAACTATTGCACAAGCGAAGTGGAACAAGGAAAGAGCACATTATTTGACGTTACTTATCCTGCTCTCGGGACATGCGGTTGTGTTTTTCAGTTGCCCTATTCCTGTGAGGCCGCAGCTTCCCACCGCCGCTGCAGAAGCGGTTCATCTGCTGTTGCTTTCTTGCTTTCCGAGCCGGGCTGGTGGCAGGAAGCCACAATTGCTCCCTGTGTTTATCTCTCCCCATCTCGCAGCCCTGACAGAGCGAGTCTATTTGGATAGCAAGAAGCTGTGGTAACTAAGCAGCCACAAAATCTAAAAGGGACATTTCCCAGCTACTTGCACTGCTAAGGGTAAGTGCAAAACAAGTCCTTTATAATGGAACAAGTATATTTTTTAATGTGAATGCAGTGAGGAAAAGGAATAGCAGGTTTTGTGTGGGTGCTTTACTTATATAATCTCAAACTAAATCTTCCTGCTTTAGAATAAAAGCTTTTCTTCTTCCTAGAGATGGCTTTCACTGACAACGATATTGGCAATAACTTCGTATTTCAGTTATAATCTCTACATAATTCATCTTGAGCCTTTCTGTGGGTAGTTCAGAACCCTGCACAGCCCAAGTCCCTTCTTTCTGGAGAAAGTAGCTCCCATTTCCTCAGGGAATAACAAAATGCCTGCCTTTATGAAACAGCCAGACCCGCTTAACCCCTTCCTGGCATATTTAACACCTCGCCTCCGGAGGAGGGGTTGCAAGCAAATACTGCCAAGATAGTTACAGAAAGCATTTGAAGAGGCAGGTTTGTAATGCAAGCTTCAAATCCACACCTCAGCTTTCCCAAAGGAGGTAGTGCTCAGACCCAGGACTTTGGTTCAAGGTCACCCCAGGGAGTCAGGAGCAGACTCAGAGCGCAGACCGGGACCAGCATTGCTCCCCCACCTGCCTCCCGCGCTCAGACCACTGCTGTTATTTTCGGTTTTTAAACAAACAATGCTAGTGACATCAAAAGTCTCCAAGAAAGACTAACAAAATGGCCATGAGACTGCTAGCAATTAAGTTGTTATTCTATTTCCAGATGGGTTACTAGAAGCAAAGACAAAATTTTACATCAGTGGTGCTCCTGAAAAGTAAGATTTGATCCTAAAAACATCACCACAGATTTCAGGGGGTTTTCTGCTCACACACAGCCTAAGGGTTTGATGAGATCAGGGTCCAATTTTTACGCCTCGTGTACCGTTATCCTCAGTAGACTTGCATTATAAACAATGAAAAGTACGTTTTAAAGAAGAAGGGGCTATGCCTGCATTCCTGCAAAGGTAAACTCTGCCGAAACTCTGTGTACGCCTGTCCTCCGGACATCCTGTGGCCAGCGTGGCCCAGCCGGGCCAGAGACGGTGCTCAGCCTCTCTGCAGGGGCTGGGGGCTGCTCTGAGGAGGTGTTCGTGCATCCTTAGTTTTTCCAACTGATGGGTGAGATTTCCTGGTGCATTCTGTCCACCTTTTACCCCTTCAGGGATGCAGAGCAGTCATGAAGTTTAATTGCCCAATTAAGCAGGCTTTACAGTTGCTTTGCATTGCTGGAGTGCCGCAAAGCAGATTGAACAAACTAGTGAAGCTGGCCCATATTTTTTTTTGTGTCAGAAAAACAAGAAATACATGGGCTAAAGTAACCTAAATACAGAGGTGGGTATACTTGTACAGGAAGGCATGTGTTTCAGTGCTGTGGAACGAGTTACAGGCGAGAACCCTAATCCCTCCTGTTCTCTGTACAAGGTGGCAGAGGGAGCCCCGGCTGTGCGAGTAAAGCCAGGGCTCTGTCGGGGCTGCGAGACGGAGGGGAACACAGAGCGGCTGGGGCTTCCTGCTGCTCCCCCGGGACAGCAGAAACGACCTTTTGAGAACGAATCATGGGAAAAGGAAAAAAAACCAAACATATAAGCATCAATGACAATTTGCAAATGGTGGAGCCTAAACTTTAATGAGGAGTGGAGGTCAGTGAAGGCGGCAGTAGGTGAGGGCTCAGACCGCAGCTCTGCCTCTCACCGCCTGCTCGTCCTTTACCAGGTCCCCTCAGCAGCCCCACAGCTTCTCTCCCACCCACCCTCGGTGAGTTCCTGTTTCTTTTCAAGTCTCTCGGTTGTGGGGTGACGCCGGATGCACGTGCCTAAGGAGAGGAGAACAACAAACACTTTAGGGTGGTGGAGGCCTCTAGAGACAATTTCACTACAAATAAATACTACAGTTATCTAAACACCAGCAGGCATCTCAGTAAAAGCGGCTGCATGTTCAAGAAAGCTGCCTGATTACTACCAGGTTAATATTTTTTTTTATTTACCGAAGCAGTTTGCTGACAGTATAAACTATTGGCTGGAGCAGTGTTACTCAGACTGCCAGCTACCAGATGAGCCATGGGAGAGTTCAAAAAGACCGAAGCTCACAAAAAGGTAATCAATTCACAAGGCAGTAAGTATTTCTCTTGATAAGTAGGTGTTATCCAGGGCTTGCAGGATTCTCACAGAAACAGACAAATCAAAAAGGAAGCCATGCTTGCAAAAACAAAATAAAAAAGTGAAACAGACCCTGTTAGCAGCCCCCAGCTCAGCCCCCGTGGGATGGTGCCTCTTTGGTGGGGCACTGCCTGTGCTGGGGTCACCCTCAGCTCCCCGCTCATCCCATCTCGAGGAGCAGCCCGGCTCCTCCTGCTCCCTGACAACGTCAGCCTGAAAAGCATTGCTTTTTGGATCTGTGTCAATGTTTATTACAGCATTTTTTCAAGTATTATTTTTGTGTTAGTGAAACTAATGTAAATCAGCTGATTTCTCGTCGTTCTTCACTAGGGATTAGTAGAGACAAATCTGAGTTAGTGCAAACACACCGGTTTAGCTTCTCCACTATGTAATGATGGGATTTGAGGTGCGGTTCTCGCTCGGCGGTGATGGAAAAGCTGAGGGAGCTTTAGCATTCACCCCCATGGCAGCTGGCAGCATTACCGACCCAGTGTGGTCCCCCCTTCCATGTCCCAAGGGCACTCAGCTACGCAGGGCTGCGCGCTAGCCCGGCTTTGCCCTCCCCATCCCCTACCACCCACACACGCTTAGATCAGCACTGACTCTGTTCCAGGCTTGTCACAATCCTCTGACAAAGTAAAGAGAGACAAAGGCATAAAGGATAAGGAGCGAATTAGCAAGGAGGGGAGAGATGGAAAGAATACATATGTGGAGTGGGAAAGGGATGAATAGATCATTGGCTGAAAAAAACATCCTACAGCGGTTTTCAGTTGTTTGAGAAGGCCTTCAGTAACAATCGCTTCTACACGACCCTGAAGAGATGACAGAAGTTGCAAAGATCGCTTTAAGTGAACTGATTTCAAACCCAGCTCAAATTAGAAGGGCTGGAGGTGTGATCACTAGATAGTTATGCAATGGTCACATGTGAAATCATCAGTTGGTCTTTATAGTGTAGTTCAAGTCGTACGAGCTGGTGCTGTAAAAGGTGCAAACCCTCCGTCTGACCTAAACCCTCTGCCCAGTCTTTCCTCTGGAGAGTTAATGCAGGAACAGCAGAAAGAAAGTGCACTTTGAGATTACTTTTTCATTCTCAGAACAGCCCACAAAGTGGTTGTTTCTTTTGAATGTTTGGGAAAGAATAATTACGTATATTCTTTAGAGCAGAGTTAAACCATTTGGACCAGAGCTACCTATTGAACAGTTGTCACATGGCTACTTAGGGACATATGCCACCAAAATTTGAAATCCAAACATGCAGACATTAACAGGAACCTAGAGCCTTTAGATAAAATGTGCATTGCAAACTCTAAGCAGAGACGTTAGCACTGACGCTGCTTTATATAAAGCAAGATTTCAGTTGCTACGGTTTCCAAATGGACACATTTTGCAAGCAATCAATAAAGGCACTGAATTAAAATTAAATCAGGAAGACTGATGGGGACTGGGCAGTTTCTGATGCTGAAGGCAAGGGCTCTGTGCATGTTCAGTCAGAACTATTGGTTAGTTTGTTTATGTCTTTGTATTCAGAGGGTTTGACAATTGCGTAGAGGAAATTCATGCATGCACAGGCTGAGATCATACAGAGACAAGATGGTCTTTTTTTTATTTTTCCACAAGTGATAGTTTGATTCTGTGTGCTGTTGAAAGTCAAGTATCTTGTCAAGCTCATATAACTGCAAAAAATTATGCTCAAAAATGAGAAATCACTATTATATCGCATTTTACTATTTTATTGAAACATGATTAAAATTATTTCTATTACATGTGAACTGTATGATGTTTTAAAAATTTATACAATATGAAAACTCTCTTCTATTATTTTAATTAAAAAGGTATAAACACCAAATACATTAAAATCAAACTGCTACAGATTTGAAACCTGATGCTGTCTATGGATTAAAAAAATGTATTTATATCAGCTCCATATGATGTGGAAAAAACACATAATAATCATTAAACTGATTTTGGGATGATGGAAGATTGTGAAAAGTTATGTTGATGGCTTATCTATCTAAAATGTCACTGACCATGGAATGGAATTACATGGTAGGGATTATATGGGACTTTTTGGTAAAAATACTTTAACTCTTAAAATAAACGACTAACAACTGAGTCCAGAATGCACAATAAACAGACTTGAAGAGCTTTTAACTCTGATCTTAAAAAAAAGAAAGGAAAAGAAAAAGTGTTTATATAAGAATAACAGTTCAGAGTATCTTTAAATCCAATGGAATACATTCTTTCAGTCCTTAATACTCTGCTGCATTTGTCCCAAGCACAACCCTGGCGTGCCTGTGAGATACTTGACGTGTTTGCTTTCAGACCCTACCAAATAATGGATTTCCTAGAACAGAGAGGGCTACTCCCCTCGACACAGAGAGCATGCTAGATGGAAAATAAATGTTCCGAAGGCTTCCAGTGAAGTCCTATTTTCAAAAGTTACAGATACTTGAAAAAGTCTAATCTAATTAACTTTCAATCAGATATAGACTACGAATATATGTCATTCTGCAAACAGAACTCAGGCTCCTAAGTTACTTAAAGCCAGAGGTTTTGTATTCCTTTGGGAGTTAGGCACCTAAATGCCATATACATTTTAAACATTTTTGAAACCTAGGGTTCATTTCACGTCTAACTACTAATTTCTGTGTGGCATAACATCACCACAGTTTGTATTTCCGTACTTATATTACTCTCCAAATTCCTTCATTTGGCAAGACTTTGCAAGCTTGCATCAACAGTATCTTCCACTGTATGAGTACAGGCAACGATCATAGAATCATAGAATCATTTTGCTTGGAAAAGACCTTTTAGATCATCGAGTCCAACTGTAAACCTAAAACTGCCAAATCCACCACCAAACCACGTCCCTAAGCACCACATCTACACGTCTTCTAACTACCTCCAGGGATGGTGACTCAACCACTTCCATGGGCAGCCTGGTCAAATGCTTGATAACGCCTTCAGTGAAGAAATTTTTCCTAACATCCAATCTAACATCCCTGGCACAACTTCAGGCCATTTCCTCTTGTCCTATCGCTTGTTACTTGGGAGAAGAGACTCACACCCACCTCACTACAGCCTCCTTTCAGATAGAGAGTGATAAGGTCTCCCCTCAGCCTCCTTTTCTCAAGACTGAACAACCCCAGTTCCCTCAGCTGCTCCTCATAGGACTTGTTGTCTAGACTCTTCACCAGCTTTATTGCTCTTCTCTGGACACGCTCCAGCACCCCAATGTCTTTCTTGTCGTGAGGGGCCCAAAACTGAACACAGTATTCGAGGTGCAACACAATATTTGAGGTGCGATGATGATCACTGTGGGAGGATTACTGTTCACTGTTCTGAGTAGTATCTTTGTTAGATGCTATGTGGTTGATACACGGTATTTTTATTCCTCATGAAGAAAATGTGCCACACTTAGGGATTCCCATGGAGCCTAAAGCAACATCTGACTTTCAGAAGTGAAACAACATCCAAAGGTGCTTGTTAGAGCATTAACGGTCATGTACAAAGTATGCATATCTCACACTAAGAGAGGAGTCTTGCTTTGGCAAGCCATTATTATTTCTCCAGTGTCCATTCAATGTCTGTATTCAATAATTACAGGAAAACTCTACTTCATTTCTTTTACAGTTTGAAATGCATGTCAGCCCCCTATTCTGTAGGGGAACTAGATTGGGGTGGTTTTTTTTTTCCAGCTCAGTTTTTTATCCTATTGAGATATTGTACTTTTTCCTTGATTTTGATTGCCATAAGATTAAATAAGTAATTTTGATTTTTTTAAATACATGTTTTCCTTTTGTTGACATTCATAGATACAATGCTAGTGCCATCATTTCTATCATATTTATTTTGGAAAGATAATACTTCCCAGGAAAAATCTTGAGGTGGTCTTTCTAACATTTAGATCAGTCTGACACTTTTGCTACCAGTGAAATCTTTTATCTGCTCTGTATTTCCTGAATCTCCATAGCTCTACTGAGCAGCTATAACCCTTAAAGAACACTTTTCTAAAACCAACAGCTGCACAAGAATATGGATAAGATGAAATTTTCAGCAAAGCTGAAATTTGGATGGAATGTACATAGGAAGAGAGTCCAGAATGGATCTCTGTTGAAGAGGTGTTTACAATTTAGGTGCAATTCTTCATAAGGAATGGATGATAAAAGTTCATGCATCTGTGTTTTTTAAACTACATTAAGAAAGTCACCAAAGTGACACAATATACGTGTCACTATGCCACATCTACGTTAAGACTGTGGAAATACACTTTCCAGAAATACTTTTTTTCTAAGATCAGCACGAAGCTATGGGCAGCACCATCAGAAAAAAAAAAAAAATCTGTGTCAAAAGCTCCTGTGAAGTTAAGACATAAACATACGAAAAAATTAAGACATTATAGATGATAAGCTGCTATGACTGCTGTGTTGCTGAAGGCTACTCCCTGAGCGGTAGAGCTAGTACTAGGTCTTTAGCCTAAGATGTTGACTTTGCATTGAAATAATCTGGAATCCACCTATTGTTTGCCATTCTGTTAGAGAACTGACCTCCACCAGACAGGGCAACAGTTTCTTGGAGCGACTGAAGCACAGCTGAATGAGTATAGATGACAATTCAGAAAATGGCATTTCAAGGGACCTTGAGATTTTAACAGGTTTTGATGAAGCAGCTCGTAAAAGAGGTGAAAAAGTCAGTATGCGCATACTTTATAGTTAAGACAAATGTACTTTCTGGGTTTGCAGTAAAACTAAAACCAATGGACTAGGCCAGTGTAGTTAAGTTCACAGATACTGAAAATAAGAGTTAGTTCCTAGTTGAAACCAATCAGTAATAGCCTACAGTCTCTCTTTTACTTTCCTCTATCATTGGTCAACTCCTGTGTTACAATTTTGTCGTCCTTAGACTCTAAATTCTTCTAAGCAAGGACTGTATCTTCCTATGCAATTTTATGACACGTAACAAAAACTGCTCATAATCCTCACTAAAGCCTTTGGATGCTACTGCACTAAAAAGAAGAAACACCGTGTACAACAGCACCCAGCAAGTATACCAATGATGTAATTATGATGATATTTCTATCAAAAGGACAATGGACTACTTGATGAGACCTACATTTGTATGAATGTTCCAGTCCATCATCATAGGACACGTATATAATTCTTTTACTTTGTGTGCGAAATCATCTCTAGAAGAACAAAGTACCTCACTAAATGTGAACTTTGTCTGCATAAATAAAACCATCTGGTTTGCTGTCTAACCATCTGGTTTGTCTAAAGTTTATAGTCTCCTGAGTGTTATTCACAGGCCCACATATGATCAAGCCTCCACAGACATTTTTATTTGGTAAAAGCTTTCCCACAGCACTTTATTTTTTCTATCTGTTTTTGATCTTGTAAAAAAATGTCATTTTAATACGTGTGTTGTAATACGGCATGTGTTTGTGTTTCTGTGAAGTGCATGTAGATCTCCTAGTGGGTAGATATTATGGGCTAGATTCTCTTGGGAACAGTGAAGGAAAGAACTACAAAAGAGCCATTTGGAGATACCAGACCCTATGACTTCTTCACCGCTGCCCGTGAACAAAGGGCTAGGTGAGGGTGGACAGATTACTTTAAAATGCATCAGCTATTAACATGTAACAAGGCACTAAGAACTGACCTCTGTCTCAGTTCAAGAGCTACAGCTGGTAACAGGTAACAAACACTTTGTCAATCCTACACCAGACAGGGACTCAGACTGGGTTTGATGGTTCCCTAAGTCCTGGCAGCATGCAACATCCAGATAACCCAGCTGTATTCAGCCCTGTGTGAATAAAATGCATTCTTATTTTCCCTTAATGCCACAAGCTGGAGAGTCACTACATTTCTGCTCGCTCTCTCTGCTTCATAAACACAAGATTTTCCATCCAGAGCCCTTACAAAGCCTTGCCAAAAGGGTTCATTCTCCTTCGGAGCTCAACTGCTCCAGTTTCTGGAGAAAATGTCTCAGTTCTATGGTAGGTCAGTAAGTACACAACAGTTCATGAGCTCCGATACTTCTGCCTTATCTGCCCTCTTACCACAGGCAATGGAAAATGTTTCACTTGAAACAACAAACAGATTCAAAATCAGAAATAGAAATGACCTCAGTAGAGATTAATATAACTTCACAGAAACCTACCTCTTTCTGCTCTAAACCATGATTGACATTTCAGCAAATTAAGCATGTGCATAATTAATAGTCTGGTTCAGCAGTCAATAACAATAATTGCACCTTTTCATCTACTTAGAAGATAGCAACTTTCTGTATGCATAACATCAAACATGAGATTTAAAGAGAAATGTATACCTACAGATCATGGAGTGCAATATCGTATTTGTAATCTGAACATAACTAAAACAACTGGGGTAAAAAGCCTGTATTTTGAAGACGTGCAAAGTAGGTGTCCATTTCTATGGTCACTCTTCCCCAAATTTCTTTAAGACGGAAAAGCAGAAAGGATCCCAACAGGCCTGCGGAAGCTAAGACCCAGGACAACTCCTCTCACTGCAGAAGAGTTGAGAGAGGGCAGCTGGATCCCACTGGACCCTGCTGTGATTAGCTTCTAAAAAAGGGAACTAAACCGAGAAGCAGCCTCCAGGGGCAGCAAAATACAGCAGGAAGCTTGGAGATGCTGTTCTGTTCTAAAAAAAATAAATTGTTTCATGTACGTGATTCTATTTACTTGTTGGCTTATTTGTGTAGCTTGGCGGTACTGGGTCGTTGCCCGGTCAGTTTCTTACAACTTTGATTCCTGTTGACATATGAAAGTGTGAGTGTATGAGCTCACGCGCACACACTTAAGGGCAGCTTCTGTGAATGTACAGGAGAAGAGTTTTAAGTGATTCTAATTTACTGTAAATAAATTTCACTAAAGGCTTGTATATTGCAAGAGAAGTCGAACACAGATGAAGTCATATTCCAAATCAAAGTCCTAGATTTTATCCTTTAATATATGGACAGATTCTAAAATAAGTAGTTAATACACTATCACTTTCCAGCTAAACTATGCTGACAGATAATATGAATTTCCCAACATTGTAGATAGGATGCATGCTGTAAATTTAAGTCACAACATTTTTCAGATTCCAGCAACAAGTCAGGTAACAGAGCTAAAACAATGAGCCCGAGTTGTCTTCTATATGTTCAGATCCAAGATGGGCTTTGTATTTCTTTTGTTTATTGTACTGAAAGAGCTATCCTATTCATTCAAGCCTAAAGTCAAGACAATCATTAATTGTGATTTTTCCCAAGTAGCAATGCTAAGAGTGGGTCCTGAGTAACCTATTGTATTGCTAATCATTTACATTCAATGAATTTCAGGCTGAATATGCCTATCACTGTGCCAATTTCTACATTACAAATTAGATTGTGTTTTCAATCTCAATTTGACGTTAACATTAAAATCTGCAAATGGGAGTCAGTATTCACACCAATCAGGATAATCCATATCCTTACATTTCAGATCTTATGCTACAGAGCATCCTTAGAGAAGGATAATTAAACCAAATTTTTTGCTTTAGATTTTAAATATTTTCTTAGGAAAAAAATATTTATTAATATGAAAAACTTGTGTGATCCTTATTTGTTTTCAGAACGTATTTCCAAGAGCTGGGAAGATTTGTTTTCTGGCACGCATCGAACATTTTTCCATTGGTCACAGCATTCTTGCACTAATTGAGTTTAGAAAACTCTTCAGCTGCTGCCTGGATGAATACGATCTGTGAAAAGCAAGCATCAGAAATAATGGGATCCATTAGCTAATTACACTTTATCATCACACACATACCAGTTGCAAAATGAAATATGAGAACTATATTCTGGTATCCCAGATCTTTCAGATTGTAAGAGCTGCCATAAAAAAAGGACGTCAGTATCTTCTTTCCTGAAATACTTCATACTTCTCAGTGAAGGAACCCACTGATTTTCAAAAGGTATAAATCTGTACAAGACAGAAGACTTCTGAAGCCTATAGAGATGATTTTGCTGTCTGAAGTCAAAACTTCAGGGAATAGCTTTGTTTATCATGCATGAAATATGAACAAATCTTTTCCCTGGTTAAAATTATCCACTCTGCTAAAAAAAAATAAAATCCTACAATGTATAATTTAATTGCAAATCGGGACATTTTGTTAGAAGGCATGGATTTTTTTTTTTTTAAATGTGATTATGGACTATGTAAAAGAAATGTTTCTTTGTATTTCCCCAAAATGCCCCTTTACTTTTACAATGATTTTTTTATTTTCTATCACAACATACATAGAAGTAACTGACCGTGTTTTGCCAGAGCTTTCACCTTTCTATTAACATTTCAGATATTACATGAGGAAGATAATCTCACTAATTCTCGCACTATTTTTCCACGGAGAGCATTTTCTCTCCTTTAAATAGGAGGAAGTTTAGAGTCACATTACAGCTGGCCTTGTTAACATATTGACCTCGACTCTTTGTTGCCTTACACTCTCAGTAGCTTCTGTGTTAAGTGAAAGCTAGAATGCCGTCCTCTTGGAATGTTTACCTTTTGAACTTACATGTGAATTTGATTTGAAAGATGACAAGGTCCAAGTGGAGAATGAACATCATGATTTCACATGGAATTCCAGTCGCTTGCTAGTTTAAATTCCAAACTACGTAAAATCCTGGAAAAAAAACCCCACACAATCATGTAAACAGCACAAATCTTCAATAGATTTGACTCCTGCATAGGGACGCCAAATAAAACCTCTGTTAGCATTCAAGTAAAGAACAAGTATACATTTAAACGTAATTGGTTGTACTACATCAGCCTGACAGTATTGGGAGGCAGTCACCTGACACCCAGGTTTTGGACTGCAATTTTCCATATGCTCCATGCTGGCAAATTTCCAATTAACAGATACAATGCTGCTCTGCCTAGCCCAGCTCGTTGATTCTGCTTGGTCCACTTTCGCTCATCTCCTGCCATTCCCTTTCTGCCCTCATCCCCATGGAGCCATGTTACCTACACAAGGTTTGTATTCCTGTCCCAAAGCTAGGAAACAATTGGAGACATTGTCAGAGACATTCCCCTATAGCGGTATACCCTGCTGCCACACCCTAGCTGTTTCCAGCAAACTGACAGAGCAGCAGTGCATGTGCCTGGTCTGTGGGAGGAGAGCAGGTCATAGCAACATCATACATCACAGCCTGCAATGAGGTCAAAGCAGCTCCAGTGGAGGACGTCAGGCAGAGACTCTCAATCCCTTAGAGCATCACTAAGCACCCATGTAAAAGATTTAGTAGTTGTAAGATACTTGTTGGTTCAAAGATACACAAGAGATCATCTGTTAGTACAATACAGAACCACTGTGAAATCAAGGACTTAGACCTGAGTCAAATCCAAATATTTTTCCTCCTGTTAGGAAAAAATAAAAACGCCCTAGCAAGATGGGTTCAAACCTGCCAGCTTTCTCTTGAAATGCTCATTCCGGTAAGAGTGGTTTACCAGCAAATACACCTTAATTTCTCTGGGCCTGATTATTCACTGTTTTGCATGCTGTGTAACTCTTCACACTGGTGCAAAGTAAGGTTAAAAAAAAAAAAAAAANCCTGCCAAACAAGTGCCTTACATTCCACAGGTGCAATTATTTTACAAATAAAAAGGAAGTGAAGACAAGACATGAAGACATTCTTTTTGAAATCAGAGATATGTTACCATTTTAAAGCATTCTCAGTAAAACTAAGTAGGGATATTGTCAGTGCTTGGAATTTTTTTCATAGTATCTTACCTGAGGGTTTTTTCCATTCTGGTATCTTTCTTTTTGTTTCTTTTGTATATGGTGATATTTATGATCTAATTCTCTCTTCCCATATTACAGCCTAATTTTTGTGATAGGTAGTTCCTAAATGCCTTTTAGCTCCTATTCCAATTTTTATGCTAGAAAGCAAAGACAACAACAGCACAAAGCCTTTAACCTGATTTTCCAGGCAACACTATCAATATACATTGGTTACCTTCTTATTTTGCTAACAGAAACCAGAAAGATACATATGTGTAGGCACATCACTGGTTTTATACAGAGGATCTTGTAGGATGAATGTTTTCAGTTCCAGGAAGAGCACGCAGCAGATGAACACTCAAACGAGGATGAATTTTCAAGGACCTAAGAAAGCATGCTCCCAAAATGTAAGGTTTATACAAGCAGACATTTGAGAACCCCCTATTTAATGGTGTACTTGGTGTTAAAACACTGGTCTTCATTAGCAGACCTCAGATAACGCCCACAAAGGGAACAGATTTACATTTGCTTTCTTTTCCTTTAGAAGAGCCCCAAACACCCAACAAAACTCAGTGACTAATGGCTCACCTTTGGGTTAATCATAAGTCTTAGCTGAACCTTTTTGTCTAACTAGGTTAATTAGGTATTATGTTTTCTCTTTTTCACCTAAATAATGGTTTTGTAATGTCTAATATTTCAGCTACTGCAGCTGCTTTCATTATGCAAGTAAAAGATCTCTCTTATACAGAGCCACCTATTTTCATCAAATATGTACAAGCTAAATTGGCTTTGAAATTTCCATTCTTCTGTGAAAACTAACTGAAATTGGCCAATAAGCTGGCAACCATTCCCCTTCCCCCAATGATGGGGAAAGAGTGGATGATAGATACGTGTGACTGCATAAACACTGTTCCTTAGGAAACAGCCTTAAAAAAAAAATATCACTTCTCAGGTCACATGTTAAAGCTTTGTACAACTGGGGGTTTGAGATGTGCTAAATCTTACACGCTCTGCACAGTACTGTTCACTTGAATAGAACTAATCACTCAAATTGCATAAAGCTAAGTGCTTGTTTAAATCCTCACATGACTGATGACTAATGTTCAGTATTTAAAATCCTGTACAAAGGAACTGATTGTTTCATTTGAGCAGTCAACTTTCTAATTAATCACAGCAATTTAAATCTCTATTGTTTAAAATATCTAAGAAGCATGACCTTGCTTCATCGATAGATCCTGCTTTTGTCCTTCTGGAAAATTTTGCATACTAAATACCAAGCCTTAGAAGTAAAATATTTTCAGTCTGAAAGTGACTTAAATTCCATGTTTTATGACAGATTTTACAGAAGGAAAACAGAGATAAACGCTCAAATTGATGGGCTCTGTGGGTGCCCTGAATCTAAGGAGAAGTCCTTGACTTGATCTTAAATATAATGATCTCTATTTAAGTGGGTATAAAGAATTGCCTGAATATGCCTCAGTGTACAATGCTGGAGTAGAATACAGGGTTTAATGCTTCATCTTCTCCAGCAGTTTACCAAACTTCAAAACTAAAAATGCGATGTAGTTTGTATTGCTGCATCTCAAGGAAGTCCAAAGAGTAACTGTAAGCGTTTCAGGGAAGGCATTATTTTCTTCTCTTTATACCAGAAGCCCAGCTGGGCTCTGCTTGTCACTGGGATACCTAAGAGATGGTACGCTACAGTGTTAACACTACATATTTCATAAGTAACTCAAGAAAAAGCCTCTCCGCAGGCTGCGCGCCCTCTCTATCCCTCGCAAGAACTCCTTCACGCTGCTGTAATCCATGCCAGAGCTCGGGCAGTCAGTGACCTGCGCCCCCCCGCCCCACTCTAACCTCACCCGCCTGAGCACGGGCTGTGCTTCTCCCGGGGTGCTGGGCCGGTCAGGTGGAGAAGGCGTGCGGGCACTCGGCCTCCTCCGGGCGGCGCCCGGCTCCCTCCCGGGGAGAGGCGGCCGCCTTCCTCCCGCGGGGCGGAGGAGGTCCCGCACGGGCGGACTCAACCGCAGCAGCATTAAGGTGACAGAAGCTGCCTTCCGAAAGGGGGACAACGCCTACTCGGCGCTTGCGGAGTCTAACGGGACTCCATCCCTTTACATCAAAAGGAGAAAGTGAGGCAAGTCTACGTGCGACGAAAAGAACTTTAAAAAAAACCAAAACCCCAAAAGCAACCAGTAAGCAAAAACTACACAGCAAAACCGAAAAGGGGGGCGAGACATGAGATGACCCTATACCACTGTGCCGAGGCGGCCTTACAGAAGGTCCTGTCGAGGCCGTTTAACCCTCCACAGCGCCCACCGAGCCGCTCTGGCCGACTGCTGCGCCCGAGGACCGCGCCTCTCCACCGGCGGGGAAGAGGACAAACGCAGCCCCTCCGCCGCACCGCGCCGCCCCTCGCCAGGGGCCCGGCCCGGCCCGGCCCGGCCCGGCCCTCCCCGAGGTGCGGAGCCTCCGTCCCGCAGGTGCTGAGGGACGGCGGTTAACCGAAGGCGCGCGCGCCCCAACTCCCCTACCCGCCCAGCTCCGCGCTGCCGCAAAGCGCGGCCGGGCGCGGGAGGGGCGGCAGAGAGCTCTGTCGCACTGCCGGAAGACGGCGTTGCGCTTTGCGGCCTGACTGCCCCTGAGAAGAGGCTGGGGAAGCCCTGTTCGGCCTTTTCCTGGTGCCGCCGCTGAGGGGAGGGTGAGTGTCCGGGGAGCTCCGGCCTCCGCCGCCCTGCTTGCGTCCGCTCCCCCAGCAGTGATAACACCGCCTTATTCTCTCTTGCAGGAGCAGCCATGCCGGCTAAGGGCCCCCTGCAGAGCGTCCAGGTCTTCGGGCGGAAGGTGAGGCCGGGGCGCCGCGGCCCGTTCCGTCTCATCCTCGTTGTCGGGCTGGGCTGGGTTGGGTTGGGCTGGGCCCTGCGGCCTTACGCGCTCCGGGTCCCTCGGCCCCAGCTCAGGGGCAGCGGCGCCGGCTTCTCGCTGGGACCGTGTGCGGGGCGGGTGCGCGGGAGGGCCAGCGGTGGGGAGGCCTGCTCGGCAGCCCACGTGTCCCGCTGGGCCGCGCCGTGTGCCCGGGGCCGCGCGGGAGCTCGGGGAGAGATTTGCTCTGCTAGGGAGTGGGCCCGGGTCCTCTGGTCGGAGCGTTGCCCTGTCTCTCGGGAGTGCTCGGTAGCGGCCGCCGCTGTCGTTCGCAGGCCATAGGAGCCAGGTTTTTACTATAATTTTACTAACACAATGCATTAATGCTTTGAGTGAATACCTGGGGATGTAAGGAGCAGTATTATTTTGTTTAGTGTGAGATATAAATCTTGGACATAACACTAAGATTTTTAGTTTGTTAAATAGAGATTCACTTCATACTGCTAGTGCAAAAATTAAATGCTGTACTAATACACATTTGGATTTTTAGAAAACAGCAACCGCTGTTGCCCACTGCAAGAGAGGAAATGGCCTCATTAAAGTGAATGGAAGACCTCTGGAAATGATTGAGCCCAGAACTCTGCAGTATAAAGTAAGCATCCATCCAGTGCGTCCGTCCTGTCCGCGCCCCACCCCCCCCCACCCTACCCCTGCCCCCGCCTGCCTTGGATGGTAAAATACCTTTATAAGCTGTTGTGAAAATTCAGACAACTGTCCTGTGATTGCCTTGTTGGGGAGGGTGGGCTTTTTGCTTAACTGGATTCCTGTATGTTAATATAATTATGTGACGTTAATGTAATTATGTGACGTATTTTCAGCACTTCACATCTATTTTTTTAAATGGAAATGAGTGACTTAAAACCCTCCTTTTTAAAAGATTGTCTAGGACTTAATAAAACAGCTGTTTGAATACTGCTGAGAGAATCTAAAACCGACTAGATAACTGTAAAATGTAATAAATAGTGGAGAAAACCACCCACAAATTACTTAAGATCTTCAGTTTTAGTAAACTTGACTTATTTTTCTGATGTAGTTATGGCATTCTACTTAAACTATTCCCTTGCTTTTAATTTCCATGTGCTATTAAGATTTATGAAACTTAAATACATTCAAGACCAGTAAATCTATTTTGTAACAGCACTAGTAGATGTCAAAAAACTCTGCAAGAGGTGTACTTAATTTGCGTGCATGGTTGTAAAATCAAAGCTCCACTTTTCAGAACATTCAATGACTTCACATTTGGTAAACCTACTACAAGCTCTAATCCTTGTTGGTTTTGATCACAAATTAATTTTCTTTCTGTGTTTTGTTTCCCAGCTGCTTGAACCTGTCCTCCTCCTGGGGAAGGAACGGTTTGCTGGTGTTGACATCAGAGTCCGTGTAAAGGGTGGTGGCCATGTAGCACAAATCTACGGTATGATTTTTGGTGGAATCTCTGTTGTGCCTAGAGCAGGTCAAGCCACATATTTAAGAGGCTTGAGTTTAGAATAGTAACTTGTGCATCTC
>RSEF01000001.1:49319897-49329960 GCA_003993805.1 Himantopus leucocephalus
CATCTTTGCATTAGCTGTTGATAGAGTTGCTCTTTACAAATGATAGATTTGTTCTGCTCTTTCAGTTTGGGTATGGGTTAGTGAATTGGAGCTGAAGCTGCGC
The DNA here is from genome assembly GCA_003993805.1 of Himantopus leucocephalus. Lineage (NCBI taxonomy): Eukaryota > Metazoa > Chordata > Aves > Charadriiformes > Recurvirostridae > Himantopus > Himantopus leucocephalus. The sequence continues at coordinate 49,320,001 of RSEF01000001.1, forward strand.
AAAGAGCAGAGACATATTTCAGTCTCAAAGTTGATTGCATTCATTTTTCAGAAAATTCAGATATTCACCAAAATCCTGGTCTTGATGTTCTGACAGATTACAGCCTAACAAAATGTTTACAGTTACTCCCATGCACTTCTGGTTTCAGTTCCGATTACTGTGTTACTATGCTACAGGCTTGTTTTATTGAGGTATGCTGGAAGAACTGCTCATACCGTCCTATTGTCCCTTTTGCTTCCTTAGTCTTTAAACACACTGATCAATTTTATCCTCGTTGAAAAGTACAGACATTTCAGAGAACTGTTTCTAAGGATTTTGAACATTGGCTGTAGGTAGAAGATGAACCTATGTTAGTACTTGGGAGAGAAGGCGATCAGGACTGCCTTTGTACAATTCCTTGGCTAGCTGGCAGTTGTCGAATCAACAAATGAACTGTGGGTGGCCTCCTGGCACAGATTGCCTCAGATTTGCCAAAGTAAAGGTCACGTGGAGTATGTGGGAGGGGAGGTCAAGGAGGGAAAGGACAATTTGGCAGAAAAGAAGACAGCAAGTTTCTCAGATAACTGGCACTTTTTGTTTAAGTGCGTTTGCAATCCTTGCTGATCCATTATCTTTTTTTGAACAGCTATCCGTCAAGCTATTTCCAAAGCATTGGTGGCTTACTATCAAAAATGTAAGTAATTTTGATTGTTGTATTAGCTTTAAGTGAAGATGTATGGCTTCTGGTAGTTTTGGTGCAAAAAAATGTTTAAATGTATTTGTTCCGTGTGAAACTTCTTAAACTGAAGACTTTTTTTTTTTTAAACAGATGTTGATGAAGCTTCTAAGAAAGAGATCAAGGATATTCTAATCCAGTATGATAGGACTCTGCTGGTTGCAGATCCTCGCCGTTGTGAGTCCAAGAAATTTGGAGGACCTGGTGCTCGTGCACGCTACCAGAAGTCTTACCGTTAAAATTGTTCTACGGTCATGTGACAGTCAATAAACATCAACAGAATTTGATAAATTTCGTGTTTCTAAGTTGCTTTTTTCCATGTGGGTAAATTTTTCACTGTGTGTTGAGATTGATACACAAATTGATTGGTATTAAAGTAGAATCAGAGGGCTGTTGGCAGTCCTCCTTTATGCCTTCATAGTAAGTCTAGATAGATAGGGTCGTGGGAATAATTAAAAGCTGTCTCCAGGAGATGGAATGTGTGGTTATCAGAACATAAAGAAGGTATACATCCTATTCTTTTGTGGGCACATGCAACACTGTGGCAGTTCATTAAAGCAGAGTTCAATCTTCACCTTTTTGGTAAATCTAAACAAACGTGGACCTTTTCAAGTACCTGGATGGCCACTCTTCATGGTGTTATGAACCATGTGAGTAGCCCACATTTTTGCCATGTGAAAATGTCTGTCAGCCTGGTTACAGACTTGGTCCCTAGTGCCTGGGAGCGTGGATCTGACTCCTAGCTGGTAAATTCTGTATCTTGTGTTCCATTACTTGCTTTAGTATGCCGCCCTAGCGTAATGCAGCACATGAAGCATCTTTCTGTGTACGCGTTAGCACTGGCAGCTCGTCTTGCAAAGGACTTCTGTTTTGCTTGTATGTTCACCTGAAATACCACACTGAGAGTGGAGTTCCGAACACCACTATGGAATATTAGATGGCAGCGAGCATTGTCCGTCTGCATGAACTGCTTTTGTTTGTGCTTGCTTAGTGGCAAAGAATTTACCCCCTTGAGGGTAACTCCCTCAACATAGTGCTGAAGTGGGTATTTGGGCAGCTGTTCTAAAATTTGTATTTAAAGTTTACATTGTCAAAATCAAAGGAGTTATGGGGGCAAGCGAGGGAGGTTTAGTGAAGTCTTGGCATACCAGATAATACAGAGGCAGGGTTTTCTGGATTATTAGCCTAAATCTAGGAAACTTAAAGAAAGAAAACAAAACCCCATATAGTCTGTTTCAAAAATAGTATTTTGTAAATGTAAACCAGAGGACTGTGTTACAAATAAGATTGGGTTTAAATTATTCATCCTTCAGTTACATGCTCACAGAGTACAAGCACAGGGGGATGTAGAGCTGGAGAACAACATTAAATGATTTAATCAAAAAAACAGAAAAATCTCTTTGGGATAAGCTAGACAGTTGCTTATGTCATGAGCCCGGTGAGACGGTTTGAAGGCTTTAGGGAAGTAAGTGGAGTTGAAAATGTGACAGTAATTTTAAAAGATCTAGCTAGGGGGTGCGTGTGTGTATCAAACAGGAAAAGAAATGTTGGAGAAATCCCCAGTTCCTTATCCATTGGAACTGAAGAGTTTCGTTCTGGAAGTGATTTCCCAGGGACAAAGAAGAGTAAAGCTCTGAGTAAGGCATGGGATGTGCCAACAAAAGGCTGCTGGAAAGGCTAATGCTGTCCCTTGGAAGAGTTGCAAGTAATTGAGTGAAGCCTTGGAAATGAGCTGGCCCAACAGGCATGGGAACGGCCCTGGGCTGTAGTTTCCTCTGAAAAGCAGTTTGCAGAGGAACTGGAAGAAACACTGGAGACGAAGCAACTGAGAGCCCTAGCTTCTGCTGTATTGCTCTCTAAGCCTGGTATTTTTCTGTCTATCGTATGCTTGTACACCACCACTGAAATTATTACAGGAGCAGCTTCATACTTGAGCTTTCTGTTAAGCTTTCTGTTAATGCGGTATTTCTTCTTTCACTTCTTTGATGGTAGGTCATTTCAGTGTACTCGGTCAACACAAATTTAGACGAGCTTCCTTTGGGGGGTGGGTGGGGGAATTGGAAAGAATAAGTACCATTTTGCCCTTTTTGCTCTAGTTTAGGAAAATAGGTGCTCGTAGGTTTTTATAAATGTTGATATTCGTTACAATGTCTCTGCTTTTTCTGTAGAAAGGCATTTAAGGCATCTTCACTGAAGTGTAGTTATTCAAGAGTTAAATGTGTAACTCGAACAAATTCCTTCTAAAAAGGAATTCTCCATCCATCTCCCATTTTAGCTGTCAGCGTCTACCACAAAATACTGCGTTACATGACCTGAATAGAAGTGGAACACTCTTGTTCAAACCCCTCATGCTCCCATTGAAGTGAGGGAGACCGTTGTATATTCTGTTGCCAATTTACATACCAGGATTTTTTGTCTTACACTAAGTGAACGAGATACTCTATTCCAGACACTTGCTGTCTCTTTGGCAAGACGCATGGTTTGCTTTCCTCAATCCCCCCCATTTCTGCACCCTCAGATCTGACCCATTTCTCATCCAGTGAGTTCCTCAGAGTTTCTACCTTGTAGTAGTGTTGCTCACAAATTATTCTAGCTCTTGGGCTGCTGAAAACTGCGACATTCTGCCTCGTAGCCTGGCTTTCTAAGGAAAAGATGCTATGCAGGGATAACTTCAAATTTGATTGCTTGAGTTCCTGTGAGTTTTGTGAAAATGGGCATCTTGATTGGTGTTAATTAGCTTCAGCTGAGGAAAAATAATCCTTTTAGTTGCGCGGTGACTCAAAAGCAATGGCTAGCTCATTGCTTGGGAAATGTGCACTGGCCTGCCAGTTGGCACATAGGCACCCTGCGCGGGTGGCTTGTCCAAAACTGATTGTTACCTAGCTGTTAGCGCAATCGGATGCAGGGAAGGAGAGAGGACACTGCGGTGTGACAGTCAGGGAGGCAGGGGGTGATGCAGCACCTGACGCCGGTAACCTTAGGGGTGGATTTCACAGTTACGGGGAAACCTGATGTATCAGTTTTTGTGCCCATGGAACAGCTTGTAACAATTGTGGATTTTTGTTTTGCTGTGCTTTTATGGAAGGGCTGAAAATAAATCTTGCATTGCTACTAATGTATCCAGAGATGATATCTGCATGTCATTTCTTCAACCAAAAGGCATAATAAAAATGCTTTCTGAACTGAACTCTGATCCTATAAAAATGCCCCATTAATCCTGTAGAGTGATGTCATTCCCACAGACTTGCTTTCTAAATGAGAAATGTTCGCGGGATCAGACGTGTCTGCCTGGGTGGATGAAGATTTTTGTTTTAAATGGTTACTTACTGATCACCCACTAGAGGGCTTAACTTCATAGGGGAAGCGTAACTACTGTGAAGTTTGGGGGTGTAAGGAGAAAACCTGTTCATAAAAATGTTTCCTTTCCTGATGTCCTGATTCTGCAGGGATGGCAATCAAGCTCTTGTCATTCAGCATCCGCTCTGGCCAGAGACACGCTTCCATCGAGAAATAGTAACAGTTTGATCTTCAAGCCCCTAGTGGGTTCTTGAGCAGCTGAGAAGGTGGTTCTTGGAACAGAAGAAATGCCCCTAATTTATCATCCAGCTCTTTCATTAGTTTCACTAATGCTACTCCTCAGGACGATCAGGTGCACACATCAAAATGTGGCCTCACTTGAATTCTTCATTGAAAACACCAGTTCAGTGAAGGCTGGAGTGTGAGCTCTAAAAAGTACCATGTTTTGTTAATGATGCCAGTGGATTCAATTCCAAACCAGGGCAAGCTTGTACCCATGGCACTGAAGGCGGCTATTTTCTCACCTGTTGTTTGTAATCCTGATAAACTGTGTAACCTGTATATAAAATTAAGTCCTCTCAAATATTATGTTGGAAAATTTGGGGCAAATTAATTTAGACTGTAAAGTACAAATATATTAATATTGAAATGTTTAAATTTTATTTTTAAAGAAAAATCTGTAGCTTAAAAATGTAACACTAGCATTTTTTAGGTATGGACCAGTGTGGTCTATATAGTGTTTATTTTCTTACAAGTGATTATTTTCTAATGCGTGTTTTCTGTTCACACTTTTTGGAAGTCACAATCTATGAGTATTCTACTACTTGTGTAGATAATGTGTCGTTGTCTAGATGTAATTTGATTAATTTTTTTTAATCTCTTTCTTAATATAGTCCTCTGAGTTACAGTTCCAGTGTACTTGGCTGAATAATTCTTTTTCCTTATTAGCTAACATCCTCCGTGTGCTTGGGACTGTGCCGTTTCCTACCCTGCCTTAAGCAGAGATCCCCAGACCTGATGAAACCTCTTGCTCTAACTCAGTCCCTTTGCAGCTGATGAGGCTTGGCCTACTTTTTAAATATCAGAAGTTAAACAACTGTGAAATACTAACATGCACCTAATATTCCCTCAACTTTGCTATAGAAAAAAATATAAAAAAAAAAGGCATTTATTGATAGTTTCTGTTACACTAAAAGAGTTCATTTCTACTAATGGAAAGGTTTATTTGTGAAGCTGCATATGAAGCATGGTGTGAAATGTGGTCTTGAGGAAGGGAAGAATCCCGGATAAACAGTTTCTAAACCAGACTTACCCTGAAAGCAAGATAACTTGGAGACTGGTGATGGAATTTGGAAGCTCTAACACTTGGGTTCATCTCAGCTCGAGAGCCACCTGAGGCATTGTCCTCTAAGAGCAGATTTATGAGGGGGTGATTAGCCTCTGACCTCCTACAAGATAGGTGCCTACGTAATTATTCACAGTCTGTGAGTATGACTACATGACTGTGTCAGTTTGGATCAGGAACTCAATTCTTTTGCTTCTGTTTGCAGTCTGGAGTGGTTTTGGACCACATGGAGCAGATGAAACTAGTCTGGGAGATGCAGTCCAGCTGCAGATAAGCAGCTGGCCCATGGGACCAGCCTAGAGCTAGTCAGGAGTGAAAAAAAAGCGAAAAACCTCTTGAAAAGCTAATTGTGTGACTGTCAGCTTCTCAGATCCAACAATAATAAAAATAATTCTTAAGAAATACTCCAAACGCAGTGTAGTGTTGTAACATATATCCGTTTGCAGTAGGTATCCTTGGGCTGTGCGTGGTCCCGAACCTCCATGAGTACTGTTGGCTGCTGTGGGGACACGGGGTTTGGTCTTTGTGGCTGGAGAGGTTGAGTGGTTTCCTTTGCCTTCTCTTCTAGTCCAGCCGAGGAGTGGGGAAGACAAAGGGCTAGAAGAAATGATGGGAGAACTTTTTACCTGAGAGAGCCCATCAGCTTCTACGTTTTATTTCAGTCCAAACCCACCTTCTGTGGCATGCTCAGAGGGTCTCACAAAGCACATCCTAGGAAGAGTGGAGTGTCAGGCAAAAGACAGGCTTCGCAAAATAAAATGAGCCGTAGCAGTTTCAATTAGTGTTACGTGTGTCTTTCAACCTGCACTTTTTAATGTTTCTATTAATGTTAGGGTACAGCGCATGAGATTTTTCTATTTTAAAATATGATCCTTTTTAATTTTGGTGAAATTATATTTTTATATTTTAATGAAAATTAGAAAAAAAACACATTGGCCCTGTTGACTTCTTTCTCCTTTTTGCTAATATGAAAATTTCATAACATGTTTTATTAAAAATGAAATATATTCATCCTCTGGGAAGCCTACTTTTGTGATATAAGCAAACTATACACAAAAATGTATCATCTAAAATATTCTTAAAAATCCAGGTGTATTATTTAATGGAAGTTCACGTCTCTCCTTTTAGAACAGATAAGGAACATTAATAAGTTAATCTCTAAAACCACCTAGTTATAATTTATACAGTAACATCATAGCAGGGTCTTGCAAAAATATTCTACGGTAAGAAGCCGTAAAGGGCAGCACTCGGTGCAAGCCTCAAAGCGCACAAAGGTGTGTGACGACTGAAGGAACTCTCAAACCATCATGACATGGCAACATTTCGATGTCATTGTCTGCTAGGTTATAAAGGGCCGATTCAATTCAACAGAGGAGTAATACTCGCAGGTCTAGTGAAAGTGTAACTAATACAGACTGCGCTGAGGAGTTACCATGCATTGCTAATGAGAGACGCGCAGCCAGAAAGTTGTATGCAACACTTGCAGAGCTCCTGAAGCTGTACGTAGCTACCAAGCTTGATGTCTCCTTTTCCTTTCCTTTTTTGCATTGCATTGTTTTAAACTATGCATCCAACTATCTAACTTCTAAAGGCTTTAAACACACTGTAGAAATACATAGTTCTAAGATGCCATCGTAACCAAAGCCATTGATTTGGATGAATTTCCTATTATTAAGTTATACTGAAATGAACATTGTGGGAAAGCTCAGTTTAATGATACTGTGGAGTATATTCTTGCTTCATTCACTGCTGTCCTCTTTCCAAGGTAAGCACTTTATTCATTTTTGTAGTAATACTAACTTTTAAAAAGATTTTTTAAAAATAATTTAATATTACAGGTCCTTCTTTTTATATCATTAAATAGCGATGTTTTTGACCCCTGCTGGAATTAATAAAGTTTTTAACACAGCAGCTTAAAAAAACTGTATATCACCATTCTCTCTCACAGGTGTAGAAATTAAAATACAGCTCTTTTTTTTTTTGAGATACATTTTTATATCTGAATTTGTTACAAAACAATTATTTATGAACGAAATTTAAGTTTCTTGGCTCTCTTGACACCATTGCCAGATGAGTAAGCATCTGATGGTTTTCAGTGGGGTATGATTTTGCTTGAACATCCTGCACCTGCAGTTTGTTTAAGCATTTTTAGAATGCGAGGGTAAATAATCGCTCTTCTGGTTATAGAAATGATCCTATTTTCTATGCAAATAGATCTTGTAGATAGTTTTCTTGCAGCAATTATAAAGATTTCTAAGGCAGTATGAGAAAGAAGGGGTTTTTTGTTTGTTTTTGGGTTTGGGTTTTTTTTTTAAGCATGGACTCTAGAGCATTTAAAATTATTTACAATTGAGTCTNACTCTTCTGGTTATAGAAATGATCCTATTTTCTATGCAAATGGATCTTGTAGATAGTTTTCTTGCAGCAATTACAAAGATTTCTAAGGCAGTATGAGAAAGAAGGGGTTTTCTGTTTGTTTTTGAAGTTTTTTTTTTTAAAGCATGGACTCTAGAGCATTTAAAATTATTTACAATTGAGTCTTACAAGTAACATTCAGAAAATGATTATAGGTAACCACCCTAGAAGTTTGATTCTGGAAAGCTCTGAGCAACCTTTGTATTTTATCAGTTTTCTTCTGAGTCTCTGAACTATGAACTCTCTGCTCTTTTTCATGGTAGCATGTACCAGAACCGAGACCATGGAAACCTGCAGGTGATGAGTACTTGAGAGAATCAAACTCTCAGGAAGGAAAGCATGTAGTTCTACATCCCTTGGAAACAGAAAAAGTTTGTGTAAAAATGCTCTGGAAAACTTAGGATCATTAAAGAACAAAATTCAATAGTGTTGTTTTAAACTTGACAAACTGTTGTTTACCAAGTGCAGAGTGAGGCTGTAGAAAAAACATTTAACTTGATGACTTTTTAATCTACAGGATCTTATTGCAAGCTTTCTCTTTTGAGGAGAACTTCAAGGTAAGTTTTTATTCCTTATTTGTCAAGTCCTACAAACAGAACAAGAATGAATAAGTGTGACGCAGTGCAAATTAGAAAATAAAATACAGCCTTGAATTCGACATGTAAAATGTCATGTACATGTACGTTGGATGTAAAACATTTTCAGAATGTTTACAACTGTTTTCAAAGGATTTACATAAAGGGCACGGGTCCTCTGTTTGAAAAATGGACGTCCTTATGAAAAATGATACTTCTATGGTCTCGAGAAAGCTTAGAGGAATAATGGAATGAAACCAAGATGAGATCATGATTTCATGACTGGAAAAATACATTAAATGAGTATCCTTCTACAGTTTTAATTGCACGATAAAATCCTAGCTGCTATTTGAAGCACAGAAAAGTAAGTGCTATACAGTCTTAAAATAAACATTTTCAATACAAGTTTTCATGTAGAAGCTGAAATCCAAACAAAATCCAAACTAGGGAATGTTCCTGATCCCATTGAATTAAATGGGAACTATGCCATCAATTTCAATAGAAGCATCCAGTCGGACGTAGCTTCGGATGTCTAATGAGCTCTAATACATTTAGCAAAGACACATGCATATCAGATGATATGCCATCTTGGACTGTTGATAAAATTAAGTATGTTTTATAGTTTGATGCCCTTGTTTCTAAACTTGATCACAAATTTAAGTCGGCTACAACTGGAAAGCCATCTCTTGCTGCTAAAAGTACCATCACAGTATATTCAAGTAACACTTGGGGGAACTCGCAGCCACTCACGTGCAGCGTCAAGTAAATATGAAGCTGCTTTACAATTTTGTATCCTGTCATGTGAGCCTATTTTGTCTATTTATGCCTCCCCCAACAAGCTCCAGGTACCTCCCTGTCCAAGCGGAGATCAGAGTGCTGCCCAAGTCTGTAAAATGAGACCACGAAAAGAAAAAAAAGAAAAAAAAAAGAAAAATCACCTTTTTAAATGTTAACCCAAGAAAGACCTCTTTGATAAAGTGATGGTAATCAGAGAGAAACACTTCTCTCTGGGGAGCTGCTTATTCAGGTTGCTCCAGAGACTTTTGATTATACAAGATCCTTTTTGTTTTCTTCCAGAAATGAGTTTAATGCAACTCGGCAGAAGAGAGATCTCGTAACAGCCGAGGTAGGTTATACCTCCAAAAATGGGAGGGAGGGGANTGTAACAGCCGAGGTAGGTTATACCTCCAAAAACGGGAGGGAGGGGAAACCTTCCCCGGTTTTCTGCTCCCGGCCTTTGCTGTCCTTACAAAGGAGCCTTTGTGGGGAGAAAAGCCGCGGTAACAGGAGGACAGTGAGGAGGAGCAGCTATTCCCTACCTGCTNAGGAGGACAGTGAGGAGGAGCAGCTATTCCCTACCTGCTCGCCCCCTGCCTGAGCCCGTGGCCTCATGCCTTCATTCACTCTCAGCAAAGCCCTGGTGGGTGACCCACCCTGACGCACACCATGGGAAATAAAAATGTGATGCCTCCATCTTTTGTGAGGGCGAACAGAGCGCCCCGCAAAGCTGTTAGTGTTTGGTGAGAGCCACAATGGCGACGCTGCCAGCAAGGCTCCCTCCCACATGTGGTGCGGTGGTGGCCCTGGTTCCCACCACCCTGGCCCACTGCTGC
>RSEF01000001.1:49369027-49387812 GCA_003993805.1 Himantopus leucocephalus
AAAAAAAAAGTATATAATAGCATTTATTGTTATTCTTAACTAAGCAAGCTACACAAATAAAACTGTGATGAAGAAGCTTAAAAGTGCCTCTAATAGGGTTGTTTTATAGCCATGTCAGTTAGGCATCATCCTGTCTTCATGTAACTGAATGACATAGCTGTATTGCTTGGAGTCAAACAGTGTTTTGCTCATATTTCTTGATCTGAATGAGAAAAATAGAATTTTCTCCAGCTGGATAAGGATGGCCAGATTCAGACTTTGGACAAATGTTTAAGTATTCAACAAAACACTGTTTTCTGAGTTTAGGACTTTTTACGAATTCTGAATTCATAGAATATTGGGTGAAAAATTTACTGTGCTGATATGTAGATGAATTTAGCTCACAAGATTACAATCTTCCATTGACATGGTGTGACAAATCAACAAACCCCTGTAAGGGAAGACAGCTGCATCAGTTGAGCAAATCACCTGGCTATATCCCTTGAGTGGAACAACTGGTTGTGTAACAGTTTTCCCTGAATAACTCAAAAGAGCATACATGTGTTCCTGAGCTACTAGGCCAGTGAGGGGCAAGTACACATATGGATCAGCCTAAAATAAAGTATAAAAACTGAAAAAACAACACAATGATCTTTGAAGAGAGAAATTGGATTGAGCTGCTTTGAATCAACCCACATACTCCTTTTTTGCAACAGAGGACATCCAGTATTTTGATGGTGAGCATACAGAAACTGGCGATAGGAATCATGTTTGTATTGTGATACAGCTGTAGGTTGGATCTGGCTGAATGTTACACTGTACTTGTATTGTGATTGCACTATGTTTCTGCATCACTCTGGGATATCTAAAGAACATGGTCAGAGAGTGTTGGGCTCTGACATATGAACTATGAGAACTCAGTATCTTTGACTTTTAAAGTCAAAGTATGTAGGAGGAATCCTTAGATATATGCTCATTATATGATTTTTAATTTGTCTACCTCTTTATCTCCAGAAAAGAATTCTAACAAAGCAAAAGATTAAAATAATTTACATAATTATATATAAAATAAATAATTATATATAAAATAAAATTAAAAAAACTATTGCATTTACAATGAAACCATGCAACAGTCTAACTTACAATCCTTGTAGTTCCAGTACATTATTTAAAACAAAGATGGGTATTTAGAGTGAAGGAAAGAAAAAACAAGTTTTAAAGTTTATTTTTGTGTTTTGTTTGGTATTTTAAAGCTCCTAAGAGTTTAGGAAGTTCTCAGAAAATTAAGAATTATTGTGAATACACATGTCTATAAACCAAGTTGAGGTATATGATCTAGACTAAAAACTGGCTTTTCAAAGCTGTCATTTAAACCCAAACTCTACAGACCCAAAATGTTTCTGAGGAATATTTGGGTGTTGAAGGATACATATATTCTAATAAAATTCTGTTCCCAAGTGAGCTATACTTCTAAATAATGCTTGATTGTATATTTGGAGAGAAAAAAAAAAAAAAAATAAAGTCTCCTTTCCTTGGTTTCAGACTTATTATAGATTGGAGTTTTCCTGTTTTTCATGATCACTAGGTCCTGTTTGCCTGCTTCTTTCATTAATCTTCAGGAATATCTCATTTTGCTTATTCAAAGTCATCAGTGGTGTATTATTTGCTTGGCACATTAAACAAGTATTCACTGTTATACTTCATGAGTTCTTTTTACTGTAAGTTTGGTTAAGCTACTCGTTGCTGTGGACACATGACATTTAGAGAATTTTGGAAGTGTATTTGCAAAATCAGCTTTACAAATGCCATAATTATATTCTGAGTATGCATTTTATTTGCACTTTTTATTTTTTGGCACTCTACCACACAAAGAATTTCCTCAAAGTGTGATATATAGCAATCTTATACTGGTTGAGAATGAAACTTCCATATTGAGTCTTCCTCTGCTTTTGTTTTGCTTTTAGATATCTTCTCCTAAGTTTCCCTTTTATCTTAGTCAGCTGGTAAACTAACTGTTCTTAAATGCTGAAATTCACTTTAAAATCAAGAAGTAGCCAATTTTCTAGAACTTCTGTGAGACTGGGACATTCTGGGATTTCATTTACCTTGAGTTAGGTTCTTCAGGTCAAAAATTAAGTATTCAGCACATTGTCTATAAAGGTAACTTCAGTTCATATTTTAGAAAAATAAAATCTGACTCACTTGGTACAAAAAGTTTAAGCAAAACTTGGAAGCTTAAGTTATACAGATCCTATTCCTCATACAAACTTTCAGATCCCTAGTTTCAGGAATTCTTCCATTAACAGACAATAATAAAAGTAAATAGATCTGGTCCTAAGGCAGAATACTTTCTTGCATATGCAACTTGGTGAATCCACCAAAAAAAAATATCTGCATACCTATGCATTTGTAATAATAACTTTGAAGCTCAGTCCTCTTTGGACAGAATTTACATCTGTGCAGAAAAAGCAGCAATAGGTTTACCTACCTTAGCTTGAATATAATTTAGCAACAACTTGAACATTTATTTATTTATTCATTTATTTTAGTTTAAATTGTAGCACTGGGTTCATGTTGCCAACATAAGACAAAGTTCCTTAGCCTTTCTAAAATCTAGACATGGCATTGACGTTCAGCTATGTGTGATTTTGTATTGACTTTTAAATAAGCACAGAATTTACAACCTGTCTTAAACTGCTGAGGTTTCTTGGCTGCCTTCATATCTACTGTTCTTTGAAAATCATAGAAGGACAAAGACCTTAATTTTTAAAATCAGTTTCAGATTTCTACATAGTATAAAATTGTTCAAAAATATTGGAGCATGTTAGCTTCTTAGACTAACTTCAGAGTCTCAGTGGGAAATTCACTTTCAGACTAAATTGAAACAGGTTTTAAACTTTATCGGTTTTTAAGCTTACAAGCGGTATAAAAGAATCTGTATTGTGTATGACACTACAGGAATTGAGCCTCTGAGAATTCTCCAGTTTTCTGGCCTTCTAAAGTTTTAAGATATTAAATCCTTGATGGAAAAATGCGGTGGTTAAGATCTTTTTGGGTAACTGAAGAACATTTATGTAGGAGTGGGAAAAAACCTGAACAGGAAAACTAAGGCCCAGGTTCTTACACTCACTTTGTTTTAAATAGTTTATGCATGATCAGGAAGTTTTCTTAGCAATAGAATGCTGAAAGCAAATTTGAAGTAGTTCACATTTAGCAATTTCTACTTATAACTACTAATGGGGAACATCTTTACTGGCTTCTTCTCTTTTATTTTCCCATTTTGTTAGTAAGGCCTTGAAATGAAGTAATCCATCATCCTTATATCCTTTGAAAAATACCGTTTAGCTATTTTAATATGAATGAAGATGTTCTCTTCCTAGGGAGCTGAATGGTCTGTTTCTAAATGATTCTTTCTTCTGTTTACTCAATGTCAGATCTTAATGGCTAAATGCAGTGATACCTCATACTAGAGTAGCTGTCTGTCCTGCCAACTAGCTAGTTAGTGCCAGGAAACTAGTTTCTAACTAAAAAAGAAAAAAAAATTATATTTACTCTGAAGTAAACGGTAATGATAGTGAGAACTTTTAAGTCTGGCTTTGAGATGTGTGAAGTATTTAGTATGAGATCTATGAAAATCTATTTTTTCCAAAAAAGAAAAGTATCCTGGGTTTTAGTTAAAGTGGAAAATAACCAAATAAACAGAAAAAAAAAGGAGAAAAAAATTATAAAAAGCAAACATGTCCCAGAATCAGATCTAAAAAAAAAAGTCAGAAAAAACGGCAAAATTTTATTTCTCAAGTATAAAACTATTTTGCTTCTCTATTTTTTTAAATAATGTGTCAGCTCTTTATTTTCTGGTTGTCAGTTCATTACTTTGTAAAAATTAGCATTATTTTTCAAGAAAAATGGAATAGAGACAGTCATTCATGAAAAGAGAACAGGGAAAATCTTGGATAGCAAAAGATGGTGAAACATCTAAAATGTTGATTAATTTCTCCTACATTAGCTGTAAGTGGAGACAGAAACTGTTTTTTCTAGTGTCTCACCATCCATCAGTACACCTTATGTTCTCCGTTGGTAGGAGCAGCAGCCTGGCTGGTTAAGGCATAGACAAAACAGGAAGAAAGGCATCTATAGTGTTTGCTGTTGTTTGTTTCTCTAGAAGTCCTGTTTTATACCAGTCATGTGTACTGTGTGCATATTAGTTTAATTCCAGGATCTTTTCTGAAGCAGAAAAAATATGTGAACCTGATAAAGTCTCAGTAGTTAAATCACTCCAGGACACTCAATGGACTCATGTCAAATGCCTTTGTCTTGTCACATTCCATTATTCCAATATTAGCTCAGGAGGTCTCATCCATGTATACCTTCAATGTCAGGTATTGCAGCTCAAGTATGATAGGCTGCAATGCATGTGATATCCTGAGTACTTTCTGAAACAGATTAAACCTTGGAGAACCTTAAAAATATTTATAAAATTTCCAAGACCCAAAAAAGTGTTCATTATAGCACAGCGGAGGCCCAAACTTGTTCCAGGAAGATTTTTCTCTGTTCCAGGAAGCATTGGGAAGGTGTCTTCAAAGACAAATAAGGTAATTTTTGTTCTGACCGCAGTTTTGATCAGAGTTGTTCAAAATTGCAAAATCACAAAGTAAGTAGGTAAATAAATAAATAAAGTGGATTATATTGCAGAGAACCTGTGTCGTGGAAATCACCATGGTCATGTGTCATGATGGAAAGCACAGCATCCTGTCCAGCATCTATGGCAAGACAGTAGAGTTTGGTAGGAAAGGTACCAAGCTTGGGATTAACCAAAGTTGTATGTAAAGTATTAAAGGATATGCAACATACTATAGTAGGTGTATTGCTTCCAGTGCTTAAGTATATTTTTAAGAACATTTTCATATAATTTTCAATAGTATTTTATTGTACCACAGAGAACTATTCTTCCTTAAAGCACATATTAAATTGCAACCTGGTATTCAGAGGCCCTAGCTGTGTCCTGCTTTTTTCCTTCCTATAACATGTATTTAAACTACATATAGTTAATTCAGTCAATGACCAACTCAATGTAAGCTACTGGCATTGCTGTGAGTAAATGAAATATTTTAATCTAATAATATTTTATAGATGTTATTTGCACATAAATTTAAACAGAGGATTAGTCAATCTTGCAAACAAGATTGAGACAAATACATTTTTACCAGAAATATCATACTGAGCTCTCATAGAACTAATAGATAAAGACCATAGAAAGGTTGTATACAATTCTATTAAAAAATCTGAAGTGAAACAAACTTGAAATGTTTCTCCTGTACTTTGTCACTTTTGCAAGTCCTTTTTCTTTCCCACTGCTGAGATGAATGACAGAAATAGAGAAAATGAAAGGAAAAAAAAAAATGATGTACCAATACTTCAGGGAAGAAAATGGAAAAAAAAAAAACAACCCACACAAGAAACATGACAACTATTTTCAAAGGAGTATTTTTGAGTAATGATTTTAATTTTTTTTTTTC
This sequence comes from Himantopus leucocephalus, assembly GCA_003993805.1. Taxonomy (NCBI): domain Eukaryota; kingdom Metazoa; phylum Chordata; class Aves; order Charadriiformes; family Recurvirostridae; genus Himantopus; species Himantopus leucocephalus. The sequence goes on from RSEF01000001.1 coordinate 49,374,523, forward strand.
TCGAGCCTGTACCTCTTTTCTTTACACTTCATATCTGTGGGTTCGTTAGTTTAATGTTATTTTTAATCAAGGCTGAGGAAATTATCTTTTAGAAAAAATATTTCTTAATTTCCTTCATACTGTTAGAAGTCCAGTGACATGGTAGCTGATAATTTGAAAACTGAAATTATACCAGATTGTACTGGTTTTGGCTGGGATAGAGTTAATTTTCTTCAGAGTAGCTGGTATGGCGCTATATTTTAGATTTGTGACCAAAAACAGTGCTGGTAACACACCCATGTTTCACCTATTGCTGAGCAGTGCTTACGTAGTGTCAAGGACTTTTCTTCTTCCTGTACTGCCCTGCCAGTGGTCAGGCTGGCAGTGCACAAGAAGTTGGGAGGGGACACAGCTGGGACTCGATATCCCAATTGACCAAAGGGATATTCCACACCATATGACAGTGTGTTCAGCAATAAAACCTGGGGGAAGAAGGAGGAAGGGGGAATGTTCAGAGTGGTGGTGTTTTTTTTTTTCCCAAATAATTATTACATATAACAGAGCTTTGCTTTCCTGGAAACACCTGCCTGCTAATGTGAAGCAGGGAATAAATTCCTTATTTTGCTTTGCTTGCACATACAGCTTTTGCTTTACCTATTAAACTGTCTTTATCTCAACCCATGATTTTCTCACTTTGATCCTTCTGATCGTCTTCCCCATCCCACTTTGAGGGGGATGAGCGAGCAGTTGTGTGATTCCTAGCTGCCTGCCTGGGTTAACCCACAATACAGATGTTATTAAAGACTTGTTAAATAGTGCAAGTTGACAGTTATTTTAACCCCAAATTGATGAGAGCCCCCTTATTTATATAGAATTCATTACTAACTTTTAGTTTGCTCTGGGCATCTTTCTTATTGGCAGTCACTGACAGTGTAAGATAGCAGATGCCTTGAAAAATACAATAACAAGATAATACTAGAGGACCCAGGGCTGCACACATTAATGATTAGTTGGTGATAAAAGAATTGTGTAAAAATAATTACATGAAGCTTCTCACAACTGATAGCATAGGCAGAGCTGTCTTTGAAGTAAGGCTTCATGAGGCTATGTAAGGCTACAACAAAAATAGCTAGTTACACTGCTCCAGAATCCACTATACAGAACTAATAGCACCTCAGCAGCTGACAAAACTGACAGAGGATATTAACGATACTAAAGCATAATAATATTGTTAATTTAGAACCAGCCTTTATTGTCCATATGAAACTGATTTTAAAAAATTCGGATTATGTCTTTATTCCTATTATTGTTTTTCAGGATCATTCATTTTACGCTTTCTCTTTTCCCTCCTTCCCTCCTTCCCTCCTTCCCTCCTTCCCTCCTTCCCACCTTCCCTCCTTCCCTCCTTCCCTCCTTCCCTTTGTTGTTAAATTATAATTTTGAAATATTTTTTACATGCAATTTCAGGGGGTGAATGTACCCATTCCTGTAAAACACTGTTTTAAAATGCTTAGTAGGAAACAGAATTCTTCTTGTTTCTAATAGACATTAGATTATCTTCTTCTTAGTCAGATAATAAGAAAAACATTGGTGTTTGCAATAACATATATTTGAAGCAAAATCAAATTGAAGTAACTGTGCAGAAACTTCTAACACTAAATATAATAAGTCTGTTCTAACTTCTCTGTGGTTTGAGCCACAATGGAAGAAAGCAGAAAATTGTTTAAATGCACTGAGAAAACTCTGAGTAGTTTTTCTAATAAAGGAATGTTCCCACTACTACTTCATATACATTCTGTGGATTTCTTCTCTTTCCTTTTTTTTTTTTTTTAAATATGGGGGGAAGGAGGCAAGTTTTAATTACAAAGGACCTCTTATTTTCTTTGTGTCTACTTGGAGTCACTTTTGTGACATCAAGATGAGGTGTATTGACAATGATCGTGATGTCAGAGGACAATGACCTCCACTGAAGGAATAAACAAAAGCAGCAGATGAATTCTTACAAAATAAATCTCTGCTTCCATAAAAAGCCTTTGTCAATAAGAAACAAGAAAAGAAAAAACCAAAAGAGATGTGACATATTTAGGTTGATTTCTTTCCCCTAAACAGAATGTCCTTTAATATTCAAGATATATCCCAAATGTGCTGATTTCTATAACCTTTTCTTGTAACACTTAACCCATTACAGACTTAATAATTTTTTAAAGGAGCTTTCATATATTCCTACTGATTATTATGACAGGTACAACTTTCATATTTACTATGCCCACATAAATGTCTTCCATATAAAGTCAATTAAGAAGTAATACCATAGGCATACTCTGATCTCATGATTCATTCCTGCAGTTACTGTGTTGTGTAATGCCTAGGGCTATAGATGTAATTAAATATCTAACAGGAAGGCAGCTGAAGTCATAATATGGAAACACAAAGATGTAATTTCTCTGTATTTTTATTTATATCTGCATTGGACTTATATTTCATGATTGGGTATAAACACATTAAATATTCAACCTTAATTAAGCTTAAAATACTTATCAATTCTATGACTATGAATTTATATATAATATAAATATAGTAAAATCAGTTTGTTAAAAGTTTGTATAAAAAAACTGTTCATGGGATGGGGGAACACAACACAACCCAAACAACAAAAAAAAGGAACAAACGAGAAGAAACCCAGAAGAAACTTCACTGGCTCAAGAGTGTAGTACCTATACAGCTCCTTCCCTGCTGCTAATACCGTGATAAAATATGCATAATTTTCAATACAAGACTTACATTATCTCTGAACTACTTTGGATGAAAATTAAATTCAGATAACATAAGGCAGACAGAAAAAATTACTTAGTCAACAGTCCCTTCTCTTCACGAAACTTGAATTCTCATCACTGATCTCAACTGTAACAGCAGAATAACCTAGGGAAGGAACTAATTTCTCAGGGAAGTATGGTGAGTCTGACCTTGGTTGGCTGCCAATCCTCCATCCAGTTGCTGTCTCAATCACCCTCCTGTCACGTCCTGGTCCGGGACATGGTGGGGGGGTCCAGGAGGACCCGTAACAATTCCACATGTGAGATTAAGACACAAACGAGGTCAGATGCCGTCTGCTAAGCTTTATTGGTATCTCCCAGCCTTGATTAATGAAATGAACGATAGAGTAAAGGAGGAAGTAGAGGAAAGGCAGAAGAGAGAAGCTGTAATACGGAGCACAGCAAGAGTATAGCCACCGCTACTGGCCCTCAGTGTCCTGACAGTCCCCTAATCGTCAGCAGCGTCCTGTTGACTCACGATCCTTAGATCACAACAGTGGCGGGGGTTACGGAGGCCCCCTTGTACAGGGACATGGCACGGACTTATAGTCAAAGTCTGCTCAATACTTGACCAATCAGTATAGAAGCCACTTTTGCTCAGCCAGTCTTTCTTGGAAGATGGTCTTCTTGGAAGGTGATCGCTCCTCATGTACCCCTGTTGTAAACAGGATGCTGTGGCTGATTGCAGTGGCACATCTTGCAGCTTAGCTCAGCAAGTTTCAGGCGCTCCTTGCTCCTGTTATGAACAGGATGTGGCTGGTCCGCTTACGGTAAGAGAGTTTCGAGACATTTTGATCGAGACATCTTAGCGATCTCCTACACTTCCTTAAAAGGACAGGGAGAGAAAAATAAGATGGAAAAGCTTGTGGGTCGACATTGTTTACCAATTGCCATCACAGACACAACAGACTCAACTTGGGAAAGAGCAACATCATTTATCGTTAATTAAAAATAAAGTAGGATGGTGAGAAAAAAAAACAAAAATAAACCCACTTTCTCCTGTCCCCATCCCCTTTCTCCCAGGCTCAGTTTCACTCCCTCATTCCCAGCTCCTCTACCCCCTCCCACCCTACCCTTCAAGTGGTGCAAGGGGGAAAGGAGATAGGAGTTGCGGTAAAAAGAGTTTGTCTCTGCTGGTCCTTCCTCTTCATGCTCTTCTGCTCCAGTGTGGGATTCCTCCCATGGGAGACAGTCCTTCATGAACTTTTCAGTTCTAGAACTGTTCCAGCATAAGTCCTTGCAACAAGGTATAGTCCTTCAGGAACAGGCTGTTCCCCCCTTCCCTGCCACGGGGTCACAAGTCCTGCCAGAAAACCTGTTCTTGTGTCAGTATGGTTCCTGCCAAGAGCCTGCTCTGGCATAGGTTCTCCATTGCCTGCAGCTTCCTTCAGGACATTTCCATCTTCTCTGGCACAGGGTCCTCCACAGGTTGCAATGTGGCTATCTGCTCCAACATGGTCCTCTCCATGGGCTGCATAGGGACAAACCTGCTTCACCGTAGTCTTCTGCATGGACTGCAAGGGAAACTCTGCTCTGGTGCCTGGAGCACCTCGTCCCCATGCTGCTTCTCTGACCTTGGAGTCTGCAGGTTTGTTTCAAATTTGTTTTTCATTCCTCTCTCTCACAGCTGTTGTGCAACATTTTTTTCTCTTTCTTAAATACGTTTTGGAGGAGGCACCACCATCTTGGCTGAGGGGCTCAACTGTGTCCCGTGGAGCCATCTGGAACCAACTGTGTCTAACATGGGACAGTCCCTGGCCTCTCCTCACAGAGGCCACCCCTGTAGCAACCCCCACTGACAAAACCTTTTTGAGTAAATCCAGTACAGTAGCCTACCTGCTGAGATAAGAAAACATGGTGAAGTTTCTTGGCAGTATAAAAATAACTTTATCGTTTCTTGTTTAATATTTATTGCTGTGAAAGATTTCTATTCTTTTCTCTACTTTTTTGAGGGTTTATTTGGTAATGGATGTTTTCTTGCTACAAATAAAATGAGAAAGATTCACCATTTCCCCTGGTGAGTTGTGAACTCCTCCGTGTTGCTTTGAAAATTGTTTTTAATCTCCCTTGCTGATTTGAACATTTTAATTATGATAGCTTTGAGTGTGACAGTATCTTTTTTCATAAGACTGACATCAGTGGGATGAAAGTAGTGAGAAGTAAGGAGTTCAGATGAGGAGATGATACAAAAATGACTAGGCTCATCAAGAGTTCTATATGTGAAAATGATGAATAAAAGGAACGGTTATATCCAACAGGCAGAGGTAACATGCTTTGGCAGTTTCTGAGATATGAAAGGAAAGGAAAAGCAAAGGTGACAATGGTGTTGGAAAGAGTTTGAGAGTGATGCTGTTTGAATAATTAAATACTTTGATTCACTTCCAAAGCTGAAAGACAGGACAAAAAATAATCTAGGTCCATGTCTTACACACTAGGATGTAAGATAGTAAAGCTTGTGGTCAAGCCCCTGTTCATTCCAATACATTAACTGATGGTATCGTTTTGAGTTCAGTAATGCTAAAAACAAGTTAAAAAATAATAGTTCCAAGTCAAATTAAACCTTCATTTCTGAATTCAGAAAAAAAGGAAAGAAAAAACAGGTGCAAAGAAGATGGAGCCAGGCTTTTTTTCAGAGGTGCACAGTGACAGGACCAGAGACAATAAGCACAAACTGAAAGACAGGAGGTTCCCTCTGAATATCAGGAAACACTTTTACTGCCAGGATCACTGAGACAGGTTGGAGATCCTGGAGATCTTCAAAAACTGTCTGGACATGGTGCAGGGCAACCTGCTGTAGGTGAACCTGCTTGAGCAGGAGGTTGAACAAGATGAGCTTCGCAGGTCCCCTCCAGCCTCAACCAGTCTGTGATTCTGTGATTGCTGTCCTTGTGCAGACTCCCCAAGGAATCTCTCCCCCCTGTCCATGACCCAGGACCCAGTTTCAGTCCCCCAGCCTCATCATCCCCTGCTCCAGCAATGCCACATCAGGGCCTGTCTCCAGCTCCCCACAACCATGCTCTGCCCAGCCATGGGCCTGCTGAGCCAGGCCCACCTGCGGGTGTACGTCCCAGCCTGGCCATGCACCATCCCCGTCCGCAGGGAGGTACCCGATACCCAGGTCTGAAGCTGCCCCAGTGCCCTTTCGCTAACCTGCTGGGTCAGTGGGACGGGCCCTGGTATCCAGGCCCTGCCCTGCCCAACCCTCCAGAGGAGCCCTCGGTGGTCCTCGGCCCCAGGGAGGCACCAGCCCATGCTGTGCCTGACAACTCACATCATCAAATTTTCTTTTCAAGGGATAGTGATACTTCAGCTCTGCCCCTAATATTTGTTTGTTTGTTTTTATTTTAATTTGTGAAATTTTGCAGTCTACAAGCTATTAAGAAAGCCATAGGTATCATTCCAGTTTTAATAACTCTCTTTTTTCTGACTATGATTTTTCAGTATTTTAGTTACAGATTTAATATGAAATTATGATTAACTGAAAAATTAAAAAGTATTACTTGTGCATCATTCTTAGCAATCCATACAGCTTTTGGTCAAACATTTTTGTGTTTTACACTGTGTAATCTAATGCATGCCCTGAAAACTCCAGCTTCACAGAGAAAAAAGGAAATTATTCCCTTGTATACAGTAGGAGCCAAATGAGTATGCTAGCAGTGCAAATCTAAGAGATAACTTTTCATCAGTAACTGCAAACAAATGGTTTCTTTCATTTCAAGTCAGATATAATCTGTGTTCCCACAGTGAGAATAAGGGTAATCAAGAAATATTTTCTAAGTTAATTTCATGCAAAAACCAGTACTGTGATAAACATTTAATAAGACAGAACACAGAACTCTCTGAATTTCCTGAGGCTGCCAGTAATTTTTATTGTAAGATTCTAAAATGTGTGACCCGGACACATACCCCCCCCCCCCCCCCCACCCNATCTACCCAGGATCTCTGTGGGAATACCAATCTGAGCACAGGAGTGTTATACAAAAAGTACTATTGTGGGGCCATCAAGCTTCTACAGAAAGGTTATTGTGTTCATAGTAGTCAAAGTGCAGCATTTCTCAAACATGTTGAATTTAGTCCAAACCATCACTTATCCTATAATGAGCTACAGAAAATGATCTCAGATATTTTGTGATGGATCTTCTTAAGCCCAAATAAGTAATTTGTGGTATCCTCACTATTCAATGGGTAATTATAATGATGTTGCATAGTGACAAACCCTGTCCCAGTCCTTGCTGCCCAAGATGACAAGCGTCAACTCAGTCTAAACCGATTCGCACTTAGTTGTATAATGTAAACTGAATAAACTCAGAGTGGTGAGGTTCCTCCTACAGAGTTCATAGACCTAGCCTGGCAAATTTTCAGGGCAGCACAAGAAGAAAAATTGTTTCTTGACTTACTGCTTTGTCCTCATATGCGATTACCTCATCTGATTACCTCATAGCACTATCTTATCTTGCTCGCACATCCGTGAGATGTTAATTGTTTTTAAATGACTGAAACTTTTATTTCAGTCATGCTTTATTTAAAAGGTCATTTTCAGTGTTTTATGGTTTCCTCTGTTCTCTGTCGTCATTTTCTCTCAGAAACCTGAATCAGTATTTCCTACAAATAGCATTTTTTTTCATATAGAAATTATTGATCTCAGCCTTGCAAACCTCTTTTAATCAATATGATTACTCTGGAGAACCCAGTAGTGCACAACAAAATATATCCAGTTGGGGTGGGGGCGGGGGGAGGGGGGTGTATAAAAGCAACCAATACTGTTCCAGATTTGTGCATGAAAATTTCCCTGTAATTGCAACACAAATGCCAAACTTTTATAAGCTTTATAAGACTGCTAATTAAGCATTATGCACCCAATCATTAGGTCTTTTCAGAATATCTTTTGTTTTAGACTTGAATATCTTATTCTCCTAATTCATAGAAAACTGACAAAGGTTAGTGAAAATTATCATTTTAACTATTACCTATTTCCAACAGATTTGTCAGTTAGCTATGCACTTTTAACTCTGAAACTTTTATTAGCCTTTTTTTGCCTTAGTTTGATTATAACCTCCTTGTCCTTTGTGGCCACTGTGTCACTGTCAGGTAACTCCTCAGGATCATTTATGTCTTACCTGACTGTACATTTTGGATCCATGAATTGCAGATCAGATAGCATGTCTAGAACGTCAAGCATTATCTCAGAGATCACATAACACCGCGCAAAGCCCCTTCTAGTAGCTCTCCAATGTCAAATGCAACTTTCATACCATGTGACCCAGCTGCATAGCCCCTACCGGAGGCCCAGCTAACTGTTGCCCTTCAGTATTCATACCTGTGCTACTGCAGCAGTTACTCATCAAAAGCTGAAATCTCTCATTTTGGGGAATGAAAAAGCAGATGACAATTCACCACACTGAAAGAAATGGTCTTGAGGATTTCCAGAGGATGAACAATGCCCTACCTTGTGGTTGGTCAGCCTTGTCACACAGCTAAATGCTCACTCGCTACCCCTCTTCAGCAGGACAGGGGGAGAAAATAGAATGAAGCAGCTTGGGGGTAGAGATAAATATAGGGAAATCACTTACCAGTTACTGTCACAGGCAAAACAGACTCGACTTGGAGAAAATTAATTTGATTTATTGTCAATTAAAATTTATTTGGTTAGTGAGAAACAAAGATGAAACAAGTGTGAATATCTCAGACTTGTGCCCATTTCTATGATTCTCACTGCCCAGAATCAAGCGAACCAGAACCAGCCTAACAGTCACTCTGTTCCTGTTTCCAAGACAATGTCAAGGGAAACACGTGCTCTGTTAGAGAGGAGGATTCTCTCCAACAGCAGTTTACCAAGAAAGAGCAGCTCCTTTCTCTCCTGGAAGAAATAAAATCCTGATAGCTAATTACTACCTGCTCCTAAGGGGAGGAGATAACTAAAAGAAGTATTAGACTGTGGTTGGAGGAAGATCCTAACAGCTACCTCATGCTAAATTTGAATTAATGCACTGAGATAACTCTGGATTAAAAATCTGTGAACATTTAATACAGAAATTAAAAACTATCTTCCCAGAAATAAGTTTCCTTGTATTTATATGCCTATGCATTACGCAATAGGATTTTTACTGTGGAGTAGGGAAAAGGTAGACTCATGGAAAAATCATATTACAATGTTCACAAGAAAGTTCTTGGTTTTTTAGCTGAAAAAGAAACTTAATGCACTTTGAGATGTTTTACTGACCTATTTTCCTTTCATATAAGCACATAAGCAGCACTCATTTACTGGTCTCAGAAGCACACCATGCTGTCTGAAATGATCAATATTTGATTTCAAGCCGAAGCCTAAAGATTGTTATTCTTAGTGGATCAAGACCTTCAATGCATGAAGATACGTTACACTAATGATAATAAAAGCATTTAACACTGTATATTCTATAGTAAACAATGAGATTAAAACTAGAAAATAATTTAAAATTGAGTAAAAAAAAACAGGAAGGGATTTTAATATCTCTTAAACAAATTAAGGAGTCTCATGTCCTACAAACATTCAAAGACTATAATGAACCTATATCATCATGGAGCTTTTTGAAATTTTTACCCTTAAAAATAATTTATATCCCTTACATCTATACACATAAATAGTAGCTATAGTAGCATTAGTTCAAAAAGGGTTAATTGTATTAATTGTATGGAAAGTAATCAAAGTTCACATTTGATAAAGGAAAAAATTCAGAAGCATTGGTGATACTGCTTGGTGATAACACTTAAGTTCTGTACATTTACAGGGGCACTTGATAGTTTGCCATTTATAACAGTTAAGTTTTAGCTGACCTAATCTTAGCATACTCTTCAGTAATTCCATAACATGCTGTATCATGCAGGCATGTTTTCCTTGCAGTTGCTGTATTTATAAGGAGGAAAACAGCTCTCAAGTAAGCAAGCCTTCAGTAACATTGAGACATATGTATCTTTTGGAACAACCATTGCTGAAAATTAAGCACTCATATCACAGCTCTTGGTACGGACAGGTAGCTCAAGTAAAATTCCACAGAAAACTGAGTTTAATTTTAAAATACTGCAGATTCTGTTACAGTCAACTTACTGGTTCCAAAAATCAAGACCCTGCAGTTCAGTCATCTCTATGAGCTATTTTCTACCACTGGAATGAACTGAGACCTAAATCAAATCCTTGCATCTCTAATGGCTTTACAAATGCAATTATGAGAGATACTTAATGACCTTTGCAGCATGGTCAACTTACAGCAAAATGAACGTTCCAAAACAATGTTGTCTAGGGACAAGACATGCCATATAACTCTGAAGTCTTCTCTCTGCGTGGGAAAACATAAAGCATTTTCAGGACACTAGAAAAAAGATTCTGTAAAACATATATTCACAGAGCAACAAACCCAAGTCAGAGAAAAGCACAGGGCTACACGTACTTCCTAGCTCTTTGTTGCATCCTGGTAGACATGACTAATGGACTCAATCTGCTGTGACTTGAGTGTCTGAAACAGAGACATCTGACTATGAACCTTTGTCTTTAATAATTAGTAAATAAACTCTAAATAAATAAATAATGAATAACCTCTAAAAAGTGATTCAACTGATTTCTGTTAGGCACCTAACTTAGGATGAGATTTATTTTTTAAGCACTTACCTCTTTCTACTGAACAGAAAGGAAGGCTAGATTGGCTAGCTCTCAGTTAGATATTAAACTCAGAAACGTATAATGTTAGGTAAAATGAATCCTACAGTTTGTCTGCATAGATAATTTCTGTTTAACTGTAAATTAGTGAGACGAGGTTTTTTCTTCTCAACTCCATGTTTGTTCTGAAAATCCAGAACTCCTCATTCTGAGCAGAATTAACCTTTTTGGAAGTAAGTTATTTAGAAAAAACTCACTTTTCAGAGTATCACAAGAAAGAAGCCCCGTGAGTGACCTGAAACTGAGAGAACAAAGCCATTCTGAAAACTGTAGAGAGATCCCTCAGCCTTTAGAAAACCTCTGCAAATACCATAGCAATAAAGATATTACATCATTTATTTAAATAGTTGTATATTTCCACATTTGTAAACATTGACAGTTGAAAATGGAAAATATTTTATTTTCTTTAAGGCATTTCTGGCAGTGTTAATTTATGTCTGAGTGTGAAAGAAATCTTCCCTGCCCTTCTTCCCCTCTGATTTTCTATGTGTACTCTGTTATCTCTAGCTGAGAACCTTGACAATAATAGCCCCCACTTAATTATGAAATTATGATATGAAGTGCACATAATGCAGAGGAATTATTTTACTCATTAGCACTTGAAAATCTTGCAATGGTTCATAAGCACTGGCTTTACCAAAAGAAAGGTAGGCCAAGAGGTAAATTTCTGCTTTAAGAAAATTTTATTTTATTTTACTTTTTTTTTTTTTAAGGAAATTGGACTTTTCCATCTCTGACGTTTATTAGAAAGCTTTCTCAGGTTTTGAACAAGTCATGTTTTCAGGTTGTGGGTTTTTTTTTTTTTTTCTGGAAAGAAATAAAAAGATTTACATGCTTTGAAGGTAAAATAGAGTCTCTATGGATGAAAATGCAAACGTTTGAAGGATCCCATGCATATTAATAGCATTGTTTGACTAAAGAACAATTGTTTGATTTTTTTAGGTAGAGTTTTAGAGAACAAAAAGAAATATCATCCTATGGGCCTTGGGGGGGATGGGAATGTTTTTTATCATTTTTTTCAGGGCATCAGTCTAAATAAGAGCCAGAGCAATGTCAAGACATTTTTGTCAGAAATTAAGAACTGTAAACCCGAACAAAGACTTTTACTACATTTAGATCCAAAGGGAAAGGAGTTTACTTATGCACATATCTATATTTCTATTTCTGTCTTCTATACTAAATATTTATTCAAGAGGTCTAAGAGGACAATCTAAGTGACCTAAGAGGAAGACAAACCAGGCTGTTTCATCAATGCTTTAGTAGCTAGAAGAAAAAATCTTCTTGGAAATTAACCTCATGATTAATGCATTTTTGTTTGCATTTTGCATTAGCTTATTCTATATTTCTCTTCTGGAGCATGCAATAGTTCAGCAGTAGAATTACACTGATGAGAGAATATGACTTCACCATCAATGCGTCTTTATGTTGGAACGCGCTTAGAATGTGCATCTATGAACTGATGAATGCTCACCCTGCAATGTGTCATGTATTTTTTAGTTCTGGGTTGGTTTTTTGGTTTGTTTATTTGGCTGAATTTGTTTGGTTTTGTTTTTAATAGAACAGCTTAGTAGACAGTCTGACTTAAATGGCTCAGGGCACCATGCACCATATGGCACACTGGTTATGTGTTGTACTGTGGCATGACATCCATTTTAATGTCACAGCTACACTCTAACTGTAGAAGGTGTAGTGAATAAAGAAAAGTGCAAGATCTTATACCTTAGAAATGCATGCCTACTTTTATTTATGTATATGAATAAGTATCCATTCAGCAATGTGCTAAGCATAGATTTCTACAGCTGAATTATACTCAAAACCTTGGGTTTTACTTCAAATCAAAAGCATGAGCCAACTCATACCAGTGTGTGACATACATTTGCATTACTGCAGGCCGGTTACTGATTACCCACAGCCAGGCAGTGATTCACTTGGTCAAATAGGTATCCAGGGTCTTTTTAAGTACTCTTACGATTTCCTTCCAAGACTTCTGTTGATGTTCCATAATTACATGGGTGTCCTGTAGGCCCTATCTCATGTCTGTCAACCACATGTGCATATCTTGAATCCTTTAGGGACAGTGATGTGATCAAATAGAACCAGATGACTATGTTTAGGCAGTTAATTCCCACACTTATTTTCTCTATGTAGTCTTAGTTTGAGGCTGCTGACAATGTAATAACAATAGTGAGGAAAGTATTTAATAAATATGCATCACCTGTTTTGTCACAAATTATCATGTCTGTATTGGCACCTAAATTAAAACAAACAAACAAACACATTACAGTGGTAATGAAAAATCTAATTGGAAAAGTTCCTTCTTTGTTATAAACAAAGAAAAGGGTATAGATATAAACATAAGACAAAAAGGGTAAAAGTCTCAAAGATAAACACCAAAGAAACTCAGTTCATCAAGAATTGTTTGTCCTTTATTAGCAATTACTTATGGTCAAAAGATAACTATTATGCCCTTTGCATGCTTATTAGTCCTTTAGAATATTTATTTACTTTAGAAAAGTATTCTTTTCTTTTTTATTCATTCATGATTTCTCTTCACTGTAATACCCTCAGTTCTGTTGTTTGGGTTTTAGTTTTGGCTTTTTTATTTTACATTTCTAATTCTAAGAAAATTTTTCTAAGAAAAACAAGGGGGCAAGAGGAATGAAGCATATTTTTCTAGCACATCTCCATAATAAGACATTGAACTTTGTATTAAAAACACTTACTATCTTTGTGTTATATTTTGATGTGGCTACCAGCATAATTTTTAAAGTAATTTTCTTCAGTTAAAGCTTTCAGTACTTAAACAGATAC
>RSEF01000001.1:49394751-49408858 GCA_003993805.1 Himantopus leucocephalus
GAACTGGCCGAATGGCAGAGCTCAGAGGGTTGTGATCAGTGGCACGGAGTCTAGTGGGAGGTCTGTAGCTAGCAGTGTTCTCCAGGGGTCCTACTGGGTCCAGTCCTCTTCAGTATATTCATCAACAACCTGGATGAGGGCACAAAGCATACCCTCAGCAAGTTTGCTGATGACATAAAACTGGGAGGAGTGGCTGGTACACCAGAAGGTTGTGCTGTGTACTGCCATTCAGTGAGACCTGCACAGGCTGGAGAGTTGGGCAAAGAGGAACGTAATGAAGTTCAACAATGGCAAGTGTAGAGTCCTGCACCTAGGCAGGAATGACCCCATGCACCAGTGCAGGTTAGGGGTTGACCTAATGGAAAGCAGCTCTGCAGAGAGGGACCTGGGAGTCCTGGTGGACAACATGTTGGCCATGAGGCACCAGTGTACCGTTGTGGCCAAGAAGGCCAATGGTCTCCTGGGGTGCACTAAAAACAGCGTGGCCAGCAGGTCGAGGGAGGTCATCCTTCCCCTCTACTTTGCCCTGGTGAGGCCACATCTGGAGTATTGTGTCCAATTCTGGGCTCCCTCATTCAAGAAAGACAAGGAACTACTGGCGAGAGTCCAGCGGAGGGCTATGAAAATAATTAGGGGACTGGAACATCTCACTTATGAGGAAAGGCTGAGAGACCTGGGTCTGTTTAGCCTGCAGAAGGCTGAGAGGAGACCTCATCAATGCTTATAAATATGTAAAGGGCAGGTGTCAAGAGGATGGGGCCAGACTCTTTTCAATGGTGCCCAGTGACAGGAGAAGGGGCAACGGGCACAAACTGAAACACAGGCAGTTCCATCTTAACATGAGGAGGAACTTCTTTACTTTGAGGTCGACAGAGCACTGGAACAGGCTGCCCAGAGAGGCTGTGGAGTCTCCTTCTCTGGAGATATTCAAAACCTATCTGGACATGATCCTGTCCAACCTGCTCTAGGTGAACCTGCTTTAGCAGCAGGGTTGGACTAGGTGATCTCAGAAGATCCCTTCCAACCCGTACCAGTCTGTGATTCTGTGGGTTTCAAACGGTGAATATAAGTGCCACATTTTAATGATGAAGAATATCTTAGAATGTATGACAGCTTATATGGACTGAACCCACATAAACTCTGCTACAATCTTTCCGAAAACTATGATTGAAATTTGTAACTACAATATAGTATTCGATCTGTAGTTTTATACCACGTTGTGCTATTGTGTAATACTTTAATTAGATACAAGATTTGATAGATAACTCTTTCTGCTGATACTACAGTAGGGTCCTTATTCATTTCCACAAATAAGACACTGCTTGCAACTCACCAAGTTTCTACTGTGTTAAAGAAGAAAGAATCCTTATTCATATTATTGTTGCTAAGCTTCTCAAGCCTGTCTTCTGTCTCAACAAATTTGGAGTCCTGCAAATGAGGTGTCTTTATTCCTAAGCAAAATGGGAAGCTGATAAAGTTGCCATGCTTCTTAGTAGTTTATTAGAAAGGAATTACATTTCTCGTACCTGGAATATGGATGCACAAAGAGAGTGGAACCTTTGTAAACCCCGCATCAGACAGCACCAGTTACTGCAAGGTGAGCAATTACTTGCCTTTTCAAGCATTACTAGGCATATTCAAATAGACATTATTCTCTACATAACCATCAGAAATAAATTTTAGGACAGATTTTCAAGTATTGCCTATGCTTTATTCGCAATTATTCATGAGAGTGCTTTAGGTGATTTACTTGTCTAGGCACAGCACAATTGAGGGAAGAATTTAAAGAAAAACATAAAAATCCCTTAAAGGCAAAAATTTACACCAGAATGTGCAGAACTTTTCATTGCCATCCAAGTGGTGAAAATTCTTCCTGGAATAAAAAGTACTGTATTCACTTTCAACTTCTGTTTTTCTTGTACATGTTTATTCCTGTGATTTATATTTTTTCTTAGATTTATGACTCTAGCTTATGACATAATATACATGTTAATGTGATTTGCACAAATAAGTACCATTATATGGCTTTTAGATATATGGCAACAAAGAAGTTTTATATTCTTTGCTGATATCTGTTTTATTTATAAAAAAAAATCATAATACAAATATGAATGTGAACCACTGAAATTGTGCATGTGGCTGTATAATCTTTTATTGTCAGTGTTACTGTTATTGCTAAATTCACCCTTTGTTTTCTCTTGTTTTCAATTTTCATAGCGTCTGATTATAGTTTTTATCTTTGACCAGATTTTAGGATAGACAGGAAAACTTGGCTTTCCCTTGTTTGAATCAAGTAGATATAATAGGACACTGATTCAAATTAGAGTTTCTTAGTACTACTAAATAACTAATACTAGTTTTAAAACATGCATTTTTAGTCAAATTATAAAACAAACGATGCACTGGTACAATGAGACAAGTAATCCTATGTGAAAACAGGTTTTCTCATTTCTGAAGTCTGCTGTGGGAAAACCACTGTTAATGAATCCAGAAAAAACAGAAGGAGGAAAGCCTTGCTTATGTGACTGAGAATTTCTGCTTTATCATCACTGTTGTTTTCTTGGTATGGAGGAAAATTAAAATAGATGAACCTTTATGTTTAGATTTTATGTCAGCAGTTGTGCTACAAAAGCATATGTACAGCCTGGTCCTAATGGAAACTGGGTGGTGGTGCTGTGCAAACTGTCACCTAAATATTCTTATTTATTGCTAGTAATGTTACTGTAACTCTTTGTAATATAGAATGCTAACACATATGTAAGGCTAATACAAACCTTGACAGGTTTTCTTCTTCTGTAATCCATCTTTAAAAAACAATTAAATACTGATAAGAGTGTCAAAAGGTCATCCCTGTACTCTTATCCCTCCCCTAACTTTAACTTCTTTTCCATTAAGAGTTAGATTCTTAATTCATATAAGTCCTCATTTCAATGGGACCGCGCTGAAATCAATGTCATAACATGTATTGCCGTGGATAAGAATCTGGTCCAAGGCTTTTTCCACAGTAATCTGATAAGACAAATGAAATTAGGTGTTAAAGAATGTTGAGGTGTCTGCAGTGTAAACATTAAACATTGATCACCTGCAGATTTAATTTATGAGCATAAATATATTCCAAGACAATGTCTTGAACTTAGGTAGCACACAGACATAAAAAAGAAAAGTGGGATTTAAAAGTCATTAACATTTCTCTGAGTGACAGTAGAGAGGAAATTCTCAGGCCACATCATTTATAACAACAGGGAGAAAATTCCATCATCAACAACTGTAGCAGCAGGAGCAGCACAACAGCCCCTTTTTGCCTTTTCACTTCAGAAACAACAATAATAGATATTGCTTCCTTTTCAATGTCAATACTATCGTGATAATTTTTAACAAAGTGGAAAATCCGTGGGTGACACTGGCTGCTTTCTTTTCATCTGGTACTACATTAAATAAGTAATGAATGAATTTATTTATTGAATTATTAAGCTACTTCAGCATGTCTAGCAGAGTGTAAATGTTTCAGAGACAAAACCTGTAAGTTAAACTTGGGCAGTAAGCTAGGAATTGCTTATACAGAAAACTCAACATACTCAAAATGTTTTTTTATGAACACAGACCTTTTAAAATGCTGTTTGTTTTTTCTTCCACCAAGAACAAGTATTAATTTCCTCCAAACCAAGCCACCAAAAGATTAGATTTAGAATAAAATTTGCTGAAGTTATGGATGAACTTCCCTCACTCAGAGTGAAAACAGAAAAACAAGGAAATGAGCTAAGCCAAGATTCACATCCAAAAGACATGAATCTTCAAGTATTAGTCCAAAACTATGTATTTGGTGCACACCTGGAGATACTCATAGCTTAGGTTCCAACTTTCTAAGTCTATACTTGAAAATAACTTACTGTTACCTATAACAAGCCTCTCACAATTTTATTATCTAGACATAACACACAAAGAAATAACAGAAAATATTGCAGATGTGTCTTTTTTTTTTTTCCTCAGAGATAGAGCTTCAAATATTTCGCACATACAAACTTCCAGGGTTACCCTGTGTACACATAAGAGATCAGGTCTGTCTAGTCTGACTTTAGATATCTAATTCCTATTCAGACAAGGATGCAGTCTGACAAGCATTTACTTGGCTGACAGCGCTGGCTGAAGCTTCACTGAATGCTTTTCCCTCCATACTGTCCACTGGATTACACTAAGACATCTGTTTGTGGGGCAGTTATGACTGTTGTTAGGCTGAAACTGCTGTGGAAATCAACATTCATTAAAAGATGGTTTGTCTCAAAGGTAGTCAGTCATCCCATGCTGCTTCTGTAGTCAACAAGAACACCCAGAAGACTATTTGTTGGCTGTGGCTTAGAGTAACACAACTGGTTCATTGCAGGTGTCTATCTCCATGGGTTGTAAAAATGGCCCAGAGTGGTGGCATTCAGCTGAGTAGGAGATTGTGTGACAGTTTAGTCTAAATCAGAGGTGGGTGTTTCTGGCTTTTCTTTGCACTCCCAGCTGCACCTGCCTTCCTTTTTCTTCTGCTTTTCTGATCCTGTGATGAGATGGTTTAAACTATCACGACTACACTTTTATACAGTTAAACTTTAGATGCCTGAATAAAATTGGATCACTCTCAGTATAAGTTTCTAAGACAAAACTTATTTAAGAATGCCGTTAGTACACAATTAGATGTATTCTTGTGATAATGTATGAGTGATATAAGAATTTGCTTCTCTTCAATTTCCAGTTATTGTGTGCACAGTGGGGAAAATTTAATTGCTGTTGTCTTAGTCTGCACTTGTGCCTTTGTGCCTAGGGACAGGGTTTAAGGAGGAGAGGAAATAACAGTAGTGGAAAAGAATTAAGTTAACGTTCTCTTGAGAAATCTTGACCCACCAAAGTCCATGGGACAAAACAGGATGTCTCTGAAGATGCAGAGGGTGGTGGCTGTATAATTTCTGAATGGTCATAGATACTGGGGCAGGGAGGTACCTGATGACTGGAGAAAAGCAAATGTCCTGTCCTCAAAAATGGCAAGAAGCACAATCCAGGGAACTTCAGGCTGGTCCCTGAGAAGCAAGTCTTCTTGAAAGCCACTTCTGGATGCATGGAGAAAAATGAGGTAATTCTGAATAGTCAGCACGGACTTGCTGTGGGTAAATCCCTGAGCAACTTGCTCTGAATTTAGTGATGACTCTGCTTTGAGCAGAAGGTTGGACTTGAGACCTCCCAGGGTCACTTCCAGCCTGAATGATTCTTTGTCTCAATGACAGTGACTGTATTTCAGCTGACGAGGGTGACAAATAGGAATAGTAACTTTCAGCTGAGGAATTTAAATTCTTTACACTATCTGGTCCTTTTTGAATGAATAGAATAAGGAAGTGCTTTAAAAAATCAGGAGACTTATGTGTACAGTAATTTTGTCTTAGTTTGGTATTTACAAAGCTTTAAGTAATGTCAGTTTACTGAGTGGTTTCCAATAAATACTTTTTTTATATTCATATCTTAGAAGGAGAATCCAGTGAAAAATTACACTTCATGTTGACCAACTTCTGTGTGCCTTTGTTAGACTGTTTTTAAGCTACTTCAAAGCAGTTTGCAAAATTTCCACTTACAAAAAAAATTAGCTACAGGAATAACATTTACTAAGAATAAGGCAAAGGTCAAAAATTTTAAAATATTATGTTACAATTATGTGGTAGTTTTTGTTGACAACAATTATGCTGTATTTTCTGTGCTTACACTATGTAATTTTGTTTTTCTTCCCCTGCGAATTCATTTCCAGAAGAAAAAAATCAGCCCAGATCAGATAAGATATCAGAACAGCTATTTATGGAATAGGAAGTTTTATAATCTTCACATTCTAATACAGACCTTGTTCACAGTTTACTGAACTGGTGAAAATTTAATTAAAAAAAATGCAGAAGTCATCTTTAGGGTTTTCCTATGCCTATATGTCCAAAAGCTGGATAGTTAAGAAATTAAATCTGTATTTTTGTTAACTGTGAGTGGAAATCATCAAAGTGATTTAACCTAACTTCATATGTCTAGAAGCTGAACCTCTAAGACCTGGCTATTCACCATTTTTTCTGTTCATAATCAAGTGAGAGAAACAAGCTTTTGTTGAGGGTGGAATACGTAAGCTTCCTTCACAGAATCACAGAATGACTGAGTTTGGAAGGGATCTCTGGAAATAATCTGGCCCAAACCCCCTGTTCAAGCAGGGCCACCTAGAGCTTGTTCTCCAGGACCCTGTCCAGACAGCTTTTGAATACCTCAAATTCCACAACTTCTCTGGGCAACCTGTGCCAGTGCTTGGTCATTCTCACAGTGAACAAGTGTTTCCTCAAATTTAGAGGAAACCTCATGTGTTTCAGTTTTTGCCCATTGGCTCTGGCCCTGTCACTGGGCACCACCAAACAGAGCATGGCTCCATCTTCTTTACAACCTCCCTTCAGGCATTTATATACATTAATAAGATCCCTCCTGAGCCTTCTCTTCTCCACATTGAACAGTCCCAGCTCTTTCAGCCTTTCCTCATATGTCAGTTGATTTAGCCCCTTAGTCATCTTTGCAGCCTTTTGTTGGACTCTCTCCAGTATGTCCATATCTCTCTTCTACTGGAGAGCCCAGATCTGGACACGGTACTCCAGGTGTGGCCTCACCAGTGCTGAGTAGAGGGGAAGGATCACCTCCCTCAACCTGCTGGCAACACTCCTGGTAATGCAGCCCAGGCTACCATTCACCTTCTTTGTGGCAATGGCACATTGCTGGCTCACGTCCAACTTGTTGTCCACCACGCCCCCCAGGTCCTTTGCTGCAAAGCTACTTTCCAGCCATATGGCCCCCAGCATATACTGGTGCTTAAGATGCAGGACTTTGCACTGTTCCTTGTAGATCATCATGAGGTACCTGTCATCTCATTTCTCCAGCCTGTCTATGTCTCTCTGGATGGCAGCACAACCCTCTGGTGCCACTCCTCCCAGTTTGGTGTCATCTGCAGATTTGCTGAGGGTACACTCTGCCCCATCATCCAGATCATTAATGACATTGTCAAGGACCCTTAGATGTCTCCAGGTAAGTTGTTTTGCCCACTTGCAGATGCCTGTTTCTGTCCATTAGCTATGGAGAACATCTGTGGTTACTAGCTGTGACTTAGGCATCTCAATTAGTTAGCTTGGTAAGCTTGGTTGCTAAGGCTAGAAGAGATTACTCTTACCTGAACCAAAAAATCTGGACTTCAGAGAGGCAGAGCATTCTGATTTCTCAATGGCTGCACGTGTTCAACAACTTTGAATAGTCAGGTTGAGATCTATGCCTAATAACATGAAACTGTTTCCTACAGCACCTGTCACATACTTCCTAGTACCATTTGGAGTTACAATGAAACCCGCATCACCCTTTTAAACGAACTATTCATGGTGGGTTTTTTGTTCTCACTGTTCAGTCATGTTCTTTTTATACAGCTTTCCTGTTTCGCCAGGTCAGAATCTTTTGGAACAACTTCAGCTATTCCCTGTATTTACACTTTTCTGTATTTTCTGAATGCTGTTACATTTCCACTTCTTCACTACTTGCAGAAAAAGTCACCTTTCAACAAAATGGTGAAATGTACCATCTTCTTAATAATTTGTTTTTCACTTCTGAAGTCTCACAATTTTATTAAAATCTCTGTAGTGTTAAGATTCAAATGAATTATTCTAGATGATGTCATGGCAGTGGCAGATGAAAAGAAAGCTCATCCTTCTTTTGCTATGTGATGTCTATATTCAGTGTCAAGAATCATTGCTAATGCCAAGTTAAGGTTTTCTGGTTTTACGCCCTTCAGAATATAGCAAAATTAAAACCTTAGATAACCAGAAAAAATATGGAGTTAAGATATAGGCATATACAAGTTTAATTTTTCTTTCCATTCAATGTCAAAAATATCTGCAGTACTTGAATTTGGGTTGGGTTTTTTGGGTTTTTTTGCAGGTAATACAGGGAATTCGGGAACGGCACAAGACAAAGCCTAAGACTCATGTTTTGTTGCAGCAATATGTGAATGCTGAACTGTACAGTGACGAGTGACTTACATCTTTTCTACAGTTATACAAAACACCCCCAGAAAAAAACAACTATACTTTTGTTAAATTTAGCAGCATCTGTGTCTTTTCTCAAAGGAGGATCTCAAAGACTTTGATTTCACTTGTCCAGTGCTATGCTTTGCTAACTGATCTCACTAATGCTATTTGGGCCAGAAAACTGCCACGTGCTACAAGGTGTGTGCTATAAAGGGGTAAGACTCACTCAAGGATTGATTCCACCTAGTCTAGGCTAGAAGCAGAATGTCCATACATCCCTCTACAATCTGCACAGAGTGAAATGACTACTGCATTTCTGTCACCCTTTGGAGATACCTCTGGTTTTGACTACAAAGGCATTTTAGGATGAATGTACACCATCATGCACTTAGAATTCCAGCTGAAAATCCAAAGACAGGAGAGATCAATCCAGGTCTTACTGCTGAAAGCAGATAGACTGGATCATAGAGGAGCAAGGAGGACAACTGTGTTAGCA
This sequence comes from Himantopus leucocephalus, assembly GCA_003993805.1. Classification (NCBI taxonomy): domain Eukaryota; kingdom Metazoa; phylum Chordata; class Aves; order Charadriiformes; family Recurvirostridae; genus Himantopus; species Himantopus leucocephalus. The sequence goes on from RSEF01000001.1 coordinate 49,403,296, forward strand.
CTTTTGGCATGGGTTTTCTGGGAGGGCAAGAGAAAGACTAACTTTTTCAAGAAATAAGATGAATTAAAAGCAACCTGATCTAGTGGAAGGTATCCCTGCCAATGGCAGGGGATTTGGAACTAAATGATCTTTAAGGTCTCTTCCAACCCAAACCATTCTAGGAGCCTATTATTCTAAAGCTGTTGCACTTACATTTGCTGTACTGTCGTGGACAGTTAAACATTCTGTAAAATGCTTTTGTAGGTTACATCTACACAATCTATCTGATTTCTTATAATGGAATAGAAGTAAAAGTCATCATATAAAACAAATAGAGGGTGGGATTTCTGAGGAGGCCATGGAGAGAAATTACAGGTCCTAATTCTCAAAATGTTAGCAGTCAAATGTTATGTGGTTAAACTAACTTTAAATGAGTAACAGGTGATCATCTTTTCATCCCTTCAACCACCTTTGTAGTATGCTGTCTCCCTCCTTCTCTACTACCGTATCCAGCTAGTTGTCTTTCTGCCTGGTTAAACCACTGACAAATATGCAGATCTCAGTTTTTCCTGAAGAACGACTGAGCACCCTCAGGAAGTAAAGGTTGGAGACTGCTGAGTGTTGCAGGGAGAAGAGGGAAAGAAGGGAGCCGCAGGAAGAAGCTGCACACTGGAAGTTCAGTGACAAAGAATGACACAAGAAGCAGAACAATACGCACTTCTTGCCTCACAGCACCAGTAATAGGCTTAAGGGTGACTCCTTGAGTCTACAGGTTCCTGTGATAATTAGCTGTTTACAGTCTTTCTTATTTACCTTGCCATGCCTGTGAAGTCCCCCATTTTTGATACATATATGTTTGTGTAAGAGCTAAAGAGTTAAACTAGTGAGCTGATCTTTTAAGGGTATTTTACTTTTTACTTTTCTGAATTATAGCTGAGACAATTGAAGATAAATGCAGGTATGTAGAATTTATCCACCTGTCATTTGGGAATTACAGTTTACTCTAATGCATCAAAAATGTTAAGCTTGCCCACTCTTTATTTGCACTATACTACTGCCAAAGAGGATGTAGGTGCCTTGAATGACAGATCAGTTAGGGTTAGTCTTTGCTTACTCATTCCTGATAATCACGAAAAACTGGTTTCTGTGGGAGCAGAATGCTAAAACTGCGTATCGCAAATTCTTTCAAATGTGTCAACCTGATGAACTGAAGCATGCAAAGTATAGGGTTGCCTTTGTTGGTGACTTGCCAGCAAGGAATATCCTTGAACAGCCCAGTATTCCCTGGGGACTTCAGAGGGACAGACAGTCTTCATCTACCACCATCCACTAAAAATCCAGAAGAGCTGAAAAGAATATATTTAGCTAAAGCCGGCCTCATCTGCATGCCTGAAATTTTTCTTTTATCTTTTTTTTTCCTCTTAAAAATAACAAAACTAGCCAAATTCTTTCGTTAACCTGAGGTGAAGAGCAAACTCTTACCTGGAAAAAAATGTAGGTTGGCAAATTATGTCCATTATGCTCTGGGTAGGGGTCATCTGCACACTGCAAGGTGGCCCTCAAGAGTGCTCAGAAGTTTTGTTTGTCTGACAAGAGGAAGGATCATCCAAGGTTTCCTCTCCCTGCCAAGAATTCTGTGACCATATGTATCGTGGGTCCCTCCCATAAAGAGCAGGATGACAGCAGGGGCTCCTTGTTTAGGAGTGTGACAGCAGAGGTGTCAAATATGAGTAGTAAAACAAACATGAGTAGTAAAAACAATAATTCAAAGAAAAAAAAAAGCCTGCAATATTCATTATTCTGTGAGATTTCACCTGTGATGACAATAGTGTTGATAACACAGGGATGTTTTAGCTGTTGCTGAGCAGTGCTTACGTAGTGTCAAGGCCTCGTCTGCTTCTCATGCTGCCCTGCCAGTGAGCAGGCTGAGGGTGCACAAGAAGTTGGGAGGGGACACAGCCAGCACAGCTGACCCCAACTGAACAAGGGGATGTTTCATACCATATGGCGGCGTGCTCAGCAATAAAAGTTGGGGAAGGAACGAAGAAAGGGGGGGCATAAAAAGTTATGGTGTTTTTCTTTTCAAATAACTGGTAGGCATGATGGAGAGATTCCTTGAGATGGCTGAACACCTGCCTGCCGATGGGAAGCAGTGGAAGAATTCCTTGTTTTTCTTTGCTTGCGCGTGTGGCTTTTGCTTTACTTATCAAACTGTCTTTATCTCAGCTCATGAGTTTTTTCTTCTTTTTCACTTTTACTCTTCTGATTTTCTCCCCCATCCCACCGGAGGGGAGTGAGTGAGCAGCTGCTGGCCAAGGTTAAACCATGACAGACCCTTAAGAAAGTAAGAGGTTTTCAATTATAGCAGAACTCCCAAACCATATCAACCTTCTTGCCTTACCATATCATATTGCAAAATATATATCCATAGAAGACAGCACAAGGCAATGCTTGGATCTGGGTACTCCAAGAGATCAGGGAATTTAAAACTGGATTTCAGTTTCAGCTGTTTAGGTTCAACTCCATTCATATCCTCTGTCCACTGTTATTCTATAATTGATATAAAGTATGTTAAATGTAATTGATTACGTTCAGTGAATTATAAAATAGGGATAAATAGCATTGTCGCTTCATTTTGTGTTTATTGAATTGGATAAACTCAGTATTGTTTTGATTTGGTACTGTGTGGACTAGATGTGTTTGTGTTTTAAATGTTGCCAGAGACACCAATTAGAGATATATCCTGTCATAGTAGACACTGTGCAAGTATTACTTCCTAGAATAAATGGTTTTTTATTTGCAAGAAAAAAAGCTAGTATCCATTATAGCTGCACAGTCTTGAACATAAATGGAGAAGAACTTAGGTACATTGGGAGTTTTGTGTGACATCAAAACTGAATTTGGCTCTTGAGGCCTGGGAACGTAAAATGAAACTTGGAAAAATCTGTTCTCCGTTTTAAGTATAAAAAACCCTTTTAAAATGTAAAACACCTGTTTAACTATGCAACAACACTGATTTAATTTTTCTGTAGATGAACAGGTACAATGACATGTTTTTTCTTCTTTACTCACTCCATTTAGAGTTTTCTTGAATGTAAAACGGGTATTTAGCTTGTTTACTGACTATTGAGCCAATAAAGGCAATTAATTTGCAATTTATACCATGTTACCTTTAATTTCTAGACACCCTGCACATTGATATTACCATGCATTTATATGACTTTTCATTCTGTGTGTGAAATTTTGGATTAATATCCCTGCCTTAATTTGGTCCTTGCAGTTTACTATGTGTGGGATTATTTTTGTTTATATCCCTCATGAATTTTCTTACAGACCCTTGCATTTTATGGAGAAAAAATCTGTGAAATTTCTACCTGTGAGAATTCATCCATGGTCTCAGAGACTGAAGTCAGGGACTGGCCTGTGTACAAGTAGATTAAAAATGGAATGGAATGGAATGGAATGGAATGGAATGGAATGGGAGTGGAAATAGAATAGAATAGGATAAGATAGGATAGCATAGCATAGCATAGCATAGCATAGCATAGCATGGCATGGCATGGCATGGCATGGCATGGCATGGCATTGATGATTGCCCAATGCTGCAATCTATCCATACCCCTCTGCAAGGCATATTGTCCCTTGAAAACCTCAGCAGCACCTCCCAGTTTGCTATCATCAGCAAACTTGCTAATGGTGCATTCAACTCCTGCATCCAGATCATTGATAAAAATATTGAACAGAACTGACCCTAGAATTGAATCCCGAGGAACACTGCTGGTGACCGGTCGCCAGCCAGATGCAGCCCCATTCACTACGACCCTTTGAGCCCTGCCCTTCAGCCACTTCTTCACCCAGTGCACCACGTACCTGCTTATCTCACAGTTGGACAACTTGTCCAGTAGGATATTGTGAGGGACAGTATCAAAAGCTTTACTAAAATCCAGAAAAACTACATCTACCACTTCCCTTCATCCATTAGGCAGGTGACCTTATCATAGAAGGATATCCAATTAAACAGGGCTTTCCCTTTGTGAACCCAGGTTGACTGTGCCTGATGACTGCTTTGTTCTTTAAATGTCTTTCAGTAGTACCCAGTATGATCTTCTCCATAATTTGTGCAAGTATTGAGGTTAAGCTAACAGGTCTGTAGATTCCTGGGTCTTCCCTCACGCCCTTCTTGTAAACTGAAATAACGTTGGCTATAGCTTCCAGTCAGCAGGGACCTAGAACTTCAGGGACCATTAAGAATTTCTTTACATTTATCTGCTGGGTGCCTCAAATATGACCTTGGATTCATATTGGAGTCATCCTTAAAGGTAAAGTGAACGTCTCTAGAATACCCATTTCAGTCTTGTCCTGCTTGATGGGAATGACAATGGAGATAACAAATGATATGGACTGCATCAGAAATCAACTACAGTCCACTAAGAAACTACAGAACTACGGAACCATTTTCAGATATATAGCAGCCATTGTTTCCAAACTTTAGATAACTACACATTTGCTCTTTTAGAAGACAAGTGTTGAGCTAACAAACACTAGTTACCAGGAAAAAAAAAGTATTCATTTTAACTCCAGAATTATATCTGCGGTGTGCTCTCATTTCCTTATGACTTTTCAAGACCCATGTCAGTAAATTAGTTAGACAATTCACTTTAGAATATTTTAGATTTAACACTATTTGTAGCTTCTCTGGAGATCCTTAGATAACCCTTGTGCTCCTTGAATAGGTAGTCACAGCAGTCTAAGCAGAAGAGAATCTGGCTTCTGTCGATACTTTCAGTACAAAGCAATATGCTGGTGAATATAGACACTATACATTCCAGTATGTTCTTACCTCTATTTTATAAACAGCTGTATTTAGAGAAGCTTCATTACTTCCTAATTATACTTACTTCCCGCCTTTTTTCCCTCATTAAAAACTGAGTAGTCAGCACCTCAGCAATTATATCATCATCACTAATTTTCTTCCTCTTCATTTATTAATTAGACTCTTTTGCTCTAGTTTCTTTTTTTCTCTGCATATAAAAGTCATTCTTATTCCTTTTTTTTTGAGTAATAATATTTTTGCTGATAATTCTTTGTTTATCATTAATATCATGGTCAGAAATTATAAGACTTAATTCTGCTTGATTTTGTGAAAACAGAATTCGGGAGTCAAGTTAAAAGACTGAAGCAGAACAATTTTAATCCAAACTTTCAGCAAAGCAAGCCTGCTTTAATCGTGGATACTGCCAGTATCCTTTTCCTGCATGACCTCTTTGGTTTTCAAGAGACATTCAGGAAAAAAAGTGCTTCAAGAATACTGGTCATGAAAGCCCCAATATTCAGCTGATTCTGACAGGTTTACTAAATGTTGTGTCATGGCTATGAGGGAGGCAAAGGACTTCTGTGCCTCTGTTAAAATGACCAGAAAGATACCTGTCAGCAGATTTGCTCTGGGTCGTGTATAACCCTGGGGGCAGGGTGCCCAAAGCACCCTAGGTATGTTTGCTAGATCTGAATGAATGAAGTCTGCGTATGTGACGTGCGGAAACGGACTCCACAACTGAGAAGGTTGTAAAGTAGGTATGCTTTATTC
>RSEF01000001.1:49415139-49425899 GCA_003993805.1 Himantopus leucocephalus
ACTTCCCGAGGTTTCTGTCAGCCCATTTCTCCAGCCTGTCAAGGTTGTGCTGGATGGCAGCATGCCCCTCTGGCCTATATCAGCCACTCCTCCCAGCTTTGTGTCATCGGCAAACTCGCTTGAGGGTACGTTCTGCCCCATCGTGCAGATCACTAACAAAGATGTTAAACAGGACTGGACCCAGTATTGACTCCTGGGGTACACTGCTACTTACCAGCCTCCAACTAGATTCTCAGGACCCAGCCATTCAGCCAGTTTTCAATCCACCTCACTGCTCAGCCAGCCCCTACAGCAACGGCTTAAGGGGCTATTTAGGCTGTTATGGGAGACAGTGTCAGAAGCCTTACTGAAGGCCCAGTAGATGCTAGCCATTGCCCTCCCCTCATCTACCAGGTGCATTAGTTCATTGTAGAAGGTTATCAGGTTGGTCAAGCATGACTGCCCCTTGGTGAAGCCATGCTGACTACTACTGAGGAGTTTCTTGTCCTTCACGTGCCTGGAAATGGTTTCCAGGATGAGCTGCTCCATCACCTTCCCAGAGATCAAGGTGAGGTTGACCAGCTTGTAGTTCCCTGGCTCCTCCTTCTTGCCTGTCTTGAAGATAGGAGTGATATTTTCTTTCCTCCAGTCTTCAGGCACTTCTCCCAGCCACCAAAATTGAGCAAAGATTATTGACAGTGGCCTTGCAATGACATCTGCCAGTTCCCTCAGCACTTGTGAGGGCCCGTGGATTTATCTCAACAAAAGTTACTATACATTACACTGATTGGTTCTGGTACCAGCAAGATTTTATGCTAATAGCAGTAAAGAGCTTTGCCACGGTGGGGCTGATACCCTGGCTATCCTAATCAGGTTCCAGATCTGAATACAGCATGAGTATGAGGGAAGTGGAATAAAATAAGCCTGAATTTCACCTTGACACTCATATGGGTGAACTCTACATTAGAGCCAGAAATGGAAAGTTCCCCAAGACTTTTGACAACTTTATGTTGTCCAAACATTATTATTGAGATACTTTTAAAAACTGTTCTAAGCTTTGTTTAGAAAAAAATTGCGGGAACGTAGTTCTCATCAAGAATGAAGAACTGAATTTCCATGACCCACTTATTCAAGACCTGTAACTACCCTGGGTCACAACCTGAGACCAGCATGTGCAAATAAACTAATTCCTGTGGATTGTTTTGGAGAAAGAACTGAACAAACTTCACATGTCAAAAAGAAACACTCTGGCCGTTCTCTTATCTCTATCCACTACCTCCATTAACATGTCCTTTCAATACCCCCCACACTAAAACCTACCAAAAGAATTTTCCCCCAAAAGGGGCCAGTGTTAAAAGGCTTCAGAAAATGTATCATTTATTGTGCTCTGCCATTCAGCTGCAGAAATAACCCCTTTCCTGCTCTCCCATCTGATTATGGGGGAAACACTGCTCTTTCACCCCAAGCCAAAAACGTGGGAGGTCGAGAAAGGACAGACAGATGTGGCAGACTTAACAACTTCACTGTGTCTGGGAAACATAATGAAAAGACATGTGTTGTATAATCCCACTATATGTGCCTGGAAAGATTAGAAAGAAAAGGGGACTGTGCTAAACGATTTAAACAGCTTTCCATATAGCTATGTCCTTAAGTCTCCCACCCCAAATAAAGCCTCACCCTGAAACTAAATAAGCTAAAAGTATCGTCTTTTGTCAAAAGCCACTTTACAGTGGGACTCACACAGCAGAAAGAAAAACGCAAACCTCTGCATAAATGCAGATCTGAATGAGAATTGTTCAGGTTTTGTGTTTGTTCTTAAATCAGCTTAGCTATTCATGAAAAGTAAGAACAGATGCTTAAAACTTACTTTGTTATAATGATGAAAATATTAGCCAAAAGCTCTGGTGGTACCTTGAAAAGAAAGGAAAGTTAAAAAAGCCCAAACATGTTACATAACTCTGCTGGATTTCCAAGAAAAACACAGCCATGCAACGGACAGTTAATGTCTGCAAAATTCCAGATTTTTTTTAAAATGCCCTCTGGGGCCAATTTAATATTTTCCAGACCCTTCCCCCTCCTACCCTTGCTTGCTAAAAACCAGCAGTGAAATACCAGGAAATGGTCCTCAGCTGTCGTAATGTTTTCATTTGCCTGTGTCCAAGCTTTTGAACTGTTCCCCAGCCTCTCTGCACTCACCTTCTGGTGCTTTTCGCATTCCAGGAGCAGGCAGGTGACTTGGGCTTGCTCTTTGCCAGGCTTTTGTTGCTCACAGCCAAACTCGGCCCTTCAGGCTGCCCTCAGAAAAAAAACAAACAACCCAAACACACAAACAGCACATGCAAAGAGCAGCTCTGCAGGACTGGGGACAGTTTATACCAGCTACTCCCTCCACGTATCTAATAAACTTTCCCCTTGCAAGGCTGCCTCCCCACTCCTAAACGTATCATCAAAACCACCCTTTTTCCTAAGTGTATGATCAAAAACACCCTTTCCAAAGACATTTGCTTGCTTACACCAAAGGAAAAAAGAAAAGCTGTGTTTAATATGTTCATGCTGTTATTTTTAAAGGAAAAATATTTGGTTCTACTCGAAGGTATTTAGCTTTTATGGCCTCCTATGAGTTTTTGAACAGGTGATAAGGTATGCAGGTCCAGAGCAGCACTGTTAATTAAGTCTTACAAATGTATGAGAATAAATACACATGAGGAGGAAGGAGAGAAAAGTGAGATTTCAAAGTAAAACAAAAGTAGCTTTCAATGGACAAAGTATATGCGTTATGCTGCAGGCCCCGAACTGCAAGCTCTTACGCGTGTATGTAATGCTGCTCTTGAAGTAAGTTCCAGTGGGAGCAGTCCTGGTAATTTAATTTGTGTGTGCATTCATGTGTCTCTTTTGCAAAGCTGTCAGGCAAGGCTCCTTGATGTGGACAGCGGAAAAGCCACAAACAATGGAGTCTGATTAATTCTGAAGGCTGCAACCTTTGAAAGCCATTATTCCTCTGCTTTCAGTCACCTCGGACTATAGCAGCAAGTTTGTCTGTGTTACTCTTTCTTGCCACTGATCCCCTCTCAAGAGTGACAACTAAAGAGGCTGAGAAGGGCCTTGCCCTCTCCACACTTTGCCATCTTCAAATGAATCCCAGCTTGATGCCAAGTCTCCAACTCTGTCTTTCACTTCCCTGGAAAGAGGAAGAAAGAGAGCCTGATCCATGCCAGACCAAAGGATCCACACTCATCACCTCCGTCAGCTGGTTCTGGAGCCTCGAGCTACACAGCACTCTACCTGTGAAAACTAACCAGTTTTTATGTGAATGTACATGTGCTGGCTCAAGCGATAAAACTTCTGCCCCCTCCAGTTTTACCCTTGTCTTTTCCCATCTGTGTAGTTTTCATCTAAGTCCCTTCAACTCATGCAAACCAATGTGGTTGTATTGTCTGTTCCTACAATTCTATGCTCCTGAATTCTTTGAGATCTCTTGCCTGCCAAATGCAAGATCAAAAAACTTTCATTGCGACACAAAAACTCAAAGTCAGTTGACATAAGAGCATCAAGAGAGACTATAGCAGGTTAGGTTAAAGATGGACGTGCCAAACTGCAAGCAGTCCATGTCTTTTAGCTGCTTCAACTGTCAAACAGCAAAATGTTTAGGCTTTTTGCACATGCTAGAAGTATATGAATCAGGCTATGTGAAGAATGAGTTTTCTATCTCATGCAGGCTATCCATAATTTCTAAATTTGCCTGAATTCCAAATAAAAAACCCCAATCCTACCATGCTCAAAAATCTCCATGAAAAAAAGCGCCACATTTTAAAATATAAATCCTGGGGATGGATCTCAAAGTATGTTTTCTTCAGCAGACCCAAATAGTGTCTTTTGGGTTTGATTTTTTAATCCCAAATGGTAAAGACAATGAAAGTGAAAAGTCTCTCCAAAAATAAGAAGTTAAAATGCTGAACTAAAAAAAGTCCAAAGTCAGAACTGTAGTTCCCAAATCAAAATTCCAAAGACAGTTACCTACTTTTATTAAGCATTTAATTTGAAATGTAACCATTTGTCCTCACACAGCAGGACTTGTCAAAGTTTTACCTTCTAACTTTGTACAGAATATTTTATTGTCTTAAAATTTTAAGGGTAAAAAGACTGATTAAAAATCATTGATTATAGGGAAACTATGTTTTTGCAGCCAGATTGTGTCTAGATCTAAAACAAAGAAATAATTAAGATTTTGAAAGATTTAAAGTTTTTTTTCATTAGCTGGTCTAAGACATAGAGCTAATTTTGTTGAATGCCACCATGATCCAAGAAGAAGTAGAGTTAGTTGCAAGTGTCCATATAAATTCCTTAATGCATCTAATTTTATTCTGGCAAGCTTCACATTAGGGGTCACATCCTACATCCCTTGTTCCCCCAAAAGCTCATTGATGTTTCCCTGCAATGCTGAATGACCAGATTCTCTGAATGTTTAGATATCTGGTTGAGTGCAAATACTAAGCAACATATGGAAGTGAGTTTGTATTTCTTTGTCCAGTTGTCATCAAAGATAGATTGGGGTCAACCACCTAAGACTTATGTTCATTCCAATGGTTAATTCAGAGTATGTTTTTCCTGCATGCCTGTATTTAAACAAAGTAAAACAAATTAAAGAAGGTAATAAAGCCACTAAGTCTACAGAAAATAGGCTTGATGCACCACTTCTTACACTATTTTCTGAAAATGTGTTTGGAAAATAGTAAAACAACTATAGTAAACAAAAAGATTAATTGTGAAAGATGAGAAAAAAGTATTTAAGTATTCTGTTTCCTTTTCAAGAGTTGGCCAATTCAGTTTTATTAGCGGCCTTAAGTAGATACTTGTAAAACTTGTACCACTAAGGAGGGCTTAGTCCTTATGAAAACGGGACCACTTGTTAACATGTCTCGTTTTAATCATCCCCAATTTTGCATTGAACCTGTCTAGTCTCATTTCATATTTTGTGTACTTGGCACAAAATTTCACACAGTAAATATTGTTAAGTTGAATTAATCAGAGTTTCCGCAACACTTTGAAAATTCCAAATGAAAAAAATACTCTATAAAAACAAGAGTTAGTTATTCTTGCAAATCCATTAAGATGCATCCTTATGGATCTGAAAGTAGTTTTTAAGTCTGTGTGGCACAAATGAGGTGGAGAGGGGATGAGGGGAAGCAGGTTCAAAGAGTTTCTTTTTTGCTAGTTTCTTATTCCTTAAGACCTCATTCCTGCTACCATTAGTGTATGTAAACATTAGTATATATACTTATGAACTAAAGCTTCTGTGAACACATCAAACAGAAGAGGATGCTAGCTAGTGTACTGATCAGCGGTGTAAAGAAGAATCTAGTTCACATGGTTACATGCCTTCAGTGGCTGAAAAAATGTAGCTTCTGCTATTTTCTATGTGTGCAGTTCACAGTTTGGGGGGGGGGGCACATGCATTTTTAAACACGTGTACATCTGATGACAAAGGAGGAGGATAATGCATTTTGCAAGTGGATGCCTAGTGGATGACAACAAGGAAGAAATGGGTTTAAGCAGCAGCAGTATAAACTGATACCAGTCTTTAGGACAAATTTTCTACTGATAAGGATACCTTGGACTGGACTAGATTGTCAGGGAAAGGGAGGCTGCTGGAAGTCTTTAGAAGCATGTCAGATCAACATCTGCCAGAAGCAGGACCCAAGTATTCCTGCTTGGAGGCAGAGGCTGACCTACAGAGAGGAGTCCATCTCTCCCACATTATTTTCTATTGCAGGTTGAACAAAATGCTTTTTCAGGGAGTACTAGAAAGATAGGATATACAGAGTATTCCCTCCCCACGTAATTATCTTTGTCTTTGTAAGGATAGCATAATCCAGTTCTCCCCCTTCAGATCTGGACATAAAACGACAGAGTTTTGTTCTCCGTAACATATAAGCATGAGACATGCAGATATAAGGTTCAGACTAACTGAACATTAGTTAAGTCATCATAAGATAGGCTGGGCAACATTCACTATGTAGAGATTGTTTATGATGTAGTTTGGCTGAGCTCTCCACTTAACCCCCACCCCAAACCACTAAACCAAAAAGCAGAAGGTGAATGTCCTGTAGACAAAATATACTCATATTAGAGCATGCCAACACCTGGATTTTTCCCCACTGGAAAAGTAATAAATTACTGATTATTTTTTCATCTCAGTACATCTCCTACAAGCTACTCTAAATAGCCTTTAATATTTTCTGTGCTCTTCTCTCTTGGCAGCTTTAGAATCAGAAGATCTTTGGCACATCAGTACAGAAGGTACGTAAATATGGGCACCTATGTAAAGTATGATACAGCACCCCAGGAGAAGAATGGTAAACACACCCAAAAGGCGCAGGAAGAGAACAATTCAAAGGGAGAGAATATAACCTGTGTGATTTTCTCTTTCCTTCCTTTCCACTTTGTTCTTAGATATGGGTAGTGTGTGCAGGAGAAGCAAGCAGGGACATCTGGCCACCTGTGGAAAGCCACCATCATATCTATGCAATAGTAAAGGTTTTCTTGAAGCCCAGGTGATAGCAATTTTGGCTGTTGCCTGTACTGTAACACACATAATAATAAGTCGTCTCCTGCTGTGTCTTCAGCTGAGGTTAAATTCATTCCAGTGCAAAAGATAAAAAGCAGACAGCAGAGGCTTAAAGAACCCATTTGCCAACACTCGAGATACACCTACACAAGATGTGAGACCTTCTGGTTTATAAAAATGACCATGTCATCTGGTCTTCTGTTGGAATGCAATTTCCAGCAGGTCACAGGAAGAATCTCATTTTGCAGATGCATGGCCATACCGGATCTATGTTGCAATACTATAATCAACTAATTTACTTCCAGACCTTTCTTTCTTCACAAAGAGCTAAAATGTACGGCTATGTGCTCCAGACCACACACACAGAGTACCGCCACAGAGATTCCCCTCCTTGCTCCCAGAACCAGAATGGGCAAAAGCAAGTTATAAAAGATTCATGTGGTAAACGTGGCAATAACTTCAGAGAGGAAAAAATATATGAGATTATAACAATTCACAAAAGAATGATGCACTTTTGCAAGAATACCTTGGAGCCCAATGAAAGAACCAGTGTTACTTTGTTGGATTCTTCAGGCAAAACTAAAGCTGTCACTTTTGCCTTTTTAGTACCCAAAAGCACAGGTATCCCAAAGGCCTGAGTCTTAACCATAGAAAGGTTTAATAATAAATGACATACTTGTTTTCATCTGTACTTTGCAAAGTCGAATCTCACAGGAAGCAAGTAGAGTATGTACTATAACAGACACACAGTGTATAAGAACAATGGTCATCAAACTATGCAAATATTCATTGTTGCCATTTAAATGACTTGTAGAGGAGGAGTTATGACCAGGACAAGTCCTTATACTTATAAGCAGCTGTTCTTAATTTGCAAGAAACTGTAAGCAGTTTTTAATCTCCCAATGAAAACAAGAAGTGGTGAGGGTTTAAATACTCAAAGCAATGTCTGTTCTTGCCTTTCTCCTCACATTCAGATATTGTTTTTTCTAAGTGAAACCATCAATCTTTTCTATCCTAAGTGAAAAATCCATGGGATTCTCTGGCAGAGAGAACAAGATCACTAAGCTCTGACACATTGCCTCCTGAATGGCAGACCTGAACATCCTTCTGGACATCCCCTGCAGTCCAAGCTGGGATTAGGTCTGGAATTTAGATAGAAGAAAATAGGGAGGGGGTAAGAAGATGTAATACCCCTACTTTACCATATGATAAAAGATGGAAAAATACAGCATCCTATGGCTTGAATGAAAGTCAAGGAGCTGTGGTCATAGTGAATGGCTATGAGAGGCTTTCTTCTTCTGTAAGGAGGAAAGAAACAAAGTTCCCACAGGTTATTTGGCTTATGAAAGGCAATATGCAGAACCCCTCCCTGAGCATTCATTTAGCATACCAACTATGCAAAGCTGCATTTAACATCAACCGAAGACAGCTTACTTTGATTTTTGTTATGCACATTTTTTCGTGAAGATGAAATTGGAATTTATGCTTTCATAATTTTTCCACAAGAAATACCAGAAGCTGATAGTACAAACTATGCTTTTGCTAGCACAGATGATGTGAACATGAAGGGAAAATGAAATTATATATATGTCATAGCTGCTTGCTGTAAAAGACTCTGTACAATCTTACTCTCATGCCTGAAAAAGTCATGTTAGCAGGTTAGCATTATTAAAGGTGGAATTCATCCATTTGTTAGTGTTAAGTTATGGATAATGCAAAACATATATAAATACCTAAACAGAATGAAAATAGCCAAATTTGTTCAGGAGGCACTTTTCTCATAACCACACATTATTAATCCTGTGCATTAAATGATGTCCAAGCAGCAAGTCAGGATGAAGGCTGCTAACGCTAGGCACTGGGCAAATCCTGCAAAGTAGCTAGTCCTCAAAAGCTTCCAAAATGAATTGACAAAGAGAGGAGGCATGGGGTAAAGGATGGGATAAAAAGGCATGATTATGGCAGCAAACTTTTGTTTTATTTTAGTAGTTTTATTTTATTTAAGACTTTTATTTTATTTAAGATGGATTTAGTTAGCAGATTAAAGTTCAACCAAAATGCATAAGAAACTGTGTGTTTTCCCATTATCATACCTAACTTAATTAACCACTACATTTATCCATCCAGATTTATCTTCTATACTTGAATAAATACATCCAAAATTGTTGCAAAATATTATTTGAAGTGCCTTTAAAATAAAAGACCACGTCAAAATTTGGAACAGCAAATCCAACCCTGTCACGTTGAAAAAACGTACTTTTGTACATCTGGAAGTTTTGTTTGGGTGGTAGGTAAGGAAGAGGTAAGACCAGCTAGCATTTAAAAAGAGATTCCCATTGAGTCCTCTTTCATGAGGAAACTACTAGGCACATACAATTGGCCTCGGCCAATTGATCTAGCCTATCCAGATCCCTCTGAAGAGGGATCTCTCCAGCAGATCAACGCTCCCTACTTGGTGTCATCTGCAAACTTACTGAGGGTGCACTCAATCCCCTCATCCAGATCATTGATATTAAACAGAACTGGCAGCAATACTGAGCCCTCGGGAACACTACTTGTGATCAGCTGCGAACTGGATTTAAATCCATTCCCCCTGTCTCTTTGGACCTGGCCATCCAGCCAGGTTTTTACCCAGTGAAATCACATCTAAACAATAGAGGTGTTTTTGTTACCTTCATACTTCTATGAATTAGCCCCTGTTTCTTGCTTTCAGTAAATGCTTTGCGTTTTGAATATTTATTAATATTATATCCCAGCTTAATGATTTACTACGGGCAGAAGTCTGAACCTGTGTCTGAGCTTTTAGCCCTCTAGACACTGAGACTTAAGATAATGTGTTTGCTTTGCACTTGTCATTGATCAAAAAGCATGCAAAGTCAGGTATCCCCGCTGAGCCAAAAGGCAATGCTTTGGTTCAACCACCATATCGCAACCGTATGTCTCAGTCCTATGTAAATGTGTAGGAGGTGGTATGGGCTTGACCTGGACAATGAAGGCTGCTAGGTAATGCAATTTACAGTTTCTTACATGAAGAACAGACAGATTGCTCCCGAAATCTTCAGAACAATCTCCAAGCTTGGGGGCCAGTCAAGTAACCAAAGCACTGTAAGAACCAGTTTTATTTTCACCCATAGCTAACATAACTGGGCAGAGACTGTTACAAGATGAACCAGGTCAATCAAGACAGGTTTGTAACAGGAAGTATATACAAATACTTATATATAAGAAGGATGTAAATAGGACCTTATGTTATACCTCAATGCCAGCGTTAAGAATTCTGACAGACACTTGCAAAGACTCCTAGAAAACCAGCACAAAATATATCTGCACTGAAGTCTCCAATCAGCTACTAATTCCGCGGGTCCTGGAATTACTGTGCCCCACTGAGGAAACTGAACTGCTCCTCCTCACCTTGGAGGTGTGAGCTAACCTTTTTACGTAAAGGAGGGAAAGGGTAAGGGGCACATCCGTATCTCATTTTCAAATGAAATATCTGCTTTTGGGGTTTTTTTGTGGGGTGAAAGTGCATCTTAACCTGCACTAGACATCTGTGTTTAGGCAGATGAATTTCTTCCCTAGAAGCTGTCACAGTCCCATGTCAGTCCTTAAGCCCTACTGTGGAGCTGGACTGTAGCCCTTTTTTCCACGTCATTTCACAAAGTGGTCAGTTCCTGCAGGTTATAGCACACTATTCTGAACCTTTTTCACATTCTGTTTTACTTAACAAATGCATCTGCTTAACCTAAGTGCCAAATTAAAAACTACTTTAAAAGATTTTAAGTATTTTTATGTGTACATATAGTTAGAATCTAATGTTTATGGGAAAGGACTGTCATTTCCTTACGTATAAATAAATTGCGTAGCACAGTGATCTTTCACTGGAACCTTTAAGTCTTTTTAAGATCTAAGAAAAAACAGTAAATAGATACTGTTACAAATCAGTCCAGTTTATGTATTTTCTATGGGATCTTTGGGTATAATACTGATTTTGCGCAAGTGTGAAGCTGAACTCTTTCCACTAGTTTTAGTGCATTCTGGATTGCCATTGATGGCAGCAGAATCTCAGGCTTACATTTTCATGTTCAATATTCTGAACATCAAAAGTTTATATTTATGTTAAATTGTTTATTTGTTGAATTAGTTACTAATTATAGCCTTTTGAAACAGAGTATCTCATAGAATCATAGAATGGTTTAGGTTGGAAGGGACCTGAAAG
>RSEF01000001.1:49445706-49487127 GCA_003993805.1 Himantopus leucocephalus
TGGATCTGTAGTGTAAAAGAGTTGACACTGAGAACCACTCCATATGTCTTGGGTGTGTTGTGTATGCATGTCAGGGCTTAATTGTGACTACTGTAGTCTGGTCCTAGGGACTAAATGCCTGTTAGTAGCAGGAGCAGGTTAGATGTACTCCTACAGAGCACCTCCTGCAGTAGTTGCAGCCAAAATGAATCTAGTTCATGTGCTCTGACATTGCCCCGTGGTGTGAATAAAAGTGCAGTAAATGGCGATGCACTGGAGACTTGCTTCAACAGTGCACTCCTGATCTGAACTGAACTGAAAAACGAATCTAGATGCGCCCTGAGGACAGACACCTGCATCCTCTTCACACCTGTGGTAACAAGAGGTGCCATAGTACCTAGAAGGAAGGAGAAAGAAACTTGTCCTCTTTCACACTCAGTCATGCCAAAAGATGATGAGGAATATTCTAGGAAACTTTGGAGTTGTAATAAGAGAAAGCTCTTATGTGTTTTAGAGAACTCGTGACTCGAAGGCATCTCCTCTTGTTAGAACCAAAAGATGCTGCACATTGCTCTGTGCAACACGAGATGGTATCTGATGGAAATAGGTGTATATAACATATTTTATTTCCAAATGCCATAATAGCTAGATAGATTACAGTTAGCCCGGATTATGTGCTTAGAAACAGGGAGAAAGTTTCTTATTTATCTTTCTTCTACCATTTACAGAATAACAATACGTTCTTATGCAAGTAAACATTCTTGTTTATCCTTTTTCTCCCAAGCTGAGTGCTCCATCACAGGCAGCTCTCATTTCACAACATTTGATGGACGTCATTTTACTTTTCTTGGGATTTGCCAGTACATTTTGGTAAAAGGCACTGGGAAAAACAAATTCACAATCACTTTACAGAAAGCACCTTGTGGACAAGTAAGTCACATTTTTGTTGAACATTCACAACAAACGTGTACATCCATGTTTCAGGCAATCTTGTATAGGTTTTATTGTAAAATACTGGGTTATGTTTAATAGAAAAATATCATAAATTGAAACCATTTTACAGGTTTTTGTAAGTGGTTGTATTGCTACATGTTGTATTGCCCTTTGTAAAATCAATTGCATCTTCAGAGTGATAAAGTCTGAAGAGTTATTCATTTATGCACATTAAACAAGTATATACATTTTTGGTTATGGTACAAACAAGTGTCTTAGGCTTTAGAAAAGCTCTTGCTGGCAGCACTGAATAGGTTTAATACACTGCTAGTAAGGCAAGAGATTTTTTTTTTTGTAGCTTTAGATTTTTATTTGATACATTATAGCATATTTCATTTGTTAGAGCAACGCCTTTCAGAAAACTATTGAAGAGACTAGCCGCCACACATATTTGTTTGAAAGCATTTTGTCAGGTATCCAACAACAGGCTTTACAAATAGAGGTGCTTACAAAAAGTACTTATCTGTGAGACTGGATTTAATGACGTTATTAGTCACCCAGGCTCTCAGGAGAAGGGTCTCTGAGACTGTGACTCACCCATGTGCTGAGGGCTGGCATGCCGCAAGTCATCGGCAGGAAGTGACGCACTGAAGCTGCCCCGCTGTAGGAGTGTCTCTCATGTCCCTTCAAGATCTAGATTATGAGCTGGTGCCTCTGCTTTTTTGTAGGCACTTCCTTCTTCTGCATAGGTGTCGAGATTCTTGTTTCTGCATTTCAGGTGGCCTCAAGCATGAAGCGATTGGTTAGGTAGCCGCTGAGAGACAAGGATGCTACTGGAAACGACCCTTAGCACAACTCTAGGCACCTTGGAAAGTTCCTGGGTGAAATTATAGGGGCTCTGGGGAGCATAAGGTGCTTGGTTTAAGCTGGTTATGTGTCACCCTTTGTCCTGTACTTAGGTTCATAAATTTTGCCTGGATAG
The DNA here is from genome assembly GCA_003993805.1 of Himantopus leucocephalus. Lineage (NCBI taxonomy): Eukaryota > Metazoa > Chordata > Aves > Charadriiformes > Recurvirostridae > Himantopus > Himantopus leucocephalus. The sequence goes on from RSEF01000001.1 coordinate 49,447,601, forward strand.
CACTTTAAAATGATGGGTGTGATTTAGTTTATAAGTCACCATTTTTTGTTAGTCAGATATTTATAAATTATTTTAGTATAATTCTGGGGAAATTGTATCCTTTTGTCTGCAGTCAGAGATCAAGACTAGGTTTCAATGTGGAAGAGAAGCACCTTCATGTGTGCAATAGTTTTTTTCTCCTGCTCACTGCATTTGGGCTGTGGTTGCAGCAGGTTGATAGATATGGGGTGAGACCCAGCAATGAGGGGTAGCCAGCGTGGCCATGAAAGTATGGCCTTTTGAACCCAGTATCAGTCACTTGGGGACCTCTGCCCACTTACCACTAGACTGCCATAATAGCTAAAATGCATTATCCTTGCTCTTATATTCATATGCAATGTTTTATTATGTTCTACATACAATTTTGGGTGCTCTATTTCATACTTTGAGTGATAGTTTACAACTGATTTACCTGATGACAGTTCTGATATTTCCTTTCTATACAACTGTTTTCTCCCCGTTTGTTTGTTTTTGCTTTCCATGGTAATATTAATGTCTTTGCCTGGTTCTGATGGTGAAACTTGTTTCTACTTAGAACTTTGACCACGCCTGTATTGAGTCTATAACACTAGTTCTTGAAGACGATGTGAGCAAACAAGTAACTCTCACGAGATATGGTCAAGTCCAGACTGGCCCTAACCAAGTTTTTAACCTTAATGGTAAGAAGTGCACGGAGTAGAAGTTTCCTACGGTTCAAATTCTTTCTTTTATACGCTCCAAAGCTTTTTAATAATATTTGTCTATGAAAAAGGAATTTCTTCAAACATAACTTATGAAATGTACAATCACTTAATTCTTATAACCTTAGCAATGGTTCTAGAAATGTGCTTTTTCAGCCTGTGAGAGTCCTTCATTATGCTCTCATTTCTTTGCATTTCTTATCTTGCAGAGTACCTAGAAATTCTACTCATTTTGTTTGTGTTTAGGGGGGAGGAGTTAAGAAAAAGAAGGGAGGTGAAGAGAGGATGGAAATCATCGTGATGCTGAAATTAAGGTCTAGCTTGATTAAAGATTTTTGAAACGAATAGCATGTAATAGAAACCATGTGCTCTACAGGATCTACGTTGCTTTCAGCGCTGACTTACATTGTGATTTCAGGCAGATTACTTCACCTTTTTTGAAAGGATAGTAAGATAAATCAGCCTGAAATGGATGTTATAAAATTAAGCACTGTAGATGGAAATTATATTGCTAAATTTTGTATTTAACGGCAATTATTAGTAAATTCTTATTGGATTTTTAGTCTTTTTCAGTAAAAGCAAAGTGGTAGTTCCCCTTCCTTTTCCCAGTCTCTGGCAAAACAGAGCTTAGGGAATTCTGTGCTGGTGGTTGCAGCTATGCTTTTTCTTCATTGAATTTGTCCAGTCATAGTTCTGCTTTGGCCATTTGTAGCTTCCTATGGCAATGAGTTTCATAGCTCAGTGATACTTTTAGTCATGTTGAAAGTTCTCCTTCATAATTTGATTGATAATTCCATTTTATGTCTTTTGAATCAGTCCCTATTCACTTTCTTGTCTCCTTGCATAGTCTGCGTCAAATACAATCTATGACAAATATTTTGACGTCACATTCTTGATAACTGTGTGTTATCTATTAAGTCTTTTCAGCTAAGAACGTCTTTAGGCTCACATAAGCATTTCATCTGCCTCTTGTCAGTTTATGCAGCTAAGTGTGTGTGTGTGCATGCGTAGAGGCTGCTTGTGAAGGTACATCTGCTTTAAGTCTGCAGCTGCAAGTAGCCCAACAATGTGTAGCAAATGAGTGCTGTGACTGTGAAATTTCCATTTTCTTGCATAATGGATTTGCTGGGAAGGAAAGCTGGGAATTTGATAGGGCCTTAGTTCACATACAATCTAAGGAAAGAACTCTACTGATGTCATATCAATACAAGTTAGAGGGAAACTTAAATCTGAAGTCTGCAATACATTTTACAGACATCTGTTAATTAATCTTATAATATCCCTGGGGGCTAAGAAACAAGTGGTTTCTTGTCTTGTCTTCTCATTGCCAGAGGCATGCTGTTGCATTGCTTTCTTCTCAAAAAAAATGAAATGTGAGAGGGGTTTCTGGATAACTCACAGGTACAGAAAGGTGAGAGATTTTTTACTGTTGACAGTAGTTGCAATTCCTGATTTGTGTTGCTAATGAAAAAGATATATAGTCTCATAAGTTCGCATGGAGAATGGGTGAGGTTGTTTGGCTGCAGGTGAGGTTGTGCATAGTTTCTCATTTTATTTCTGAGTATCTATTTTCTTTAAGGCGTAAACTGATACAACCTGAAAGTTGCATTTCAGTGACTTTTTTTTTCTTTTTCTTTTGCTATGTGCAGGGGCTGTTGAAATACAGAATATATCTTCTTTGTTTGTTCAACTGAAAACTAGTTTTGGTTTGAAGATACTGTTTGCTAAAGATGGAGAGAGAATCTATGTTCAAGTTGATGTCAGCTGGAAAAGAAGAACGTTGGGACTATGTGGAACATACAATGGGAATTTAAGAGATGATTTTCTGTAAGTTGCACATTGTACATTTAGACTGTGTTTAACAACGTGAAAAGTTTGGTGAATGAAATAATTTGATTAATTTCATTAACGTGCTCCTTCTTTATTAAACTAATCAATACAAAATCTCTTAATTAAAATGTTAGTTAGTTTTAAAAATATGAAACTCGTAAATGTAGCTAAGTCATTCTAGAACATTACCGCATTATTTGTAGCAGTTATTGGTTGTTGATATTCCTTGAACGCACTTTTTTTTCCTCGGTGCTGCTCCGTTAACATCAGAGCAAAGACATGAGCACTGTCAAAAAGGACAGATGATAATAGTAGTAGCATCCTCACCTGATTAACAATTACTACTGTTTGATTTTTTTTTCATGTCATGTTTAAATGGAAAAACCCCTAATTCTGAACCACAGGAGCAGTTTAATTAGAAGAGCACACTTTCCTTTTTCTTTGACTTTATTTCCTCCAAGCTATAATATAGCAAAACTTTTCTAGCAATAATAAATGCTTTTGAAATACTTGGTGAAAAACAGTATCAAAATGCAAACAACCCCCCTCTAGAATACTGAAATTAGATAACAGGTCAAATTTTTGTTATTTCACTGAATGTATATACTCGAAAAAAGGCCAAATTCTGCTGTTGTCTCCTCCAGCTATTTCAGAGTACTTGAATTAAGCACAAGTGAGGACAGACTTTGAAAGTAAGAATATTTTTGCATGGGTAAAATATTGAGGAAAAAGCTTCACATGCCCTCTCTTCTTTTATACCTCACTGATGGAAATTCTTTTGACACATTGAATGTTCAATGTGATTATGCATCTAAGCCTTTTTTGATGTTCTTGCGTCTTCACCCATGTAGTCCATAAGGTCAGAAGAACGCTTGCAGTATTGATCTTTCCCTTTTCAGTTCTCCAGCAGGAATGATAGAAGGGACCCCACAACTTCATGCCAATGCATGGAAGGTTTCCTCAGCTTGTTCTGTGCCTATCAATATTCCTGTGATTGATCCCTGCAACGTTAATCAACAAAATGGTATGTTTTCATGTAGGAGTCTGGAATTAGCTGTATCTTATTATTATGGGACACTTTTGTTTTCTCTGTGAATGAGTTGCAACGTTACTTCCTATTCATTACTGAATATATATATGTATTTTAACTTCAGTTTTAGATGTACACTCTTTCTTTCCTTTTTCTTTTTTGGCAAAGAGCATTCTTTCCATGCATTTAGCATGTAACATGAAGTAAGCCCTTCGTAAATACAAGCATAAATGCAATACATTTAATGCTGGATGTACTGGCCATGAGTCCTAAATTCTGCTGTATAATAAACATGCAAAGTGCTAGGCTACACCATCTGTAGTCCTGTAAATTGTTCCAGTTAAGAGAAATGATGTGATGCACGTTTGTAGATTGACAAAGAAAGTACACGAGACAGTGTCTTGTCGAGGCAGTGTTCAGATCAAAAGTCATGTCTCTGTCTTCTCTATGTTTGTCTAAGTTGCAATAAAAAGTTTTCTTATCCTCTATCTATGCTTTCTGACCAGAATGATGCAAACAATCAGATCCATGGATTTTTTCAAATTCCTGAGTAAAGATTTAGTTTTGGCTGGTTGATGTGCATATGTTTTGCATTGAACTTTCACTGTCTCCTCATTTCCATGTTGCTGTTCTTCTCAATTAATGAAGACAATGAGCAGACAGTACTTGCCAATTCTGACAGAATTTAGTCTAATATTTTTAATGTTTCAGATGTAAGGCCTGACTAGGGATGTGGGATTTGGCCATATTTAGAGCCCGTGGGAGCAAGCCTAAAATAACCATAAACCTTTAAGAATCTGGGACATTCTAAGACTTTTTATGCCTCCAGCATTGGCTGTCTTCTAAAGCAGTGCCTCTCAGCCAAGTTAGCTCTCTCCAAGATACTTCTTGCCTCACCTTCAGTTCTGTGCTTCCTCAGTGAAGGTAGAGTTTGACATAAATGTAAGCTGCTTAGAGCATGAGGGTGGACTACGTGACCTTCTGATGTCCCTTCCAGCCTGAATTTTCCTGTGATCCTGTAATATCACTGGAAAAAGCAGTCCCCGAGTAAGCGGTCCTGCCCCATTCTACCACCTGTGCTGAGCCAGGACAAGCATTTTTCCAGGCCTGTGATGATCTTAATCTGACAAAACTGAAAAAGAAATGATTCTTTATTTGTTTACTTATTTTGTCAAGTTACTTTTCAACCAAATCAAGTTCACGCCTTGAATCTAATTTACTGAAAGACTCCAGAAATTCTTGTTTCAGTGTGCGTATGTGGGAATGAACAGGGAGGATGAAGGGTAGGGACATTCCTTTAGCAGCAAAATTGGCTTAAATATGATCCACTCTATGGTGTTCCTGAGATATTCCACGACTTCTGGTGGTAGTATGCTTCAGTGGTAGGAGGAGGGTCTGTGGGCAGTAGAAGATGTGTGGCCAGCTTGGGACTTGCATGCCCCTGAGCTCTGGCTTGTAATGCTTCTGGAGTCCATAAGCCAGGAAGTATATGGCCATTGCTGATTTCAAAGGTAAATGAAACATCAAGTAGGAAAAAACATATTCCAAGCTTTGGAGGACTCTTCTAACTAACTCTTTTGAAATATATTATTTTGCCATTTAGGTTTCCTGCACTACTAGAGGAAGGCATAACTGTTTTTATATAGTTATTTTTATCTTACGTGGAGTTTATTGTTGAGGGAGCTGCTTACAATATCAGTTTTAAACTATAGAACTTTGCAGAAAGACACTGTATAGAAGTCTTTGTTGCTCAACTGGCTATGTTTGGTTTTAATATTCTGCACTATCCATTTGGCTCATATTAAAATGGATCTGGCTAAAACAATGTCACATTCGCTTAGCTGGGTATGCATCTCACTGTGATATCATCAATCAAGAAGTTTTTGCTCCCTGCCATGCCTACATCAGTCCAGGATTATACTACCAGCTATGCCGCTTCGACGCGTGCAGATGTGGAAGCAGCTGCTTGTGTAATGCTCTGGCACACTATGCTTATGTCTGTGGCAAGCACGGGGTCGTCGTTGACTTCAGATCTCATATTTCTTACTGTGGTGAGTAACGTTTGCAGAACGGCATGTCTTCTAGAAATGTGTAAAATTCTACAAATATCATTCTCTCCACAAAATACAGGTACTGACCTTTTTTGCTGCAAACTAGAATTGTGCCATGGGCTAATGACACACTCAGAGGAGAATGCTATAGCCTTTATGTTAGGCATCTGAGTCGGGTACCCTGAGCTGCCTCACGGGGCATGCCTGTCCCATTCTGTCAGCTACAGAGAGAATTTAAATTTCTGACTTTGAGCCCCTAAGTCATATGGAAGCCCCTATTAGGCTAAAGTGGTCAGGGAGTGACAGAAGCAGGGCTGCTTCCTAAGGGGAGGCAAGCTGGGGTGGCAGGGGCTCCCCAGGGGGAACAGGGCAGGGCTGGGCAGGCAGTGATTTGCCAAGTAGGATACAGCAATGATTTAAAACAAGGCATTTCTAAACCATAGAGTAATGCCTCAACCTTGACTGGACCATCCTTCCTCACTTGGAAAGGCTGAGTTATTAGACAGACACACCCACCACCACCACATGTGTGTCGTCCCCCCCTTAACATATACCTAATGCTTACAAAATAGACAATTCCAGCCAAGGGATTGTCTAACATAAGCCCACCTCAATCTAAACATTTCTAAATCAAGAAAACAGTAAAAAAAGCATATTTTTCTCATGTATTTTAACTCACCTTAATGCAGGAGACCGTTTTGCTTTGCTGTTTTGCACTCCCATGATATACTGCTTTGTTTTCTGTTTTTCACATTTTAAGAGTATGTTGTTCTCCCTTCTCTCTCCCTCTCTCTCCTCCAGCTGTGATGTGTCACAGTGGTATGCTTTATCATCAGTGCTCTTCTTTTTGTAAACACTCCTGTGCTTCACTTTCTATGGCAAATATCTGTGGTGATGACTGTGCAGAAGGATGTAATTGTCCTGATGGGAAATATTTTGAAGAGTCGGTCAGCTTTTGTGTATCAATGTAAGTCATAAGAAAATGGAATATACGCATAGCACATTTTCCTCTTTCCAGCAAGATTTAAAGTAGGTTTTCTTGCTGTTTCCCTCAAGATGTAGACTGCCTAAACAGGATAGCAAGCAATACGTGAAGGTTTCATATTCTTTCGTACTAATCAATAGTGGCCCTTGTCCGCTACTGTGCGTACACCCATCTACAGCACTTCAGAGAAGATATGTCACACCGCTTTAGAGAAGGGTCATGAAACGTTTTTAATTCATGAGAAAGCATTTTCACGTGAAAACCTTGTTTTTAACACTAAAGAAAAAATGAGAAGGAATGTACGCAGTAGCAATCTGATGAGTCATGGATAGTATGGAGACAGTGGCCAGGAGTGTCTTTTCTCTGTCTCACAATACAAAAGCATTCAGTTAAATGGAAGGAAATGGTCGATGGAAGGAAATCTTTTTTGTACATTGCGTACCAAAATTTTACAGCTTACCACCATGGGGAGTTACTGAATTCAGGTACAGAATTAAAAACTGGAATGAATATTTTCATAAATTTCAAGATTATAGAGAGTTATTTCTGTTTGTTGCAACATATATTGTTGAAAGATGGGTGAAGTTCATACCGTAGGGATAAAGATTGTTTCAAGCAATTAAAGAGTGTGAGGTAACTTGGTATTCCTGTATTTTTGCATGGTTTCTAGGGAATTCTGTTGCTACTTCTGTCTTATCTGGCTCTTATCACAGACAGAGTTAATAGTTTTTGCTATGATAATTCCTCTGTCCCGTGATTTTGACAGTACTTTGAATAGGAACCATACTCTTCCCATAACTGGGAACAAAAGTTCCTTTCTATAAGACTAATGCACAGAAACAACAAATAAATAATACGGAGACTGAGGAAAATCCTGGCTTTGTCAAAGACAAATGTCAAAGTTTTGCCATTGACTTCTGTACAGCCCGAGTGTCATCTTTTATTTTTTGCCTTTAGAAGTATATTGTAAATACAAATAAAAAGATTGATTTAATGAATTATAAGGCCTGCTTCTCATAATAGCTTGATAAATGGGTTGCCCTTAAATCCCATTTCATTTTGCTTTTTTATCTACATGCATAAATATTCTTTTAACAGATCCGCCTGTCACTGTCATTACAAGGGCAAAGCCCTCCAGCCTGGAGAAATCCTACCTACACCAACAGGCTCCTGGTAGGTTTGAACACCAAGAGTTTTGTCTTTCATGTGTCACAGTTTGGATGCCACTTAAGAGCCCTAAGAATTTTTTCACACAGAATGAAGGTCTATTGTATCAAGATTTTATTTTCTTTACATGCTTAGTGAAAGGGAGACTAATACAAATTGGATTATGTACCTGCTTGTTTTAACAACAGGATACCTGGAAAATTCTGTAGGCCAGGGACTGAAGAGTATCTCAAAACATGGACATGGAGGCTTTAGTCCTGTTCTTAGACCTGGGGGCATTAGATTGCAATGTGATGCTGGTTTCCAAAGAATAAACAATGGGATTCTATTTTGGAAAGTCTGTCAAACAGAGGCTTGCAGGGAAGCTATATTTGTGTCATTTTGTACTGTTAATTCATGACAGAATACTGTCCTTGCTGAAACAAATGGGGAAACCTCCCAGGTTTCCTGGTCAAACGTTCATTTTACAAGAAATGGTTTCAACATGCTGATTTAAAATCACGTCTGTGACGTGAATGTCAAGTTTGGCTCTTGATAAGGTCTTATATATTACAGTTGTTACTACTGAAGCTCGGTAATTATGTAGCTGAAGAGGTGAGAGTAGGGGCTTCATTTTTCTGCCATTGCTACACCTCTCCAATGCTCTGGTTTTTTTCACAATTTTTTTGAGGAAGAAGTTAAGTTTTTAAGGACAATGTTAAGAGCTTGGGTTAAGTTGTATTATCTTTTTTAACATGGTGGCTACAAAACATTTGAACCTTGAATAAAGATGGGTTTTCTTTTCTTTTCCAGTCAATGTTTGAATGGAACAGTGAAATGTATTGAAGCCACTACAGAAAATACAGGTGATTTACAGTCTTGTCTCATATTACAGTTGCACAGAGAAAGTTTTTCACATTGAAGGTTTTCTCCTCATATGTATTTTCATTATGACATACTGAACATCATGACATATCTAAAATAGGAGGTTAGGAGCACAGGTTGCCTTGTTTTTTTCTTTTTCCTTTTTCTGTAGCACAAATTGTACGACTAAGTCATTTGGGAAATTAAAAAAACCTAAATACATGTGAGGTGTAGGTCAATGTGTTCTCATGTGAATACCTAAAATTAGGCTCACTATCCATGTTTAGGAAGCCTTAGGAAGCCTTGATTTCTAGCAAGTAATTTTTTAATGAATTTCCAATAGATTTAGAAGGGATTCCAATAGACTGAAAATTATGCCACTTTTAAAGATTCTGTCTACCTAAGGCATAATGACTTCATTTTTAAGAATGGGCTGTGTATCAGATCCAGGGTGCATAGATCCAGGTACTTAATATTAAGTTGCTTTGGGGTTTCTTTAACATTAAAACATATATTAATTTTACATATCTGTAATACAAATGAAGCTATAGACTTTTATTCAGATTATATTCTTACATGTACTACAATGTATACTAACTGTACATTAAGATAAATAGTTTGTGAATGAAAGCAAGTAGAAAACCTTCAGTGTAAAAGAGCAGTTGATCTCATTTAACCTGCATTTTGCATTTGAAGTTCACATGTGCCCTGAAGGAAAAATCTACTATGACTGCAGATCTCCTGTGCCTGGATTGCCAGCAGCGGGTGTGAATTGTGGGATCTCCTGTGCAAACCTTGCCATGAACTTCTCCTGTGTCCCCTCACCACCCTGTGCAAGTGGCTGCATTTGCCCCCCTGGGTAAGCTTTGGCAGAACAACCTGGAGCACAAGCTATAGACATATATTTCACAATTTAAATCTGCACTTTTTTNCTTTTTTTTTTTTTTTTTAAATTCCAGTGGTATCACACGTCTAATTTTGAAACTATTGTTCTGTAAATTTTTGCAGATATACAGTCACAGTTAAAAAGCCAACTCTTTCTTTTGTCTCTAAGAGTCCTTTTCTCCTTCCTGCTGGTGTAAGGCTCCATGCATTAATGCTTCCTCAGTTGGAGTACCCCAGTTTCTCCATCCTGAGACCATGATTCCAGTATACCATAAGATATCCAGCTTGCTACCGGTCTGATTGACCGGTATTTGGGACTCTCTGGACAGGAGATGACTCCCACCACTTGCACAGTATAGTTTATTTGAGTGTAGAAGCAAACATGACAAAAAAACATAATGTAGACCATCTGTGTTCCTGCTTACTGCCTAACTAACTGTCTTACCTAGATTTCTACTCAGGCTTACAGTATTGATGCCCAACATGGGGCAGGGAGGTGGGAGGTGCAGGCTGGATCCTCCCCTCTTCCCCTTCATTCTCTCTGCCATTCTGAACTCAGCCAAAGTTTTTGTTCTCTCAGTTCATGAATTTGGATTTGGTGCCCAGAAACAGTTTGCTGAGCTTTGCAGGTGTCAAATCAAAGTACAAAAGCTAAAATAATTTGTTGTGAAGTTTCTGTCAGGGTCAGCTACCACTCCCTCCATCTGTTTCCATTCCCTCCTCTGATACCTGCTGTGTGCACTTTCAGATTTGAAAAGTCAAATATGTTGTGCAAATTGCTGCAATTTGACCTCAGGTGGAGTGCTCCCTGTTTTTTTCTCAACATTTGATTTTATTTCAGTGTATGTGTAGCCAATGGTCGCCCTGACAATATATTGGTTGTGCACAGACCAGAGTGTAATAAGACTGCCAGAATTCCCCTTCCAGCAATTTGTGATGTTCATAGATGACTATGCAGTGGTGAAGGACAGATTTCAGGCATAAATATTTAAGATTTCACTAGTTGTTCTTGGTTGATATTCTCTAGTCCTCTACAACTCCTACCTCAACTGAGGAGTTAGCTTTCAAGACCATTAGTGTTATAGAAATATATAATTATTTTTAACACAAAAAATGCGTGAATCTGTACAGGACATCATATAAAAACTCGTAAATTTTTACTGAAACATCACCATGATATTTGCCCAGACTTAAACTATCAGCATTGTCATGGAAGTCCATGTGAAATTTTGAAATAAATAAAATATCAGTTAAAAAACAGAGCTAAAGCCCTGGTCACAGTTAAGTAGCATTATACCATTTCAAATTGAGTAAGTTGATTCTTTTATGGATTATAAACTATAAAAGGGGTACAGACAAGCCAAACCCCAAGTTTCTCTCACATAGTGGAGTAAAACTGTGATGATACTCGTGAATTATTTTGTTAAGTACGAGAATAAACACCCATTTTGCTATTAGATGGAAAAGGGTCTAACATTTAGTGTATTTAGTACCATCAGCAGTGTTAAATTGTATTTCTGGAGCCATTATACTTTTCAAGCTCATGGCTCCAAGAAGTGAGTATGGCTTTGAGCTAGCAAGGGGCAGCAGGGTTACCTTAAAAATTGGGTTCAGAAGTTCTCTTTTTTATACAAGAGAATGTTAAGCACATACCAATGACCTAACGTTTTAGGGGGGAATCCTGAGTTCTCCTGAGGACTGGTACTATATTCTAGCATCCTGGGTATTTACGGTGCTAACAAATAAAACAGTTTGTGCTTGGTATTGAAGCCCTTTCCTTTGGAAACCCGTGAGAGGATGGACAGGTATGCAAAAAGTGGTCTTCTTAAAGTAAAAATGTTTTACATTTTCTATTGTTAAAATTCTTGCACAACAACTTGTAGTTCTTTTAGTTAATAGTTGAAGAGGTGACAAAGAATAAGAAACACTGAAAGTCTCTGGTGTGATATAAAAATAGAATAGAATAGCTCAAAATTTCATGAGGAAATGAGCTGAGAACGACAGTAAATTCACCACCCAAAGATACACTGAAAGTCACTCTAACACTGAGCTGGAGATACAAGAAGTTAAGATGAATTACAAAAGTACAGAAGAGTTGTACCGGAAGGGATCTCATGAGGCTGCCCAAGTTATTATCCTGCCCTTAGGTAGCATCAGCTGTACCTATGTTACTCTTGGAAGATAATTAACTTCCATTGACAGATACTCTAAATGACCTTCTCAAGCCATTCTTTCTAGTGCTTTCCTATCTTTAATAATTTTTCTGAACACTTGACTCTTTTACTTAAAACCAGTTAATTTTAATGAACCAGTAATTATGGGGAGAAGAAAACTCTAATCTGTGTATTCCTTTTAACTCAGCTTCAAGTGAAGCAATGTCCAGATCATACTTTGAAAACATGTCTCTCTCTGCTCTCAACCGTGTGTTGCAATGACAACTGCAGGAGTTGCTCCCCTGAAGAGCAGCATTGGGAGTGTCAGTAACATTTTTTAAAAAAAGTTAATATTGCTAAGCAGATGGAAATGAGGAGATAGCAAAAAGTGGTTAACCACGTCTCTGGGTCACTTGTTCATGATCTAATCAGACTTGCAGCTTTTTGCATTAAATGCTGTTGTTTTGTCTTAACTTTGTGAGCTGTTTCCACTTCCCTGGTGTAGGCAGGTAACCTCCACCACTGCTCTTTGTAGACTGCGTTTCTTTTCTCCTGCTAACTCTGCAACAGCTGCCATAGCCCAGCTCGCTATCCTGTGCTCAGAACAGGACGGTTGCTGCTTTGTGCGGAGGAGGAGGCACATCAGTCCAGCTGCTTCCCTGGGACAGGAGGACGAGGGAGCAGCAGGGAGGGAAGGGCAGCCCGGCTGTGGCCTCACCAGCGTGCGTAACACACACATCCTCTGCAGTTTGCAGGGAGGACTATCTACACTACCTCCGCTCTTGCATAGGAGCTGCTGCCCCACACCAATGTACCCCTTTGGAGATAGGAGGAGAGCCGCAGCTGTGAGCTTTGTGAGGTCTCCAGCTGTGCACAGTGGAGATCATTTGATTCGCGCAGCTTTTGCTGCTGAAACTATTGTCCTTGGCTGGCTGGCTGACCGGTTGCCCTCGGCGGGGTTTAGACAATACGCTACACATTCAGTTATGTTGATCTACTTGTGAATTTATGCTTCCATCTTAATAATTCTTTTATTTTGAAGGATGGCTGAGCATAGAGGGAAATGTTATATTCCTGATAGTTGTCCATGCACCTGGAAAGACAGGGAATTTCTGTCAGGAGAAGTGATAGCTACACCATGTTACACCTGGTGAGTGACATGCGCTTTGCCTACTTCCAAATCATCTGGGTCTAGCCACACCGTGGAACTGATACAGAAAATGTGTTGAGTACATTGAAAATCAAAAATGTATATGCTTGTTTATAGACAGTTACACGATATATCTTTTATTAAGCTCACTAATAGACTTGTAGGAGTAGGCAGACTTTTGGGTGAGCGCTTCTTCAGATCTGAAAAGGAAGCAGAAGATATCCAAGTTAAAAAGCAGTCAAGAAAAAATGCTTGATTCCACACATATCAGTTAATCTCTGAAAGAAAAGACATTTGGCATTTTGGAGAATAGAATATCATAAAAGACAACCAAGGAGAAAAAAAGAGAAATTAAATGTATGACAGTGGTAAATAGTCTGCTCCTTTGGGAACTGGACCGTTTGCAGCATGAGTTACCAGTTTGCATGAGTGACTGTATAGAAAGAATATGGGCAATAAAAAAAGAAAAAGGAAATAAAAAAGCATTAGAATTGGAAAATGAGCTAATGTCCAGCATATTTTTTAAGGGGTCTTACCTGACTTATATTGATGCAAACCAGTTTTTTATTCATTATAATTTGCTAGCCAAAATATCTGTCTTCAGTTAAGTATCTATTTAATAATAAAAAAAAAAATGTTTGGCATGGCAGCTTTTAATCAGTTAAAAACTTCATTGGCAAATCAGCTGAGCTTATATGCTTACACAAGCAGAACTAGAGGCTGTCAGTACTTCATATAAATTCATGTAAGTCACTGAGTGTAGCTGACAGGAAAAGTAATCCTGCAAAATATCAGCATTTATTTCTTAAACTCATTCCATGCTTTTCTGATACCCTGAAATCTTACAGATAGTAACTGGAGGTCTTCTGTATTGAATATGTGCAGATTTTTATCAAAATTTCTTGAGAAAAAATAAAATACTGATGTTTTATGAATGAGAGTGTTGTGGCATGGTGTCTTATCTATACTGGAGGCAATGATGGAAATATTTGCATAAGCCATAAAAATTTTAAGATTTTGCATTCATTTCTTATGCATTTTGTTGTACATATGTGCCGATGGCAAAATGCTCAACACTTTTCTGCCATGGCATCACCAATAATTTCAGAAGCAATCCACAGAATAGCTCTGTGTTTCAAGGTCTGAGAATTTTCTTCCTTTCATGAATTTCTGTAAAACTTGAAATAAAGAACCCAAGAAATCTTTTTCTCGAAAATAAAAAGAAAATGACCCTGCTATGAGAAGATACTGATTGTTAATTTTCCTTACAGTGTTTGTCGGAGAGGGATATTCAATTGCACTAGTTACCCCTGTCCTGCTGTATGCACTATTTATGGAGATCGACATTATTATACCTTTGACGGATTGGAGTATGATTATGTCAGTGACTGCCAAGCTTACCTGCTAAAGGTAGGAGGATTATTCATACATCTTCATGTGTCCAAGTGAAAGTTTCTGTGAGAGGGCAAGTATTTTGAACATCGGCAGATGATCTATAGAAACAAACATTAAGAAAACAGGTGCAAAACAGATGTGTCTGAAAGGAAGAATCTGTAAATGGCATTTCGTGCTTAGCCATTTGAAAACGGTACATGGGTGTGTCCTTACATATGTAGGTGGGCTAGAGAAAAATAGACAACGTTTTCTGTGCTACCTTAACCATGTTTTCACCACAACGAGCAAAGAAAAACACCATAGAAACGGTCCTAGAACTGGGTGTAACCTATAGACTTATTTAATAATTATCTATCAACTCTGCTTGGCAGAGGGCTAATGACAAGTTCTGAGGCTGCTTGGAATCCCTCTTGAATGTGATCTGCATCAAATCTGCAGTGTATGTGTATAATAATATCAAACACAATGATTTCATAATTCAACAATGAAATCCTTCATTGAGATTGTCTGGCAGCTACATGCTAATGTTCCTCATAGCACACATTTACAGTACATTGCTAGCCTTTTTTGTTTAAAAATACCATTACTGACATTTAGAAATATATTCTATTACTAACACCACCATTGTTTATTATCATTGTTGCTATTATTAAGGTTAAGAGTCTGCCTTCTGAGTTACAGTAATGTGTTTAGAAGGATATTCATTTTCTGTCAACCCTGACTGTCTAATCTTAAGAAAAACATGGTTTCTCAACAAGGACTACTGCAAATAGTTTATTTCATGAACACTTTAGGAGAGTATTCACAGCTGTGAAAGGAAAGATTNTTTTTTTTTTTTTTAAAAAAAAAAAAAAAAAAAAAGTGAGAGTTTTGGTAAAGATAATAAGAATACCTCATAGCAAACTTCTGGCATGTATCACATTGTCTCATAAAAGAGCTCTTACTCTTGGAGTTGTATAAACCTTTGCACAAACCTTCCTCCTTTAAGATGCAACAAATAGGGTTTACTTTACCTGTAAAATCATCTTGCCTGTATGATGAGGTGGAAAAGTGGGTTATCATTTCTTAATTCTTATGCCATCCTGGCAGAGAGGTGTGTAAGACAAATCTATTGCTGCTTTTTCCATCTTTAGCATGATACTGGAATGTTTTGCTTTTACAATCAAATGTTACCTGCCACTCTACTGCATAACAAAGTACCTATCTGGAAATAAACCATGGGGAGCATTTGGAATCCAAGAATAAAGCTGGCAGCCACATAATTAAGGCATGAGGCCCCCTGCCAATAGGTCTTTCTTCAGGTGAACATGATGACAAAAATGACGAAAATGCTGCCTACGTAGATCTGCTTTTCAGACTTTTCAGACTTTTTTTCAGATTTTCAAACTGTTTTTTTCCCCAAAGTTAGCTAATATGAGAAAGTATGGCCTAATTGGTTCATAATTTTTCTTTCCTCTTTAGTATATGGAAAACTTTCATGACCTATACTGAAGGACTGTTTATTACAAATTAAGCACTGCATAATTATGTCTGGAACAGATGATGTAATCTGTGGGCTCATTTTTGACTGTGAAATGTTTGGAAAAGTTTTAGGGGAAAAAAATAAAAGAAACAAAGGATGGCAAGTGCCCAAGAGCTTTGAGACAACTAAAACACAGAACTGATGAACTACATGATGTGCAATCCTGGAATCAGAGGAATGGAAGATGGCAGTATAACCAAATATTTTGAAAGGACTCCATGGTTGAATTTGGCAGGAACAGACCGATATGTCTGATTTACATAAGAAGGAAGTTAATAGAAATTTATTAATAAAGAGAAATTATAATTGGGGAAGAGTTGAACTTTTTTTTTTATAAAAGAAATTCGTGCATGATGAATCTTCTGAGTTATTCCGTGAAGACAATAAACATATAGATGAGGATGATCAGGTCAATATGTGTGTATTTTAGCTTAAAGACCTTTTGGAGACAAATTTCAACAAATATTTTTTAGAGACTAGTCTCTCATAGGATGGTGGTGAAGATTCTTTGAGACACGAACTAAAAGTTAGAAGTTAAAAGATAGGAATAAATGGCCTTTGTTTAAAATGGAGAAATCCTGGTGACATCTCACAGGGATCCATACTGAGACCTGCATTTAGCATCTTGAGAAACAATTTTGAAAAGCTGGTATGAGGATTGAGGTGGAGTATGCTGATGGTAAAGAATCAGTCTGAACAGCTGAAACAAAGATGGACTGCCAAAAGGTTCAGAAGAACTTATGGCAGAAAGCACCGCATGATAAAATGGAGGATGAAATTCAACAAATGAAATATGCAAATCAGGGAACAGAAAAAATAACTGTTACTATGCTACCATGAAGATAGGCACTAAATTAGCTACCACTATGCAGGAATGGAACTTTATGTGAGAAAAATATATGAAACAGATTTAGTTGGCACCTTCCTAGTGGCAGCCTGAGTGATAATCCAAAGCATCATCTGTTCTCCAATTTCACATATGCTTTTACTCGCATGTATACAGTTACATCACAGTTGTACCATGTACATGTACACAGATGTACCGCATACTGATGTGGTTAAACTACATTATATGTGCAGACATGATAGCATGATGAGGCTGCTCTTTATTGAAATATGGTTTGTTGTTCCTAGAGCAGAGGTTTCCATGGCTGTCTCTTCATAATCATCCCCCCCTACATTATGGCCATGTGCAGTGACATTTTTTAATAGTAGTATCAGAGTAATATAGTCTCCCTTGAGCTACTCTTTGTTCAGAAGGTATGTGAGAGCCCTGCCTCTTGTAGCCTGTTGTCCAAACAGACAAGCCAGATGAAATATGGAATAGCATATGTCATTGCAAAAGTTTAAATGCCTTGCCTAACACCTTGGCAGGCACAGCTGTGCAGTCTTGTCACCCAAACCATGCTACCTGTTCTACAAACAAACATGTATTTTTTAACTTAAATCAGAGAATCACAGAATGGTTTGGGTTGGAAGGGACCTTTGAAGATCAACTAGTCCAACTGCCCTGCCATGGGGGATATGTGCCGTGTGCTTCACATTCCCCACCTGTAAAGTATTACAGAACATTATAGATTTGATAGTTGCTAGTACACAATCTATTGTCTTAACAGTAGTTCGCAGTGCTGTTACGAAGCTGATTTTTATGGATAACATGTAAAAGGCTCACCAAACACCTGAAATTGAAACAGCTGAACTGGTTGTAATATTGTATATACAACACTGTAATAACTTTGTCCCTTCCCTTTCACTAATCTTTTTTCCTGTGAGAACTGAACCGCTTTGCCTCTGCTATCTTTTATACTCTAAACAAAGGTGTTGTAGCAGTGCAATAAGGGAAATGATAACTACAATAAATTTGTTGGCATACTAGTTCTTCCCAGACATAGAACTGAGTCCAAGAACTACAGTCTGAATCCCATGTCCCCAGTGGCATGATAACGTACTGTTCCCATCCACATTACCAGCCCTCACTGTTTGGTTTGGCTGTTAGCCTCCCTAAATGGGATCTGTTTGAACAGCTCTTTAATTTGTCACTGTATTGCACTGTACCAAACAAAGAAGTCATCCTTACCTTTTACTATGTTTTTAATAAGGACCTTTTGTGCTCTTACGGGAGAAAAATCAAGTATCACCTTTCAGCCAATTATGAAACTTCAAACTTTGTTTTCAACATCAGTGTCACCTGTCAGGCCTTTTTGTTTAAGGTGACAGTAGGTGTATGAAAAAGCCCTTTATAACTAGTTCAACAGATATATCTGTCGGTCAGAAAACAACCAATAAGATTTAATGCAGCAATTAAGACAATTAGGGCAGTAATATCTCATGAAATGATAACTTCATCTTTTCCGAGGAATTAGGAGTTACATTACACACTGCAAAGTGAAGTCCCTGTATGGAAAAAAGACATTCACAGAGAAGACATCAATATTTGCTTGTAACATTTTAAAACCTCAGTCATTTCAAAGGAAGAAAAGAAAAATCTTAGCAGACCAAGTCATTTAACTTTTACTGGTGTAGATCATGTAAACACTTCATTTTAGCTAATCTGAATATTGATGAATGTAATCCAACCAATTTCATAATTAAAAAGATTTAAATAGCTTACTTTCATGCATTTTCTTGCTTACCTTCTGTCATTGATGATGCTACATTCTTTCCCTAACAAAATGCTGTTACTTTTCTAGCAAACTTTTACTGCATGTAATTTGTACATGCAGTCTATTTCTTCCACTTGCCTGTTTCATAGGCTTCTGCTTTTATAGTAAATTTGCTGTCTTTCTATCACTCCTGTTGGCTTTTTTCTAGCTTTGTGGTAGTTTTCAGAACTGCAGTTCAGTGCATTCTTTATTAAGGCTTGGAGGGTCAGTGCCCTTGGGGCTCCTCAGACCTGTTCATTTCTGAGAAGCAGAATTATATTTCCTCTGATTTGGGGGATTCTCCAAGCAAGAGTTTAGAGGGATAGTCTACCCGCCAGAATATCCTCTAATGAGAAGGAGCTCTGTTGTAATGCTTACCTGCCTTTTCAAAAAACCCCCCAAAATAACCCACTGAAGTCTTTCCATTAACTTTAGTAGGTTGTCAATAAGATCCTAAAGCCAAGAAAAGGAAGGACTCTTTTATTCTTGTATCCTGAAAGACGGAGGTCAGCAGCACTAACCCCTCATCCTCAAGTACTCACATTTCATGGATTAGTCCTAACTTTAAAGTATGTGATAAAAATATTTTCTCTTCTTTTCATTTGATGCTGGGGGTTTGTCCATTTTAAAGTCATCTTTTTAATCTTTTTGATGCAACCACGAAGGCTCTTTTAAAGCCAATTTTATCACCAGATGTAGTGTTTTGGAGATTGTGAAAACAACAACCAGACATTTGATGAAATAATTGAAGTGTTATGCCAATTAGAAGTGAAGGTGTAATTCTTTTGGGTCGGGAGATATCACATGAGAGACCATTTGTTAAGGCAGATGTTCATATAAGAAAACATGCATGATCTAGTGAACCAGCACTACAGTTTCCCAAATGATTATCCTATTGATGAGCAGTCCCCAGTGTTCGATACCTGGTCTGCCCTGGGGAATACAGCAAGGGAGCTCTTTTTTTGCATATCCCTTCTTTTGTAACTCGAGGCAAGTTCAAAGCTCGAAGTTTACAGTGGTTTTATTAGTGTGCTTGATAGAGAATTTGGCTGATGCACCGATAATCTTATACTTGTTATTTGCTGATATATGTATCTTGATTGGTAAATCTATTGAATAATGACTGGACATAAGCTGGGGCAACCACACACAAAGCAACAATTCTTCAATTACTCATCTGTCACATCTGAGGAGGCACAAGTAGCCTTTATCCCATTTCCCCTTATTGAATATCTGTAATTTTTTATGCAGCTTTTTTCCACATCATTTGTGCGAGGTAGCCAGTCTGTAGATCCATGAAGCTGACAAACCTATAGAATGAAATAGCATTTTGCATGGTCTCTCTCGTCGCCTGTTTGTAAACCCAATACATTCTGCTTGCTGTTAGTCACCCAGTGGAGGACTAGAGCTGCAGGTTCGTGGTTAACCAACATTGTCAGCCTGATTATCCATAGTTAAGACAAATATTTTCTTTTAATAGACTCTGAAGATTTTAATGGGAAAGTAAATAATGTTGAATTTGAAATTACAAATGTTTTACATTGGAAACCTGACTCTAAAAGTAATTTTCATCTATTCAGGGAACAAATCTGTAACATGGGGTCCCAATCAGAATGCCTTTAATTTTTTAAGTAACATATCTAATCCTCAAAGCCACATTCCAACAAATAGTTTCATGAGTAAGTGATGTGCCAAAATATGTCCACCTAAAACACTTGTCAAATAATTTATAGCAACGGTAACTGTGTAGAAATAATGATGTGTTTCTTGACAATTTGCGTGCAAATCTGTGTCCAAAAAAAGAGAGACTACATTTCAGCGAAAATATTATTTACTGTGAATAGTTTGCCTTGCTCTAGTTGCAAACAACACCAATAGTTTTCTTTTCATCAGTCCCATGATTTCAGAGGAAACCTTTCTGGATGGCCTCTTTTTTCTGGGTCTCTGGAAGTCCTGTAAGGGTCAGTAGCGAGCCCCCTGTGGGAGACATCACTTTCCATTCTTGTCTTCAGCTGGGAAGCACAGTGCTCAGATAACGTTGGCTTGTACCTGTTTTTCTGTTTTTTCTACCCCTTCTGTGAGCAAAAGATTTGATTACAGTTGGCAATGGATTTATGCTCCGGTTCCATTTTCTCCAGATCAATGATTTCAGACTCAATTACCCCTACATGCCTTTCCGTCTCCACCACCTGATTCTCCAGATCATTAAATTATGCAGTGAATGAATGACTTTTATTCTCCAACAAAGGCAAGATTTCTTTCAATTTGTGCAGATTAGCATGGAGGTCTTCCAGGAAAGGCTTGGGGAAAAGTTTCTTGCCATGAGAATGGCAGTTTGGAGGCAGTGTGTGTATGGTGTGACTCAGAAGTTGGATCCTCTGTCTGAGGACCTTGCCATTTAGCGACCACACAGCTTGAAGAAAGTGACCTTTTCACCTTGAATTTCTGCCTTTGGGTTAATGTTCAGCATCTAACAGGCCTTTGGCTATACTGGCTCTAAAATGTTATAATCTGATGGCTGCCTGAAAAGGCAGTTCACTGTACCAGTGACTGCCTGAGTTGGATGGCCTCTGGTGGGTACAGCTTTGTGGACTGTTGATGCCCGTATTCTACTGATACAGCAGCAAAAGATAAGCAAAACCCAGCATCATGTGTTGCTGTTTCAGGAAGCTGTATGGTGTGTTGGCAGCAGTCAAATGAAAGCCTTTTGCTGTGTTTGAAGTAGGAGGATGCTCAGGCTTGTAACCTGTAGATGCTGCTTAGCACTCTATGGCCTCTGACTCTGGGTGTTGGCAGTGAGCTATAAGAACTGTGAATTAAATTTACTCTGGTTTACATCAGGATATGAGTATTTTTGCTTCTGAATGCATAGAAACTAAGCTCCAGCAGTATAAATTTAACATTCATTATATTTAAAAAACCAAAAGCTTTGTGCGAGTTTCAGCTTTCTAGCTCCTGCCATCATTTGCTGGAGCTCAGAAAAGGCAAATTTATCACCACTATGTCTTGTCCTTTTTTTTCCTGTTCTATTGTGCTTTGTCATTACACCAAACAATGATAAAATATTGGCATTTATCATGCACTTATTAATAAAATAATACTAATAGATGTCATATAAATACCTGTTTAGATATTTAAAACTAACACCACCAACTGTGCTGCTGATTTGTGATTCAGAATAGCTCATGTTGCAGAATGTCTCACTTGCAAACAAATATTTGAATGTTCCCAAATCCTTAATCTTCAGAATACCTCATTTTTAATTAGAAAGGGATTGCAGTAATGTGACCTGTGCAAAAGCCAAATCAGATACCCAAGCAGGCAAAGCTAAGTAAATGAAACAAAAAAAATCTGCTTTAAATGATCTGTTCTCAAACCTTTTAATATAGTTCTCTTAAAATATAAAAAAGAAAAACAAAACCTTTCCAGTGATTTCTAGCTGATTAATCAACTTTTTCAAAATTAAGAAATGTTGATTTAGAACAAGGTTTTGAAGTACATCAAGTAAAATATTCCCTATCATGCACTTTTCATTATTAGCAGTAGATTTTAAAAAATTACTTGGTTTTTTTTCTGACAAAACTTCAGAACACCCAACTCCATATTGGCATCAAATCTACTACAAAAAACCTATATATAAAAAAGGATATGTGATATAATGATGTATTTTTCCTAGTGCTTGTATACATACATACAGATAGTTGTAATGCATCTTTCCAAAGAGTTGTCGAGAGTTTATTCTGCCTGAGGTGTATCCTTTTGGGAAGTGACTTTTAAAGAAATAGGAAAGAGTTATAGTGGATGCATTAGCAGACATCTGGAAATTGTTTGAGAGTGAGTCAGTAGCTGGAATAATCTCACCCCTTCGAATTTTCATCAGTGAAACTACTCAGTCATTTTGCTCTCCTCCATTTCTACTCAACTGTGCTACAATGCTAGAAGTGTGTCATATCTTACAGGCATATTGCAAGTTTCTTTGGCATATTTTTAGTGAAAATAATCACATAATCTGCAGCTCTGTAGAAGATGCTGAGGAAAAGAGAATGTATGTGCCTGTGTGAATGCATAAGCAATTTAGGTCTTAGGTTCTTAGTTCCTAAATGTGGGGGTTTTTAAATAGTTGTATAGAAATACATAACATCAGTGGAAAAATAAGTACTATTGCTATTCCTTTTCTCTCTCCTGTAAGAGGATCACATACTATCTTTCCTATAATACTGTTTCCTGACTTTCATGTTCAGTTCCCAAACTGAGACAGTGTGTATCAGTGCCATCTGCTGACTCCAAGCAGTATTGCTCCAATTGAATAGCTATGGGGAAAAGCATTTCACGATAATAATTTGTACAGCATGCAAAAGCAGGGATTAAATAAAGTTACACAGAATGTGTATATATACATAATTTTGAAATGGTACAGAAGAAAGTATCACACCAGCAAAATGAAAGAGGCCTTCCAACAGGAGATGTTTCTTGGTGTAAATTGTGAATGAGTTTTGCATGATTAATGTTTTTTCACTGATTATCTGGAGATCAACCCCCTGGTAAAATGGCACAAGAAACTAACAAGGCAAGATCATGTTTGGTGCCAAGGCATTTGCCTGCTCTCCAAAAACACTTAAATATTTATGTCTAAATGCTCACTAAATATGGGCTAAGATGCTTTAGTTATCCTAGGATCAAGCTCACTAGAAGTAGTAGTTTGAAATGTTAATTCCTTCAGAAGAAACTCAAAGCCCAATAAACAACCACCAAACTAATTCTGAGTTTCCATAAAATTTCCTGAAAGGTTAAGCCTGAACAGAGCTAACGGTACCTCTCTGAAAATATGTAGGAAGGAGAAAGCAAATTCTACTTTTTAAACTACTGTATATTCTTCCAGTATTTTAGAGCTTTTTTGCGTTTGTTTGTGCATGTGGCTATCTATGAAAACCTCTAAAGAGTCATGAAAATAAAAGGAAAATAGGATTGATCTATCTCTAGCCAGTTCCCAGAATGTCCCTACATGCTTTTATGGCCACCCTAGTTTGCAAGTCATCGTATTGTAGGGAACAAAGCAAAAAAAATGGAGAAATCAGGGTATTAAGAATCAAAAAGAATGAGCCTTTACACTGAAAAGTTAGAGAGATTTTAATGAAACTTTCAAAGAAGATAAAGACAGCCACTTTTAAATTGTCTTCTCCTAGGCTGCATTTTGACTATGTAAGCACTCTGCACAGTGTTGTTATTGGTTGATAGTGATAGAAAATATTGAAATAGAAAGTTTCTAACAAAAATAAACCNAAAAAAAGAAAGCAATGCTTTGCTTTTTTGGCTAGGAAAAAATATGGAAAAAAAGTGCAGTGAAGTCTAGAAAAAGAATGTCCTGAGAAGCGGGACTGACAATGAGCTTTTGACTGACTGCCCGGAGCTGTGTCTCTGTCTTCCCTGTTGCTTGGCAACTCCATGTTATCACAAAGAAACTGATATTAAGTTGGAACAGGCTGGATATGGTAATTTACGTGGGAAGATACTCTTGCAGTGGGAAAACCATTTTATTTCTAGTTTCTGTCAGCGTAAGTAGGTTTCACATGATGAACTGTAGTACATCCCCTGTTGGCTGCATTTTACCTAAAAAGGTAAAGAGCGACTCTGCCTTGGAAAGAGACTGTGCAGGGAAAAAAAAGAAAAACAACAAAAATCCCCACCTTGTTATTCATTAGACCTGCTCCTAGTGTCTACTCAGACATTTCTTCCAGCAGTAGTGACAAAAGCTTGTTTTCATACCTGTGTGGATCCAGTGCAGATTAGAGAGATGGAACTCGATCACTATCATTTATACTATCACAGTCTCTATGAGTTGTTGAGATTTGCCCAACACCTCACTGTCTTATACAAACATTAAAAGATGATCCCCCCTTTTATCTAAATAGTCCCTGTTCTTTCCTTTGCATTGGCAATAGTTAAGTGCTAGGTTTCAACTGCACTTTATTTCTTCCCTGCTGAAAGAAGAGGCTGCATATGCAGCAGTTACAGAATAATTTGAAGACCATCATAGAAACTGTCATTCGACTTTGAATTTGGCTGGTACCGTATGGCTGGGAGAGGACTCAATTTTTATTGAGGTGTATAGAGAGAATGGCAAGGGTATGTATGTAAAGCAAATCTTATTGTGAAAGCTTTGAGCCACAAGACATACATAATCCATAATGGTGTTTTTATATTTGGGTTTAGGTCTAAGATTTAATTAGAAAGAGAGGAAGCACAGAAGACGCAGGATTTAATGTGAAGCCCTTTTTCTTAAATGTCTGGTTCACTCATAGCTCTACTGAACCACCACCACTGTCTCTCTGCATTTCCAACCTGCATCATTTTTAGCAATTTAACACCAACATGCAGTCCTACAAGTAAGGAAGTACTTCACAGGTCTTCAGGACTCCCTGTTCTGGCTTTGGTCAGCAAAACGCTCCCTGTCTCCAGGCTTCTCTCTGCTGCAGAGTTAACTTGAAATGTAACTCAACTTTTGCCCTTGGCTCAAATCCCAACCGTACACAAAAACTTCTGACTTAAGTATGTTGATGCTGTTCCGCTGAAGGGATTGGCCTGGACTGTCAGAAGGCACAGGCAGCAGCCTCAGTTAACATAGCTAATACAGCTACCCGCTGCCGCTCCAAGAACTTGTCTTCATTGCCAAAAAAGGTGTATTTTTACTGTGGGATAATTAGCCTGAATTAACCATCCTTATTTAAAATGAAGGCCTCCATCTCTTTTCTTACAGTGAAGACATTGCTTCCCTATTAACTCAGAGTGTCCCCTTTTGCTGAGGCTAAGCTAACTGAAGAGGAATGAACTCTGCAATGAAAACAGCCCGCAATGTCCTGGGCATCAAACAGACCCGTAGACTGCAAGCAAAGTCCTTTTCTGAACTGCCTCATGGTGGGGAGGTAGCTTCTTTGCTCACTTTTCATTTGGCCAGCACAGAACGTATCAGCTTGCGTCCTATCTACCAAACTAATGAGTTTGTCTCCTTTTTAATTTACCACATCACCTCCAATAAATCCAAAAATGCTCTGGGCTGTTATCTGACTTGGAGGGGAATAATTACTGGACTGACTCCAGCAGCAAGCCTGGCTTAATTAAAACACAGTGTATTTCCCAAAAAGGTAGCGACCAATTTTATTCTGAGTGCAATCTAAAACAACTTTACAACAGAACGGAAAAGGTGAAATTTGCTTTATCCTGAAGCTTTCAGTACTTTTAAACTGAGTTCCCCTGCTAAATCATGATGAGCTGATTTCCTACACCCCCTTACCACCACCAGCTAGTGGCTAACTTTACCCACCTTAATTGTTGTCTTCCAAGCTAATTGCTAACACACACCACCTGTTTCTTAAGCCCTGGCATTAGGGTAACATAAAGCTTGCAGGCAGTCTCCCACACCTTATGTTCATGGCATTTGCTCACACTTGCTGTAGAGTGTTTTCTATGCCAAGTAGCAGCATCCTCTGGCTTCTGGACCATGCTAGACTAAGGGCAGCAAAGCTGTAGCACCTCCTCTGTGCGGTAACAAAAACACCTCTATGCTTCCCATCATCTGGGGTTGGGTGGGTTTTTTTTTTTAGATTGAAGGTGTTCTTTAAACAGTTTGGCCACTGACTTTTATGAAGGAAAAGGAGGAGAAAAAAAAGGTCCTTTCCATATTTTCTGTATGCAGTATTTCTCACTGGTGAGGAAAAATTGCTGATATGTTTTTTTTTATTCTTGAATTCTGATGAACACAGAAAAATAAGAGTACAAATGTGAGACAGGCAAGGAGTAGTTAGAAGTATGCACCCAGCACCTTTCAGGGGTACACTGACCAAGGGAGGGAGCAAAGTTTGGGGAGAGATGCTGTGGGCACAAACCAAGGCAAGGGTTCCTTCCCATTGTGGCCAAATGGAGCTCTCCAAGAGCATTGCTGGGAGCCAAGAGGAGTTCCTGGAACTGGGGAACTGCTGACGCCACCATTCCTATCTTGCCTACTGTGCCCATTAGCACCTGCCATTAGTTTCAGCTAGTTGTAGTCTTAGAGAGTGTTTAAAGGAGGGTGGGAGTAAGAAGAGAAGTTTAAACATCTTTTTGTTTCCAGCACTACCCAAGTGTCTCATAAGACTGGATGGCTCAGTGGGTGAGATATACAGCTTGCCTCATCCAAGATTTTTATTTCATATCTGTCTCAGGTTTGTAATGACTGTAGGACTGAATTTGATCAAAAATTAAACTGGATTCAGAAGCACTGTTAGTGGCTTGTATTAATGTTATGAAGTTAACTCTCCAAAGTCTTTTCTATAGTTATGGCTTCTTGTTGACTTGCAAGGATTGGTACAGAAAAGAATTGAAAGACAAATTAAAATAAGAAATAATAATAGTAACTCAACTTTATTTTTGTTTGTGGTAGTTTTATCGACTCTGAAAATACAGCTGATGTCCTTTGTTCTCATACCAATCCTAGCATGGGGAATTACAAAGTGCGTGTGTGTTTCCCCTTAGGGTACAGAAGAACCACAGAAGCTGCAGGTGAATAAACAGACATGTTGAGCCAAGGTGCAAAAGTGATTTTATGTGCTGAGAATGCAAAAATAATTTACAGGCCAGAAAGCAAACAGATATGGAATTGGGAAGGCAGTAAATTGGAATTTTGGGTACTAAACCACCAACAAATCAAAAGACAACAGAGTAGACAAATCTTCTAAATGTTAAAGAAAAAAGCACAAGCAAAAATGTTGGCAGAAACCTTTGCCCCCTCCAACAACATTGAGTATGACTCATGGTTTTGTGAATTTTGATGGGCGGTGGTACAAAAATTGTTCTATCTACTACTGACGGATGGTAGGTTTCTTGGTTTTAAAAATACGAAAGCAGCTTGATCTCAAGTACCTTGGTTTAAAAATAAAGCTCTTTTTATAGCATGTCTTGATTTTGACAACCATACTGTGCAGCAAATACTGGATTCCATGTATGAGCACATTTTAAAAGCCTAAACTAGATTCTTATTTTAGGGGTAGATTGTTCTTCTGAGTTTGTGAAGTCCTCAGAAAGAGGACTTACAGCTGAACGTAATGGTTCTCTGTGTTTTACTCCAAAGTTTGAGTTGGCTGTGGGTTCAGCTTTGAATTTAAAAATGCATTTCCTTGTTTGGTAGCTTTTCTTAAATTTAATTTCAAAGATATGTAAGTACTAAGTTATTCATCTTTTTGTGATGGTAAGCCTGGAATAAATTTGCAGCAGTGAAATGCAATTGAATCTATAACTAAAATGATTTCTTCTTCATATTGCAGAGCACAGATAACTCAAATATATCTATAATAGCTCAGAACAAAAAATGCTTTGACAATGATATTGTTTGCTCAAAGAATGTTTTCATCACTGTTGGAAACACTGAGATTTATTTTAGTGAATCTTCTGAGAAGCAGGTTAGTTATTGTCTTTCCTTTTTGGGTCGCCCTTTAAGATAAACATTGTAAAGTTACAACTCTAAAGGAGCATGTTTTCAGAAAACGTCTCTCAGTCTGAGTTAACATAGTACAAGTGCCTGGGCCTGGATAAAAGAGCAGGTCCAAGGAAAAAACTTATTTTTTCATTGTTTTTTTCAAGTTCTATTCTACAAAGACAACTGCTCAAAAGCCTCAAGCATTCAAAGCATATTGGCTTTTATTTATTTATTTCCACTCGGTTTTGAAAGGGAAAGCAAAGTACAAAATCAAAGCAAATTCGAATGATTGAAAAGACAAAATATCAAGGTATTAAACAACATTTCTAGTAATATTGTTTGTTCGACTATATGTTAAAGATAAAGTATTCTTCAGTATACACTTTGTAATTAATTGGCTGCATCCTTTAGTAGAATTACTTTATTAGACCTTAATACATATTCATTTCTGTCAGAAGACCTTAAGGGGACAGGAAAACAAATCTAAATATCAGCTTTGGAAGGCTGGATATTATACTGTGATACACTTTCCAGAACAGGACATTACAGTTCTGTGGGATAAGAAGACAATGATGCATGTTAAAGTTGGACCTCGATGGAAGGTGAGCCAAAATAAAAACCCTAAGATTTTGTGTACTTCTCAGTGTTACTAGTGTGATTTCTTATTGGAAAACTGGGGTTGTCTTTTCTTCATGACTAACTTTCCCGGTGATATAGCTGTTTGTCATGGTGTTCAGCTGCTGGCATTTCCCAGGTAACAAGAGATGGAGGATGTGATTTAATGGTTGGACTCCTGAAAATAAGGGGTGGTTCCTACATGCATGTTTACTCTGTTGCTCCACGCATTGCAGCCTTGCAGATATGCAGTGATTCAGCTCTGACTCAAAGTTACTTTGGGGGTGGGAAGAGAGGGTAAGTTTTGAGTTACCCAGTTCACTGCATGTTTCCGTAATTGCTGAAGCCAATGGAAAATAAGCTTCCATATCTAGTGACATGGAAGATGGCAGGTTTGTAGCACAGATTGGATTAGGCTGATGATGGAACTGCACCCTGAGATGCAGTAGAGGCTGCTGAGATGAACAGATGGAGTCACATCTTGGGTTTAAATTAAGAAGACAAGATACAGGAAAGGAGCAAGACAAAAACTGACAAAACCTAAGTAGTATACTGTGACAGGGTTCAGCCACAATGCAGGGAAGAATATGAGGCTCCTTCTCTTGCCAATTGTTCTTCTCTTTTCCTTTCCTACATCCTCATCTGCCTTGGTGGCTCTGCAACTCAGTCTTTGGGTCCTGGCAGAGTAACTTTATCTGCACAATCGATACTTACATTCCTGCTTTGTCTCAACCATGAACACACATATTGAGAGGGTGCTCCTTCCAGTAAGAGAAAAGAAGGCACTCTATAGTAGAATACAATATTTTTTTTTTCTTTTAAGTGTAAGTCAAAGTTACAATGACCATCTAATCTGGTTTTAAAGCAACATTATCATAGACTTTTGTCCCAACAGCAATGAAATGCTCACTTCACATACAAGCTGATTTATCAGCCATCAATACACATAGTGGAAAAAAAGGTTCTTCTGTTTTTGAGTAACCTAGCAAGGAGCTGAGTTCTACAGGTTGCATGCAGGGACACAAATACGTCAAGCTTTTTCTGTTTCCAATGACTGTTTCTTCCAGAAGCTCCAGTTCAGTAAGATAATGTCTGCAGCAGACCTTTAGGAAAAAGAATTTGTTAGAGTGAGCCACAGCACCCTAGAAATCCAACTCTACATTTTACTGTTGTGCAGAAATACCTTTTTCTCTATGTATGTATGTGTCTATGCATGTATATATATTTTTTTCCATCAGTAGCACATGCCCCAAAACAAGAAAGTTGCAGCTGTCTCTTTTGTAACTTCTATTACAAATTTTCTTGCTATTGTGAGCTAAAATTAGAGGCAGCAAGTTTTAATGACAACAACTAGTCAGGCTTCACAATCATGAGGTAATTCACCTGAACTTTTGACTTTTGGGATGAATGCATTATTAAGCTTTCAGGAAAAAATTATGACTAGATTCCAGTCCCTTTTCTCAGGCAGACAGTAAGAACAGGTTCTGGAAAGCAGGAAGAAAAAAAGGAAAACGTGAATTTCTATGAAAAGTTATTTGCAATATGGAACTGTAAGCATAGCAGAGTGTCAGATATTTTCAAAGTATGTCAGAGTTGCATTCACCTTTTTCAGTTTAAGAATGTTTTATTCCACATACATCATTTGTACCGATTATTGACTGTCAGTATATGTAAAAAAAAAAATAAAAATCCTTTTTGTCTTTCAGGGTAAACTGGCAGGTTTGTGTGGAAATTTTGACAAATATACTTCAAATGATCTGACAACATCGAACAACATGGAGGTGAGAAATGCACAGATGTTTGGAGACAGCTGGGTATTAGGACAGGTAAGTCCCATGTCCAGGAAAAATTTAGGAAAAAAGCATGATGATTTTAATTTATAAATGAATGTGTTGTAAGCACATGATGTTCAGGGGTTTTCTAAACTCATCGTCAGTGTACAAGAGGACATTTTAATTCTTATGTCTGTAGATGTGAAAAGTGTTAATAATGTCTTACGTCGTAGTAAACATATACTGCATTTAGATGAAACCAAACAATCTTTTTAGGGGAGAATATATTTTTGTCTATATAAGAAAATTATCATAGCTGTCTGGATTTCAATTTTCTACAAAGTTAGATACATTGCTTCCAATATTTTGGATTCAGCCCAATTTTAAAAACAACCACCTCCTCTGGTGTTGGAGGCATCAGGATACTGAAAGCAAACAGAACCTGAACTCTGGAAAAAATGGTCTAGAAAAACGTTTCTTTCCAAATACTGAGAAAAACATTAGTGATTTTTCTTAGTTGCAGTTTGTAAACAGAGAACAAACTGGCAAAGCAGCGGTGGTGAAGGGGTGAGACTGAAAAGGCTCAGAACAGCAACAGGCACAATCCAGAATGGAAACTTGGTTTCTGAGAAGAAGGGAAGAGGATGTAGAGAGTGGATGACCACAACTGTGTTTTATAACACAGGAGAATAGGTATTTTATTAATTTGTGCTGAGAAGCTGTAAGGTTTTAAAGCCTTGTGAACCTCCTCAAAAATCAGTATTTGTAAAGCACTCCCTTAGGATGTCTGTGAGAACCAGTTCTTAATCTGTTCTCTCCTTGAGTCTCTTCAGGAAATTGAACCAAAATCTCTCACCTCATGAAAGAATATTAAACCTATTCTGCTTTGGAGTAAAGATTTTGAGGCTTCTCTCCCTCAATATCTCCCTTTGGATCTAATTTACTCTGCATAAAATGTTTAAATTGTGTGAGCGAGCAAGGGAAGTGTGTAGTGTTGGTTGTTATACTGTTCATCTAGAAGGTGGTACATAAAGAAATGTATAAGTACTTTGTATGAAGTTATGAATTTTTCTTTTCCAATTTATCAGTTCAGTGTCCGCTTTAAAAAAGTGTGTAGTGTTTGCATAGCACATTAACTTCTAGGATGTTATGACTTTTGTTTATGCAGCCCAAACTTGCACTTGCCTTTTTGTGGCCATAAATATATATATTTGTAAAATCTCATGTAATCTTCTGATTTCTGTAGCTGCCAGAGCACTCAGGATCTGAGTTCAATATTGGCCTCGCAGGCAGCCTGCGCTCAGCCAAACTTGACACTTCATCTGCCTCCGCAGTAGGCGTGAGGGATTTTTTTCAGAAAGGACTTTTGGCCTTCATAGAGATGTATCCTGGTCATCTTTTCTGCAAAATCTAAATACTGTAAAGGAGTATTTGACAGCTGGAGGCCTAGAACCCAACTCTGCTACTGGCAAATGTGCTTGCATTGGCACCTGGAAGCGTGGGATGATTCCAGGGTTTCTCCCTCCTGGGAGCGGCAGCCTGTCCCCCCACGGGAGCATCTGCACAGAAGGGCACTGTAGGCGGGCGACTGCACTGCAGCTGAGGCTGCGCTGGGACACCCCAATGGTGCCTACAGGTCCGTCTTTATCCCTCCTGGGCTTCCCTGCTGCACCAAGAAAGTATGGTTTTGGATGAACTTGTGTTTCCTGAGCTGAATGTCATTTTGTTATATTTTTCTGTTAGTTTATTTTTCTTCTTGAAGAGAGACTTTAAGAGAGGGAGTTGTATCTCAGCCATTTTTGAGTTATCATGATGATCTTTGACTCCATTTTTTTTTTATGGGTTGCTCTCTTCCTACCGCTGCTTCTTTATTTGAACGTACAGGGCTAAAGCCATCCGCAATGTGACTCCATTTAAAGTCAGTGCAAAACCACCAGGGATGGATTTGGACTATGTATTTGTTTGTGATGTTACAGTTGGTTGCTCTGGTAATGATTATAATGTGTCACAAAGAAAACATTTTGTCTTTATGCACTGAGCAGACAGCAGGAACACTTTAGTACTTCAGAACAAAACACAAAGACTCTTTTTTGTACAAATGTTTTCAATTATAACAACAAATCAGGGAAAGGGGAAGATGAAAATAGCATTTAAACTTTATTTTTGTTTTCTGAGTATGCAGGTACTGAATTACGTGATACTATAGTGTACCTGAGTCCATGGTAAACACATCTCGGTATAAAATGTTTGTGGTGTTTTTGCTTGTTTTTAAGTGCAAGAGCCCAAATGAAACACTAAGACCATGTGAGGTACATCAGAGCAAGTTCCCTTATGCCAAAAAGGAATGCTCAATTTTATACAGTGATGTTTTTGCACCTTGTCGCAATGTGGTAAGTTTATTAAATATCCAAGATGTGCTCTCATGTAGGAAAATATTAAACTTCCAGTAATTAATTTCTTCTTGCCATTCCCCTCAGCCTGAGCGCCGTGGAGGATACAGAGTAGAGCTCTGCAAGTATTTCTATGTGGGTGGGCTATCTTTGTGCAGAGATCCTTGTTCCTTTCAAGACTGGAGCCTAAACATAATGGCGATAACTGGGAGCCATGAGTTAGTAGACTGGATAATCAATGTTCTGTTCTCTTTAGGTTTTATTTATATCTTTTATTTATATAGGTAATTAAAATTTTAAGGCTTTTGTATACATTGCAGGATTCTAAAATAAGCATTTGTGTAATATGCCTACAGCTTACCTCAAATGGTTTTATTTTGTTAACTGTCCTGCTCAATATAGAAAGAAATATGACAGAGTGAGACTTCAGCTTCAGAGCTATCAGTATTTTTAACTGGCTGACAGCTTTTCATCTGCTTTTTATCAAAACTCTGAGGTATGGTGTCCTTGTTTTGCCAATACCTGACTGAGCCTGGAACATGAGTTACAAGAATGTCCTTAAGTTCAGTCTAGGTGAGATGGGGACAACAATAACTTGTCTGGGAATCTTTCATTCCATTTTAGTGCACCCTTTATCAACACAAGATATACTCTACACATTTCTGATTTGAGCCTCCCAAAGGTACTTAGTTATCAAAGGTGCTTCTTTACACCTGTGCAAGCAAGAAGCACTATGACATTTTGCCTCAGTCTCTTATTTTCTTTATGACTATTAATACTAAATGAGATCATTAGATGTCCCAGCTGAACCTCCTGACTTTCAGGACTGAAGTTTGATATCAACATGGTTAGGAATTTGCCTGAGGAGGAGGTTGCAGTAGCTTAACCCGAGAGATTTATTAATGTTGACTTTAGTTACTATGTAAAGAATTTTTTGAGCGTGTGCCTGAGAACATAGTGATGACTGTATTTTCAAAGTGGAAAGCAATAAATAAAAATGGAACTTTTGAGAGTTTTTAAGGAGCTGTATTATAATAACTCATAAAGATGTTTTCTCTTGAACATTCATTTTCTATATCTTATCCATGTTGTGATTAGAATTTACAAACATTATGCCAAAAATTTAGCATAATTATGTTAAAAAAATGCATGTCAGGTGTCATTTAATTAGTAGTCAAGTATTTTCACATACACATATTCATCCTGTGTGGGACAGCCTGTAAAGCAAACATCTTTCAGGTGTTTTTACAACATATTCATCAGCGTGTGAAAATATGGCTCTTACAAATGCAATGTAAAGTGACGTCCTATCAAGGATCTCTGCAGCTGACTGCTGGCTGCGTGCGGGCAACCGAGTGCCAAGGCAAAAAGCCCAAGCAGAGACTGACCCTGGGGGCACGGAAGGAGCAGAAAGTGCAAATGTGGGTTTGAAGACATTCTTAGAACAGCACTCTTACAGTAGGTCCTGCTGCGCAGGTGGTGGAGGGTCCTGCCGTGCATAGAGGCAAGCTCCTGCCCATGGGACAGGCGGCCTCAGAGTTCAGCTGGGGCTGGAAAATCCCGCTTTCAGGGACACAAAACCTTGCGTCTGTCATTGGCAGTGACTGACGAATTGCAGTTGCCTGGCTGAGCGCTGAACTCAGCAGGGGCTGAGGAGTCTTGACACTCACAGAAAAAAAGGTCTTCCTCATAACTCCCAAACTCAGCAGGAGCTTTGACCTGAGGCTCCCAGTTTGTTAAAACAGCAGGATGTTGCTGACCCATGGAAAGATGCTGTCCTGCAGACGTGACAGGTTGTGTGGTGGTTCCTGCGAAGTTATTACAGCCATTTTCCATGGACCTAATACGCGTGCCTCCCCCTCCAGTGGTATCCCTGTTTTCAAAATAAGAAAAACAATGAAAGCAAAATGGCATCTCTCTCCACTGAAGACAGAAAGTCTTCATATCCCTGCCAGCTTGCAAGTGCCAGCTGAAAAGCTGTCTCCATGCTAGATAAGTGCTGCTTTGTTACTGTGATGGTATTTCTGTAAATTGACGTGTGTCATTTGAGTGCTGTGCAACGGAGCTAGATCAGAGTCTAAAAATGAGTCTAAATCGAAGAAAAGCATTGCTTTAAACATTCCGTGTGTTGAGTAAGAAAACTGTTTTGGAAACACAGCTCAACGTTACAAAAAAGATGATTACAACCTTTGAAATAACGTATCATGTAAAACCATGAAATAACTTGAAAGGATTTTAGAGTGGGGAAGTGGATTTCTGATCTAATGAAGCTTTGCAGGCAAAGTATATTAAAATCTTGACAAGTGCAGAAATATTTTTCTGCAAAATGTCACCAGCATGCTCAAGCTTTCTTTCCCTGACCAAAAACCCCTTTACAGATTATTTAATTACTCAATAATAAGAGCTGCTGCTCAGACTTAGTTGTTGTTCATGCAAAACTGGCAGGATGACTATAGATGGCAGCATTTGCCTTATAAAAACACAGAACTGCCAGCTTCAATATACTCTCCAAAATCGATGAACAGCAACTGTGTGGACAGACATACTTGTTAATAGTCACTGAATCAAATTTTCTCTTGGCCTGTAATGTAGGTACAAGCTGATCATTCGAAGTACATGTTTTGTATAGGAATGTACCCGAACCTTAGAAAATGCCTTATTTTTGTGTTAAATTCTTTCAGACAATGCAGAGGTGGCGCTCCTGCTGAAAATGGTGTGATAGGAATTCATACAGCTCANCCCCTTTCCTTTTTCCTTTTTTTTTTTTTTTTTTTTTTTCCCCAGATTGATGTGACTTCTTTTGTCAAAAATTGTCACACGGATACGTGCAACTGCAACCTTGGCGGGGACTGTGAGTGCTTGTGTACCAGTATTGCGGCTTATGCCCACAAGTGCTGCCAGCAAGGAGCAGCGATTCACTGGCGATCTCCTTCACTCTGTGGTACGTACCTGTGCTGGCTTCACACCGGAGCTCAACTGGGGCATCTTTGGCCTTTCGATGCCCAATACAAATACGACAGAAGCAGGTGGATAATAAAAGTGCTGCTTCACATTTTTCAAACTGTCTTTGCGTCAGCTGTTATTCTTACGCATCGAAATTTGCTGTCTTAGTCAAGAGGACTGTCTGTGCTCAGGGTATGCCAGTGTGGAGGGTGGTGGAAAGGCACTGGTGTACCAGATCTGGGGTATATCCAGCATTGTGCAGGGCCTGCACAGAGATTCAGTGCATTCTACTTTTCACTGACAGTGAGAAGGGTTCTCAGCTATAGAATAATTTGTGCTTCAGATCTGTTGTCCTGGTGCATCTATTTAAATACAGCTCTATGTTACTGAATAAAAGCCAAAGGAAATCAAGTCACTAATTGAAATATATTACAGAATATTGAACTTGTTCTGATGGAAATGAATTTTACATTTTTAGGATGCAGATATGCAGTGATTCTGTTGTTATTTGCCAATAATAATGTACTTGTTTTCTTTTTCTTTTAGCTTATGACTGTGAATATTACAATCAAGGTATGTAGTATTTGATATTACTGTCCTTCATACATCCTCCTATTTATATAGCTTGCTGAATACACTTGTTCTTCATGTTTCCTGGCATACCAGCTAGCTATGTGCTAGAAAGAAATCTCTATTTCTTGGTTCCAACATGGAATCTCTTTTTATAAAGCATGTTGTTGCAGATAAGCCATTGACTTAAAGAAAAAAATTCCCACTTTGACCACTCTAGAATATTGAAGGCATCTTTGACATACTATTCTATTATCTTTCTTTCCATATTACACTATTTTGAGATATTTATCTCTCTCCCCTACTCATTTTGTTTCTCTTTTAAAAACAAAAAAACCCCCAAGAGATGCTGTTCTTATATCAGCTCACTCAGACTAACCCTAGGAGGAAATTTAGTTTGGTAATTTCTCTTTTCCACAGGTTAGAATGACTTTTTTTTATTATTATTATTATTTCTGATCTGATTTGGGTATGTGAGTTTAATGAACTCAGCAAGTCAGCAAAGCAAGTCCCCACGCGTCTTTCTGCTCTGTGTCCAGGGATAGTGGGTGGTGGCGTGGAAACAAACATGGTTGTAAGCGAAGTGACACATCTGGCATCTCAGATGAAACATGATACAGTGCACACTGCAAATAAAACCCTTTGTGGCTTGTGCTGAGGAGAATCTCTGTCAGCTGCAGCATTGTTAGAGGTTCTCTCTTTTCCATTCTCCCCGATCCCTAGGGTAGGATTGCGTAGTCACAATCCCTCAAGATCACTGGACCTTCAAATCCATTCAAAAGAGGAGTATTGTATGCCTGGAGTATTATATGCCATTTTGCCACATAGTCCTTGCCTATTTAATATCATTATGTCATTTTACTGACTTTTTATCTTCCCTCCTGTTCTGCTATGGATATCTAAAAATACTGGTTTTCTGTGCAATATCTCATGTATTACTTGAGATTTGTCCTGTATAAACACAGACAATCCTACATTAGAGAGGGATTCAAATACTGACACATTAGTGTGCGTCTTACAAGGTTATATTTGAATTTTCACTTCACTGAACTAACTGCCTTTGGCACTGGGAAACTCAAGTCCTTTTCTCCAGAAATGAACCGTGTGGATATAATGCATCTCTAATGATACTGAGTTAAGATTAATCCAAATTATAATTATTTTGGTATGATTTTTAGAAAAAAATTAAAAAGTCTCATAAATTCTATGAATGTTTGTCACACTATACAATTATCTTCTAGGTTTCCATTCCGAAGTGGCTTGCTTTGTTTTATTTTTCCTTCTTACATTGACATATAAAAGAGATTGCTCTGGTTCAATTAAAAACTCCATTGAATTAATTGATGGGCTTTTTCTTTGGCTTGGTGTATGTGGTTTTAACATTGCTTCTATTTTTAATGGGTGAAGGTCAGTAGCCCAGCTGTGTTGAATGATCTTAGTATTCCCCAATGTCTCAATTAATAACATTATCATATTCAGTGTGGGGGTGTACTAATGCACCATGCAGCATATCTTGGCAGTCAGGGAGAAGCTCTAGAAAGATGTTAGCTTGTGTTTGTACTGTAAATTTCAGAACTGGGACCTATTATATTTTGAAATTGATAGGTTACAGGATTTTATGCACAATTCTTACAAATATTGTACTGTAAAGAACAGGTCATTTGAATAAGAGTGGTATTCATTTAATAAACTAAATTCCTCTCTTAGATTTGGATACTGTGCATGTATGTTGTGGGGAGCAAGATATTAAAAAAGAAGGGAAGCTTGACTAAATGCAATGATATGAATGTGACTTTTATACGTCTTTTTAGCAACTTGCATCCTATAATGAGCATCATACGGTATATGATTTTTTTTTCTCCTCCAAGGAGTCTGCCTTAGTACACCAACAGCTTGTAGATCCTGCTAGGTATAGCTGACTTTGCATAATTTCCTTGCAATAGGGAATTTTGTCTTTGAAAAGTAGTAAGCTGTACTGGTTTTGGCTGGGATAGAGTTAATTTTCTTCATAGTAGCTTATATGGGGCTACGTTTTGTATTTGTGATAAAAACAGTGTTGATAACACACCCGTGTTAGCTACTGCTCATACAGCATCGAGGCCTTAGCTGTTTCTCATGTTGCCCCACCAGCAAGTAGGCTGGGGGTGCACAAGAAGTTGGGAGACGACACAGCCAGGACAGCTGACCCCAACTGACCAAAGGCATATCGCAGAACATATGATGTTGTGCTCAGCAATAAAAAGTGGGGGGAATTTTGCTGGGGCTGGCGTTGCTTGGAGTCTAGCTGGGCATTGGTCAGCTGGTGGTGAACAACCAGGTTTTTTTGCATCACTTTTCTTGGTTTTGCTTTTGTTTGATTTTTTTTTTTCCCTTGTTAAACTGTCTTTACCTCAACCCATGAGTATTTTCAGTTCTTCCCCTCCAATTCTCTCCTCCATCCCACTTGGCAGGGAATGAGCAAGTGGCTCTGCGGTGCTTTGCTGCCTACTGGGGTTAAAGTGAATAATAGCGTTATTTCCATCACCAAGTGCCAGCAAAACACCTTTTGGGACTGGGATGGCTCCTCCTCTCATTCTTTTTTGTTCTGCATGATGTCAAACTGTTGAGTCTTTACGGAAACTTTATCAATTACAGTTCAGTCCTGCTTTTGCTCAAGTCACAGGCAAAATATCTGTTAATATGTAGAGATAAACATCCAATGATTTAGAATGTGTCTTTTTAAGAAAAATTGCTCACCACTGCTTTAAAAATGGTAATTTTGTCACAAGCTTGTATGCTTCATCTGCCTGTGAGCTCCGGTATAGTTT
Source organism: Himantopus leucocephalus (assembly GCA_003993805.1). Lineage (NCBI taxonomy): Eukaryota > Metazoa > Chordata > Aves > Charadriiformes > Recurvirostridae > Himantopus > Himantopus leucocephalus. Next base: position 49,486,515 of record RSEF01000001.1, read on the forward strand.
CCATATAATACCAGTAGTTATTTTCATGCAGTTTTCTTCAGAAATTGGTGTTTAACTTCTAGCTGAGCCAAATGTCATTATTATGAACATTCCTTCCCTCTTGGAAGAGTCGTATTTGAAAGGAGGTGTCTTAGGCTGGGAAAGGGTTCAGTCTTTTCACTGACACATCTTTTTACACATTTTGTTTATCACTCAGAAGGTAAGGTTTTAGAAGTATGCTGCTCCTGGTTCTTTCAGTGGGGTACAGCGACAAAGATGGATGCTGTTGTGTCTGGATGTATCCCTGTGAGCCTTTCCAGCCCAGCAGAAATAGCTCCAGGGTTTTGCTGCGGGGCATGGTTAGGCCAGCACCGTTTTGGCACTGGTACCAGTTGAAGCTGTTGTCACTGTTACGTTGGCATGAGCTTTTGAATGACGATGTGGTGAACCAGACTGGAAAAATTATCTGGTTATTTTTGAGCTGGATCACTTCACTGCTGAAAACAATAATAAATGGGGCAGTAGGGGGGCAGAAGCAAGTGGCTTGTGGGAGAGGATGAACTAGACAACTGCTTAAGCAATATTGCTGCCAGAAGTTGAATTACAGCCTTACAATTTGAAATCTGTTATATTT
>RSEF01000001.1:49487227-49502611 GCA_003993805.1 Himantopus leucocephalus
ATGTTTAAATATTTTTCCTTCTGTATATATTTTCCTTTCTTCAAATGTATTGAGTTTGTGCCAATTAAGTCAATACAGATTTTGTCATTGCTGTCTCACAGAATTTAATTTGTTGAAAAAATCCCTCAAAAATCAACATAGAGAAGGGCTGTCTTCACAGTAAAATTTGAAATTATATTCACAAGCAGTTGACAATTTTTCAGTGGAGAAATCAGTTTTTTAGATATGATTTTGAAATGAGAAATTACAGAAAAATAAATTCAGTCTTGTCAACTCTCCAACCGATGTAAAGTGGAAGTAAAACATTCATTATATCTATACAGTACACAGGTAGTTTTCACATCTGTGAGGAATGAAATAGTATTCATCTAGATTAAAGACATTTCAAGACACTTCACTTCCAGGTTGAAAACTAAATCTGAAGTCAGTCTTCTTCTAAGTTCTAAAATTTTCAGAGAATTTTCTACACTTTTGATTTCTGGCATTGGTAGAACACATAGAGGGTCAAATCTNAAAACTAAATCTGAAGTCAGTCTTCTTCTAAGTTCTAAAATTTTAAAAGAATTTTCTACACTTTAGATTTCTGGCATTGGTAGAGCAAATAGAGGGTCAAATCTTTTATTTGGCCACAGTTTTTCTTACTGTATTGCTGGATATGACTGTATGTAAAAAAAGCCTGATCTCAAGATGAAGTCAAGCATGTTCTTACAATATTTGTGTGATGTTATTTATGAATGAAATTTTGGTACAGCTGAACTGTCAGGCATTTGTCTGAATTTGAGAAAAAACTTCCAATTTGAGCAAGTCCCAATTTGAGACTGCCTATGAATTATTTTGATCTAACTGATTAGCTCTCTGGTAGCTCTGGACTATGTGATCATTTGAAGTCTCCTTTAGACCCTGCATTTCTAACTTTTTTTTCAGTAACGTAAAACTGAAATACTTTGTTGTGAAAAGCAGTTGTTTAAAAGGAGCCACTCAACAACCAATATATAGATTTTAATCTCACTTTTAAGTAGTTTTCTGTGAAAATCTTACTATTATTATTTTTCTTCTGTGGAAGCTCTCTCTCTTGTTTCCCTTGAATCTGCTGAAAGACCAAACTACTTTCTGTACGTACATGACAATGAAACTGTTGGGTTGGAACAGTGGCAGACAAGTGCCTCCTTTCGGAGACGAGCCACCTTCTTCCACCACCACGGCCTCTGGAGTCCAGGGCTTAGCGCCTTCGAACTGCACAGTAAAAAAGGCTTTTTCATCATTCTCACCTCATCCAGTGTTAAAGTGGCAAAGTATGATGATTCAGAAGAATTCAAACGTTTGAGCAGCTTTAGTATTGAAGGTAAACTTTGCGTAATCCCCAGGGATAAGTATGGTTTCTTCTGCTTGCCCTTAGAGCACTTTCATCAGCAATAATAATAATTTTTTTAATCCTATTTTTAATTACTATTCTTTGTCTTCCATCCCACCTTCAAATGTTACTATTTTCTAATTTTTGCAGATATGATGATCACTTTATCTTTGGACTATATTTACACTGTTTTACTCTTTGAAAATGAATGTGGCATGTCACAAAAAGATGTGTGTTAATGTCTTGTTAGTGAGCTATAGATATCTTTCTGTTTAAATGAATGTTTTTGTATTGCTTCCACAACCAACAGTACTTTTGCAATGGTTAATTGATTTTTAAAGTTTTTAAACAGAATATATTGTAAAAGTGAGTAGCTGTTTGTATCTTTGAAGCTTTGGTGTCTTTTAGCTTGATTGAATTTCAAATACTTGAAATTGAAAATGAACAAAATCTCACCTATTTGAAAGTTCTCAAGAATTTCTCTACTTGTTTTTCACTTTTTCATTTTTCCAAAAATCCCAACATACATTACCAAAAAGACTATAAATGTATAGTTTATTGACTACACAATCCATAAATAATACCTTTTCCTTCTTTCTCAGAACTCGGTGCATCTGTGCCTTATAGAAGGATGTGTGAATGGCGATACGAATCTTGTGCTAATCCTTGTGTTAAAACATGTAGTGATCCTGAAGGAATAGCATGTAAATTCCTTCCTCCGTAAGTCAAATTAAGCTCAGTATTGCCACTGTATTGTATTTTTGTGTTATATGTACCATATGCTTTCAGAAAATTACTGCAGCTGCAGTATCCATTCGTTTTTACTTATCGAGACTTCAGTATCACTCTTGTGAGCAGCTCTCACAAGTCATGTGAAAACATTTGTAACAAGCCTCTTGATTCCCACAGTATATATTCCTGTTTACATGCAATCTTTCAACATGAGAATAAGAGGGTTTGTATTTAACCCTGGGGGGGATTATCTTCTGGTAGTGGTTAGGTAGAAAACTACTAAATTAAATGAAGGTTGTTCCCTTCTATGGATCTATATTCACATCCTAAACCAGCATCCCATGATGCTGTAAATAACTACATCTTTCTGGTGTTTATATGACAGAGATCAAAAACTGGAGGAATAGTAAGGGTGGACTACGCCCTCTCCTGTAAGAGGAAGGAACTTTATGCTAAGAGATGCTCATTGACACGACGTGAGGGATTTCACACTGCTAATGTTATATTGTTAGTAACAAGGTTTCCTGTCTCGATCGATCTCCCCTAGAATCTGTGGAACTATAATTTTTTAAAACAAACTTAAAGGAAAAGTGCCTAAAAAATCACGGCACAAAGTCTGGTGGAAAAGAAATGGTATTTTGAATTTCAGGGTATCTCTCCCTAGGAATATGCAGTTTATGATCAGGAAAATTACTAATATTGCTAATTTTCTCTGTTGGTATTCTTAGCTTTTTTTCACATGGGCACACTGGTGGTTAATTTAATAATCAAAATTAAAAGGCAAGGGACTTGTCTGCACTTTCCTACTCTGAAAGTGCACAAGAATGAGACTTTCTATAGAATCCATTTAAATATTTTAATGTCTCAAATGAACGTATCTGGGTAAAACAGTGGTCTTGTAGTGAAGTTCTTTGTCCTGTGCGAAATCTTTCTGCTTAGGGATCTGAACTTCAGCCTAGTTGTGGAAGCAGAAATGTCCAAAGCTATTATGTTCATCAGCCTATGCAAAGAATTGATTGTTCACAATTTAGAAATAGAATTGTGCTGTTCAGTGTCTTACTGACCTTAAATGCCTCAAAATTCTGTGTTCACCATTACACTGGAAAGTTCTCAGAACTCTGATGGGAAGACATTCAAACGTTTCATTTTGCCAAAGTGAAATAATTTAAAATTAATTTATATTTCTACGGCAGTGTTAGAATTAACTATACAATATTTTAAAGGGTTGAAGGATGCTTGCCATACTGTCCCAAAAACATGATCCTTGATGAGGTCACACTTAAATGTGTTTATCCAGAAGACTGTAAGTATATTTTATTATATTGGTCTAATCTTATAAATCACTCTAGAGATCCCAGGAAAGGTTTTAATCAAATGTACATTGTTGTTTTTTATTAAATGCTTTACCAGATGAAGACTGTCTCTCTGGGACATAGAGTCCATTCCCAGTCATCCAAAATACATCTCTTACATCCAAATAAGCCATATCTACAGTTGAGTTCTGTCATTNGTTATACTTATCACAACTATATTTGATTATATACTGCTAGTATACCATATGTATACAAGAGAAAGATCCCAAATGGAAGAAATACCGCTGTGGCGAAAAGTTCAGACTTTTCAGTTGAGGAACCACCACTAACAAATTCAGTGCATCCATTTCATAACCTCTGGTGTGTGAAGTTACCACATTATTTGCTTATTTTGGGGATATCGTATTCTTTTAACATAAAGATTATATTTTAATAGTGTCTCTTACTTTATTTTAAAAGTTTTGAATTAAATACATTATGTTTGATATTTGCTAGTAAAGTTATCTCATATAGTATACTAATTTCCAAAGATACAAAAGAAGATAACATGTTCTATAATATAATTATTCAAAATATTTTACTATTTTGGATTTACTGAATTTTCCATGGCATTCCCTTGTTGCTTCAAAACTGCTTTGCAAAATTGAGGGTTTCACGAATAATAAAAAAATAGCTACTCCATTTGCAAAGAAAATTAGAAAACTTCTTGAGTCAGCTGAGCTCCTCAAAGTCATCAGGCAACCTGGAACCACTGGCAAGTTAGCTTCTCAGCAAAATGGTGCTCTGATTTTCTAATGTTTAAATGGGACTTGAGCAGAGAGACATGTTGCTATTTTGCTATATTAATAATCCATAAAAGACAGTGAAACGTGCATTTTTCCTTTTAGGCATACCTGTGACTCCTACAGAATCAGCAACTGGAACAAAACCTTCACTGTTAATCTCTCATGTGGCTGTTACCACAGAGAGATTTCCTCAGACACGTCCTTTATCTGTTACTTCAGGGACTGAGTCAACTCATACTGGTGTGACAGCCAAAATAACCATGAAGGCAAACACAACTTTAAGGGGAATGAACATGTCGGCACAGTCTATTACAGACTTTTATTCATTGGAAGCATCTAATGCAGCCACCTATTCAACATTTTCATTACCAAGTACAGTGAAGCCTTCTGATGTACTTCACAGCACAGCCAGCCCTACTGTCCTTTCCAAACTCATCTCTTCAACAGATTTTCCAACTGCTCTTCAAGCCTCAGCAGTCACATCACGTACTGTCAGTTCTACTGCATCTGTAACTTTACCCATTACAATAGCAACTCCAACAATCCTGCTCAGTGCGAGTCCTATTCCAACACGTTCTGCGTTATTAACACCCACTTCCCTAATGGCAGTTCCATTTCCACTTGAAACATCACTCACTGAGCTAGGAACTGTTCCCCCTACCTCAGCACTAACAACTTTAAGCTCCAAGCCATCTTTTGTCACTTCTGAGCTGCCTGCAGGGATTGGGAAGAGTAGGAGTCCTTCAGTAAGTCGTTCTAAGGGAGCAGCAGTATCCTCTGAAGTGTCTTTGTCTGCTTTGCTGTCTGGCAGAGCAACTTTCACGAGACCTGTATTTCTTCTAGGCTCACAGTGGTCACTAAACACATCCGCTTCTCCTATATCAACTTTGTCTGTTAGAACTAGGTCTGGCATTGGTCAAATTGCAGTTCACCCAACACCGATTTCTGCACTGACTTCAACTGCTCAAACAGCTCAAATTCCTATGACTACTAGATTTGCTAGTTTTGAGACAAGTTTTCCTCAGTTAATCACAGCTTCATATTTTGAAACAGCAAAACCCTTGTCTAAAACTTCTCTGATATCTTTAAATTCGAGTTCTTTAGCTAGTTTTTCTCCAAAGACATTTTTATCTTCAGTGGAAATTTCAGTGACTGCTCCCAAGCAGGCACCTCCATTAATAAAAGGCAGTATTTCTGCTGGTCTGCCCATAATGACTGTATCTTCACCTCAAGTTCCTTCTCAAATCCTTCTAAGCACTTCTTTGAGTCCTTCTGTAACACGCACACTATCTATACCAGTGCATTCTCTGATTACCTCCCTGAAGCCCAAAGCTATGGCAGATGTCACTGTTGCCTCCAAAAGTTTTTATAAAGTACCTTCCACTGCTTCCACTCTTCTAGTCAATTCAACAATCTCTGATATGTCTACATCAAGTAAAGCCTCAACAGAAAATAAGTACGTAATGCACACTGATTCCCTTTCAGCATCATCCATTTCTAAAAAGCCAAAGAAACCCATTAGTTCTACAGTCTCCCCTCCTAGGACATTGGTATTACCTCCAAATGCTACACTATTAGCCACTTCAGAACTTACAAAGTACCCAAGCAGTTCACATACAGAATTGAAAACTGACACTGTGGCACAAAGTTCAGGCACTTTCATTCCTAAAGTTCCTTCTCTTACAAAGCCATCATCTTTATTTACAATCTTGTTATCAACATCAGTACCATCTTATGTGACATCTCATACTACAGGTTCTTCATTGATTCCCATGGACAGTAGGACATCATCACTAATACAAAATATAACTGCTACCCAAACACCAGTTTCACCTCTAGATACTCAAGGATCCTCAAGTCCAGTTATAGACTTTGTAACTACTTCTGTAGATTTTTCTACATTCACTTTAAACATAAGCCCTTCTACCAGCCTTTCAACAGTGCTAAAAACATCCATTATAATGCCCTCTTTACTAATGCCTACAACTCCTGAAGCCACTTTAGAAAACCAGTCCAGTAGGGTCTCTATGTCTTCACCTCCTCCTAAGACCACTTGTATCTCTACTATTTCTCTAGGAAAACAGACTTCAGTAAGTTCTTCAGAAGAAGATGGAACAATATCAGCCATATCAGCTGGAATCATCACTCAATCCACTACACCAATGATCATGAAAACAACAGTGAATGCTACATCCTTAAAAGCACCTTATATTTTTGCAAAAGTACCACCTAGCTCTTCAGCCAGTTTATTAGTTGGTTCTGGCACTACTGTAGCCTCTGGGATTACTACAAAAACCACTGATTCTTTTGTTGCCAATTTGGGATTTTATATGGCTTCAGCTTCAGTTCCTACCACCATAGAAACACCCATGCATGTGTCACAGGAATCTTTACTTACATCTGCAGCGACCCAAGCTTCACAGAGCACTAAAGAAACTCCAAAAATGATGGTTAAAACAACTGGTACTACAAGTCCGTTATCAAAGATGAAGAGTACCTCATTTACAGCTTCAGAAGTTAAATATGCAACCTCATTTGAAAGAACTGTGGATATTTTAGAAAGTGGTGACACTTCAGATGAGCAACGAAATGTTACCAAGACAAAGTTAACCACGACCGAGAAATCCTCCCTGCCTTTTTTCACAGTATCTGCAGTTCAGAGTTTGCCTTTTTCAAGAAATACCACCTCAGCAAAAAATCTCTCTCTTTCTGGAGCCCTGGATGTAACAACATCAGATTGGTCCAAAATCCCAACACAGAAAACCATTACACCTTATTTCAGTTTAACAGAGCCCACAGAGCTGCAGACCGGAACTGTAATAGGTTTATCTCATTCTAGTGGTGGAATGGCTCTGCCTTCCTCTTCAGGGCCTGCGGAAACACAAACTTCTCTGGCAAGCACAGAAACAATGAGAGCTACAGCTGACAAGGCTTCCTTTGGTACAATGATGCATACACTGATGTCTACATCTTCCAAATGTGTGGTATGATCAGTCTTACTTCCCCCTATGTGTTAAAATATATATTGCTTTTCAGTCCATTCTGTTACGCTGTGTATGTAATATCAGAGATTTTAAATACCTCCCCTTTTTATTTATATGTTTTAAAATACCCAATTATTCTTAGAGGATTGTTGTATTGCTGCTCTTATACTGTGCTGGTGTATTTTGCAAGTTGGATGTATTGCTCTGGAATAAAATGGCTTTTAAAGCTATACGCTGAATCTAGATAGCGAAATAAATTTCTGAGGTGCAGAAAAAGCCATAATCCATGGAATTTTGAGATTTCTGCATAATCTTACCCTGTCTTCCTTTTTTCCATTTGTTTTTTTGTCATAGGGTTTAAAATGATGGGGATGCACAAATCTGTATTTCTTAAAATGCTTCAGATTATCACTGAATATAACACGTAGCCTCAATGCATAATGCTTTACAAAGTATTCCACCAAAGAACAGGAAGGGTGTGGGTGAACGGATGTGCACCATTGTCACCTGTTACAACCACACAAAAGCAAAATAACAGATGAGGGGTCACTTAGAAACGCTGATTCTGTCTCAGAGCCGAGCAATGAACAAGCGATGGCTTGGACTTCGTAAGGGCAATGAATGTAAAGTTGATTCTGGTTGTTTTCCTTATGTGACAGCCAAGATACCTCGAACCTGTCGACAAATGTAGCCAGTATGTATGTGTTAATACGGGTTGGATGTTATACAACCTCTCAAGGAACTGCCCTAAGGATGTGCAGAAGCCAGACTGTGGTTTTCGAGGAATGCCAGTTCAAGTCAATACTGATAGTTGTTGCCCAGAATGGGAATGTCCCTGTAAGTCACTGTTTTATTTTTAAATACAACATAGAGTCTTGCTCTGGAAATTTCAAGTAATAAATTAAGGGTTTATTACAGTGGTAATATGAGGTTGAAATGAATTTAGAAGAGCTGTTCATCAGCAAAACAGAATGAAATACAGTGAATGTTTTGCTATCTTTGAATTAACATTCAAGAGAGTAAAAATATTTTGTTTTGAATGAAAACATTGAAATAAAATCTGCAACATGAACATCAACATTTTCCAGCTGAGACTTTTCAGAATTTATATCAGTAGGAATGTTGAGATTTCCGTATTTTGTGAAGAAAAATTAAATACTGTCATTTTCTGAAAGACAAAACCCCCAAATTTCAGTTAACTCTAACTGCAGTTTTTACTCATGTTTAGAAACTGCAGAAACTGGCAGAAGACTGTCTGCCAAAGGAAAAAAAAGGCCAAAGGTCATATTAAAAACGTTTCAGCATTACTGAAACCAATATCGCACTTTTAAGTACTTGTCTCAAGACAGGACAGATCAGTCTCTTGTTATCAGTATCTCAAAAATATGTCTATTTTAATACATATATTTCATCAGACAATGTACAGATTCATTGACCTTGTCTGGAAAACATTTACTTAAGTGAAAATTTTCATCAATTTAAACTTTTTCCCCTACGCTGGACACATAGCAGTAGGTTAACATATTCCCACTGACTAACGCAAGATGTTTGTTTCTGCTTGTGGCTCAGTATGCTGTATGCCAAACAAGGTCATCTATATATATATATATATATGAACATATGTCACATGAAAGTAAATATTGCTAAAACTGAAAGTTTTTAGAAATGCCTTGTATTCAGTTTTGTGGTAACCTCATTAAATGACAGTTATTTTTTAGGTCAATGTTCTGTACTGTCTGAACTGAGCATTATTACATTCGATGGAAACAACATAGCCCTCTGTAATGTGGCTTCCTACATTTTAGTCAAGTTACCGGGAGAAATTATTGTTGCTCATATTGAAAAATGTCCTGCTAATCAGGTAAGATTCTTGCATTTCCACAATAATTGTAATTGTTTCTTGAATTTTTGTGTTATAGGTATGAAATTCTGCAAAAATGTATCACTTAAAACTTTCAGATAAAAGCTGTACCTGTTGAAAAATGGCAAGTTATTTAATTTTCAAGGAGCATGCTGCCCAGAGGAACAAATTTTGTCTCAGGTTAAATAGTAATTGTTGTATTACGTTATAAGGAAATTCAAATGTACGTTCCTTTTAAATTATCAGGGGTAATATACCCTCAGGCTCCCGACACAGAAATCATCTTGAGGCTCTGAATTTATACTTTACAATATGGTCAAAATACTAAAATATTTGGAATAGTCACAAAAGTCTTTTGTAGTTATTTTAGGAGGCTATTAATGAGTTTGGGATTAGCGTGATGAGTTGCTCTTTGTAGTTGTCTAACTCCACATTGCGTACAGAGGGCATCGAGCCACTTTAGTTTTAGACTGCCAGTTTAGGTCAGGTCAGTCTCATCCTTAGAGTCTGTACCTACATTTCCTTTGCATTGTCCATAGCCCTAATTTATGCAACCCTTGAACAACTGGGTTGTATTGCCACCTTTGGTTTGTGGATGAACAAGCTCCTGATGAGGAACTTCATCAAGCTTCTGTCCTTCCCATCCCTATTTGGTCTCTTATCTACTCTCACTGGGACTTAGTTAAAAGCCAGCTGAGTTATGGTATATGAAGCTGCAATTTTGTGCAGAAAGATGCCTTGGTAAAATAGCAGTTTTATCAAAGTTAGGTCAGGGGATTTTATTGGCATGACCATTGTATTTCTATGTATTTTTAATTCAACTTGTTCAGGTCCTTGTGTTATCTTTTCCATATTATTTTCTACATAAACCCCTTTGATTTAGATCTTTAACAAGTAAATCAAGTTTCTAAAATAGTTCATAGAAAGGTGCACTACATTGGCTGGGAAATGTGTGTTTTTTATTATTTATTTTATTACTTTTTATTATTTATAAGGAAGATATTAAATTACTTTAATTATGAAGCTGATTGTAGAAGAACTTCAAACACAAAGAAAACAGTCAACTTATTTTTGCCAAATAAAAATGCTACTGATTACCATTGCACTTCTAATCTATTTTTAATGTTTTCCAGAGTGCAAATTCAATAAGAAAACTAGTAAGTACTTTTTTCTTTACTAATTATAAAATATATTGATATTACACATGTTGAAAAAATCCCTATAGCACTGGTAGAGAATTAGAAAAACAGTAGTAACTAAACTTGTTTGTCACTTTTCTTTCAAGGTCCCCCCCGCAAACACTTCAGGGCTCTGTTTTAAGAAATTAAATGTAACAACACGCACCTATAAATTACTTATCAATCGTTTAGCAAGAAAAGTAAGTATGTATCACCAGTATACAGCACGTGTACATTTAAAGATAGCTGGAGAGCTATTCTGTTATAGAATGCAATAGATCAGACTTCTGATGAATGTAGTACAGGATTAGGATCAGTTTTGCAGTTCTGGTTCCCAGTAAGTCATAGTATGCTAGAAGCAAAAATTATACATTTCTGGTACTGTGCTTCACTTATATGTCATTTATCCAAACTGACACTTCAAAGTTCTTTTGGGATTTTAAAGAAGCTGCAAAAGGCATATAAAGTATAAACTCGAGACTGTATTTCCAGAAAACCGAGAACAGGAAATGTTCCAAGATGTGATAAACACTTAAGCTGCCTTTCCTGCTAGTCAATAACAGATTGGAACAGATAACTTTGAATAATTGGGATGAGGGGTTTTTTTTGTTTTGTTTTATCATACGATATGTGACAAATAAGCTTTATAGCTTCCTTAATTAGAAAGGATTTTTCTATCATTACTTTTTCTCATGCCTACTTCATTTGCAGTTACAGGAAATCTGTGATTTAAGCACTGTGACANGTGACAAATAAGCTTTATAGCTTCCTTAATTAGAAAGGATTTTTGTATCATTACTTTTTCTCATGCCTACTTCATTTGCAGTTACAGGCAATCTGTGATTTAAGCACTGTGACTGTTATTGTATGTGGCAGAGGCTGTAAAAAATATCTTTTGCTATAAAATGCAAAGACATATAAAATACATCTTCACAATCTGTTTTTATCGCTAAAATTTATTTGGTTTATTTTAGGTAGTAGTGGATTCCGTAATTCAATCATTACCATTTTCGAAAGAAGGATTGAGCATCCAGGATACTGGTGCAATGTATGTCGTTAATACCCCAGCTGGTATTAGCATCAAGTGGGCTCACATTACAGGCATCATAGATATACAGTATGGATTACACTCTAACACATCGATGAAGACCGAAGGACTTTGTGGTGAGGCAATGTTTTTCTTATTTAATAATTTCCCATTCAAAATGTACACCTCCCTTGTGTGCCTGTGACCTGCTGTCCCTATAGCTCCCCTCGTGACTCCCATTAACTACACTGACAAGCCTATTTGAGGTGGGTTTGTGAAATTCCATTAATTAATAATAATAAATCAATAATTCTGTTTCAAAGCACTGCTTGCTCTAATAAAGTAGTTTTCAGAGCCAGTAATGATCAGTACATTGTATCTAATTAACTTTTAAAAATGTACTCATGTCTGCCTGTGTTTAAGAATACTGTTGAAGTCAAGTAAAGAAAAGGGGAAAATTCTCAATGGAGAAGTGGCTGCTGAAGAAGTTCAGGTAGTGACAGGATATTTCAGTGATTATGGGAGGAAAAAATAACTGTCAGATGTCAGCAGTGGCAACTGCAAATACTGATAAAAGGTGTATCTTGGGGAGGGTCCAAGTCCCCTGAGAACCCAAATTCAGACCTCTTAAAGGTTGGAACCGAGGTCCAAAACTGTGCTGATGTGTCTCAGACTTAAATTACAATGACAGTAAATTTAGCATGTTTCAGGCTTCCCTGACAGCCTTTTTATAACTCTGCCAGTATGAATTATACGGAAAAGTGTAAGCAGGTATTCTAGAGTTACTTTAATCCTATCATAAATGTTCATTTTCTGGTGCATTGTAATTTTACAAAATCTACCCCATATTGAAGAGGAAAATGAACTTTTTATAGTCTTTTAAGCTGCTTTTAGTTTAAAAAAGCAAACAAAACAATTCAGGTATGGTTTAAATATACATAGAAATAAATTAAGTTTTTAAAATCAATTGCTATATTCTGCTTGAACAAAAGGAAAGGCTCTCCTGGATCTAGTGATAGAAAGCGAATGCTGGCCCTGCCATGCATCTTTTCCCAGTATGATGCCATTTTCTCTATGCGTGCTGAAAAAGTTTGGGATGATGTGAGGTCAAATATAGGAAGGATTATAGAATAGTTACTCTTTGTGCCGTGAAAAGACAGAAAGAGGAAGACTATGCAGACAAATCCAGCCTCCGCTGTAAAATGTCGCTCTACCTGTTGTTGCAGTAAAATCTGAAGCCTCCTTTAGTGCTTCCTTCCTATTCTCTGCCATTTGTTCCTGTCTGGGACTCTCCTATCCTTTCCCTCTCATACTGAAAAAATGTGGGACTATGTGATAAATTGGCTTTATTTTTGAAGCTGCATTGATTCTGCAATTCTGTAGTACGGCCCTACGAATTTTAACGCTAGCACAGTTTTTGGGATGCCATTAGGACAGCAGCAAGAAGCAGAAGTGTTAAGAATACTGGAAAGCGGTGCTAGTGTCAAATGCTTCTTATCATGCAAATACCATCCTCTGTGTTTCTCCACGCTGTCTGAGAGAATAACAGCCTGTCATGCCAGGCCAGCCCAGTTCTAACACGGGACCCAGGAGAGTATCAGGATGCAGGGCTGGAAGCATGAAGGCAAGGACTTAGGGTGTGGTTAGCAATGCAGAAGGAAAGAGGGAAAAAGGATATAGGAACTTTGGCAGATCAGTCCCTGGGATGTAAACACTATTATGAAGATTAAAATCTTGGCATTAATGACTTGTTATGCGCTTATAGGAAGTATAAGCTTTCATTGATGAATTAACTGAATACATACAATAATGAATTCAGTTAGCCAATGGATGTCAGGGGCTGGGGGGAGGGCGGGTTTTTTCAGTGGTTTTGTATTAATAGATTGAGAGAGAAAAATACTTTCTCTAGAGAAAGCAATTTGTTCATCAAAAGATTCCCTTCACAACTTCTTGCATTTAGAATGTTCAATTAAGTTTCAATACAGTGTCAAATCATCAGCGACGTGCAGTTAATTTGAAAGCCATCTACATTTACTCCCATGGAGCTGACGGCTATTCAGTAGAATGAGATCAGGATCTGATGCCACGTCAGTGAATTTGCTACACTCGACAGCACATTTTGGTAGCAGTTTTTCTCAAAAGTTTATGAGTTGTTAGGAAAAGTCTCATTACTTGTATTGTATGATCTGCTTGTTTTGCTGAGCAAATGATCTGACAACTAAAATCACAAGTAGACAGGTGGAACTACAGTGGACATATAGCTGCTTTGATTTATAAACTGAGATATCTAAGTCTCACAGGTGAGCCTGACGGAAGGTAAATCTTACCTTATCAAGTGCGTTTTCCTTTCCCAAAGGAAGTAATATGGCATGTCTGTTTGTGCTTTGAACGTGATGCTCTGTCCCCAGGGGTGTGTAATGGAGACCCTACTGATGATCTGAAAATGCAAAACAGGACCGTAATTACAAATATGGAGGAAATTGAAGTGTTCATTAAGAGTTGGGAAATCGAGAAATCACTTGATGTAACAACCAGGAGGCCAGTAAGAAACTGTACTGAAGATAACTGCACATACTGTATGGAACTGTTAAACAGAAGCATTTTCACCCCTTGTCACAAGAAAGTGAGTACAAAGATCAGAGAAAATCCAGGTGCAAATTAAATGAAAGGTGTATAGTTAAGAAAAGAGTGAGATATGCATGTTTTTTATGTTTTGCTTATTTTCATGAGTTGACAACTGGATGGGTGCCTTTAATACCTCTGTCATGTTGGCTTTAATACTTTTGTCATGTTGTCCATTGTAAACACACATCTATATGGATCCCTATGCTATTATGCTGTTTCTTAAATCATTGAGCAGGCAAAGCTTAAAGGAGAGACATCAGATCATCATCCCAACACAAACACATTCCAAAAGAGTTTTCTTTAATAAATGCTTTACACAAGTCACTAGAATGGAAAGCCTCATGCTTCTGCTGCATACAACAACAACTCATGCAGTATGAGACTGATTGGACTAAAGAAATTTCCAGTTAAACAAATTTTGATGTAGTCACTATTACATTGACAATTTGGTAGCATTTCTTACAGAAACCATTCTCATTTGTTTCTGGACCCTGTACTTTCTAAAGGGGATATAGCTGTAGCACGCAGACTGCCACAAGAGGTAGGTAGCGCAGCACAGCTGCTTCCCGGAACGGGAAATGAGGATGCCCCAAGTCTCTGAGGTCTGACTTACTTTTCTCACTTAATTCAAAATAAAAAGGATTAATTACTCAAGTGGCCCTTTCAGAGAGAGATGTGTCCAGATTCCTGATTCACTTCTTGCTGTTCTGCCTTTCCACCCTTGGTTTGCGTTGTGTTACTCCTCAGTTTTCATCACAAAGAAATGTTAAAGGTATTGCAGGCAGCTGAGCCCCTTCCTTCAAACCCCCCAAGACCTCTCCTCACTTTCCCCAGGTAGAAAAAAAAATGGACGGAGTTCTTCTGAAAAGAAAGGGTTAAAGAGATTTTTTTTTTTAAAAAAAAAAGATTAATAGATATTTGCCACAGAAACTTAATGGGAAGGAGCAGTGGTAAGCACTTTGGAATCGAGAAGGGAGAGTGGCACCAGTGGGTAGCAGGATGCTTTTCATAATTGTTTTAACATATCTCATTTAAAAGTAATTAAAGGGAAGTGCAGCACAAAGGAATTCCAGCCACTCCAGCTAGTAATTCAGCTTAATCAGAGGCCCAACTTAAATGCCTCTATTGAAATGCAGGTAGCATGGGGAATAAACAAGAGGAGTTACAAACGTGCATGCCCGCAGGCCTATGACCTTATTGGCATCATGGAGAGGTGGTGGGATGGCTCCTATGACTGGAGTGTTGGAATGGAAGGATACAGGCTCTTTAGGAAGGACAGGCAGGTGAGATGAGGAGAGTGTGTCGCCCTCTTTGTCAATGACCAGATGGAGTGCATAGAGCTCTGCCTGGGGATGGATGAGGAGCCAACCGAGAGCTTATGGGTCAGGATGAAATGGAGCACAGGGACAGGTGACAGTGGGGACCTGCTATAGGCCACCTGAGCAGGAAGACTCAGCAGATGAGGCCCTCTATAGACAGACAGGAGCAAGCCCTGGTCCTCATGGGGGACTTCAACCACCCCAATATC
>RSEF01000001.1:49502711-49518545 GCA_003993805.1 Himantopus leucocephalus
CTTTAAGGCCTCTTCCAACCCAAACCATTCTATGATTCTATGAATATGAATAGTCAGAATTCCTACTTCATATATTTTTCCAGGAGAACTCTCACAGCCTCAGATGCAATGCAATTGCATCTTTTCCTGGTTTATAGCAAAACCTGACATAGCATCAAAATTGATGAGCATTTGGTTCATCCATTATGAATCTTGTTTTCTTTCATATTCCTGATGGTGGCAGAGCCAGAGTAGATGGAGTGTATTGTGTGCTTCATAGGAGTGAAGCAGCTGGACAAGGATATGTAAGAGTCATCAGTGTAGTGAACTTTATGGCAGAAGTGAGTAACTGCTTGAAGATTTGCTGAAACCACAGGGAGAGCTAGGCTGCACCACCTGACTTCTTCCATCTTCTTATAAGCTTATGCAAATAAACCCAACAGAAATAAGATAGGTTGGACTACCTGCATTTAGACCCAGCAACACAGGCTATCAGATCCTATAGACACAAAACAGAGCACTCAGTAATAAGTCGTTCACATCAGGACTTTATGGAAGGTATAGCAGCAATGTTTAGCTGAGATTGTTGACTTGTAGCTGACAGGGCTATATTGCAAAGTTCTTGTAAGTTGTGTGACAGTCTCATTAGGACTGTGTTCTGTGCCTACTAATGAGCATAAAAAATTCTGGAAGTTCTAGTTTTGCAGAATGAGTGTTCTGAAAAAAGTAGTATTTTTAACTTTAGACATTGCTTGTGATTTCTTCCCTTGCAGCTGGATTATTTCTTATAATTAATGACTTATTTTAATTACAGAAAGCTCTTTTGCTTGTTAATTCTCAATTACAATATGTTCCTAGGTGTCACCGCAGGAGTTTTGCGAGAAGATGTGGATCAACAGTACTTATTTTTGGAATTATGAATGTGATGCACTTTCTGCTTATGTGGCTTTATGCAACAAGCACAACATCTGCATTAAATGGAGGACACCTGATTACTGTTGTAAGCAGATAGCCATATTCTATAGCCCAATGTGGCTTTCCACCGCTGCAGTGTTTACTGAGGACTTAAAAATACATTTATTTCTATTGTTATTGGAAGTACTATCTCATTCTGTCACAGCATTAGTAAATTGGGGTACAAGTTCTTAAGATGTATTGTTTTAGCCAAAGCGTCATGAATCAGATTTAATCTTGATTGAATGAGTTGCTTACCTAAAGTACTGTTAAAAAAACAAATGCATGCTTTCTGTGATACACTTGTTCTTACTACCTGTTTATCCAATCAAATGCTGAAAAAGGGTAACAGCAGCACTCAATGTCCTATTTTTATGACTTGCAGCATTGAGTTGTCCTGAGGGCAAGGAATACCAGCCTTGTGTGCAACCCTGTGAAGCCAAGACGTGCTTGAATAAATGGTTCTATGAAGATTCTCCCTGTTCCTATTTAAGGGAAGACTGTGTGTGTAAAAATGGCACTATTCTGCATAGAACAGACTCTGACCTCTGTATACCAGAAGAAAAATGTAGTAAGTGCAGCAGGACAGAGTGGTTTTGCTGATATGCTAATAGTAACTGCAGCTCAGTGTAAGCGATGTTTAAGTTCTGTGTCAGTCCCCAGTAAGTGTGAAACTGGTACAGGTCCCTTTAAAAAAGCCTAGCTTTATCTCAGGCTACAGCAGTTTGTGCTTTCAGTTCACATGGATTCAAGACCCAGTGCTGATGTTCTTCTGTTGGGGAAAAATGATGGTCATTCTTCTGTAGCTCCCATGCCTTCTCTCCCAGAGTATTCAGGAATAAATAGAATGGACAGGTTCTTTCCCTTGTAGTCAGTATTTATTTTCACCCATAGCAAAGCATTTATTCATTTGGGGTTTTTAAAGTCATCATCTTTTCTTGGATTCCTTGATCATAATGCTCCACAGCGCTCTTATTTTATGCAATAGTTTTATGCAATTCACAGTTGCTTGTAGGGAATCTGCGCTCTCTACTTGTTGAAGGGATATAATGTTTTTTCTCTCAGCATGTACAGATACCAAAGGACAACCCCGCTCTGCTGGGGAGATCTGGAATGGGTCCATGAGAGGCTGTTGCATGTATAACTGTTTAGAAAATGGAAGTGTTGTTGCTGTAGAACCCGAATGCAATGAGGATCCACCACCAGTCTGTGAAAGAGAAGGGGAAGTTATCGTCCATGTCATTGAAGAGAGAGCTTGCTGTCCAAAAAAAGTTTGTGGTATGTACCATATTTTTTCTCAGTAACAGAAGTATAAGGTAAGTGCTGACATTCACTGGCAGATGGGAATATTTAGACAGGGTTCACGGTAACATTTTTCAGAAGTGATTTTAAGTACTTGTGGCTGGTTGGGCCAGCAAAGCAGGCTTCATTCCTTTGTAAGAACTGACTCACTGAAATAATTTTTTTTTTTTTCTTAGAAGTCCACTAGTGAAACGAAACTTCTGTTAAAGAAAATGAATTTTTAAGCTCTTAGGTGGAATTTCAAAAGAAATTGATATATACTCGATGACAGAAGTGCCTTGGTAATTGGGCAGTCATCAGAGCCTGTTTGCTTTTCTTATTAGTGCTTTGGTGTCACAAGCAGTATTCTCTGATCTACTGCTGTTTCCCAGAAGCAGTATTCTGTGAGCTGATCACTGAATACTAATATTCTGTCTACCCGTGGTTGTTAGAAAAAAGGAATAAGCTTATTGCTCCTAAAATGTTACGGAAAAGATACTTATTTCTTCATAACATCTTCAAGGAAAACAAGAACAAATGGTCCAGCTAATACGGTGCTTTTGCTCATTGGTTAGCTACCTGTAACCAACACTGTATTGTCAATTTGTTTAGGGAATATTTTCACTGGGACATATTAGCTGGCTTTGTGTGTAGGAAGCAGAGCAAATAAATACTTGCTTTAAGAGGGATCTAACTGTGCTTGTACAGTGCCACATGAATGGAGCTATACCAGTCCCGGGTTGAGCTTGGAGGTCTACGTGATGGTATAGAGGGCACTTTAAGATGACTGCTCTTAGTTTGTGGATCTTGATACTAGATGGTATAAATATCTTGAGCTATAGCATTTGTACTTGTATCTGTTCAAATATGTCAAAATTGATTGGATTTTTATTCCACAGAATGTAACATGTCATTGTGTGACGCTGCTATTCCAACATGCAAACCCAATGAAAAATTAGTGGTAGGCTACCACCCCCTGTCCTGCTGTCCACAGTACCGATGTGGTAAGGGAAACACAAAAAAATAGTTACTGGGACATTTTTTTTATCACACTCTCCAATATTTTTTTGTGTTTGTCTTTTGTGTCACTTTTGATTTACAGTCAATTTGGGGTGTTTCGTTTTACTAAGGAGATGAAGAATATATTTTCTTTATCTTTTTAGTATTGTTTCTATGACTCGCTTTAAAATACTTCTATTTCATATCCTACAGAATGTGACCCTTCAGTTTGTTTCAATGCTTCCCAGCTGGACTGCAGAGAAGATCAATTTATTGTTGAAGCAAAACAGGAAGATCCCTGTTGTTTCTCTTACCTCTGTGGTAAGAAGCTTCTAATATTTTTACAGAAAACGAAGTTAAGTATTTAAGTAAATAGTTAAGTATTTACAGAAACAGTCTTTAGGTCTAAACCTAGTAACTTTAGCCAGGAATTCTTGGAGAGGTCGGTGGGACTTCACACAGGTCAGGTTGGCTGGAGCATTAATTATTCTTGGGTTTTTGGATCTTTTGTTTCCAATATAATTTTGAACATCATATTTTGTTATGCTTTTATATTTGAATGTCAATCCACAAAATCTCTGTTATCCAAGTAACAAACATAATACCACTGCTATATAGTCTATTAAATAGAATTCACAGGTGCTAACTTTTTGGTATTTAAACTTTGTAAATATCTGATTTTTTTGTTTTTAATTTAGTTTGTGAATCCTGTATTGAGCCTGTTCCCTTGTGTAATGAAGGGGAAATTCTCACTGTAGACCTTAATACCATACATTACTGTTGTCCTCATTACTACTGCGGTGAGTGTAACTGTTGTCAG
This sequence comes from Himantopus leucocephalus, assembly GCA_003993805.1. Lineage (NCBI taxonomy): Eukaryota > Metazoa > Chordata > Aves > Charadriiformes > Recurvirostridae > Himantopus > Himantopus leucocephalus. Next base: position 49,506,745 of record RSEF01000001.1, read on the forward strand.
TTCAATACATTACCAAATTTAGTAAAAGTTACGTCCTTGGAGTATAAATATACAATTGTTCATATATTAAAACACCTGTAATAAAACAGCTTCCATGTTGTTGTTCCTCTGTTGTACCATTCGTTAATGTTTAGGCCGTTTCTTTGCACTTTTAAATTTTAGGGGAAAGAGTAGGCCGCGGGTTTCAAATACTGCTGGGCTGACTACTGTTCAATGAGCAGCCAGAAGAAAAATATTTGCAGTGTAATGTAGTCACTTTGCTAGCCTTAGAAAACACAGAAATTGCGCTGTATGTTCTTAACTAATGTCTGCAAGTATTCCTGCATTAACTCTTGACCTGTTACAGTCTTTGGCTAGTTTAATTTAATTAAATTGTCTTTCAATAAGTTTAGAGCTTAGTGATTTTTACTTCAGGTGGTTCCCCATTTTGGTCTTTTCCTTTCCCTAGTACTTGCACCCAGGTGAAAGTTTCCGCAAAGGCTTTTGTCACTGTTTTTGCCAACTTCTAGCAGCTAGAAAGTTAGTATGTGGGTTTTTTTCAGAGTCCCAGTAAGCCTCCTCTGATCAGACAGGCAAGTATTCTCTCATTAGAGTGGTCCTAGCAGGGCAGTTGCTCCCTGTTATCTTACAGAAATGTGCTTTATAACAAAGCTGAGATGAAAAAAACCCATGTTTTTCCAAAAGCTGTGATTTTAGTTGTCTTTGGTACTGGTTATCAGCTTGAGTCATTCTGAAGCAGGAAGAAAATTAAATGACTTCTGTGTGATCTTTTCTGAAAATTTAAACTTGTTCTAAGGCAACTGAGAACACTTTTTAAAATCCTGCTTTATTTTTCAGTTCCAAACCTAATTGAGCTGCTTAAGAAACACAATAAAGAAATCATTATTTTTAGAATGTACAATAATTTTTAGGATTATTTTTATTTTTGGAATAGTTTATCAAGATAAATATAAGCTGGAAAAGTCAAAGGAAATTTGGAGTAAATTCTCATACCTGTCTTTTCCCCCCATTTAGTTTGCGATGAGAATCTTTGTTCGGAGCCCCCTATGAATTGCACAGATGACATGACACTTGTGAAGGAAAAAATACCTGGGCAGTGTTGTCCAGAATGGCACTGCGGTAATTATTGCTTTATTTCTTACTTACTGCTGTTAACAAAAGCTAACAATTAGCTAACTGACTAATATGCTTTTCTTGTTCTCTTCTCAGAATGTAGCTGTGAAAACACTACTATGCTGACCTGTAAATTGGTAAGCACTGTCTTTCCTTTATTTTTTTAGTAGTGTTCAGCCCTCTTACTCCTCCCTTTCCACTCTTTGTTTCAATTAGTTGTAAAGGGTGATGAGGCAGAACAGGGAGAGGCTGGGACTCTGCCTCCCAGTCTCCAGCTCAAGCATGTGACTCCATCAAGTGTCTGCACAGTGCTGTCAGCTATTCCCTGGGGAAATTTCACTTTGTATGTTTCAAGGCGTCAAAAGAAGAAAAGCAACTGTCATATTATTCTGTTCAGTGTTGACTCGAAACAATATGCTGGGAAGTTTTTCCACATAAACAATTTCTAATTGTTTTTAATAATTAATAAGGGATGAACATTATGATCATATCTATTACCTGGAGAAATGTGTTATTTTGTTAATAATTTATGTTTTTAATTAAAATGATTTAACATTGTTGAATTCAGCTGATATGAGAAGTCATAAATATTTTGCTCCTCACATACTTTCTTGTAATAGGGACTGTGATCTGGAAAATAATTATGAGTGAATGTTCAAACTCCCATTATTACCACTGTGACAGGGATATCTTCCCTAGCAAATGCCTGTAGCTTGTCCTTCTCTTCCCCTTACGTGAGGACTGCATAACGTAAAGTTTAAACAGGAGTTGCGAATTTGAATAGTTTTCACCAGTCTTCTGGAAGAAAATTCATAGAAGGCAGACTTTTGCCAATATATTTATTATTGAAATTACTTTGTATCTCAGGAAAAAATGCTGTTTAGCCACTCTGCTGTTTATATGCATTCCTAGAGAAAATGAAGTGCTTTGCTCCTGTTTAAAGAGATAAATACATTGAGTAACTCTGAATGTGCTACTGTTTCTTGAGTACATTGCATTTTTTCTTTTTTATGAAAGCAGGGGTGGAAGTGATGAAAGTAATATTTTACATTTTTAGAGAAAAACTGTTTAGCACTACACATAATTGTGCATGACTTTGCAAACTCTTTTATCTTTTTATACTAAGGGAGAAGTTAAAAAAATAGATAATAGCATATCCAGCACTTGTGGATGCACTCACTACATTTGTGGTAACTCTTTCATATTCCTATCTGTTTTGTTTTAGCTTATAGTAAAAAGGGCATGCAAAGAAAGCAGAAATAGGACCCTAATAACCTTCTCAAACGTAAACACCCTTTTATCTTGATTTTATGAGTGTCTACCTAGTTATGCAATTACGCTCTCTTTTCTGAATACGATGCTTTGTCTGCTAACCCATCCATTTTGTGTCTGTTCCGGTGGGGGGTGTAGGGGTGTTGTAAAACTGCCCATGTTTTCAGAGTCAGGTACGGTCTCTCTGGTGAGAGGCAGATAGGAAGCAGGTTGTGAACCTTAGCTGAGTGTGAGCAGTGCGACTGCTCCTAATCCACTCTCGAGCACAAATGAGATGACATCTCACACCAGAGCAACAGACCCGTCCAGCCAGCATGAGGGTAGGTGCCTAGACTTCAGATCAGACCTCTGCTCCCTTCCCTCACTCAGCTACCCCACATAGACTAAATTTCAGCTGCACTGTGCATGGAGGTGCTTGAGGTATGCTGCAATCCTGACTGCAGCCCAGGCTAAACTGCCTCCGGGAGTAAAGTACACACACACAGTACAACTTGAGCATATTACTGTCCCAACAGGTAATTGTAAACATACTAGCTTAATTGACAGAAAGGCTACACTTTGTGATGTGTAATTCATATAGTATACTTACCCCAATGTTAAATATTAAAATTCTTTAAAAATAAGAACAATAGATTTTATTTTTTTTTTTTACTTCCATAGTAGGAACAGTATCAATTTTAGGCAGTTCTGCATTTTGTAGCATTTTCTTAAGCTGAATTATACTGCCTCCTCCCCTCCCCCCATTTGGTAGATAAACCCACAAGCCAATCGGGTCTAAAAGTTAGAAAACTTTTGCAGAGCATAGGACTTTGCCCTACTTTTGTCTTCAGTGATTCTGATAATTTTCTTGATGATTATTTCTTTTCCCTCTCTGGTAACATCTATTTCTTTTGGTGTTAGAAAAGGATGATGTCTGTATCTTCCAAGAGGTCACAGTACTGAATCCTGGGCAGTNTCTGTATCTTCCAAGAGGTCACAATACTGAATCCTGGGCAGTCGGTGGTTCAGTACTTGGATGGAGACCTTTGTTACACTGTACAGTGTTTAGAAGAAAAAGATCAGATCACGGGATACAATGCCATGCATTTCACAATGGTGAACTGTTCCCAGCAATGTGAAGCTGTGAGTATTCTTAACATACAGGAATGATGCAATTTGTGAGCATAACTACACAAGTAGGATAAAAGTCGAAGTGAAGACTTTTGCCAGTCCTGTTTGCTCAGCAAGATCTTGAGAATTTAACAGTGATGATGTATATGTTGTGCCTGCAGGATTGAGAGGCAATTTCTAATAGCATACGTAAACATATCCATCCATCCGTAAACTGTTTCTCTTGGTATTTTTAGTTTCAGAAATTAATGAATTGTCATGTACTGTATGTTAAAAATACTTGGTTTTTTCTTTTTTTTTTTTTTTGCTTTCCTTTCTTTCCAGCATCAAATATATATGCCTTCCGCTAGTCACCATACTTGTTGTGGTACCTGCCAAAACGTGTCCTGCTCTTTTCATACTGAGAACGGAACACTAATTTTGTATGAGGTAAGTGCCTTTGGGCAGAGATAGAAAATAACTATAATGATACGATAAAGAGGTGTCTGACAGTCACTTCTTAGTTAACTCATGCTGTGAGTCTTGCTTCATATGTCCTTACTGCTGGTTACGCACTTAGGGACTATTTATGGCACATGATAGGAAAAAAGTGTGTTTATTTAAAGACCTGCCATTTCACACAAGGCGAATACCTTATTTCATTTTATTGGTCGTAATATTTTCTACAAAGATATGTGAATGTCATCATTTACTTCAGGCTGGATATGTTCTAAGTGAAGGGTAGGGATCAAATTGTAACTCTAAGTCATATACTGTGATTTAAATGAGTTGGGCATTTCTGAGTCCACATCAGGACTCCTATGTCCTCCTCTTCCCAGGACCACTCTTCTCCCCATTCTGGTTTCTACAGAAGGGAACCGTGCAAACTGAAGCACTGGGGTTCAGGATCCTGACGGTGCGTTCCAGCATCCACATACAAGGAAATTTAGATGTGGCTATGACTTAGTTCATGCTTTCCATCGCTTCTGGAGCAAAAGAAACTATCGGACTATTTTCCCTGATGCAGAGCCCTTTTGCTCTGCACCAGGACACCCACACTGAGCAGCATGCTGGAGAGTAGAGCCATGGCTGCAGGGAGGAGTAGCCACTGGTGGTCAGTAGATGGGCTTTCCTTTTGCTGCCTATGGGTGGTTTGCAACAAACTTTCAACTCCAGTAGGTACTACAGCATGAGGGCACCACTTTTACAGACATTTGGAGTTGGAGATAAAGACGAAGTATTTTGTCTTTCCTGACAATGGTTTTGTTTTATATATTCAGGAAGGAAGCACCTGGAGCTCCAACTGCACCAACTACAGATGTGCAAAGACTGCGGCAGGGGCCATCATACTGGGATCAAGTGTTGTCTGTCCCCCTTTTAATGACACTGAGTGTACAAAGGTTTGTACTTTGGGTGAGGTAAGTGACAATAACTGATCTGGAATTTGGCTTACACTTGACAACGCATGCGTACCTCATGAACTTCCCTTAAACTAATAAAGTGGTAAGTAAAAGCATGTAACCAAACAATTTACAGTCTTGTTTTCTTTGTTTCTGTTTCCTTTTTGACTGAAAAATATCTATGATGAGTATGAAAGTTTGTTTTGGGTCTTAATGATGACTGCACTTAAATTATTGTGGAACTGGAGTCATGCTTGACATACCACTATACAAAGTGCTAATCACTATGTCTCACTTTAGTTTGCAATAACACTTTGCCAAGTTTGTAGTACACATACATACACTAAATAAATTGGATCAAGCAATCTAGAAATGCTGCATATAAAAGTGAGCTATATTAAAAATTCCTTAAGCTGTTGCAAAGATTAGAAAGATGACAGAGTATATATAAACTTTATTATCTCTTAAACTAAACTTTTTATAACATAAAAAAAATATCTGTCATACATGAAAGGATAACTACCTAGATCATATATCTGAAAATGTAAATTTGGCATATCCATATAAACTGGTCTGAAGAATGTGGATGTTTCACGTACATTACATATTTGTTTACAATTTTAACTTTTAATTTAATACTTCTCTAGCTTTATAATACTTCTTATAATTCTAGTTCTTGCACTTGCAGTACACCATACATTTAATATAAACTACAAATAGTAATAAAATAAATGTACATGTAGAGAGGGTAAGTACCAGTGCTGCCTTGACTACAGCTTATAAATTTAGCACAAGTCCTACTTATCCATTGCATTTGTTTAAAAAAGTCCTTTTTTCTTCCAATCCTCAAGAAGGCATTCTATCTAAAATCCAAGCCTCTTCTACTTTGACTTTATGCTTGAGTTTCTTCCTTGGAACCCCTTTGTCACCATCTATTAGGATTTTCCCTTCGTAATAATGGTTAAGACTTTAAAGAACAGAGCCCTAAAATTAACTTCCTGACTCAGTCTGACCTGTTTTTCAGAGATGCTGACCATAGACTTGAGCCAGTAGCCAAGGAGAAAGCTCTTCTGACAGGCAGCTCAGGATAATTTAGGAATACGGATTTAAGAGGCTGAGTTTAAGTGCTCATTTAAGAAGTTCTTGAACAACTTTTTCAGTAATTTTTCTGAAATGAGATAAAAAATGCATGCTAGCATGAAAAGATGGATGTTTAAAATGTTTTTTGTCTCTTGTTTTAAGAGTGCTGTTTATGGTCAGTTGTCTGCTTGGCCAGTTGTTCTGGGCTATGCACTAAAAATGCGGGCATTTGTTTCTAGCTTGCACCCATTCTGACAGATTCTAACAGATTCTGACAGTCTCTCTCTCTCTCCCTCTCATGCTCTCTTTAATTTCAAAAGGATATTTCGTTCACTTTGATATATTTTTACTTTCTAGCTAACATGCAGCTTTAGAATAAAAGAATAAGAGACTATAATTGTTTCAGAAAAAGAATTGAGTGCGAAATTGGTTCTGAATTTCTGCAGTTAATGTTCTCTTTCAAAAGTGTGTGTATATATATGCATACATATTTAATCCTGTAAAGAGCTACTTATTAGGTATTAGTTTTCTCCTTGGCACATGAACAGTATAAATCCTTTTTTACATCATCAGCAAAGCTGCATACATTAATTTTTTAAACTACCCTAATAAATCTTAGTGGTGGGAAAAGAGATGGTAGTGGATGATATAAAAAGATGCTCATAGAAACTAAGTGACTTATTCAAAGAAGACCAGATCAGATAAGCAGTGATGAGTTCATTTTCAATGTTAAAGGCTGTAAAGAGTTTGTGAAGCAAACCTTCAGCTGATACATATCTGTATTCTCTTGATTTCAGTAATACTATCTTTTATTAGTTGGACATCTGTAAAACATGAAATGTCTTGAGATACAATCCACCTTTGCATTGGGCACAGTCTTTTTTGATATATTCTCCTTTTATCTTCCTAGAATGGAGGAATTGTGCAGACGTATAATGATGGCTGCTGCAAGACCTGTAAGTGATAAAGGCTGCAATATGTGCTAGTTTGGCTTTGGTTTTGGAGGGCTGTGTTTTTTAACCTCAGTTGCTGGGACATAAAGAACGAAAAAGCATGCAGTCCCCCCACAAATCACATAAAATTGTTATAGTTACCTAACTACTCCTATTAAAAGGTCTTGCTTCATTTGGCTGCTGACTTGGTGATTTTTAACATTATTGTTCTGGAGTATAACCAAATCTCTCCAAATATAACCTGTGGAAGATGACAAGTTATCTCAATTAAAATAATGAAAACATTCTCTTTATTGCTAAGCTGACTCTAAAACATTGCCTATATGATTTTCACCATAAAAGATAAGGATTTTCACCCCTAAAATGATTCCTAATTCGATGATGTTTTGAAATATATCTCCAAAGTTTCCAATTTATTCTGTATCAGTCGTATGTATTTTCTAGGGACAAAATACTGGAATTATTATTTTTTTAATCCCCAATGAGGAAAAGTTATAGTAATATTGTTGTTAGCAACCCTTATATAAAATTGACTTTTTAATATCTGGGAATTCATTCCCATTTTCTGAGTGTGTAACTTTAAAATATGATGAATTGTGACACAAGCTTATATAAAGGTTTCATAAGTTATGCAGTTTTAAAAGTAGATTGAGAACAAACTGATTTTCTCTGCAGTTTTGAGTAGGAAAGGTTTTATTATGAAGGTATATAATGATATATACACAGAAAAATAAAACACTGTTGTGTGAAACTAATTGTGTAGAGCAAGAAGGTGCTGAATGCCACAGAAAATCCTCCCCCCTCTTTTTTGTGTTCAAAATCAGAGTTAAAATATATAAGCAAATTAGCCTTTGGAATTTTTTTTATTACTTAATAATATTGAATAAGAAGTCACAGACTTATTGCCATATATTGCACAGTTACTAAATAAAACTCAGAAGTGAATTGTATTGTAAATAACTTTGCAATATAAGGGGCAATATTCATATTTATCAAACACAGAACAATACTCAAGTTTCCAAGTTATGCAAAGCTTTGAAAGTGAACTGCAAGTATTGTTGTTCTATCATAGTCAAAACACAGAAAATAAAAGCTATTTTAATACAACAGAATACTTTTTTAAAAATGAGAATCAGCAGAGAAAAGTAACACACCAGAATTGTGCTAAAATCTTATTAATCAACATTCTTTCTCTAATGAGATAAGCTACGTTGAAAAATATTTAACTAAACCCCCTCGAATTAGGTTGGCGTTATTTAGAAAATTAGTCTAAAGAATTAATGGCTATTGGTTTTCTGTTGACCAGGAAGATTTATAATTTTGGCCATATTCTGTGGCCTCGGGAAAGGCATTGTTATACTTCAGAAATAACTTGCTGAGGTGGCTGCTAAAAGACCAGATATAATTCATACAATTATATGCTATTTTTATTTTTATTTTGCTTTATTTTTAACTAAAAGCATGTGCCCTGTGGTGAAGCAGTTAAAAAGAGTACTTATAAATAGAGCTTGTAACACCTTGGGGTTTTAATGGGAACAAATAATCTTTCCGAAAGAGCTTGATTCAATGCATGCAAAGTGAGTGCATATATTTAATTCTTACCTTGCCATAGAGAGTTTCATTGCAAAAGTTTGGTTTACAAGGAAGCATCATTCCAGTTTTGTGTTAACCGGGAGAATAATAAAGTTTAGGCCATCTTTAGTGAGACCTGAAGCAGCTGCAGACTTTCTAAATTTGGAAGACTAACAAGGAAAGCTCATCATCTTTTGCTAAAAGAAAAATTGCAGTTGGCAGTGTAAGAATTAATGAAATGTCATTTATATAAAAATGTTTTTATTTCATGAGAAACTTATATTCCTGATGATTCTGCCAGGTTCTGGATTGGGTCTATTACCCTTTGCCATTAGTCCAGTAGTGCCTACTGATAGTATTAATTGTGAACCAGGTATTATTTTTAATAATGTATTTTCTTTTCTTAATAATAGTGTGAGCACTGCTTGATATATGCGTATAGCTATCATCACCATTAAATGCTACCATGCAGTTATGGGTGCTGGGCCTGATACTGAGAGGTGCTGATCCCCTGGTGGCCTCCCAGACGGTGTTTTTCTAAAACCTGGTTAAGGTTCACTGCTCAGCACCTGTCAGAATTAGGTTCATCCATTTATGGTATATACTACTGATGGTTCTTCCTCCTGTTCATTTCTGAAATCAGTTTTATTACATAAACTTACTGTACAGGGTAGCTATAATAAGAAATGTTACTTCAAGAAATGCCATCATCCTGACTACTGTTACCAAGAGATTCTAAATCTGATCACAGGTCTCTGAATTTAATGACTGCACTGTTTTTGCCTTAATATAGAGCAAGAGTGTGCATTACTGCCCAGTCTCACCTTTGCAGATATGGATTTATGCTGTATTTCTTCTTTGTCACAAATAACATGTTTTACAAAGTTATGAAAATGTTGGGGGTGGGGGGAAACATACAATTACAATCATGCATTAATAAATACTCTTTACACCACAAATTACAGAATGTTACAGAACTGTTGCATTATGATTATAATTATTTGCTTTTAAGGATAGGTAAGTCACTGAAACTCCTTACTCAAATAAGGAGTGAGTAAAAAAAATCACACCCGATACTGAATACAGATCTTCGTGACAGTTGAAGATGGGAGAGAGAAAAGTATAGCAGTAGAGTTTTCATTAGACATCAGCATCTTATACTCTGAAATGTCATATATCTCTCTATATGACTTGTAGAAGTACAAAGATTGCATTGTCCACACATATTCATGCTGGCAAGCGCTTTCTGATGGAAATACCAGATGACTTATTTTTCTTAAGAGTTGCTGAGGAAGGAAAACCAAGATGCTGTAGGCTATAACAGCTTCGATCGTACAGTTCAGTAAGAGAATCTTGTTTGATCCTGCAATGTGCAGATTAAAATCTAGCTGCACTCTGGGGCCAGGCTAATTTTTAGATACCCACTGGAACTATGGCTGCAGAATATCTTGGTTACTCAGAGCTCATCTATCTTATAAAAGCGCTCACAAGCTGCTGGGGGACAGAAAAATTCTTCTTTTTGTGTACACCCAACCACGAAGGCGTGTGCTGAAGGTGGAGAACCTCTGCTGAATGGTGCTTATTATTATGTATGCTGGATGTCCAGAATGGTTGCATAGCAAAAACAATAGATGATTTTGATGCGTAATGAAATTGGAGATCTAAATAACTGCTGTTACACAGATAGTAATAACAAACAGTCTGATATGGACTGCCGCATGAAAGACTGTACGTTTAATTTTTTCAGTATTATATTATGATTTTTGTTATGTTAAAAATAGCTTTGCGCTGTACAGCTTTGTTTGTAAAATAAACCAAAAAAACCTATCAATATCTCCCAGAATGTACTTAAAAATGCAGTATTTCCCTAGTCCTAGACCCATATGCTGACTCAGTGCTACATGCTTCAGTTCTGGTGGTAAAAACTGCACCATATTTAGCAAATATATGCATCCCTCTCTTTCAGAGCTTCCTTGAGGGACATCTTTCTCAAAACTATACTGAAATTATATAGTACTATTTAAAATCTAAACATTCGAAATAGCATCAAGGTTGTAATCACATTCACAGCTTTACCTTCTCAAATGTTAAGTTCTGAAAAATTTCTAAAATGCAGAATCAAAATCTTATTTACATTCAGTATTCCTATTAAAACAGAATGAATTCTAATACTATTCAAAATCACTTGAGACATCTTTTTTTATAATTGCTTTTATTTGTCTTGCCATACGTGCAATTTAAAATCATATTAATATTCTAATATTTATAAAATCTGTATAGCTTAACGGGCCACTTAATGCCTCATACGTGCCAGCTATAAAATCAGTAATACTGTAAAGGAAGTGTTTATTAATATAGGAGATTTTTTTTCTAAACCATTATTTAAATATGGAATTAATAATTTCAGTGTGTACATTAATGAAAACAAAGTTTGATTATTAACATTATTTTCATATTTTCACTTTTTTAGTAGCAAATACAGTACAAAAAGCGTACTGATTCAGTATGCATTTTCTGTATTTTATCAGGCAAGAAGGAAGAAAGGATTTGCCAGAAAATGACAATCAGGACAACCATAAGAAAAAATGACTGTATAAGCCAAAGCCCGGTAAGCATAAAAGACCTGTGTTTCATGCTCGGCCTATGGCGCACCACATCAAGTATTAAGAAGTGGGTTATAGCTATCAGCAAGCAACAAAAAATGCTGCTATCTTTTCAAAAGCAGACCTTTGACCCTAGGAATGTTATCCTACTTGTAAATGGAGTAAAAGTAGCTGTTTCTATGGCTGAAAGACTGAGCCCTCCTACCTGGAAAAACATCTGGCTTCAAATGAAAAGTACACAGCATAATTGCTTGTAACTAACAAAGGCACTCAACTCTTCACCATGAAATAACACCCCACTCTAAAACAGGAGTAGGAATGCTTCCACTTAGGATGTGATGGAAACATCGCCGCATTCCTCTTTGAAGACCTTTACTCTCTGGGTGTCTTCTCCTCCACATAGCATATGTCTCGATATCATAAATTCATGATCCCATTTATTTATGGGTCTGCTTAAGACATGTTATTTCTCAGCTTTGGTGTAGCCCCATCTATAAAATGCAAGACATGTCTTAGCAGCAAACATGCTTCTCATGTAGCACTTAAAGGAGAAGCAATCAGCGCAATATCTCGACACTTCCAAAAGGTCTCTGGTTAGATGCTGTTGAAGAACCTAAACAGTCATAAGGAAAGAGGCAAAATATCATCACAGATTGAAAGCTGAGCAGGTTAATTTCCATCCTATTTATTTTTAGAAGAAGGGTTGGTAATGAGGGAGT
>RSEF01000001.1:49525199-49541532 GCA_003993805.1 Himantopus leucocephalus
CTAAAGGGTATTTACATCCATGAATCTATTATATGTATTCAATAGAGTATTTAAGTGGATTTTGTGCTGTGAGACTGGCCTGCTAAGGGACTTTGTTAATAAGTGCGGAAAATGCTTTTTAACTGTGTTTCTATGGCATTCAACCCCTGAGAAATGAAGTCTAAAACCACTTTCAGTGATACATGCAGGAACTGAGTCTCTGTGTACATGTATACTCACCAAATGAATTGCAGTGAGGCATGAAGGATATTTTAGGATCCAGTGCTGCAAGGTATTGAGCTGTGCTAATTCCCTGGAAAGCTGAGTAGGGGAATGCTTCCGTGGAGAACTCTTGGGCTTTTGAACTTGCATTATTCAAAGCCACACCTCCTGTTCCCCCATGCAAACACATATTACATGGAGTGCAGCTAAAGAAAACACAGTGGGCATTATTTTACAGGCTAGCTAAACAAAACAGCATTGTGGACAAACGAAGAAGAACAGTTAACCTTTATGCTGAGCATAGCAAGTACTCTCTGAGACATAACTTATCAATCACATTCATTAGTTTATAGGGTTGATGTTATTAGTAATGGATTAGATTGTTAGCATCTAACAAAGGCAAAGCAAAGATATGTTTTGCCCATCAGTGGGTTGGTAAATATTTCAATACAGAGATGGTGAACACCCTAGGGCAAAGCCGAACTGCAGGTGTTGAGAATCTCCTGGATGAGCCTTCCATCACCAGCTGTTAGGCATTTTAAAGGCATTACTTCATTTTTCACTAACCCCAAAACAAAATGTAGCTGGCACTGGAAGGCGTGTTAGCTTTGCATCACTGAGAATTAAAAAAAGAGAAAAATTATTGTTTTGTTCGGACCAAAATGAATGTTGTGGAGCCTGTTTAAGCCAAGCTTCAATTATCTCAAAAATGGGAATTTAAATGTTTCTACCAGTGCAATGTCAGGATACTGCAGGCATTAAATGATATTCATTAGGGACTTGGTTTCAGTCGTATAGAACAGCATAAACAAAGATGGGCACGTTCCAGATGTTAGATGTAGCGATTTAAAAGGGAAAGGGTTCCCATCCCCATTTTTTTTAAGACTACTTTCCTAATATAATGAAGTAATTTCAGGGAGTAGGATTATAAATCAGCTACAAAGCTGGCCTTGTTGCTTAGACATGTGCAGAATATAAATATTGAAAGGCTTTAGAGAACAGATGGTCAGAGATTTCAGAAATGATAAACATCAGCTTTCTGCTTTGGACTGGTCAGTGTTAGGCCTAGAGGTCACATTCAAGCTGCTCTGAGTTTTTCTGCAATATTTGGATCTAGCATGACTCTTCCATCTCATAGGGCTTCCTGTAAGGATCCATCCTTGGTCATTCAGCAATCCAACAGAATGCCACGACTATCTCGTTACAGGAAAGGGTTGCTGCAGAGGGCTCTGGCACATCACTAGCAAAGGAATGAGACAGTTGTACGGAGATAAATTTTGCTTACTTTGGGCCTTTGTTTCTACCTGGACTGCAGGGACTTGCTTATCTTGACTGTTGGCATCACTGTGTCAATGATAGATCACACTTGATTACAACCNAGAAGATTTAAGTCTGCTGTCTCAGGAACAGAAATATCAGGCAGTTGACCCTTTATTTTCCTTTTTTTTTTTTTTTTTTTTTTTTTTGTCGTGACTGATGTTTGGGGATCAAGAAACACTGAATGAATCCAAAAGGATTTTTTGGGTGCAGACGTACTTAAAATTTGTCAAGAGAGATCATCAATAGTGGAGGATGATTCAAAGGAAGCAAATTCTTCAGAACTATTTCCTGTTCTTTTACTCCTCTTCAAACACAATGGAGATGCAGCTTTAGCCAACTGCTGTAACATTTGAGACTGTCAGACTTTGGGATGTATCAAGAAACATGAATTATACTGCTGTCTTCACATAGCTTATGGGAAGCAAAGAATGTCTATGTGAACTGCTATGTATTTCACCCTGTCAGCAGACCAACAAGGTTCCAAAAGTTTGGGACTGGTTGGGGAAAAGTTGAGCAAAGACTTAAGAAACTGAATGGATGAGAACTTTGGAAGTGAAGGGATCACTCAGTGTTCATTCTGAAAGGATCTGAGTAATGCTGAAGTCTCCCAGAGAAAAGAATCTTGTGAGCTGTTACAGCAAAAATTGCAAGGAAATACTTGTGGAACTTTCTGTAATTATCTTTGTGGTGCCTATTAGCAACACACATATGTTCACAATCTCAGGCAACAGCAGACTGATTTGGTATATGCACCTTTAAAGCATATTTCATGTTTGTAGCCTTTTAGGACTGGATGATGTCATCTTACATGCAGCTTGTGACAGCAGCTACCTGAATTGGTGTGTTTTCTTTCATGCTCTGATCTGTTTTCCACAGGCAAGAGAGATCCATCATAATTAGAAATTTGAGTCACTGCTCTCACTAACCACTCACAGGATTAGAAAAGACAGCAACAAAGACATCAATTATTTAACCATAATTTACCTTATTCTGTCCGGAATAGCTAACTACAAAGAAAATGCCATTTATTTTTCAGTAACACACAGAATAATTTATGCATTGCATTTGAAGTATGTGAACGGCAGTGATAAGTTAACATAAATATTCAGCATTTGAGGAGCCAGGAATCCCAGCAAAGGAACAAATTCTTTGTCCTTACCTTTCACTGCCTGTAATCAGTTCTCCTTGCTGGGTGACTACTGCTATTCTTGGTGATTGGCAGAGCAGGCTATGAGGCTGACTGTCAGCAAAATGACGCGAATTATATTATCACCTCACCCTTTCTTACAGACCCCTTCATCATTTATATCTTAGTTTTGGATGTTGTTATTAGGCCTGATGTTTTTCTCTTCTCCAGATCCTGAAAAAAAGGGTAGTTGTTACTTTGGCGCATTGTATAACAATGTCTTCCCCCTTAATATAGGGATATATATAAAAATTTCTTTAAAATATATTTATATAAGTAATAAAAGTTATTTCTGTAAGCTTGAAAATGGCTGCTATACTTTTTTTCCTTTTAATCTGTGATGGTGCACTGCTGCAATTTATCTTTCTTCCAGCCATTCACCGCTTTGCAATCTCAAACTGTCTCAATCTGTTCCCAATCTGTTGCATCTGAATTACAGAATTGGTGCTTGAAGTACCACCAACTTGTTACACTCAAAATCTTCTCATGGGAAAAAGGGAGGACCTCACAGGCAAAGCCAAAAAGAATTTATTGTTAATCTAATTGAAGTCTTAACAGTCTAATCAGCAAGGTATCGGCATCCCAGGTCTTTTCACAGGATGAATACGATGCTGACGTTAATGGCTTTTCTCCTCACTCCTGAGCTCATTTTCATGTTTGCTAACACACACTACACCTTGCTTTTTTTTCATTAATCTGCAATGTGGCATCATATCTTGGTTTGCAGTATATATTGTGGTTTACATATGCTGGATATACATAAGTTTTGTTAAGCCTAATGCTGGTTTTGCACAGCTCTCAAGGTGCTGTATAACCAGTAGGTGACTGCTGGTGAGTTGTTTATAGCCCTCTGGCCTCCAGTATCATCCTGTGCCCACACTTCCAAGTCCCTGCTGCCATCTCATGCTTGTACTCCTCCATATGACGTATTGTAATATAAAAAGTAGTTTACCCCCGACAATAACTATTTGTTATTGTCATCTGTTAGTTACAGAAATATATGAGTATTTCACCACACAATTGTACAATTGTTGCACAAGGGGAGGTTTAGATTGGATATTAGGAAAAATTTCTTCACCAAAAGAGTTGTCAGGTATTGGAACAGGCTGCCCAGGGAAGTGGTTGAGTCACCATCCCTGGAGGTATTTAAAAGATGTGTAGATGTGGTGCTTAGGGACATGGTTTAGTGGTGGACTTGGCAGTGTTAGGTTTACAGTTGGACTTGATGATCTTAAGGGTCTTTTCCAACCTAAATGAGTCTAAAAGACTAAAAGAATAGTAGTCACCTGGTTGTTCTATACTTGCTGTTACAGCTAAACAAACTAAAACATGGCTCCAGTCAGTCTGGGACAAGACCAAAGCCTCACAAGACCTGAGGTCTGTGTCAGTAGATTAGAATGATGACTGTGGTCTATAAGCAGGGGGAATCCCATATTGCATGGACTACAAGGCTGCAGATCTGCTCCCAGAAGTTGAGAACAGAGCCACAAGGAAATCATACGCTACTCTAGGAAGGTAAAAATGGCATCTGGGCATCAAGAAATGCTTAAAGTCCCAGCTCTGTTAAACCTTTCAGGTGCCCATGTTATCCTGAACATGGCTATATAAGTGCTGATGCTGCCTCACTGCTCAGAACACGTCTGAGACCTGAAAGGGATCTCAGATCAGGTGTGGGTCAACCTCTCACTTTCTCAGCTCCAGTTCTACACACGTGTTTTGAGAATATCTACCATACTGGGTGTCAAGCCAAAGACAGTTTAGGATGTGGGGAGGACTGACAGGATAGCTCTCTCTATATGCTACAGGATTGCATATGTGTACCTGATACCTGCATGATTTTAAGTCCCATTTTATCTGCCATTTGTAAATGTCTTCCCTGATTTTAGAAGCCTTTTACAACAAAGATCACAGCTGTTCTAAAATGCCGGTATCATAAAATAACTGGATGTCTTGCACAGTGTATTGGGGTATTATTTCATAGAGTAAGGTGGATCTTGCATTGAACTAGAAGTTCAATGGTACATTGGTTGTGGTTGTGCAGGTTAATGTGTTCTTTCTCAAGTGGTAAAGTGAAGTGCAGAAGACTGGAATTGGTTCTAATTTTCTTCCAAATGTCATTTTTTCATTAATATATATACTTATAAAAATTAATAACATGTTGTTAGTATTGAGCTATTTCATTTTTACTGCTTGAAAACTTTTTTTCAGCTTTCAATATTACTTACTTTTAGGATCAAAGTTACTGCTTTTCCTTTTATTGTCAATTCTGCCAATAGAAGCTTAGTAGCTTTACCTTTTCTGTATTCATTGAGTATAGGTCCTTCTAAGTCCTGAATTGCAATTCAGTTCTTGTTATGAGGGAGCAAAATGTCATCTCCTTTTTGGTCCTATTTATATTATTTCCTCATAACAAGTAGTTGTATTAATTATTGTGCTGTTTTTAATCTTGGGTATTTCAGATGAATGCTTCGTTGAACTATTCCATTACCAAAGTATTTAATTTTTAAAAGTGAAGGAACTTGTAATATGAAACCTCTGTATACTGTCTCTGTTTAACATTCAGATCCTGCCTGATCATTTCCTGGCAGAATTTATTATAATATTAAAAATGAGTGGTTTTTAAAGTTATTTTATTAATATAATCAAAGCAAAGTAGCAAACATCTGAAGAAAACCTTTTGATAACAGGGAATTTTCCTATAAAAGGATGAGTCCTATGTACATTTGCATGGCCCTGAAATCAATATGAATAAATTGCTAGTAAGCTTGTCTCTTGAATATATCCAAATTTTGTGTTGTATCAAAAATGTACCTCATATAGAACTGATGTAATAAAAACCATCAGTTCACCACAGACAGATTGATGCAGTATGTATTTAAGCATAAACTACTGACAGATGTAATCTGAAATATATAAAATTCTAATTTTACTCATTGCTGTATTTACTGACACGTAGCTGATAAAGTTTTATCTCAGTGATCTCAATGTGATAAAAATCAGCAAAGCATTATTGAGAGTTCTGAAGGTACCTGTCAGCTTGAGTGTTTTCAGATGGCAGGAGGATATTGAAAGCCTTATACATCATTTGAGGATGGTACATATCAGGACCATTTGCCTGGGCAGTTATTAAATGACATAGATGCCTGACAGCAGTCTTCAAAGAAAAAAGACACCTTGTTATTTGCTTTTCAGATCACTTACTTCCTGAGAATTGCATAACACTCACAGGGCTTCCTTTGGTGGTTGTTTGTGGAAAGGGTTAAGCTTTCTTTGTACACAAGACATAGATTATTTTACTTGTTTGTTTACATGTTAATCTTGCAACCCTTTTTAAATTGCGTCCAAGAATTACTAAGACCTCTGCTGGGCTATGCAAGTGTGAAAGAGAAGATATTAAAACTCAAGTAAGTCTATGATTTTCTGGATCAGTAGAAAAAAGATCCTACAGGACTTGCAGAGACCATTCCTTGAAGTTCAAGAAGCATGGTTAAAGAGAAACAGCTGCTGGAGAATGTATATACCTGAAGATGATTTAAGTAGTCACTGGCATGAATCTTCTCTAAAATTAAGAAATCCAAGAGGCAAATGTCAGGAAAAATGTCTTTACAGAAGGAGAGACAAGGGAAATGATATGCATGGTTGGCATGAGCACTGGGTAAGAAAATAAAATTACTTCTCCAGATAGGAAGAGAATTACAAGGACCATAGCTGTCTGTCAGACGAGAACCTAATAGCAGCATAAATGAAAGTTCCAACAGTGAAAAGTATAGTGTTGAATTATTCAATAAAGACTTAAACCCTATGGTAACATGGAGCAAGCTGAGACTGCATAAAATGATACTAAATTCAGCATAACTGATGTCTTCTGAATATCTTTTTCCTGTGTGAAATACAGATGTGTTTGTATGCATGTAATAGGTGAATAGACCACACAGGCTGTAATTGCTGTCAGTGTATCTCGTACAGTAATTGAAAAAAAAAATTAGAAATACTGGTCCTGAGACCTGGAAGTACCAAAACAACTTCTTATTTATGTCACTTCTGCTCTGCAGAAAGTGCTGGTGTATGTTTGAAGTGTGAAGTACTGTATAGTGGCACATTTGTCCTCTACCCAGTACTGGTGAGGCCACACCTGGAGTACTGTGTCCAGTTCTGGGCTCCACAGTATAAGAGATACATGGACATACTGGAGAGAGTCCAGTGAAGGGCCACTAAGCTGATTAATGGACTAGAGCATCTCTCCTATGAGGGAAAGGCTGAGGCTGTTCAGCCTGGGGAAAAGGTGGCTCACGGGGATGGTGTAAAGAAGATAGAGTGGGGTCTCTCCAGTGGTGCCTGGTGACAGGATCAAAGGCAAACTGAAACACAGGAGGTTCCCTCTGAACATCAGGAAACACTTTTTTACTGTAAGGGTGATGGAGCACTGGCACAGCTTGCCCAGCGAGGTTGTGGAGCCTCCCTCCTCGGAGATATTCAAAAGTTGCCTGAACACGGTCCTGGGCAACCAGCTCTAGGTGGCCCTGCTTGAGCAGGGGAATTGAACCAGATGCCCACCAGAGGTCCCTTCCAACCTCAACCAGCCTGTTATTCTAACAGTTAAGCATAGCTATAGGTGCATATCTGTTCATGAATTTACATATATTCCCCTGCAGAGTATGTTAATAGTACTGCTAATGCTGATTTGCAAAACTAGTCAGTTTTGCACTTTGAAGGCACAAAGGGCATTCAAAAGAAGACTTCACAATTGGTAGTCATGAATTATGAAGAGGATGCAGTGTAATTTAATACATACACTAGAAGTGTCTTGAAGGACATTTATATGTGATTACATGACAGCAAGTAAGAGGAGAGATGGCTGATTTTTTTTAAACTATCTAAACAAGGCAAACCAGGAAATTATATTAGAAGATGAGAATAAAATAATTGCATTAGAAGAAATCCATTTGAAGAAAAAATATTATTCATACAGCCAACTGCCTCACTGATTTGTCATCTAACCTTTAAATAATGAGATTATGGTATATTCAGCAATGGGCTTCTGAAGTCCATAAGGCCTTCAGAAACCATGGTAATTTTCCTGAACTGTGAAAGAGACACACCTACCTGTCTTAATTATTAAAAGGCATTTGAATGTCTAATCTGTCTTGCATTGTGCTGAGATTTCACTCTTCTGGAGTGGCAAAGTGTGAAAATTAATGGTGTTTTGGAAGAGGTTGGTCTGGTAACTCAACTAAATGCTCTCAGCTTCTGGTAATAGGCCGAGCCTGATCCCAAAGGCGGCATTTCAATCTTTTGATTAGCAGAGCTTGAGAGCACTTCTTGGCTGGCAAATTAAGTCACCATGGAGCAAACTTCGCATTCTGACTCATAAATGCTCTTTGCAAATATCATTAACAGGCTTTGGAATAAATCCTGCCTTCATTTTTTTGTTGTGTTTTTTTAACCCCAGAAAGAATTTACCATAGCAAGACTTTTTGTATGCAATATCAGGTGTTTGATGTGATTGTAATTTCTTATGAGACGCAGCTATCATGCTATATCCGGTCAGCTTTTTTGAATAAATTTCTAAATTTAGAAAAACTGTGTCCACTAGAAATGTTAGTTTTCAATGTCTTTTTTCATTTATGGCACAGGACAACTGCAAACCTGCTGACCTGAGCACTACAGGGAGACCTGAATACTGCACAGGAGACCTGTGCCATGGGCAACACTATTTATGGCACATACTAAGTTTAGAAACCTAACAGTGTCAAACACAATCAAACTATATAATGAACACAATTAAAGGTGAATGCTATAGGACTGACAGATTGGTAGTGTTAATTAAATACATGCAGATTCCTGCCTGCTTCATTATGTTCTATACAACTGTTAAGTCATATAGAAAAATGCAATACTGTTTAAAAGGACTTCTCATCATCACAAATCCAAGGATAACCTTTCAAATTCTGGGAAATAGAGAATGAAGCAGTAGTATAGATAAACACCATAATTAATATTTATTTAAAGGAGAAAGAGTAAAGTAGTACATGAAAAAAGCTACTCCTGAAAATAAAGCACTAGTTTTGTGCTAGCAGTTATGAATTCCATTAATTTCCTGTCAGGATTTTATTTTTGTAGTAGTCATTTTTACTTATGAGTGGGTGGCTCTTCAAACGAACAGCTGAAACCATTTAACTGAGAACCTTGAGCTGGAAATTTCAAGTGTATACTATAGAAGAGGTTGATAGGGAACAAGAGTTCACCAGAAGTGCTGCTTTGACACACAACCCCTTTGAATTCAGGGCAGGCAAGTTTTTTATCTGTGGTGAGTGGCTTTTTTTGTTTCTAAAGAAAAAACTAGGGAAAAAAGTCACACAGAGATGGTAGTTACATACAGGTAACTCCTAGCTCCTTTTGACACTGCAATTATTCATGCAAATGGTCTTTGATAACCTGTGCGGCAAGGAAGATTTGGTTATTGTCTGTGGTGAGTAGTATTGTGAACTGTCATGTTATTCACTCAAGTTGGGTGACTGCAGTAGGAAAATGGCAGTCCTGATCAGTAGCCGAAGGAAAACAAAAAATAAAACACCCAGGCAAAAGGAATGACAGATACTTCCAATTGCAGCAGCTTAATNTTTATAATAGTAATCTTAGGTGGAGACACATTAATTAATTAATTAATTAATAAGACCCAAGGCCACCCCAGTCATACTGGACATACTGGTCTGCTGCCAAACTAAATAAAGCGGAGTAGGACAGCAGCCTTGCTTTCTGGTCTTCCAGGAGAAAGCCAGAGGCATTTCCCATAAAATGCTCAGGGACTCTCCTGTCTTTGTTTCCCATCTTTCTTGTATTCAACCTCTCTTTTTATGGGTTTCTACTTCCAAATCACAATATTTTTAAAATCTAGCTGGTTATTTAAAAATCCTTACCATGGAAAAAATCCAGATAAAATAATTTTGTTTACTTTTTTTTTCTTGAAATTCAGCATCTGTAATGTGTTTCTTGTCTCTTCTTTATCACAGAATCACGCTTTTCTTTGATATTGTCTCAAAGCTATTTATTGTTCCCTGCAATAGAAATCAAGGTCTGACTGCATTTGTATTGACATGGAACTGGTGAGAAAGAAAGAATTTAGCAGAGGATCTGCTCATTGCACTAATTGTTCCTACCTTGGCTATCCATAGAAAATGCTGTTTCCTTACAGCCTTTCTCACTGTCATTCTCCCTGTCCTTAACATCCTCTGTAAATGGGAGAGCAGAGGCTTCTGTTTCTCTACTAGAAATGCATTCTGATGATGCTCAGACATAGCAATGGCCTTTGTGTCCACTCAGTCCCCATGTTACTGTATATGTTATACAGATTATAGCGCTGTACTCTCGTTAATAAGTCTGTTTCATATTGCTCTCTGAGAATTTCAGTGGAAAAGCTGAGTGGATGAATAAGCTTTTGCTTTTTTTTGGTCAGTACTACGCTACTTGCTACAACTTTCTAAGAGATGCTTTCACAGACACTATATTGGCCTTTCTTGCTTTGCAGAATCTTATGAGAAAGACCCATGGAGAACAGGCTAGTGTGAGGCCCAAAGTAGGAAAAGCTGGCCTTTTGCAACGGGCAACGTTGCTTTCATATGCCATGCCTAGACTAGAACTAAACCCCTTAAAAGTGTGAAAGTGAAATTGAGTATTTCTTCTCAGTGCAGGTCTAGTTCTGAGGTAAAAAAGGTGTATACATCACTTGCTATGCTGCAGTAGCCATTTCGGGTTTGGTGCTTCTTGAGGATAAAGCTAACAACACTGGCTTACAGTATTTTCTCAATGAATAGAGATATTCCTTCTGTATTGTATGTGATAATTAAACCAATATTGACTACATAATCTGGAACCACTGTAGACATGTCACATACAAGATCTTAGGCTTACAAGACTCAAAACAGCACTCAGTAATACGGAAGAGACAGAAAATAAAAACCAAAAAGAGTTAGAGGTTTCTAAGAGGTGATAAACACTGGAAGTGATTTCTGACTTAATACAAACAGGGGAAATCTCTGGCACAAAATTCTTATCAAAGTCCAAACTAAGATCTAAACCCAGAAAGAAATTCATTGTTTGAAAAATCTCTGTTTCCACCCAAGGAATACAGCAAATCTTTGCTTACTGGACACTTTTTCAACAGAATGCATGAAATCATTTGAAATATTGATAGGCTGAGATGCAGATAACTTTGCACTGATACAGAATTTTAAATTAGTTCCATATTGGCAGTCACAGGAATAAAGTGAAAGCCATTATATGTTGTTCTTGGAAAAAGTGAAAAGTAAGATAGAGAGCATTTTCTGATAGTAATTTGGGCAATTTTGAACTCACAGAACTAGTACTCATAATTGAATTAAAAAAAAAAGTTGTAATTTCTGTCCTTGAAAATGGTCCAAAACAGTCAGCTATCTGAAGCACAAGGGGAAAATAAATTGTCACTACCTGAGGCAAGCTCTGGCATGTAACACACCTTCATGCCCTTTCATCTTTATGATGGAAAATATTTCTCATTAGAAATGAAGTAATGAAAGTTATTGCAGTGGAAGAAGAAATTTTGTGCAAAATTTTAAATTTCCTGCATTTATACATTTTTATGGCCTCATATTGAGTTTATGATCTGTTGCGCTCCATCGTTGGGAACTGCCAGACCCAGAGGTAAGGAAATACTATCTCTGAATAAAACAACTTTTAAGATTTCAGGGATGTGTGTAAGATGAATACCCGTTTTCAGCATTCCACTCTGAAACAATGCTCAGAAATCCTAGAAATTAAATAAATTGATGTATTCAGGTCATTAAAGGGAGTTATGGTGGGAACAGAAGCTGTTGATCTGGAGCTGAAAAATTCTGCCTGTATCATTGTAGATTTATCTAGATAAATGGATGAGTAAGCATTTGGTGTGAGGTACTGAGTTATCTAGCAGTTGTCAGTAGCAGTGCGACTTCTCCCTTTATTACGTTAACAAGGAATAATACTTTCAGTTCCTGGTGAATATGCTTCTTATCTGGGCTGACCTCGTAACTGTAGCCTAGACTGAAAACGTTCCCTGAACAACTGGAGAAAGGTAAGCTTTGCTGCCCTGAATAGGCACTGCTTAAAATGTTTCTCTTCCATGCACAGGCGGAGGAACAGGCACAATTGAGCTTGATGAGAATCTTTCTGTGAGTATGCTCTGCAGGCTGAAAAAGTATGTAATGGCAATTTTAGGAACTAGTATGTGCTTTGCCTAGTGGCCTCCTTGAACCTTTCTTTTCATCTTTGCATCACCTACACACTTCCATTTTCTTTTCTTGTTTCAATGAGAGAACAGAACGGTCTTGATTGAGTTATAAAATCGTGCAGCTTTACATCTGTGTGGCAGGGCTTGAGTACTTTAAAAGACTATTTAATGTTAGTCCTGGGTGCTTGAAGTGGAAATACCAATTTTTAGGGGGTAATGGTTTCATTTTCTTTTAATTTCAAAACAAATGAATGTCATTTAGTCAGTCCCCTTTCAACACTCCTCAGATCATTACTACATCATATTGCCTTTTGTGAAATTCTGAAATTCTTTTTCATGTATATTGTGGTGGCTGAAATTCTTTCTTTCAGTGAGTGAATGAAAATTCAGTACTTTCTTGTTCGCTTGTTTTGCAGAAACTTGCTTTCCTGATAGTCTTCTAGTATGATGCCAGAAATTACCAAAAGGTTATTTTAGCACTGCAAAAAGAGATCCAGGTGTTTGAGTATTCGTAAGATAAACTGACTGAGTATAGAAACAGCAGAATGAAGTAACAGAACTTACTGTGTTTTCGATTGGACTGTGCTTGAATTTTATTATTAAAAGTAGCCAGGCTGTATGAGTCTGTCACTTTTGCATAAATCCCACAGAACAGTGATAACAGCAAACACATTAGGCTCCCATTTCAGCCTACACCCCATGTTAGGCACCAAAATCCTTTTGTTGGTCTGTGCTAGTGCTCCTATTTAAATGTTCTCTTTCATTCCCTCTGTGTTTGATACCTATATGCTCAAATAGAGCTAAAGCTGTTCACGGAAAGCCTCCACAATGAAACACGAATATGTTTTGTGGGAGAAAATCTATGTTACAATTCCATTTTCTCTTTTTCCAGATGAGAACATCTATAAGCAATACTCTTGTTGGTGCTATTACAGGTTCAAAACAACCTATCTTGCTTGTCCTGCTTTTCTCTTATGCTCTTGATTTTAATAACTTGTACTCCTGCATGGGCAATAGTGATACTGAGGTTGCAAAATGTTTTCTGCTTTAAAACCTGATTTCAAATAATGATTTTGTGACTCATTAGCTCTTGGGCTGTAATTTTCTATTTCTGGTTTCTAAGCAAAGAATCATCTTGTCAGTCTGCACTGAAGCATCACAATTTTTTTTGAGTCAAGACCATGTATGGAAAAATATGTCCCAAAACATAAAAATCGTTCTAGTCTTTAACAGGTGCTACCTGGGGAGACCAAGGTACTGACATAGTGTGAATATGATAACCATATGAGTCTCTGTTGAAAATACAGAAATGAGCTTTCTTTTGGGGTTCCTTTTTTTTCCCCCAATTCTTTTAACAAAACTGGAGATGTCCACCTAAAGAGTATTATGGCTGAGAGGTATGTGAAGCAAGGTGAACAGTGAAATACCTGGTCCTCAGGCCAGCTATAATCTGATCATGCTGCTCTACAGAACTGGATGAAAGGGTTCCTTGTGCTGGTACCATTGCTTGCCACAGAAAGAGCTCTCCGATCAGGTGCAGTGGGCAGCCCTTTTACTGCTGTGTCTTTCATTGTAGTCATGAAGCTAATGGTGACGTATAGGTGTGTGGGTGGCTGGAACTCAGACAAAGTATCAAAAACCTGGCTTTCCAAGAGCATGTGAAAAACAGATATATTATAGTACTTTTTCCATCCTGGAAGGATTGTTCTTACGAAGGGGTGAGAATGAAATGGATCCTTAACAAGATAGTTGTTTTCTTTCATTTTCAACACCTATTACCTACCTTTATACTCTGAGAGTGTACATAGGAACATCTAAGTAACCTAGTTACACTATCCATTCTCTTCTATACTTCCAACGAATTTCTTTCTTTTCTTTCTCTTTGAATTATACAATTCGCATCCTTTTAGTATTACATCATATAGCACTCTGCGTTCATTTCTAATGTCTTTCGATTCTGCTGACATTACAGGTGAAGGTGTATGTTTTAATTTGCATAATGCCATTTCGTTCTTGGTATTTTCTTTAATATTTTCTATGTATTTTTATGCATGCTAATACACTGCTATAGTCATCTTCCTTTTAATTAGAAAATTGCAATGTACAAAAGTAGTTCTCATTTTATTTTGTGCAGCTATTATGATGCATTTGTTAACATCAAATTTTGTCTATCATTATTTTGTTTATACACTAGAGCTAAATATTTGTTTAAGATTCTGTCATTTTCTTACTACTTCATTGTCTTTCCCAAGAAGTTAGGAAATTCAGGTATTCTTGCTTCTTTCCTCAAGGAAGACAAGGACCCATCTGTCAAGGCAGAAGTGAGACAATATATGTGAGTTGCAGATAACTAATACCATAGTTATCCAAATAGTTAGCCTACTAATTGGCAGGTCTCAGTGTTTGTATCTGTGCTGCTAAATAATAGAGCCAGGGAATGCGTTTATCCCTGGGCAGTCCCTTCTCCCAAACTATCAGCAGTTTCTGATTCTCTTTTTTCCCCATACCAATTAACACTTTTCAAGATAATGCCCAGGCATGGATGGTTCAGGGGGTAGTGCTTTTTGTGGACTCTTCCTTGCAGGCAGAACATACAAGGTGCCTCCCCGCATCTTCCCCATTCTTCCACAGTATCAGCTTTTCATTCTCCGATATGCGCTCATGCCCATATCCTAAAACTTGCCATGAACACTCTGAGGTTCATACCATGAATTTATCACTTTGATAGGCTGTAACACAGCCCATGCAGTATTTCAGATAATTTGAACCAAGAAGACCCATAGAGAAAAAGAAGTATTCTTAAAAGAGATATCATGTGGATCCCAAAGCTAAGAGCTAAGTAGTGTGGACTCAGCCAGTCTGTGTTGCTTAGCCTTAGGGACAAGCTTTGGTCCCGGCTCCCTTTTATTTAGAAGTATATACACAGGTATGGCCTCTCCGTCCTTGGATGATGAGAATCATAAGGTTGCTTTCTTGGAGGTGTTTCCTTACTACAGTTCACGCATCCTTTTTCATTTTCTTACTGGTGCATAATTGAATGTGCTGATCCCCTTTATCTACCTCATTTCTGACCTTGTTTCCTGATTCTACTAAATATATGTTGAGACATAAGAAGTAAGACCCTTGCCACTAGACTCAAACTACCACAAAAAAAGTTAAACCCCATTATTCCATTTCTTATTTCACCTTGCAATTGATTAAAGAATCGCATATGCTACTTTTCCATTTTCTGTTTGTGTAAGTTTTCTGACATCTTTTTCAACACCAGAAGTTCAATCGCTAATACACAAATATATACCCAATGAGAACAAACTTCGAGCCTCTTTCTGTAATGCTTATCCTCTCATCAGTAATACAGAATTTGCTGGAGAAACCTGCATTTCCTCTGTTTGACATAAAGGTAGTCCTTGTATTCTGCAAAATTCCAGACATTTCATTTCTTAATAATTTATTTGTTGGAGTACCTGACAATCTCTAAGTGGTAAACTAAACAGAGAACCCATATTCTGAACTTTAAAAACAAGAATAACATTTTCAATTCTTTCACCAGGACAGCTGATTATTTTTACCTAAATCTCTAGACCTCTGAAAGGACAGAAACTTAATGGAGCTCAAGATGTTAAGAGAGCAGGTGAATTCTTTCTTAGTCCAGCTGAATACTTATTTTGATTTCTTTTTTGTTACTTCAAAGCAAAAAGAAAAAATGCACACCTTTCTGAATCCTTCACCCTACCACAGTAAAAACACTGTCTAAAAGTGATAAATAGGAAAGTGGACTTTCTGATTTATCTCTACAGGCAGGGAAGACCACCCCATGTATTTGTTTTATGAGATAAAAGCCTTGTGGATAAAGGCGATGCTAAGCTCTTTCCTAGGAAATGCTTCAGGAGGTCTATTATGCTTACCTTCCTAGGGGAATGAATGAGAGCATTATGAATGCCATAGCAGCTTCTGAAAAAGTTGGCTTGGGTGCTCACATAGAGTATTATTTTGATAAAAGTAGAGGAATGGTTTGAAATCAACAATGCAAAAATGAGTGTCCTTGATTGAATTGGGAGCCTTGCAGAAAACATTGTATTTGAGGAGCTGAGGAGTGATCTTGGCCAGGCCATGTCTGCTCTGTTGGGATTTGTGCTCAAGGCTGAAGCAGCCCATACGATAGCACAGGTAGCCACTATAAGGGAATCTGCTGGAGTGCCCCATGATGACTCGTGCTTGCATGCTGGTGGACATTATTGGTGTGCTCGGTGAAAAACTGGCTGAAGGGCAGAGCTCAAAGGATGCAGGAGTTGAATGCACTGTGAGCAAGTTTGCTGATAATACCAAACTGGGAGGTGCTGTGGACTCTCTTGAGGGACAAGAGGCCTTGCAGAGGGATCTAGATA
>RSEF01000001.1:49548094-49579873 GCA_003993805.1 Himantopus leucocephalus
CTTTCTAGCTATGCATAATAGATGTTCCACTCTTATCTGAACTTCTTTATTTTGTTAAATGTCTGGCAAATTTTTCATAAAGCTTATCTTACTTAGAATTTTACTTGTGCTCTTCCCTCCAAGATGAAAATCTGCTCTGAAAGAAAACTGACCATTTATTTGCTCAGATTGCTGCAAAACCTCAGTCCCTGTTCCTCTCTGTATAGGACGATGAAAGTGGCAGCTTTGAAAGGGCACTTTTCAAAAGTTCTTCCTGTTTTTGAAGATATTATACAATTAGCCTGTGAAAAGACCCTCTCATGATTAAGAGCAAGGGAATATCTTTTCATGTGAAGGGGGGCTTTCAACTGTCTTTTGTTAATAATCCATGTCCTATTACGTTTTTCCTTATATAGTTACTATTCATGTCACTGATGGTTTCACTTCTTCATGTGACTGAGGATAAAAGAAGAAATTTGAATAGACTGAATATACAGTGCTGATATTTTAATCCCTGTGAAGTTTCATAAAAAGGTCATAGCTATTGGCTATTGACAACCAAATTTCTTGCTTTCAAATATATCCTTGGAAACTGGAAAGATGTTTTGCTATTGAGCTGTAATGCGTAACTGAGCTGTGTTGTTTTTTTATGAATTCAAACAAATATTTTTCCAGTGGAGTGGACGTCCCAAAACTTCCTGAAAATCCTTTGTAAAGCATGATGTTCAGTGACAGTAAATAAGAATACGAATGGGCTTGGAATCGCCATCAGCTGTTAGAGGTGGTAGACAAACTCTATCATGTGGTACTGGATGGCGCCTGACCATTAATATATNTTCTTCCTCTCCTCTTCTTGTCATTTTTCTTCTCATTACATTCTCACAGCCTACATAAATGGTGTTTTTTCCCTGTCTGTGCCCATATATATGTATATAACAGAAATTGTACTGAATGTAAGTTGCGGTAGACTGTGCATGTGTTAGTGTAATGTATATTATCTTGGAAAAGAACATATAACGTACTTACCAGGAAGAGAAAATCAGATTCATACAGTGTGAAATACAGTCCTTGACAGAGGTGCAGTGTAAGGCCAGATCTCTCTCGCAGGGGGTGAAGTCCTGTGGAGCAGTGCTAAGTGATGTGCTGCTCCCCACCTGGCTCCCTGTCTGTCACGGGGATGTCTTCCCTTGCTCTTCAGCCTAGCGTGCTAAAATTGAAAAATACTTCTGCAAGTGCCACACACTTTAAGTCTAACATTTCTCTGTTTGGTATGCCAACTGACGACATGTAAATAACCAAATTCATTCTTCCAAGGAAAAAAAAAAGCCCTATTGTTTGTAGGAACAGAAAAAAAGCGATAATTCTGTTCACAGACTGAAGTGTTTGGGGTTCGTTTTACATCAGTGTGTCAACATTTATTTGATTTTTTTTAGCGTATTTTTATGAAGGAATGGATTAAGGTAGGCGGATTGAGCTGCTGATTTATGGGTGATGACTGGGGACATTTTGTGAGGAACCGTGCAGTTGAAGCATTGGTTAGTTAAGCGTGCAGTTCAGCTGTGCCTCCTGGAGCTCTGGAGCTGGAGTAGGAGCAAGTACCTACCTACGTGTCATCTTTGGTCTTCATGACCGGTGTAAAAATGTATGGCTTGAAAAGTTAAATGCACATGTCTAGCTCAAATGTCTTCAGGCATGCGGGCCTGACCTGAAGAGGTGCTGGGACACATGGCAGCACAGGGGCACACCCCTTCGGCCGGCCTCACCCTCCCAGAGAGGGCCCTGTCCTCCAGCCCAGAGCCACTCACGGTGATGTGGAAATTGAGTTTTGTCAGGGCACTGTAGGTGGAAATGCATGAAAGTTCATCGTACTGTCACCAGTGTCTGCCAGGGTGCTGCAGGACCCAGGCGCTGCCGGTCATCAGAGAGCTGCGCCCATACACAGACACATGGAAACATCTTCTACAAAACTCGTGGCATCTTTTAACATTAAGTCACCTTTGTGGAGTGTAGAGGGGGAATACCTTAAATTTCCAGCCATGTTTCCTTCAGAAACACATAGCTGATAATAAGGTGGATCTCTGCAGAAGCTTGATCAGGAAATGTTTGTGAGGCACCTTTGAGAGAGCAGCCAGGCTCATGGTCAGCCGGTGCCTGTGCAGGGACCTTGTGTTGCTCCTGCTCTGTCAGGCTGAAAATATTCTTAAGACGTGGTAGCAGTGAAGTAATCATTTTAGTCTATCTGAATTTATCCTGTGTAGAGCAAAGTGGTAAGCTGAGCTTGCCTGCGTGTGTCCTGCTTTTGATCCTTCAAAGGGGACCTGCTCCTGCAGCTGGGTGAAGTGGATGGAGGCTTTGACAAGCCTCTGCACAGGTGTGGGATTCACCATTTGCAACAAGTTGCAAGAGTCTCCTAAACACTCTTAGAACACTGTTAGAAAACACAAGGGATGCTATTTTTGTATATAGTAAATGTATACTCTCTGTCTGCAGATAATGTTGAAAAAGAAGGATTTATTTTATAAATAACATGCCCATGCTGGATCCTGCAAACTTCAGTTTCACACTGATGTCTGAGAGACATTTGTGTAACTACAGAAAAAAGGATTAACCTCTTAATGTAATTGTAAGTAAACAATCTGCTTAATTCCATCATATCGCTTGAGTTGGACCCCTCTGATGGTGTTATCAGACAGAAACTTTTTTTAAAAATGTGACAAATTACTGAAGTCATTAGCTTTGTACAGAGGATAATTTGTCCTTTGCATTCCCTGTTTCAGGAGACGTATGTGAACATCTCTCTGTAACATAGATGACACTCATGCAAGTGCAAAAAGATAAAAATACAAGCTTTTGGCTATCCTGTGTTATTCAGATACAAAATAATGTTCTTGCAGGTAATGCAATAGAATTTGAAATATGAACTATGCAAAACTATTGATTTGTTACTCATTAAAAGCACCAATAATGAGAAGCTGAGGATTTAAGAGGAAGCCAAGCAAACGCACGTAGATCGTGTTTTGAGAAGCACGTAATTGTAAATTTGTAAGTCTGCCTCCCATCACACACAGTTAATTTGTTTCACATGATGCATTTTTGACATATTAAAAATAATGCTTACTAATGTGCTGTAAGCTGTACATATATGTATAAATCCAGGCATTTTCAAAGTTAATCTCAGTCAGCTTAATCTTCTTTTGAGATATTTGCTGGAGAGTCAGCCTCTGAATGAGAAATGTTTGACTGTTAATTCTCTATTCAGATGAAAAGATTTGATTCAGAAATGTACATTAACAATATTTTCCTGAGTATTTAAACCACAAGGTCAGATCTTCTATATGTTAAATACAGAGGGAAGTGTATGTACGTATGTGAGAACTTGTTTCACCAGGGTGCAAAACAGAGTGGTTAAATAAACCCCAAATTTCTCAAATGTAATTCTACTAAGTTACCAGGAAATGCAGGCAGCTTCTCATAATGAGTTGTTACCGCCGTGCTACTTTACTAATAATCATTAAAAAGAGAGAGAAAATTTTTGTTAGAAAACTCTGTTTCCAGAAGAGATTGAAGGAGGATTGTTCTTTATTATTTAAAAGATGTAAATCTTAAAATGAAGTATCCATGAATACACAAAGCATCAAAGCATTGATTTTAATTGTGCCTCTGTAAACATAGATAATTGTATAAGGAAGAGCGTTGCCCAAAATAGGCTCTTAATTTATTTCTTCTGAGCCAAAATTACATTTTTACTGGTTCTTTTCAATAGAAGCCCTTGTTTAACCACTAATCCTTCACATCTACTAACTCTTTAATTTTCTTATTCACCCATGTTTTCTGAAAAAGAGTAAATCTCCTATACCTTAAGGTATCAATCCCTCTACAACCAGTTAAGTGTTGGGGAAGAATGTACTTGAAATAGGTTAGTTGGATGACTGCGGCCATCAGCAGCAGTCTTAGCTCTCAGAAATTTATTTACCATCATCTCTTCACTTTTCAATAGATTTGGCAGCAGTGTTTTTGTCAAATGCTATTTACTGAATCAGCACAGGAGCAAAGGGATAATATAGCTGCTCACAGAGTCAGACCAGAGGAACTTGTAGAAGGCATAATGGCTTTAAAATCTGTGATGCAGTCTTTGGAAAAAGAGGTGGTTGTGCGTCTGATCCCTGCTGTAGCCTGATAGTCTTGTAACCCAATAGTAATAGCTCTGGAGTTTCTACTAATTTATACAGCACATTTTGCTTGCTAACAATGTAACTGTATGAGGTATGCTCCTCATATCTTAGGTAGATACCCTTTGAAATCAGGCTGCAACCCGAAATGACTTCCAGTTCTCCTGCTCCTATTCTCAGAATTGTTCTACACATAGGACACCAAGCAACAGCACTGCAAAGGTGACAGTGAGCTCTTTGTTTCTCACAGGGTTTTTCTGTTTCAAAGTTTTGTTTGTAACTTGCAGCAGCAATTCAAGATAGTCACAGCTTTCTTCTAAGGTCATATTTGTTTCTAAGTTGAAAGTTAAGAATAGCCAGTTATTGACGTCTATCAGCGGTATATCTGTACCACCTAGTTTTGCAGGGATTTATTAACAAATGATTTTATTTATATTGCTTTCTTCTGCTGTTGCAGCTTTTCACATACACACTTTCAAAGAACAGGTTTTTTTCCTTTCCTGAGAAATGACAAGTATGTAGCCAGCTTCCAGAGGGATTCAATCTGCAAAAAGCAATATCCTTAAATCCACTAAAATTGAAGAGAGAATATTAACTCTCTTCTTGTTACCTGAGCCTACAGATAAAAGTTGTGTTAGGTATGTGTATGTAACGACTGTGTTGCATCCATTGTATTGCACAAATGCCATCTTTTGACAGTTGTCTCACTGGAGTTTCAAACCACCTAGAAAAACAGAAGATAAAACCTAGAAAAACAGAAGATAAAATCATGATGCTAGACTTCAAGTGACAATTTGTATTGTCACTATGTACAATTGCCAGTAGCCCACAGCCATCTTTCTCATCTTTCTGGTAATAACAGAAAAAGATTAATACTAAGATTAGCTGGAGAGATAAGAACTGAGGAGAGGCAGCAGGAGATTCTAGTAATGACATACAAGCAGAGAAGAAAGTGAGAGTTACTGCTTTGGCTCAAACACCGTGCCTGTTGTGAAGGAGAATAAGCATCCCAAAGTTAACCTTACCTCCCTTTGCGAGACACCTGTTGGGGCCTTTTTTTCCCCTCTTCCTGTCTTCTTCCCTGCCAACAAAGATCTCTCTGATGCAAACGAAAAACACACGCTGGAAGTATTGGTGTGGGAAAGGCATGAGGTTGCCCATATGGCCAATGCTTTTGTTTTGTGATGTGCACATAAGATGCATAAATACTTGCTTTTGCTTAGGTAGGGGAGCTAGAGAATGGATTTCAGCTACGAGAAAAATGTGTTGGTTTTCATCCTATTTTTCTTTGTTCAGGCAAGCTTATTCATTGTAATTATTTCTGTTTTCTGCTTCTCTGGCTTAGTCAAATTTTTTATTCCTTCACTGATTTTAATGTTTTTCTCTGCATGCTTGTGGTTTAAAACACAAAAGCAAGTATTCTATTAAGTATGGTCCTTGGGGTACGTTAATGTACTAGCCTTGTTTTCTTGTAATTTGGGATCAGAACCTCTGAAGTGTTTACGTGTGCAGTTTCAGCAAAGTGTCCAGTGTGCTTTTGTCTAGTCTTTAAAGCAGCTCCACTCCAGCATGGTGAGCGGTGTCTGCTGAGGCGGAACTGATCCTACAAGATCAAGTGATGTGATCAGGAGACAGATGAGGCTGGTGGGGAGTTATCAAGGCATTTCTTTACAAGTTATCTATGACTATAGGAGGCAGTAGACAGCTTCTTTGCTTTCACGTAATTCAACTTGTGAAAATGACTTTATTGAATAAAGCCTTAACTTGTTAAGGCCAGTCTATTCACGATACTGAATTTCTCAGAGAGTTATAGCTTTGCTTCAAAGGATTTTCTTTTTGTCGTTTCAAATGACTGCTTTAAACACCTGAGATCTATTTAAAAAAAATACTTACGGAAAGACTGCAAATTAAAATAAAAAACACAAAGTCTGAAACTTCAAAATATCCTGCCTGCTGCAGGAAACAAGGATTCATTTTTTTTTAATTTAAGGAATGAATATATAAAATATATTGATTACATAGAATTTATATTCATTTGAATACAAAAAAACTGTTGTCTTTTTGTATCATATTTCTAGCCAACTATCCCTAGTCAAAAAAAGGACCAGAATCATGTCTCATCTGTTCTATTCAGCAGTGAGTGACTAGCTATAAATCATAGTTATGATCACAAAGAGCAGGTATGATTAAATAACGTAAAGTCAAAACTATATACAAAGGAAAAAAAGGGAATTTTAACTTTCCTTCCCTTTTCTCTACAGCTGATGGAGGGGAAAACTCATGACATTATGTTTTAAGTACTGTGTTAGAAAATACCATAGTTTTCAATGCTTTTCTATTCGTTGCATTTTCAGGTTTATTTTTTAATCTTTCCTCTTAAAGGGTAATTTCATAACTTGTTTTCACACCGAAGCTATGTATTGAACATAGCCTTCTATACAAAAGCAGTGGGTGCTGTCAAATGTAAAGGGTTGGTGTATCTGTAATTTCTTGGTTTCTCACAGATGGCAAAATATACTGGTGAAAATTTTCAAACTCGTATTTATGCACCTCCTCATCCTGATGGCTTTAGAAATTGCAATGAAACTAATGATTTGAAAGAATAAAAATTATATCAGTGTTTAAAAATTATTAGGTTTTAAGGTGAATTTTAAATGCCTATCTCTGAAAATTCTGAATTGCATTATTGCTCTTCAGGACTCAAATTAAGCCAGTGAAACTCATCATATTGAAATGATGCTGAATTACCCATTAATTCAGTCTTTACTGTTTTGTGATTTATTGTTATTCCTTTAAAAAGCAACAATGGAAATGTGAGAGTACTAAGCCACTTTCTCTAAGTATCTGATGAACTCTTACTAGTTTTAGGAACTCACTCTCTCTCTTAAATACACACACACACAAAGCGAACAAAATCTGAAAATTGATGACAAAGATGCTCCCGTGACTTACATCAGTTATGTGAAGGTTTCAAGGAAAAAAATTGAGGACTGCCTCTATCTGTGTAGAGTAATGAATATGCTAAGAAGATTGACCAAAGTAAAGTAAATCCAGTTCTCCCAGTGGCCCTTCATGGTAGGTTAAGGCTATGAAAATCCCTAGCTGTGGAGAAGAACAGAAATCACTAGTTAAAACTTAGGAGAGTGGGAAGGGGGGGAGATTATTCAGACATTGTAGACATTGTGAGGTTCAGAGAACACAGAAGAGCATATTTTTTCATTTAAGGGAACCTTTTGAATGTTACATTTGACCAAGCTAAGCAGAGTATTCAGGAGCAGTATGCCTGAAACGGCAGTATTTCAAGCAGAAAGTGTGAAGCAGCAAAAGTGACTGAAATTGCTGAAGAGGGCCCTGAAGGGCTTTTGTGGTGTAGAGGATACTGGATGGAAGGGTCTCCGTGCAGTTCGCAGTGTTGATTTGTATCACAGGTGGCACTGCTTTCCCTGCAAATAAACTGTGTCCTTTCCGTAAGTAATTTTGCTAAATGTCTCAGCTGTCATATTCAGGTGTTCCTGCCAAAGCTGCTGGGAAAACTCATGGTATATAACACTGCCTTGGGGTGTGCAACAGCTGGGTCGCAGGCTCTGTGTCTGAGAAATGGAGTGAAACAGAGAACTTGGATGCCTGTGGTGTGCCTGAGAAGCTAGAGCCAGACAGAACCTGGGTGCAGGTCAAACATGTAGAAATATATAGACCAAAACACAGTTCCATGAATAGCCAAAGAAAATGAGCCTGCCCAAGACAGTGGTGAAATGTATGTAGAAACCCATGGGGATATGCCACTAATGTCATTGGGGGCAGTCGTCTCACATCAGGCAAAATGAGGCAGACAGAGATATACTCAATCTTATTTCATGGTTGATTTTTCTCATTCATTAAGAAGAAAAACATCCCTAAAATCACTGGTTAAGGCATTTTCGAAAGCTTTAACTAAAAAATGCATTGGCCTGGCTGCTAATGACACTGTTCTTGTCAAATGTAACTGTTCTGAAGTAGAGTGTCTCATGGACCACATGGAGATGAATTTGCATGAGTCATTCACTATATATCTGGACAATGAGAGTGGATTTCATCATACTGATGTAGACATCTAATACGTAGGATGCAGGCATTTACATCTGAGCTAATCATCTAGTCTCCCTTTATAGTCAACAAAGGGAACAGGCACTCCCAGAGTATGATTCATCTCATCTAAAATAGGTCAGATGAATTGTAGCCTCAAAGTGTCTGTTTTTCCTCATTGACTATAACGGCAGTCTAGGGTGAGTCGCTGAGCTGCCAGTGTCTACATCAGAAGTGTGGTGAGTTGAAACCCTCACTCCAAGATGAATCATGAGAGCTCTGTCTGTTTGTGCTTTGTTATATTTATTTGTGCGTTCATAGTAATGTTTCACCACAGGAGTCTAAAGTGACACTGCAGTAAATCTGTAACTACTAACTATATCATCTAAAGTAGAGTATGAAAGCACTGGTATTATTCTTGTTGTAATTAGTTTGAATAAACCTCACAGATACACACCATAAAGTGTTGAATAATGTTGCTGTATTCTAACAGCTTAGCTCATTGCTCCCTGCACATAGAGTGTGATTTACCATGGTGAAGTACGCCTTTATGCTTACGATCAGCATGAAATTTTGGGCAAGAGAAATGCATCGACTTTGCTGGGCAAAAAAGGCTGTTCTTTGCCTTAATTTTTCTGAAGTCTCCAGATTAGATTAAATAAATATATTAAATTAATGGAAGAGCTGTTGTATTTCAGGGGAGCACTGCGCTGGTAGTAAGGAACGAAAGAGGTGAATGGAAGCGTAGTGGGCAGTCTGGTATTTGACACCAGAGTAAGAATTGCCATGTTGTACAACACAGCGACTGACAGCAGAGCTCTATTAATACAGAAAATTTTCAAAAGATGCACACTGAAAATTTTCCAAAGCTGGTGCTTTAACCGTGAAGTCACATAGATAGTTTGATACAATGTACTAGGGCTACTGGCTATGAATTATGAATGAAATTTGCTAATCACCATGGAATTCTGATTGCCCAACTATTGATTACCTGCTGTCATTTGACAGTGTTTGGAGAAGATTGCTAAATATAATAAAGCAACCCATGCAGGCTTTGGGAATTATGATAAAAAGTTGACAGAATAACATTAAGAATTCTAGAATGTATTCTCCTGAGCTTAAAGGAAGGACAAAACCTGAACAAAAGTATTGGAGGAATGAAAAACTACTGCAATTATAAGGACCTGTTATGTCATGCAAATTCTTCACCTTCAGCCTGATTAAAGGTCTTCAAGCACGACAGAACAGAGCTTGAAAATTGTTAGGATTGTTATTCTGTAATGCCATGGTGAAGCTAGTGAATATTTTAGAGACTTATTGAGTGTCCTTGCTGTCAATTTCTAGTGATGTTTTGCCTCTTGAGGTACCAAAGGGTGGTGTTTATGCAGCACATTCACTTTTGCTAGTAACTGGCATTTTAATGCAGTGAAGGTCTCCAGAATTAACATGAATGACACAGTAGAAAGACCTCAAGGAGATGAGAAGCCTGTTCTCTACCATATTGTTAATAAACAGGTGATCACCATATTTTAGCTTTGGGAGCAATCCAACAGCATGATTCTAGAGTAGTTATCAGAGTACAGAAATACTATGTTTCTGAGTAATTACTGTTTGAACCCAAACACCATTGTAGCTGCTATTTAATTGCCTCGTAGTCTTTTAAGTCAGAGGGTAATATATTTATTTTAAGGACTGCAGACCAATATTTAACTCACTCATAGACTAGCACGAGAGAGGAAGGTGAGACACTGGTAGATATACAACAGTTTTCACATTTTACGGTATAAAGCGTGCAAGTACATTCTTCTTCAAGAGTCACTCTGGTATTAAATGAGAAGCATTTAGCATGCTAAAGTCATTTGCTACATTTTTCCTAATAATTTTTAACCTATCTGACTAAATTGAAACAAACATAAACCCTGCATATAACCTACCAGAGAGAAACCACAGGCTGGACAACTTTCACAGAATGCTGGATCCTGGACTACCCAATTTTAAGTTATGTGAAAGAGCGCCAAGTTCAGACCAGTCAGGATTCTTTCTGTGGATTCATAATTTGCTTTTGAATTTTAAAAGCTAAATTGCGAAGTATTGGAAATAGCATTTACTTTTCAAAACGTACAGCAAATTAAACAGGTCCATCTATATTGTACGTTGGTAGCTGTTTGAACAGAAATCAGCAAGTGAAATCAATATGTAACAGAACAAAGCGATAACTAAGCATGATGACCTTTTTATTCAACTGCACTATGCTATATGGCCATGTATGCATGATTCATTTAGTATTGCATGGGAATGTTCCACTTTTATCACAGTATGGTATCTTGCTAGTTCTGTCCTCTAGTGATTCCTCTCCTTCTTAGGGTTTGTATAGTAGCCTCTTGCTTGTGTCCTACTAGCAATGCAGATGAAACTTCATTCAAATGAAAATACAGAAAGAACACTTGAAATGAGTTTTTTTTCTGAGAGTCATGCTTTTCTTTTGATGAGTGCACTTGATAAAATGTGTTCCGCCTACCCACAGCCCCCTGCCTTCTCTGTGTTTCACTGATAACGTGACCCACCACACTGAGATCGGTATTATTTCCTGAAAGGCTGTAGGCAAGCATGATGACGAGAAGACAAAAAGGAAAGCGAATGTTAAATAAAATAGGAGAGAAAAGAATTGTGCATATGTATGAGGAAAAAAATGGTAAAAAAAAAAAAAAAAGATGTGGTTAGAGTTGGATATAATAGGCGGGAAATAAGTGCATATTCTTTTTAAAGTATATGCATCATAGAATACAGAGAAATAATTCTACCCACACCATTACTCAAAATTCCCACCGAAATCTGTGGGATATAAATGTGGGAAACGAGGATAGAATTCAATGAGATTAGCATGAGTTTAATGTTAGTATAATGGAGTTCATATTTTGGAAAATGTTTGAGAGTAGGCAAAACAATCCTTTTCAAAAGTTGTGTTAAACAGTATCTTTGTCTAAAGGAAGGACAAATCAGAAATAAATAGCAAGGTATTTTATTTACATAGAACTTAACTGTTTTTAACATAATTCCAGGCATTTTTTTTACACGTCTATATAAATACATACACACACACAATTTTCATCAATTTGCACTTTCCGTAAATATGTAAGAAAATGGTATTTAAGAACAATTCCTTGATGATAATGTTTACAAGCAAAGCTGGTTACATTTGTAATCAAAGGTGGATTGAGGACAAGAAAATATCCCAGCAGAGGAATACCGGACCTTCTGAAACATATAACAGTATTGTAATTGACTTCAGCAGGGGTGAATTCGCTGCTATATGCTTTTTTTCCAACGTAACTTTGAAATCTTTCTCATTGCCGGTCATATGACTTCTTTGAGCCAGCACTTGCTTTAGTTTTAGCTGGAACTCACCTTGAGTGAACCATCAGCAAAAAGCCTATGCATCACTTAAGTTCTTGTGCACTGACAAATTTCACTTTTTAACCTGTCCTAAAGCAATCATTCATTCCAAGTCTCCCCTTCAGACTTATTAATGGAAGGAAATACAATCTATTCCATGAGGTCATATTTTATACAGTCATGTTTATACATTTTTAGTCTGCTCAAAATCTTCTGTTTTGTACCAACTGTTATATTTTGCTCCTGACAAAACATCAGCTGGTAACAAACAGCTTTGGCCCTGAACACATGCCTCATTTTCATTCTATAATTTTATCCCATGAAGCTTTTTATTATTCTATATTCTCTCTGCCGTGAGCAATATCCCGCAAGTCATTGCCAAATTCAGCAAACTATGGACCTAATTGTGACAAGAGAAAGAAGACTGCTTATTGTTAACAGATATGATAGGTGAATAATAAATCAAAGCAAGAACTTGGGTAACAGCATTCATGCATTGTAGCATGTTGGATGAATTTCGAATTGTGGAATACCAGAATGCTCTTGGGATACTTTTGGGGATACTCTTGACTTTTCTTTACCCCAAATCACTTATTAATCACAAAGTAATCTAGTATTGGCAAATGACAACTTAGTGCCCAGTTTTCCATATTAATGTACGTACTGAATGCCCGTTAATTTCATGCCAGACTTTTGAACTGGAATATGAATTTATCATTTGTATTGTAACACTCCTCACTTTAGAAGTGATTAATTACCATCTAGAGTGTGGTCCATGCCCTAGGGAAATGTTTAGATGCGTACTTAAGTCTTTTAGATTGATCAGCGCACCTAAAGCTATGTTTCCTTTTGGATCAGAACAGAATTCTCACTCAGTACAAATCTTTCATTGAA
Organism: Himantopus leucocephalus; assembly: GCA_003993805.1. Lineage (NCBI taxonomy): Eukaryota > Metazoa > Chordata > Aves > Charadriiformes > Recurvirostridae > Himantopus > Himantopus leucocephalus. The sequence goes on from RSEF01000001.1 coordinate 49,560,592, forward strand.
TATCATTCGGTTCAGGACCTTAGCAAATGTGGAAAAATGTACAGAATTTTCAGGTGTGGAGATGAAACAACTGTAAAATAGTAACCAGTCTGTCATCTCTGGTACTGACCTTCTACAAGTATAGCTGGTGACAGGGACAGACAGTTCTAAACTTACCTGGACTGGCAGTGGAAAAGACCCCAGTCTGATTTAGACTATCTGAATAGCTATCATGTATCACGTGGATTTCAGAGGCCTTGTCTGATCTGTTATGGTAGGCTGCTGAAGCTTACTCAGAATAAATCATCTAATTGCTTTGTGCTGTCTAAGATACCGGTTTGCACCAACTGGTCCTAGTAACTGGGAGTGAGAGTTTAGTATTTAGCTAACTGCAAGTCTTGGGTGGCAGATACAGACTTGAAAAGAAGTCGTCCAAGGTAAATGATTCGATAGTTTTTTTCTAAAATAATTGTGGCATTATTATTACTAACAACATTAAAAATCATGTTTGTCTGTTGCGTCATACTTTATTTAATGCATTGCCATTCTTTTGCACTCCATTGAAATGGTTCTTGCTAAAGAGTCTACTTACCTCTTCTTAAATCACAAAACCATCCTCTTTGATGTATTAGCTGCCATCAATCATATTCTTTCTAGAATCTCATTTTCTCTTGGTTTCCATGGCCTTATTATTCCCCAGGTCTCCTCTTAGCTTTCTGATCATCACTTCAGTGAGGGCTTTAGAGGGATCTTTCTTGGTACACCTCCACATCATCTCTCTGCTTTCTATTTGCAAATACAGCCTCGACTGCTGTCTCTATATGTGCAGCTCACAAACCTGCTTCGTTAATCCAGACCTTCTCTTTCCCAGCACACCAAGCTCTCTGTCTCTCAGATGATCCCTTTTGAATCATATGGGCTACGTCTCTACCAGCAGATAGCGTGGAGTGGAGAAGCAGGGCCAGATCAGCAAAGCAAAAGAGGTGGTGCTGAGGACCTCACGCCCACATTGAGTACATTGTGCAGAGAGGTTATTTCAGACTCTCTGTGATCTAGTAACATGGACTGGATGCCCACTAGCAGTTGCAGCAGTGCTTGGAGCCAAAGCACAGATGCAGTCTATGAATGCAGGGTTGGGGTTAGTTTCATCTGAAAGCTCATGAGCTCCAAGACTGCTCTGCGATGCAAACTACAGCCCAGTAAGTGGAAACACCCTTCTGAAAGAAACACTGCATGCTTTCTGCCATGCTTCCTCTCACACTTAGAGCTGTCTTTTGACAGATGCCTATAGAAAAGCTTGAGAATTGTTTGGGATGTTAGTCTACTATGGCACAACCTACCATGCTGACCAGTTGCTGGCCTGTTTTAATTAGGTTGTGAATTCTTTGAGGTGTCATCTTCTCTTTTCCTAACACTGATGCCACTGGATAGTAATTAATTTCTTATAAATGCAAATATACAGTTATGATTTTATTCCCATTGCAGCTCATCTACCGTCATCTCCTTTCTATTTCCAGAAAACTTCTCATGTCTTTGTTGTATAAGACATCTGGTCAGTATAGCTCAGCCAAGGATTGTAAGAACTGTTTCAATTAGCATAATCTCCCCGTCACAAACAGTACAATCTTTGTCATCGGAAAGGAGAATTATATAAGGTTGCTTCTAGCCATTGTAGTCATTTTGGAGTTATGTGGTTGGGGGGAGGGTGTTTGTTTCTTTTTAGTGCAGTGAAAGCGCAGAATTAAAATGCCTCAAATATTGTTTTATCTTTTAGTACTACACATTCATGTCATCACTAGGATACAGACCTATTTTTAGTAGAGTGGTGTAACTGGCCAGTAGGGGCTCTGGTAGCTACACAAGAGACACCAGATGTGAGAATGACCGCACAGTCAAGACAACAGCATTGCCAGGTTCAACTGCACGAGCAAATTTACAAGAAGATCTGAAAGATAGCATTAAATGCCACAGCAGGAGAAAACCCTCTATTAAGCTGTACCATCCTGAAGACTGACCAGGATGTATATTTCTTAGTTCACTCGTGTGTGTGTCAGTGTGTCCCTTGCTTTGACTAGGCTAGCCTCCATGAGACCAGCCACTATTTTCTTGTGCCTTTGTGTCCCCAGCCATAAAGGATGATTGGGCATNGGGGGTTGGGGGGGGGGGGGGGTTTAATATGTATCTTTGCAATAACTGTGTAAATTAGAAACTACTTGTTAAAGAGGAAAAATACTGTGAGAGTGAGGGCATGGACTGTGTTTGACTGGACCAGATTCCCGCTCACCACTCAAAATGGCTACTCACTTAAGCCCTTTGGACTGCTCTTCGGAGACACTTCGATCTTTTCCTTGACAATACACAGCTGCTTAAGGAGAATTTGGGCCACCAAAAATATTATTCCATGTATTTTTGTGGGTCACACAGGTTTTGTGTGGCAGATCAGGTCTTCGGAGACCTAGACAAGAGCCTTACATATTTACTGTTCTCTAGCAGACTTCCTGTTCTTCCCTAGCAGACTTTACTTGTCTATAAAAGACTTTCTTCACCAGTTGTTGATATTTAGATTTAGATTTATGAGGAGAAAAGTTGAAATACTTTTCTTAGGTGTTGTCATCGTGAGGGTGGTTACATAAGGACTCAGCTTTGTTCTTTCAGAGTTTCGGAAAGAAGGCCCCATACTGTTCCTTCGCTGCTTTGTCTTATGCAGAAAGTAAGAAATATTTCAGGTCTGCTAGTATGGACTAGCCGCTTTGAACTGGTAGCTTTGTTCCAATGAATGTTTGCAACTAAGACTGAACCTCTCTGTGTGTCTGTTGTACATGTACATGTGCAGTTTGTCCATACTTTGGGATTTGGATTTCTGAACAGCAGTGGTGTTAACTAGCTGAGGCTGGTATAACACAAGGTTAATACAGTATATGTTGGTAAAGCTGATTTTAAATTTAAAGTCACCATCAGTGTGCCCCTTTTAGTTACTTATTAGTCATTGTTTGTACTGATCTCTATTCCTTTTTTGTCCCCACTCAGATGTTGCAAGAGCAATTGAGTTACTGGAGAAACTGCAAGAATCCGGAGAAGTACCAGTACACAAGCTACAGTCCCTAAAGAAGGTGCTGCAGAGTGAGTTTTGTACAGCTATCAGAGAGGTATGAATTGACATTTTTAGTTATTTCTCAGAAACATCCCTCTCCTGAAAAGAAAAGTATATTTGCCTTTCAGTGCTGGAGAAGCAGGAGTGCCTGGTATAAAGGATGATGGATGTGAGATGTGTCTGTAGCTGTCTGCTACCATGCAGAATGCTGAAGTTACTGAAAAGCAGACACAGAACAGTTGCGTCAGCAAGGCATCAAGCCTGAGGCAATTAGCCTTGCTAAGGAGAAAGGGTGATTAATTAGTACTTTAGTATTCTGCTCATGCTGTTTCAGGGTCTGTGCTAACCTGTACAGCACTGTGCTGGGATATGGGGACATGCTAAGTTGAGTCAGTGCAAGCTTAAATGCTTCTCCTGTGAGCTCAGGTGTGTGATAGGGATGTGCTGATAAAATCAGATTGCAGAGAGAGACAAATGGTGCAAGCACTGAAGTTAACTGAAGCTGACAGGAATCTTGCCATTGAAGTCAGTGGTCAGGTCCCAGTGGGCCTTGCTCCACGTGTCAGAAATCCTTGTCAAATTGCTAAGAACTATGATCATTACCCTGCCAGCCATGGTCAGGGCCTTCCTAAGCTCTGCCCAACAGTAGATAAATTATGATTGTTTTCTTCTAGTCAAGCTAGAGAAGAAGCACCCCTCCTTCCTACATACATACAAGCATTACCTTTAAAGTAGTTAAATTACAAATACTTCTGTTAGAAATTTCTTAGACAGAAACCACGAATTAATACATTATGTCAGACTTCTTACCTACTAAACTGAGTGCTGTTAGCCTGCCAGACAAAAGCAGCTCTAAATGCCCTAATGAAAGCAACATCTTTTCAGCAGAAAATCTGTAAGAACTTCTGTTTATCTGTCTGCTGCCTGGAACTAATCCCCCCTTGCTGAAATCAATGGGGAATCTAATGTTCCCTCGATGGTAGCAGGATTGAACTACTGATAACTAGGCAACAGCAGCGCATTGATTGAGTGGACTGCTGGGTGGCTGGAAGGAAGAAAGAGAGGAAGAGACATTAGTTTAATAAGCAAAATGCAACACGCTCTTTATTTTATGGAATATATTCTTCAATGTGAGAAACAGAGAGAGGCTTCCACTTAATTAAATGGCAGTTTTCAAAGCTTTTTAAAAAGGAATAGTGTTCCATGACAATAAATAGTGGCACTATGTACCCTGAAAAGCCAATATTCTGACTAGTCCTTTCATTTAACCAACTAAATGCTTCTTTAATTGACCACAGAGCATTGAAAAGTTGTGGGGTTGGTTTTGGTTCTTTTTTTTCAGATAGCAGAGCCTGGTACTCCAGTTGTTAATGGCATCATCAGTGAAATCAAATTTATACTCATCTCTGGAAAATAGTCTTAGCAGAGCAAACAAACAGCTTGTTGAAACAGGTACAGAGCCTAGGAAGTAGGAAAATGGCTTAGACAAATGCACTCTCAGTTCAGTGAACTGAAAGTAGATTTTGACAAAATCATCTCAGTGGCACAAAAGGTCTTTATAGAGTGTTGTATAAAGACAACCTGCACATGACAGACTATCTAATTACTGTTAGATTCTTACAATCAAATAATAGTCACTTTAAGAAGCCTGGAGCTAGTTGTTACACAAGAATTGAGTGACAATGAATGAACTATTACATCAGTTCTACCAACTTCATAAACAAAAACATACATTTCTCTTTACATATTTAATATGTAATATATATACTATAACCTAATATATCACAATCAGAGAACAAAATTTCTAAACGCAGAAAGATTATTAGTGCCATTCATCGCTATGTATGTAAATCTTTTCTTAGAAGAAATCTTCAAATATAAAAGGCACAGTAACACATCTTTTCATTTAGGGACAGTGGGAGAATTGACATATATACATTGCTAGTACCTAAGGTTGTTCAACATGTGTCTCCTCTTTTCAGTTACTTACGTTAAGCTCTCGGCAAATGTTTACACTGTAACTCTCTTTTTTTACACCAGTTGAAGAGTTGTTGGAAAATTACAGAAAATAATTTCTTCCATTTTTAAAAAAAAACTAATAAGAAAAGCACGGAATATTTTGGCCATGTTACATTGTTAGACATCTTCAAGCACTGGAGCAAGGGCTTGAAGGATATCTGAGCTGCGTCTTGCCATTAAACAGGGGTGCCCTTCTTGCATGCCCTTCATGTACACTGGAGTTTATGAAAGACTGATAGCTACGTTATTGACCAGCACAGTCTTTTCTGAGCATATTTGAGCTTGAGATAGCTGAGGCTAGACAGAAATCTCCCTGCAAATGCTCCCTCCCATTGTTTATCTTCTCTTATCCGGAGTGCAAAACATGAGAGTTTGACAACTAGCTCTTAACTCACTCTACTAGCACCTACATAAACTAGAGGAGAAAAGTTGTTGACCTTTACAAAAGAAGGGACGGCAGTCAATTGGAAGTAACAAGAAAAGTGGGAGTTGTTTAGAACACAACAGCCTTCCTGCAGAAAGCTGTGAAGCAGACCGGGTGTGAGCAGTAGGTAAGAGTAATCAAAATGGGATGAGGAGCAGTGGCAGGCTTTGTATTGGTATGCAAATTCTGGAAAAGGCTGCTTATTATATGTATGCAGAGATTCAGATCTGCAGTGTGGTGTGTTCATTGTATAATGCAAGATCTGAGCCTAACTTTCATCAGAAAATCTAGTAAAGAGGTTAGGGCTGACTCCTGTAGTCCTATAAACTCCGTAATGGAGGAGCTTTGGAAAATAAACATTTTCTTTCCCAGTCTTTATGGACACTTAACTCTCCAGTGGGTTTGACTGTTAAAGTACATCCCAGAGAAACTCAGTATTGGGCTGAATGCAGGTAAAATGATCAAAGCTAAGATATAATCTACATAGTATTGATTGAATGTGACATGTCCCTTCTATAAGTAGGAATTCTTTAACTACAGAAGCAGGAGATCACTTTTATGATCAATTAGCCTTTGAAAGTATGAGGTATTTTGTTAGATGACATACATTCCAAACTAATGTGTAGGAATATATTAAAGGGCTTTAATGAATTGTATTTATGGGAGCTTATTTAGCAAATCAACCCGCCAGTTCAAATCCCTGCACTAATATCCCATAGAAATAAAATCTTTTTGAAGTGACTGAGTGAATGAAATTGAAATACAAGTACTTTGGCATTTTTCTAGGATGCTATGTAAGGAAGTGGTGATTAATGGTTCTCACTTAGCTAAATATAAGTGCCACCAACTGAAATATTCTGTCTGGCACTAGACAAGAATATGTATTAGCTCTGGAAATAATGGAAATAACTTAAGTATGTAATGGCCTCAGTATTTCCTTTTCACCTGAAGACCCCCAAACCAGAAAACAAGTTAACTGAAGTCTGGTCACATTAAAATTGAATTTTGAAAAAAAAATAATTGCATTTTAAAATGACTTGTTTCAAAAGCTCCCTAGCTACATGAAGATTAATTAGCCTTCTATATCCTTGTCACCTGGCAAAAAATGCATAAATCTTGTCCATTATACCATTAAGTCCTTTACCCTTCCATGTGTTTTTGCTGTGTATTCAAAGCTGTTGCTATGTTATTGTCTTCTGATTCCCAGGGGGTTACTGGAATAGATGAAGGGCAAGGCTACAAAAGTGAATGTATAATTGAACTACTGAGAAGGTATATTCACGTGGAACATAAAACTAGGCAACCTGAATTGATAAAGTGACTTTAATTGCTCTAAGTCAGTAAAACGGAAGTTATGAGAACTGTAAGATAAGGTGAACTTCTGGTCTGGCAAGAAACCATAAAGATCTGTAGGTACAGAAGATAGAATAAACAATTGAGCAAAACACACTAAATCATCAACAAGAAGACGTGGCATACTGTCGTGGTTTAAGCCCAGCCAGCAGCTGCTTGCTCACTCCCCCCAGTTGGTATCAGGGAGAGAATCAGAAGCGTAAAAGTAAGAAAAAACTTCTGGGTTGAGATAAAGACAGTTTTATGGGCAGAGCAAAAGCCACGCACACAAGCAAAGCACAACAAGGAGTTCATTCACTACTTCCCATTGGCAGGCAGGTGTTCAGACATCTCCAGGAAAGCAGGGATCCATCACACGTAACAGTTAATTGTGAAGACAAATGCCATAATTCCGAATGTCCCCCCCCTTCCTTCTTCTTCCCCCAGCTTTATATACTGAGCATGAAGTCATATGACATGGAATAGTCCTTTGGTTGGTTGGGGTCAGCTGTCCCAGCTGTATCTCCTCCCAAGTTCTTGTGCGCTCCCAGCCTTCTCGCTGGTGGGGTGGTGTGAGGAGCAGAAAAGGCCCTGAGTGCTTAGCTACAACCAAAAACATTTGCTACAAATATTATTCTCATCCCAAATCCAAAACACTATACCAGCTGCTAGCAAGAAAGTCAACGCCATCCCAGGCGAAATCGTGACACGTACCTTAGCAGATTATGGGTGTTAATATGTGGTAATCGGTACTGAAACGCCAGGAGAGTAATGATACAGCTTGATAAACCCGTGCATCTCCTGATGAGCAGAAGTTTTCTTTCAGATTGATTCTCAAGCTTCTATTTCTGTATGTTAAATAGTAGTGTAAAATTCAGGTGTATCTTGGTTTCCTCCTAGCCTTCCTTCGCTACTCCATTTTCTGTTTCAAGATTAAATCTAATGTTTTTCTGTGTGGATATTATTTAAAAGAAAATCTGACTGGTAAATACCTATGGCAAAACATTTATCAATACCAAAAGTAATCACATCAGAAAGACTCACAAAAATAACCATTATTACATTCTGTTATCTTATGACTCCCACCAAAATATCAGGTCATCGCAGAAAAGCACTTTTTCAGGACAGCATCACTGACAATCATTTATTAAAAGAGGGAGCAGTCAACAAAAAATACTCTACTGTTGTATGTTTTGTATGAAATTAGCCTATGGAACAGCATGTTGTCTTTGAAGATAGTTCAGTTTCTACTTCAGTAGTTTAAAACTTTTACACTTACTGTAAAAATATCTTGTGGACAGAGCATTCTGGACATTTAAAGACCACTAGTGACTTACAGACAAAAAAAATGGCAGTGGCAGAACACTGACCCATTCCTGATAAGGTCTGGATGCCCCCCACTTGCTTTAGAGATATGTTTGATTATGTTCTATAACACTAAAAACATCATTGCACTATATGCTGGGCAGGATAGTTCAACAAGCCTAGTCGGTATATTGGAATGATTTCCTTTAACTACTAATTTTCATTTTCATGCCTTAGCAATCTGAACGCCTGGAATCCCAGTGCTGCTGATAGGCAATGTGTTATTATCTGCTCACTTCTTCAAGCTGCCTACCTGCGCTTTTCGTTATTAACCCTGATATATGTCTTTGCAAATAGAAGAAGAACCAGAAGGTGGCTGCTGGGTCGTGAAAGCTGAGTCTGGTGATACTGTGCTCATTATGTTACTGTGATGCAGTGTGTGACAGCAGGAGGCTGGGTGGAACCATTAGCTGTTCACTTCAGTTATCCCAGTACAGTGGTGTATTCTACTTAGAGGTGTACTTAGAGGGCTGTACTAAATATAACAGTCTGGGTATTACCTGGATGCAGGCGAAACTTCTCATGAATTCTTTTACTAAAATTATTCATTTGGGATTTTAATGTAGGAGTCATTTAAAGTCCTGGGTTTGTTGTGTTTCAAGAATCCCAAGATTTGTTTGATCAGTTTGCAATACAATGCTGTTCCTCCACCTCCCAGACTTAGCCTCTGAAAGCAGAGTTTCATTGTTCTCTGCCTGATGAATCCCATTCCCGGTAAAAATAGAGGCTCATCAGGCCAAACCTTCTTGGTTGGCACTGAGGGCAGCCCCAAAATTCAAATCCTGCCCTGAGTCACTCTTTCTTTTCACTGGGAGCTGAATATTTGTTACAGTAGGAGAAACACAATTCCAGTCAGTCTCTCATCTCCACAGGGCAAGCCCAGCTTTTGAAGTCTTTATATTAGAAGATGCAACTTTGGGGGGAAAAAAATATATGTATGTATCAAGGAGACTTACCGCTATAATTCACAGCACAGAACTGTGATTAAGGCTCAGTAGGAAACCTGACATCTGAAGTCCCCTACTGTCACATTTACCCATGCAAATGGAGGTGTTGGTCAGGATTACGCAAAAGTGGTATGTTGGACTTACTAATAAGGCAATTAGTAAACAAAGGGCAATAGGACAGCTCATATGAGTAAAGCGAGCAAGATTTGTCAGCTCAGTTTTGTAACTCGGGTCATAAAAGCAGTATGGTTATATTAGCATGATGCCCCATTAGACTGGCTGGGAAGCAACGTTCTCCTTAAGCTAACCTGATACCTTGTTATACCTTGTTCTGGTATTCCAGATAGCTTATTCACAATTACTGCACCATTAATTCAGCAGTAGCACTCATGCAGCAGCAAATATGGAATTATGCAAATTGACCAAATCCATTCAGATTCTCACATGCTTATGCATGGATTGATTTGTACCTTTTCATTTTGTGCATTCCTGGATGCTAATTGTAAAGTTTCAGCATTTTATCTTTTTTTAGATACTGGGGTGGATTATAACGTCAGTTGAACCAGGACAGCTGGGGCTCAGTTCTGGGACTATGTAACATTTGCAAGAACCACCTTCTGTACCTTTCCATCCCTTTTCCATTACCAGTGTCCTAGCAATGAAATGCCGCATAACATAGTGATAAAAATTTCCACTAAATAAGTACCTCAGTCACTGTTTGGAAACGGCATTACTTAACTTCATTCAAAGATGACAGTATAGCAAAGTAATAATGTTTTCAGGTTTTACAGAGTTTTGCTTTGTCTCTCCTGGTTACAAGTACTGTATCTATAATGATGAGTTGGAAGAAGGATTTGTAANCAGTATAGCAAAGTAATAATGTTTTCAGGTTTTACAGAGTTTTGTTTTGCCTCTCCTGGTTACAAGTACTGTATCTATAATGATGAGTTGAGAGAAGGATTTGTATGTAAATTAGGGCAGAAAAAAAATCAAATTTCAAAAGATGGGCTGCCTGTTTTTTGTCTTGTCACCATGCTATATTAGGCATTTAGAAAGTTCAATGAAAACCTTAAGTTAGCAGTAAACACAGAATATTTTTTTCAGTTACGCTACTGTGTTCAAATATGTGCTATTTTTTAGAGTGAACGTAACCAGAAATTACACAGATTTTGAAAAACAATGAAGTTTCATTTACCACTTTACCGTAAATGATGGAAGCATTACTCTGTTGCTGGCAAGCCCTGGATGGCATGAATGAGAACTGTTAGAATGATTACCTTGTCACTCAGCAGATGGCCTTCATTAATGACAATTATATGAATTTACCAAGCTGCCCAAGCATTGTCTGAGAGAAGGCATTATTAAGCTTCTGTGCAATTACTAAGTCCCTACGACTTCCATGACTTCACTGCAGGAGATTTAAAACAGCTGCTGTTGTCACTTTTTTTTAGCTGCCTAGAGCTAAATACATTGATTCCACAGATGTAGTACCCCAGAATCTGGGGCCAGACCATATCGCTGGTCTTTAATCAGTGCTTTCTCCCATTGGTTTTGATTAAAGATCAATTTTCAGAGTCAGCTGATGGCTATATATCTACTCAGATTTGTGCTCTGCTTGCGTAGTTGTGCCTTTTACAAAAGGTAAATATTTTAGTGCTGCAGGAGTCCTGCAATATATAGAATCAAAGCAGTGACATATCTTGTTCATATCACAGTTTATCTGGATTGCACTACCATATTCACTGGTGAGTGGTGTTCAGGTGATGTTCTTAGTTCTGCACACGGCTGCAGTTGCGTATGCTGCAGAAGGTGACTCCAGTGCAACATGGGTGGTGCATCTCAGCATCTTTTTTGTTTTCCTCACATTATGATTTTAGTTTATTGTTGCAGTATCATATTTGCTTACAAAAAACTCTTAAGAATAAACAGAATAGCCTCTGCTGTGGTTCATCTTAAATGAGAGAAATCAGCAGCAAGGTGAACTACCGAGGAATATTTATGCTGATCGGTTGTTGGAAGCCGCTGCACCACTGTTTCTGCCTTGATGGAGCCTCAGTATCCCCCTGCTTCTGCTTAACTGATGTCACTGGTGAGACTCCTGAGAAATGCTGCTCAATCTCCATTTTTTAATTGTGCCTTCAGAAAAGAAAAGAAATTGTAAAACTGTTTTTAAACTCCACTTTAGCTACATTTTTTGTTGGTATTTAAAACAAGAAACATCAGCAGTTTCCTTCCTTCTCCCTGCCTTCTCAGCTCAATATGAACACTTGAGATGAACTCGCATGACAGGCTCAGGTTATCTCATGTTTCCCCCAGGTGCTGATTTTGGCAAGGTTTTGACAAATCTGTTTAAAGTTCGGAATATGGCTATTGCATACAGCAGCCCCAACAGCATATGCAGGCTTACTGATGAAGTGGAGGAAATTAGTGTTTATTAATGCTTGGCTTATTTTTGAACTCAAAAGTAACTGGCAGTAAGGTCTAAGAGAGAGAGAGTTTTAAATTATAAGCTATGATTACCAAGTGGTCTTATGGGAATTAACTAATCGCACATGTTGCAATTTCTTTTGATCCCTGTATATTGCAGTAGAAGCAGCAAAAGAGACTTCTAGGACAGTATTTTGCTAAGTGATTTTGTTTAGTGATTTCAAAGCATAGTATTTCTGAGACACCTATAACACCGTCTTCAAAGACGCCAGACCATAGTTGCTATTGACATAGAGCAGAGTATAGAACAGTGTGTAAGGGACATGAAATAAAGTAAAAAATCATATTTTTATTGTTCCTCATATAAGTAATGTTTATTTGCAAATAAAAGTCTATTTTTCATTATTCTTAAGAGCATGCCAAGCAATATCCTATTGACTTTACAGTGTCAGAGTGACGTTTCCAAACAGAATCAACATTGGAGGGAAGAAGAGGGGGCACACAGAGGTCTTGTGTGTCCTAACAGCAACACCAGGAGTCTTTCAACTGACTTACCCAATATGTGCAGAGGATGTGACAGCATGCATTTCCTGGTACATCTGCTATGTTCTTCTGCTCGCGCAGAAGGGAGGAAAGAGATTCTGGCCTCAGCGTGTAACCCCTGTTGGGTTGTTCTTGGATGGGCGCAGCCTCATATGGCAAGAACTCGGAGACCAAAACGTGATTCAGCTTTCAGACAGCAGCACAGATACTGTCAGAGCAGAGTGAGCACCACCCTTTTCCACACAAAAAATGAAAAAATGCCAGAGCAAGTAATATCTTGGCATTTTAACTGGAATCTCCATGAAGTGTTCCGCCCTAAATTAAAATATTATACCCTTACAGTGATTATACTTCATTTATTTTTAACAGTGTTTCATGCCTGTGATGTTTTTTTCCTACTGCCTAAGGACAGCTTAATAATGCATCAAGATTCGGGTTGGTTTTTTCACTTTGGTAAAACTGACCTAGTTTCCTCCATAACCCCCTCCCCCCAAAGAAGGAAACTTAAATAAAATATCCTCTATGAAAATGTAAAAGGCAGCATTCATAATATTTCTTCCACATGTTCTGAAATGAAAACTGTCTCATGTCCTCAGGTTGTTAAACAACACTGAGTTTTATTTACAGGCTTGAGCTCTTTAATGGGTTAGCATCCCTATTGCATGTGGCAACATCCATGCAGTGTTACTTCATGGAAAAGAACTGTTACGATAATTGTGAAGATGATACAGATGTTTGGTTTTGAAAATAGACACTAACAGTTTCCCCGATGCAAACATGTAACTGCTCACAGGCTAATGAAAGCTTATCATGTAAAAATATTCAGAATGCCAGCAACCTTGAATGACCACATTCTGTCAGATATAAATAGCTCATTAATACAGACTAGTTGTCACAAAGCAGCTTTTTCTACAAGTTGTCCAAATTCAGTAGCTGCAGGAAATAACTTATGCAATAAAGATTTTCGTTCTTCTGGTAAGCCCTACAATCATGGAATCATAACGTATCACATGCCTTCCCCTCAAAGGTACTTTTCAACCATTTCAACTTCACCGTACTCACAGGCATCCATGGTCTTGTCCTTGTGACATTGACAAAAGAAGACCTTTTGTCAGGTTGCTCTCAGAGACAGAATGGAGATGGTTTACAGTGTACACTGTGAACATGGGTGTGAGATTGCCTAATTCTGCTTCTGTCAAGATTAATCAAACCCATAACGAAATGGGCCTTTGTGATTCATTTGCTCAAACAATCACATTTAAGAAGAATCTAAGTTTATCATAACCTTGAAGCTGCAATGTGTGTAGGTGGCATCCATGGTCTTCTTCCACAGCTGGTGGTTTTCTGAGGTTGTCAATGTCCTCTGCAAGGCGTGCGATTTAGAAAGACAGTCTTGTCAACATCTCTTCAGTCATCCAGAATACTTCCTTCCCCATTTTTTTAATTAGCTATCGAAGACAAAAGTAGCTATTAACACAATGGAAGAACAATGCTAATTATTTTTTTTGAGTCAACTGAGGTAGAAAAGAAAATCAGACTGCTTTCAACTTCCTGGTAGAACTACTTTCTTCTGGACTGTGGTGTATGATCGTGTTTAGTATACAGTTTCTTAGCTAGAGGCTGTAGCTCTGGTGGAGAAAACGTGCTTTTATGATGTAGCCGTGCTTTCCTGAGCATGCTTATCACATGAGATAATTTTAAAAAGCAGAACACAGGCACAAAGCCAGAAAATCCATTTGATATTTAAAAGATACAAAACTAAAAATAAACACACCATCACTAGAGATTTTCCATTTTCATTGAGCTCTCACAGGTTTATGGCTGAATGGAAGCACTCCATTACATTGGGTTTGAGTTTGAGTAAGGTTACAGAGGTAAAAGTCAGTGTGAAAGAGGAAGGGTGATCTGGTAAGCTGCATACCTGCACACTGCTTGCATACACTGCTGCCTGTGTTTGACTTGTTTTCCTTCTTTTATGTGCTTGTCTGTTCAGGTGTCATCTTAAACGGACAATTAGATCAGTTTGTGGGTTATTTTGTAGGAAAGCAAATACTATTTTAAATCTCGACAAACCTATCATAAAGGGCATAGATATCAAAAATAAGACAAAGACTTACAAATACTTCCAGTGGAGAAGGAGGAAAGTACCAAAACAGGTGAAAAAGACCCAATTACATCCCACAGTTATAACTTGAAATTGGACAAATTTAGCCATTTTTAATGGAAATGCTGTTAACCAGTTGATCAGTTTCCTAAACAAGCTGGAGGCTTGAAATTCACAGATCTTTCTAAAGACTCTGTAGTTCAAGAAAAAATTATGATTGGTGCAGAAGTTACCAGATGAGGTTCCATGTTTTATGGTGTGCAAGAGGTTAAGGGTGACCAGAGTCCCTACTGATCTTTGTAGCATTTAAAATGTCCTTGCCCACTGATGCGGTAGAAGTATGATCTGAATTGAGTGCTGATGTACAGCTCTGGAGTAGTCTGTCCAGGTATACCAACCAATGCATTCCCTTCCACAGACATAAATATATTGGATTAAGAATGGAAAATACAGGCAAGAGGTTGCAGGGTAGGAAAAAATCCCAAACAGAATGTGAAGAGGTAAAAATGATGTAAGCAGTGGGGGAGCGGGGGGAAGGCACAACTGATTTGTGCCCCAGTTGGAAGTTTGCCCTCAGAAACAAGGCATTCATAGGCACCACAGTGGAGGTCAGGAGCGCTCCAGTGTGCCTCTGCACTGTAACTTCTTCCTGTCACAAGAGCAGGTGTTCTCCTGCCCCAAGGACTGGCCCACGCACACCAAATGAAATGATATATGGGTCTTACTGCTCAGGTCAGAAGGAAGCTGAAGATCTGCAAATCAGCTGTAGATTTGGGGAAGAGGGGAGGACAAGGGCCAGTGGCTATGCTGAATAAAGCACATACACACAGACATGAATTCCTCTCACCATCTTAAAAGACTAATTGAAATATTCCTTTCCACTTGACATCTCAGAAGGCAGAAATACTTACTTCATCCATTCCAACATACAAAGGCAATTAGGAAGGCAGGGATCCAGCACAGTTGATGGCAGAAGCATCATACTGAGGTGTAAGTAAATAATTATTTCTCTTTTATAGCTTAGCTTCAGTTCTGCAAGGATGCACACATGTATACTGTTCCATTGACATGACTACATAAATGCAATGAAAGCAGTTATGTCTGCCTTGCACTGGTTATTCTCACGCTCAGTCTCGCCTCTGTGCTGTCTGTCAGGCTCCTGTCTTCCCTTCCTTGAAAGACTTCTTCCAAAAACAGATATACAATTCTTTTCTACACTGAAGCAATAAATAATACGGCAGATGCACTAAAGAAACCAAACCCAGATGATGCCAATATATGTGTTAAACATTGCTTATCAATCTCTTTGCAGGTTCCTTCTTCGTTCCACTCTTTAACCTGCTTACCTATGGCACAACTTAGCTTGTGACTTCTTGAAGGAAGAGTTTTATGTCTTTTCATATATTACCATACCGCAGGCGCTGTGGAAACACAGCTGGTTACTACTTCTTACATATGTTATCTCATGTGCTAAGAGACCAACATTTTCAAAAAGGTTATTTCCTCACTTACAAATCTCAGAAAAATTTATCTGAGCCTGCTGTTTCACAGGTTTAAATTGCAATGTACTCTGTCGGGTTTTGTTTTGGNGGGGGGGGGGGGGGGGGTTAGACACTTTTTCATTGCTGTAAAATTATTTCTGTCTCACACTTCTTCCCTTTTGATGTTTAGACCAAGTTGTCCTAATGTCTGTTGAGCATCATTATTGTAGGTACGGTTGCACTTAGAATTACGTAATATTTCGTCAGGGGAGGAAGCACTGAGTACCTCTTACAGAAGTTAATGGAACAAAATCTGTTTAATTAAATTGTAACTTGAAGAATTCAGCAGAAATGCTGCATCATTCGGGTTGTAAACAGAATGCTGCTTCTAGCCACCTTTATAAAACAGGCTGCTAAGTGCACTGTTATTCCTGGACCTCCTCCTAAAGCTTTGCATTAACTTAAGTAGGCCAGCCTGGTATGTGCTGCTTTGTTATGAGTCCGTGTGGAGTAATTTCTGTTCAGAAGCTAGCTCCAAAAGTACCTGTAAGGCAGCCCTCCCTTCCCATGCTTCAGTAATGCTAAACCAGCTGCTTTGCCTCCCAACGGAATGCGTGGGGATGAGGACCATCGTCATAACAATAATACCTGCTGCATCTGACTCACTACAGCTCCTGCTGGGAGAAGTAATAAAATGTACATTTCTCTGTGCCAGCAAGAGCTGCCACAGTACAAGGAGGACTCACTTCCAAGTTCAGATTTTGTAGTTGTAATTTTCCTCCCTCACTCTTTTTGTATTTTTTGAGTACAGTGGGAGAATAGCTTTAGATTATGGTGTCTGAGGAGACTACTTGCAGAAGCTGAAAAAGTCTGAGATCTATATTCGTGTTTTCAGGAGTATTTCTTGTTGGAAGTGTTGTATTCTCTGCACCACAGGAAAGAGAAAACAAAGCTGAGTAGGTCTAGCTCCACAGCACAAATGAGAACTGTGTGAACGAACCCCTGGCTGCAGCACGTTTTTACCCAATGACAGCATACAGACACTGACAATCTTAGTAGAAATTGCTGTGGGGGAAAATTAGCTGAAACATTACCATTTACCTTACAGCTGCAGCTTTGTGTCTTGAAACATTGACATTTCACCTATAATTTAATCTGTATTATTAATGAATTGCGGAAACTCTTTTCCCTAGGCACTAGACCATCAGACTGTGTATGGAGTCTGTCAGCAAACAATATTACTAAACAGCCATGTAGTCTTTTAGACTCTAAAAAGAAATATCTGTGTATACAAAAATAGACACACAGCTCTTTTTCAAATTGGTAACATATAGTAGCCATCTAGATACTGTCCTGGGCAACCGGCTGTAGGTGGCCCTGCCTTAGCAAGGGGGTTGGACGAGGTGACCTCCAGAGGTCTCTTCCAACCTCAACCAGTCTGTGATTCTGTGATACATTAATTGTCCGTCTTCAACTCATTCGTATTAGTCAATGATGTCTTTCAAAATGATTCATCTGTCATGGTCAACAAAGGTCACTGTTCTAAAAAACTTCTTTAGTAAATATCCTCAAGGATCTTTTCAGAGTACTTATAATTAAGCTCTGCACCTTTGTTTTCTTCTGTACTGAGTGATATTTTGTCCAAATAAGGAAATCTACACAAGATCTTATAAGGATATCTTAAGGATACAATTGTTAGATTCAGGAGAATTGCTGTATGCTAAAAGTGTAATCAGTCGGATGTACAGGTAACAGTAGGCACTGAAAGAAAAAACTTTATAAAACCATTTCAATTACTTCTCATGTAAAATGGACTGAACAAAAAGTGATATTCCACTCTGGGAGGATTTAAATGCCACCTTACTTAGTTTGAGAACAAAGAGCATTTTCAGTTTATCTGTTGTGTGTACGTAGAAGAGGCAGCAGAACGGATTCGTTGTGCACAAATCATGGCTAAGGTGGTGCTGAGAGCAGCGTAGATAAAGGAGTTAGTGTGACTACAGGCAAACAATGATTATTTATGGACTTCAGTGTGCTTTTTGTGCCTTGCTAGAATGAGCAATGATTAGATCAGAACCCTACAAAGAGTTTAAGGGGCTTGGTGGAACAGGTACAGTTAATCTGTGTATGGTTGTTAAACTGATTTAATAAGAAGTCATGTAGGTGTGTGTTTTATGCCTTCTTAAACTCAAATTACATAAAACATTATGTAACAGTCAAACAGTAGAATTACATTTACAAATGCCTCAAGCGGATATTCAAGACTGGACGCATCTGTTGCTTATAGAGAGTGAGATTTGACATGCAAGACTTCTTTTCCNTCAAATTACATAAAACATTATGTAACAGTCAAACAGTAGAATTAAATTTACAAATGCCTCAAGCAGATATTCAAGACTGGACGCATCTCTTGCTTATAGAGAGTGAGATTTGACATGCAAGACTTCTTTTCCTAAGAACTGTGCTATAGATACTATGATCACTGATAACTCTTTGCAGAACAACATTTGAAATCCATGGTCTTTGAGATTTACAAATGAACACAAGGATTATATGACACTATTGATCTTATTTTTCAGAAGTTTTTGAGTCAGTTGATTCTNGTGCTATAGATACTATGATCACTGATAACTCTTTGCAGAACAACGTTTGAAATCCATGATCCATGATTTACAAATGGACACAAGGATTATATGACACTATTGATTGTATTTTTCAGAAGTTTTTGAGTCAGTTGATTCCTTTTTAACATATCACACACTAGTGAGTTTGTTCTTTCACCAGTATACAAATTAGTTACCGTGATATTGGATATTATGAAGCCTACCAGCTACATACTGGTAGGATGCGGACAATATGGAGTTACGTGACATCAAACCTAGCCAATAATCACATGAATGTGTCATCATCAGCTCATTTTTGTGATATTCTGCCTTAATAATGAATATACTTCTAGTAACTGTTCTTATATTTGAAATCTCGTGACCTGTTTTCGAAACAATTTAATGTCATAATAGTTCAATAATCAAATATATGCTTTTAGAAATAGCCAGCCACAGCATTTATAGCTGTGCAGGCAAAACCGATATATACAATCATCTGTTATGCTTTAAGATAAAGGGGAACCTGCAGATATCAAGAAAATACAGCATTATCAGTGGTTCAATACAGTTTGGGTTTTGAAGTAACATGTATTTAATGATTCATTACTGCAATTACACAGTATTGTTATATAATGTAGTAGTTGTTCTTATAATTATATAAGAATATGTCCTACGACATAACACAACAAACGTTGAACTGATCTGTGCAGGATAATGCTGAGTATGTAGACTCAATCCATTTTTATGATAGCATGATCTAGTACAAAGAGAGAACAAACCAGAGATCCTTTAAAGGCTATAAAAGAGCTTTCTTTTTCCGTAGTTTTGAAATTAAGGGCAAAATCCTGGCCTTTACTGGGGTCAATGTCAATTTTACCAATGGAATCAAGATTTCATTTCAAATGGAGAAAGCAGGAAGCTTTTTGGCGTGCTCCCATTGTCTCAGTTTTCTTCACTGGCCCAAGTT
>RSEF01000001.1:49589626-49612872 GCA_003993805.1 Himantopus leucocephalus
AAAACCCACCTTGTAGACCCCTCATCCTGTGACCACCAAAATTACAGCTTTGTTGATGCAAACAAAGGCTCCGAGTGGGACCGGAATCCCTCCTCAGGGCCTCAACTCAGGCAGGAGGTATAAATAGTAGTATTTCATGAAGTAAGTTTTGGGTTTCTGTGTAAAATAGGGTCATTGCAGGAGGTNAGGGCCATTGCAGGAGACGAACATACAAATGGCACAGTCTTATGTGAAGTTTTCCGTTTTTTCAGTTACCTCAATCTTTTCATGAGCAAGTAAGGTATTTTTACTGATGTGAAATTTTTCTTAAAGCTGAAAGGGAAGAAAGGCAGGCAGAGACAGCCAGCAACTTAATTCCCCAACTCCTTGTGTTTGCTCTGAGAAATGTGTTTCTTTAATTCTAGGTTATTCTCAAGAAAAAAAAAACCTCGCTCGAGAGTTCAGTAATCAAGCAACCAGAGCTGTACTTCAGTATTCCAGCAAAAGGAAACAACTACAGGAACACAAAAAAGAATTCACCTTTGTGAAGAGAATGTGCAGTGCAAGAATAATGTAGTTAAGACAGCCATAGGGAGGGTACCTTCATGATAAGGTTTTTCAGCACATGGCAGTCACAGGTACATAGTACTTCTGTGACTCTGTTCCTAATGAGAACAGCATGATAGGTAAACCCTATGAAACAGAGAAGTCCAGGGCTTCCAAATAATTCTGTTTGATCTAATCTTGCACTCCTTACTCTGAGAAATTGGCCAGTTGGCTTTCTCTAGTCATTGAAAGTTTTGTTTTAAGGAGATCAAGATTGGCTGCTTTTGAGGACAGAATCTTTCTCTACAGTTATCTCCAGAAATGAACAATGACATCAGTTCAAAATTTTGCCACAGACATCAAACTCATACATCACGCTTCATAGCCACTTTGTACTATATATTGTAGAGCTGTTTTAACCTAACTTCCTGTTTATAATTTTCAATTTTCCCTCTGGAAATAGCAATTTACTATA
Source organism: Himantopus leucocephalus (assembly GCA_003993805.1). NCBI lineage: Eukaryota > Metazoa > Chordata > Aves > Charadriiformes > Recurvirostridae > Himantopus > Himantopus leucocephalus. The sequence goes on from RSEF01000001.1 coordinate 49,590,627, forward strand.
TTTATAAAGTATTCCATTTGTAGAAGCAATTGGCTTTTTACTCTTGGTGTTTCCATATATTTTATTATGCATCAACAGAGTGAGAAAGTTTTAGGTCAATTTTAATTTTATTAGTAGTAAAGTTAGGGAATCCTAGAACTGTATTTTTAAACGTAGGTATTGCTTGTATCTATTATAGTTACTATTCAAAAATCTATAACTGGATATATTATATATTTATTCCATAAAATATATATTGTCTGAATGTACCTGTTAGAGAAGTAGGGTCTTTGCTTAGCATGTATTGCAAATGTAGTAAGCTAATGTTAGCAAAAGACCAAGCTTTGTTTGGCAGATATTACTGTGATAGCATAATCTTGGCTTTTCTGTATTCTTTAATTTATTTTCCAGTCTAATATTAATATATTTTAGAGAGGAGGAAGCGTAAGTTGTTTCTTTTAAGACTCGCACGTTATCATTTAAATCAGTTTGAAGTTAAAGTTCTTTTTTTTTAATCAAAGCAAATTGGAATGTGCAAACAAAATATATAACTAAGTTCTTAAGTTTACATGTCTGCTTTTCCAAAGAAAATAGTCAAAGCTGGAAGGCTATAAATATCGTCTACTTTCAAGAAAATAAGAAAATGGAACTCCCAAATTCTAAAATATAATCATTTTCAGCATGCCTTCTATGCTTCATTAGAAAAGACTGGGGGAGAAAAGGAGCTTAGAGGAGAACCCTACAGCCCTTGCACGTTGAAAACTCCAGCTGATGTCAGTGAAGGTTCAGTAATGTGAGGAATGTAGAAATGGTCTGAACCAGTTTTCTGCTTGTGAACTTGGAACAAAGTCAGAAACAATTAAAATTTTGAAGGATCTATTCTCAAACGGAGAGAAGCAAAGCAAAACAGGAGAAATTGGCAGTATCGTAGCATATGTTAGAAACCAAATGCAGGCTAGCCAACAGTCTTGACAGTGTTTGGTTAGTGTAAGTAGCCATTGAAGGGAAATTACTGTATTTTTGAAACCAAACAGCATGAATTCATCCAGAGAAGCCTCATTTTATACAGAGAAGTAATTCTATCCAGTGGTCGTTGGTGACGATATCAATTAAGACAGTGGAGTTTGAGAACTGCCAGAATTAAAGATGAACTATATTGTATTGTGCTCTGCACGGTGTCTTTTTTATACTTAATAAAATTGTATGTACCTATTTTAAAACTGTATTCTCAGACAGACACTGCTATTAATATTGACGGTATATAAATTGTTATTATGACTGCATATAACTGTTCTGTATCTCCTCAATATGATTTGAATTACACTGATATCTGCATTTTCAGAGACCAAGTATTCAGATTTAGTCAGCCCACTACTGCATTCTTCCAAACCGCCTCTCCACCTCCTCCCCTCCTCTTCCTCAAAAAATTTAGGTTTGATGGAGTGGAATGTGCTGATTAATAAATTTCAATAGTAGGATGTCATTCATATAGAGAAGCATATCAAACTCATTTTCATATATTATTATTCAATAAATTATTTATACAGACTAAAATTAACATTCTAGTCTTTGCCAGCATTTAACAATAAGATGAAAGAAAATATAAGTAAAATACAACTGTCAATGAATTTGAAGTGGAAGCAGGAAGAAATAACTTTTTAAGGGTCACTTTCCATGCCTCTTACTGATCAATAAAACATATAGCCCCTTAATCACAGAATAGTCTGTGTCCCTAAATCTATCATCTGCATTTAGTTGCAGACAGTCTTTTCATTTGTGATTTAAATGTCTTTGATCGTGGTGAGGTAAGGCACTTCCGCACGTGCATTGCTGAATTAGGACCTAAAAGAAGCACAGGGGGAAGAACGTTTCCCACACGCAGGTCTGCAGGTACTTGTGCGTCATATTTTAACTGACTGGTCTCCTGGCATTTGCTGTTTCACTACACTGCATTCATATTCCTTCACTCAGCTTAGTGAGTTTTATTGCTCCCATTTACCCTTGGGGCTCCCTCATAATTTCTCTGCATTGGAAGCAAACTGAGGTAGGAGATCCAGCAAGTCTTTTCTGTCTCTTTTTTCCAGTAACCGAAGGGGTGCTATGTGATTTTTACAAGCTTTTGCATCATGTTCACTTATACCAAAGATGCAGAGGTGACATCTAATAACAGTAGAGATTTAGGGTTGGTGGCATTTACCTACTGCAGTTGATGGCTCTGCTGTGCTAGCCGTAGTTTTTCTATTTGTGACTTCTCATCTGACTGGCACTTTGTAGGGGATCGAAGGATTTCATAGCCCTTGATAAAGCATTTTCCTCTTTTCCTTCTACAGTGACAAATTCATAGATGAAAGGTCAATGAATGCCCATGAATGGAATAAATGACATCAAAATCTACCTGCAGTTCCCTGGTAAATAATACTGCAGAACTCTTAGTGCTATACATCGTACCTTTTGTATGGATTTATCACAGCCAAGCTTCAAACCTGACTTAGGAACCTTTGGGAACTCTTGCAGAAGGGACAAAATTATATGCCACATTTGCAGGAGAAGAAACTGTTTATTCAGCTGCTAATTCTAAGGATTTTAGAGTTCTAAATGAAATTAAGATCTCATGAGCAAACAAGGCTCCTAGAATAAAAAAAAAATGCTAAACGAGAAGAGGGGTTTTGCCTGTGTTTGAAATAATACAGGATTTTAAGCATAATTTCAGAATTTAAAATCCTTATTATGCTCACAGAAGATGTATTTCATTACAGGATGAGAGACTGCTTCAGAAAGTAGCAATTATTTTTGAATCTTTCTGAAAATGGGATAATAAAACTGACCAATCTTCTAATGCAGAACTGTGTCTAGAAGAGCTAAGAGGATCCTTGCCTATATAAGCTGAGCATTATCAGCCAGAAGTAGTACTGTCCCTGCATAAGCGTTAGCGAGACCATTTCCATATGCAGCATTCAATAAAACAAAACAAGTTTCAAACCCAGAGAGTATTCTGGGACGATTCGCAAGAACGTGCTGCCTGCTGCGATGCACTCCTGATGAGAAATACAGCCCATTATGCTCATCCATGAGAAGGTCAGGACGAATTAGGGATGTGCTCAAACAGTCTTGCAAGCAGACCCAAGCTCGCCCTTGCTTGTCCATGAAGCAAATGCAGTCTTGCGCTCTGAACTAGCAAAAAGATTGAGAGACATGTTTGATGGATTCATTGCCTCTACCTTCAGCTGTCTAAAAGCGAGCTGCGCAGCTTCCACTGATTGTTTCCACGGTCGGCAGAGGCATCCCTAGAATGCGATTCATTCCACCTGTCCCTGACATCTGTCTTAAAACAGGATAAGGCATCCCGTAAAAGGTTTTATAAGCAGGGTCCCTAAGTAAACAGCCTAAATTACTAGCTTCAAGTAAGTAATGTCTTTCCATTTTTTTTGCTTCTTCAGTCACACACAGCTTCCTAATAAATAAATATCCATGCAGCACTGTTCGAATTCCCTAGGCTAAAACCTCTGTGCGCACAGCTCAGGTGACTGACCGCCCTTCCATGTGATCTGGTTTGTAAGGAGGTTCCTGTTGCTACAGATGTCTGTTCTGAAACACGCTGAGAAATTGAAGAGCTCAGCGCAGGTGTTGTTAGCAAAATGCTTTGGATGTGGTGGATACAGGAGCATGTGGTGCGTACAACGAGCTTCAGCCTGTGAATGCTAATCGCAGAAGTCTATACTGCCACCCGTAACACTGGGCTAGTGTGTGCACATTTTACAGTAGCTGCAGCCAAAAAAGATGAACAATTGCTTTTAATTTTTGGTTACAGAGACACACAAAAACGAAAGCCATCAAACTGCCAACACAGGAATTTGTGATACCAAGAGTCATAGAAAAACTTGACCAGCTCTGACATCTAGAAGCCTGCAGCTATCTAGGATTAAGTAAAAAGATTACAAAAGCACAAGATGTCTATAAGGAGCAGCCAAAATCCAAGAGAAAAAAAATCCCACAGGGATTTAATCTCCGATCTGATTTTAATTTACTTTCTTAATTTCACTCCTATCAACTTGTCTGACCAAAAGGGAAGCGTATGATTCAGTTATTGCACTTAACTTTATCAATACCATAAAAAGCTGATAGGGTAGATGGATACCTCTTCCCTTCCTTCCTCCTTCCTTCCTTCCTCTGAGGCTTGGATGAAGGTGGGTTCTGTCTGCAGAAAGGTGACACCCAGACACATCCAAATGCTAGAGAGTTTCTTCACCAGTCAGATTACACTTCCTCCCCACCTGCAATTCTCAGTATGTTTCCTCAAAGTGGACATGTTTTATAGACCCACAAATTCATGTTTATTTCAAGGAAAACTCAGTGTTAAGCCTGAAGCTGTAAATCTTGCCCAACCTTTTCATTTTGACATCCCAAACCAAAGCAGCTATTGCACTTGTAATAATCCATCTGGGAGCCTGGGATTAGCTTGTAAACTGGTCCAATTAAAAACTGTATCCCAGGAGTCACTTCTCCAACATTTCTGTTGAAATTAAAGAAATGTAAAAGATAAACATGAAATATAACTTCTGAAGTGCAGAGGGTAGCAGTGCAGTGCTACAGAAAGGGAAAAATACTTCGGATTTTTCACACGTGCATGAAAGCTTCTCCAGGAATATAGAATATTGTTTTTCTCTAAACAAGTTGCTTTTCTGTGTTGGGAGGACAAGCCCCTTCTCCAGTAGAAGGTTTTGGTAAGAATAAGGCAATACACCTAGCTAAAATGAGAAACAGCGTGGGAAGAATCCTGGGTGTGTTAAGGCAGCCATGAACAATTTAGTGGATAAAGATGGGTCCACTTCAGATGAGAGTAACACAGAGCTATTTCTCCCACTGATCTCTCTGCTATCCCAAGTCTACTCATATCTAATCCCCCCACTTTTTTGCCCCCCAAATTCCCTTTGACTAGAGCCCAAGCATCACCACAAAGCTATTCCAACTCTCTCACTGCAGTATTCCCCTCCCCTTCTTTTACGAGAGTTTTCTCTTAGCTCAGCGGTGACAATTCTTGACCATTGCAATCTCCTCAGCCAGCTATGGCATTTAGGCTTTGCCAGGTCCACCTCCTGGAGTGCTCTGCTACTTCACTTGCTCTACGTATCCTTTAGCTGCCCTCTCATGGCCACCATAGTCAGCTGTCTTGCTTCCCACACACAAAATAATTTACCCGTGAGGAATACAGGGAAAAAAAATAAATTGAGGGAGTAGAAAAATGGTAGGCAATTCTTGAAAAATTTTTTGTCAGGATATACTAAGAATGTCCCCTCTTTCCTGAGTCAGCTCCTTTTCAGCAAGTGGTGACTTTCATCTTCATTTAGTTCCCTGCTGACAAAGCACTTTATGCGATGGCACTGATTGTGGAAGAGCCATAAGCTCTCCTCTGTCTGGCTGAAACAACAGCTCCTTGTCTGGAATTGGTGGGCATCTAGACCTGCTTGAAGGCGTCGCACAGTGAGTTCACACACATGCCATAGGTCAGAGTTTTTGTGCACACACTGTCCGTGTGAGTGGTACAGAAGAAGAAGATCCAGCATATATGGCACGCAGATCCATGTCTTTCTGGGATTCCAGGGATGGAAATATGGAACCAAGCCCTCTCAATATCCTAACGTGGTGTTAGAGCCTTCAGCCATCCAGTCTGGAAATGTTTGTATTATTAGAAGATATTCAGGAACCAATGTTTATTGGTTTCAGAATTCTATTTACAAGTAAGTTTTCAACAATAGGCAATGAGAAGCCACAAACCTTTCTTAAACTGTTAAGGACCAAACATGCAGAGGACTATTAATTTCTCTAATAACTTCATGCTTCAGGTGCAGAACTCAACATGCCAGCACCACTTTTCAAGCCTCGGTTTTATGCGTGCCTGTACTTATCTTCTCTGTAGTGTTGACAGAAATAATTTGAACTATTTACCATTGGGCCTTAGTACCCCTGAAGGAAAACATGAACTTGGATGCTTACAGGAGAGGGGCTTAAGCATCAGTTAACTCAGACTAAAATGTAGGTGCTGACTAGGTCTTTTGTAGCAGTATTTGTCTTCACAGTTTTGTATTGCACCGAATAGACAACTGCAATAATTTGTTCCAAAATATGTTAGATTTATTTCCTCTGTATACATAGCAAGTTTACAGCTCCGTTGTACGAATATATCTGGCTGTCCTTACCTGTATTTGACCGTGGTCAGCTGGGCAGGGACTGTGTTCAGCTCGGTTGGATAAATACGCCGAGGGAGACGCCTAGTGTAAAACGGTGTTCACAGCATCTTTAGCTGCTCATTCCAGTGTCATTGCTGTGGAGTTCTTTTTCTGCCAGCATTAAAAAGCGGACACGTACAGATGTGCACAACATTCGTTCAGCGTATTTCCACACATTTCACAGTGAATGGACAGTTCAAAGAAGGTTTCATTTAACACGTGAATACTCTGTGTGCCAAGAATGGCGAATAGCAATAGGATAACAACAATAAAAGCAATATTCTTACTCTGGTAAGAATTCTATGGTTAATGCAAGTATTGCTTGATATGATCAGTGGACTGCACACAGGCAGGGTCTGATCATACTACACCTGCTGGTGGTGCTGCTGAAGATCATACATGTGCTGATGAAAAAATTCCACAAAGTGCCATTAGGCAATTGTGTCGCCCACAATGAAGTACATGAAACGTGAAGAACACGTCTTTGTGCCTTGCTGAAGGGAGCCGTGTGAACCAGGTGCAGCAACAATTTGATGCAAGTCATGAATCTCACACTGCAGCAGCTGCTCTGCTTTCAGGGGGGGAACTTGCCAAAGATCGTCATCAAATTGGGTTTCCCTTGTAGCTGTGATTTTCTTGAAGATGCTAACAGTCTGTACCACTGCCTGGCACTACCTGCCTCAGAACAGCACCCAAACACAGTCCCAGATCATTAGATCCAATGTATCTATGGACTGGCTGTAGAGGCATTTTCTTTTCCCCTTTAGGCACTCTATAATTTTGTCCTCTTTCTCCCCAAACTCTAACTAAGGCTTTGATATTTAGATGAAGTGTGCAGGTATTTGAAAATTTTCTCTTTTTTTCAATAGGGAAAACAATCTAGGAGCTACAGTTTGTACACCACAGCTTATCTTCTCGGGCAGCTTCCTCTCTGAAAGACCTGGAATAAGGCAATACCCAAGAAGCACCAAATTGACAAATACAGGAAGCCTCACTGGTACCAGTGTTTGAAAGAGAAAAGGACGTTGCTGGAGGAAGGCAACCAGGGTGATAAACCAGTCCTACCTTTGGCAAGCTGCAGTGATAAAGTCCAGGCACCAACAACCTTCACATTTTTTTCCATGAAATATAAGGTGCAAAGACAGCACGTGGGAGGGAGGCAAGGGCCGGATCTCCTGTTCAGTCCTCATCTTCTGAGTATGGGGCTTAACAGCAGCCCAAATTCTCCAGTTCTGTTAGAAAGGCACTTACTGTGATAAGGGTTACAATCCTGGACAAAGAGGGGTAAAACAAGACCTATGCTCATCCTGGTATTGGCCGGTGTGACTACATAACTGTTTGCCAAACTCAAAGTCAAAGACTTTAAGGCTAAGTAAGGCCAAAAACATATTTTGACAAAATGTATGTTGATTGCTTGAAAGCTTCAAATAATAATCTCCTGACATCTGTAAACAAGTTTTCCACTGAGTCTGGTGTGGCTGAGGCTGGTTTCTTCCCTGTGTCCCTGGCTAAATGTAGGATGATTAGCTTAAATCTGAACGGAGCAAGGAGGTGGGAAATAAGTCATTGGCTCTAATGCAAGTGCAAGTGATTTTCTTGAGATACTGAAGAGTTTCCAACCAGATTCTTTGCTGAACTAATGAACCTCTGGCAGCTATCTGCATAACAATTAGTACACCTCCAAAGCATGAGTTAGAAGCAGTCCTCTTGCCTTTAGTGAATTATTCAGCTCAGCTACTCAGGAGTAATACTGATCTGGCTTACTAGGGAGATAAGTGCAATCTTAAAGCAAATTTGCTCTGCAAGCCAAGAGTCAAAGAATGACAATCTTCAAAGCCAGAGTAAAAATAAGAGGAAAAAAGACTACTTCAAAATGTCAAATCAGATAAAGATTTGACAGATTTCTCTGACTGTAAAAGTAACTGTTGAAGTGGCTGAAGTGACTCAGGAGTCAGTCAGAACATCTGACATTTTTTTCAGAGGCCATTGTCAGTGAAGGTGCTATTCACTGCGGCTAACATCTTTCTAAAATAGAGGTTTCTGGTCTAAGCCAAGCATGAGCCTCTGCAGTTAACGGAGGGAACAATTATCTCCAAGGGGTGATCCTCATCTGTGTAACAGTTACTGACACAGTATAATTATATATTTTTTTTCCCAGTGAAGACAGTGGAAGAATTTTCTAATCATCCTCCTCTATCCCTCTCCCCCCTGTGTTGCCAGCCTTTATTCTCACCCCAGCTTTAACAGCTTTCAGCTTCATCCATTGAAGCAGCATAAAACCTTTCTCTCACCTTCCCCATTGAAAGTACTGTGGTTTCTTGGTTTGTCTGTGGGAACATCTTATTCCCAACCTGTGGCTAAGAAGATCTATTGCGTAATTATATCTCGCCCATCTCAGAATATTGTTAATGGCAAATGCTTCTTTTTCTTCCCTTACTACAGAGGGAACCTAGATAAGTAGATCAGATAGGAAGCCTAAATTTTAGGTACTACATAATGCAACAATCTGCCTGATGAGCACAAAACCATTTACCATAGGGACGATAACTGCCAAAGGTTAGTGCACAGAAGCCAAGCAACCTCTCCGACTGCATGAAGTGAATGGGCAATGACTGAGACGAAGAACTATGTCTGCACATCACCTGTAGCATACAGGCGTTATTGAATCAACAACTGCTAGGATGTCATTCTAGGAAATTGCATGCTACCTGGCTATAAAACCATCTGGTGATACGTTTTTATCAGTTTCAAGAGAACAGAACATTAAAGATCAGGGGGATCACACTGGCTGAAACCAGGGCTAGGAGCTTCGTAATCCAACTCTAAAGAGCAGAAGGTGAGGCAAGCGTTGCAGTGAGCTCTGCCCCCCCATAACTGTTTTCCAGCTTCCAGCAACTTTGAGTTCCTCGGAAGCTTCTTGAACCAAAAGCAGGTGTCATTGGATTTAGTAGCTCTTGATGAATTTCTCTTAGATTAATTTTTCTAGGGGCTTTTTGAAGCTAGTGTTTTCAGCAACCACCCACCCTGCAGCAGAGTTTCACAGTTTACTTACACATCCTGCAAAGGACCATTTCCTTTTTTTTTTTTTTTGAACTGACTTTTTTTTAATGAATTCCATGCCCTCTGGTTGCTCGCTGGGACAGACATTAAACAATCTTTCCCTCTCTGCCTTCCCATACCACTCATGGGCTTTTATCATGCCCTTACCTTTCATCTAGGTCTTTTAATACAGTACTGCATCTTCCTTGAGTCATCAGTCTTCTGATGTTGGATAAATGGTAAGAATTAAAAATACAACAGAAGTCCTAGGTTACTCTGCAACCTACATTCCTTGTAGAGAAAACGTTTGGGAAACTTCGATCACATTAATTGCCTTGCCATGAATTTTTTCCTGTTCTGCTACATAAGTCACCAGATGGGAGTACTAGCGGAGCCTGTGTAGTCTGAGGATACACTGAGATTTGTATAATAGCATAGTGATATTTTCTGATTGCTCATTATCTCTTTCTCTATAACACGTAATACCATTTATTATAACTCTCAGATCTCTTTCCTGAGTGGCAATTGGTAAGATAACACACGATTTTATATGTGAAGTTAGCAGTGTTTTTCCCTGTGTGCATCATTTTATATTTATCAAAAATGACTTTCATCTGCCATTTTAAGAGCCAGTCACTGAGTCCCATGAAGTCCTTCTGCAGTTCTTACAGACAGTCCTGATTTATTATTTATTATTTACTACCCTGATTTATTAACATCAATAAAATTTTACTCCTTGCCAGTCACATCTTCTTCTGAATCGCTTACAAATATGTTATACAGTGCAGATCCCCACAGGACTTCACTAGTGACTCCACTGTGAAAATGAACCTTTTACTTCAACCTCCTCTTGTCTAACTTTTCTCCCATTATTTATTTATCCAAGCAAAAGGAATGACAAGATTCCTATACAATTTTTATTCCTTTTAAAAGGTGTTATCTTTTTTTTAAGATATTTATTCAATTACCTTAAATTGCTAAAGAGCAATTTCCAACTGTAGTAGAAACTGAGGTTTTATATATAAAGTTGTTTTGTTTTTTTCCCCTCTCCAGAGAAGTTTCACATCCCCTGTCAGATTTGAGAGCTGCTGATGGAGGGGATTCAGATGATCTACTCAAGGCTGTTGCTCCTTATACTTCCCAAGACTGAGTTTCTTCTGGGTGTGCATATATGGAAAGCAATATGGAAAGGAAGACTTGTTTATAAAAAGGCAAACTATGTAGTAAACAAAATAGCTCTCCGTATTTTACATACATTTTGTTTTGTGTAATGGGCATTTCCCTCTTTTTTTTTTATTTACAAAGCAATACTAACAACAAAACCCCAACAAGCAGAGCTTAGTCTTACTAACAGACTGAAAGAGACATATGGCCAAAAGAACAGACATTATTTCATTAGAACTTGAGCAAAACAAATGTTCACATTGCCAAAAAAATATTTAATTTACTTTAACCGCATGCTCGGTGTCTTCTAGCAATTGCTTTGAGAAGAACTAATAGGAAGGACAAAAAAATGCAACCACCACATTGACCACGTAAGACCATAACACAGCTGGCAACCTGCTACCATGCCCAGTGGCTCCTCAGCCCGGCGGCCAAGTTATTTCCCCATTGCCATTGTCACCTGCTGTTTTGGGAGCACCCTCGGGGCATACCACGCTCCCCCAGCTGGTGTCCCACTTCCAGGGCTGTCCCTGCCTCTGGAGATGCTCCACTTGCTGCCCACATACACTTCCTTACTACAGGTATGTATGTGCTGCCCTATACAGCTACAATGTCTGTACAATGTTTAATCCTCCCTTCTATCCCGTATACTTGCCCTGAGGCCAAACACTGCCTATTTTCCAGCAGAGCTGCAGTCACTCTACTTTGTATCTTTAAACTAATGCATTTGTGATGCTTCAAAGAAAATCAAAAGCCAGCAAGCAGGATCTGTGTCTGGAGAGCCATTTGGTCATGAAATGGTGATCCAATGCTGTATTTTACAACTAGATCCCCAAATCCTCCAGACAAATCCGAACTCTGCCTGAAATCCATTCCCTGAGTGTTTGAAGTACCACCTGCCTCTTGCTAAAAGAAAACACTCCAGAAACAAACTTCATACTGAAAACGTTAACCGTATCTAGGCAGGCTAAATTAATTTTACCAAAATTCATAGCAGATGGCACATAACATCATAAATGATTTTGCAGAAAGTTTACCGGTATAAAACTAGGTACAATAGCAAATTATCACAGAAACCTGCTGTGTACAGATTTTAAGATACTATAAAAAAAGGTGACAAAATTACACTTATGCAATCAGCATATGACTAACTGTGCTTTTTGAGCACTTTCAAAGTGCTATTATTTATTAGGTACTGATCTGAGGTACAACCACAGATCAAAACTTCAGTGCAATGTATGGTACTAAAAAACAGAAGAAATGATTGCCATCTATAGGCCAAGGCCCACCTGGATTTATAATGCATGCCCCTGGCTCCACCAGGGAGTCCATGCCATCATAATCTGGCCGTGCACAGAAATATCCTATTGAGATCTTACAGACAAACTATCTTAAGATATTTAGGTGCCTGTAAGTAGAGGCCAGACCCAAGGAGTAGATCCCAAAGGCATCATGGGAACTAGGAAAGTCCTTCCTTGGAAACATTTAAGACCAAAAATGAGATTTTTCAGGATAATCCCTCAGATGTCAATAACCCTGAGGGTACCAACATTTACCAGCGCCTCAGTTTCCATGAGGACATTTCTGGAAGCCTGCACTTCCAGACAGCACTCTTTCTTATCTCACCTTGTTTCACCCTCCCTGGTGACCCTGAATGCCAACCAGAGAAACTCTCACGTCACCCGCTCCCCCAGAGAGGCAGGTGGCCACTTCAGGCCCGTGTTTGTACCCACTTTGTGTGGCCCTTTGCCACTTGTGTGACTAGAATTGTCGAAGTGGCATGATTTACCCTGCAGTTCTATTACACAGCCCAGCAAATGGGTGGTAGGATCAAGCAACTCCTCCTAGTTAAGCATTTCTGCTACTCTATATGTTACAAAGATGCTTGTTTAATAGCCCAGCACGCAACCAGTAAATGCAAAGGGGATGGGAATGGGCAGCTGATGAAAGCCTGGGTGAAAAGTCAGGTTGGGGATGACAACTTCAGGAGGGCTGACCACAGCTTTATCAATGCCATGAATCAAGTTACAAATACAAATTCTTAAAATGAGAAATTACAATGTAATGGGCTGCAGCAAGCCAAGTGGTCAGGACAGCCTGGGTCATCTCCCAGGGTGGGGGTTGACACTCTATGCCCTTTAATTTGTCACTTTTAAAAAGATTTCTGTGTCTTTCTGTAGTTCCCTGAAAAGTGTCCCCTACTAACTGGTTTCCTGTTTGCAGCTTTAAAACACAATCTAAACAACTAGGTTTGGGTTTTTTCATTTCAAATATTCCTGTCATTTGTGGGGTTGATTTTGACTGTCAAATCCTTTGTAGATGCAGACATTTCCTAGCTAGAGGGGAGCCATATAATGGATTCAGTTCTGCCCATCTTTATTCCAACATAATTCCTAATGTTTGCAGAACAAAGTCCTGGAAAATGTGTGAATGAGATTAAAGGACAGTTTAATCTGATGAAGTCCAAAATTTCAAAGGAGGACTGTGGAGGGAACCATAATTTGGCAAGATGATACCATTTGGTGTATCACCATTATATGTAATTGAGAAGACTGGGAAGCAACAGGAAAAAGGGCTCCGTTTAAATGCATGAGGACAGTATCCACATTCATTAATCCGTTTCCCCAGTGACTCAGATGGAAAATTGTTTTGTGCATTTTGCTGCCACTCCACATCACAACAACTTCTGAAAAGTATAAGCAGCAGCCTGGCTCTTTGTCATGCATTAGTAATATTGGATAGATTTATTAAGGCAGCATACACTTTTCAAACAGTTTTTCCTTTGGGGGAAGAGATAAGCAGGTACAAGCAGAATAAGCAGTTAAAAGCATCCTGTGTACTGCAAAACGGACCTTGCTGCTTTAGCATCCTTAAATGTGCAAAATCCCAAAAATCTGACACAGGTGACTGCCACCACTTTACATCACTTCATCACAGAATTTTAAAAGATACAGGTTTAAAAAAAAAAAAAAAAAAGTAAGAAATGCTGGTGCCGGAAAAGTAGAGGCACGTAGGGAATCCTGCTAAATTATACTGCCTACGGTGCAGGGAAAGGACAAAAAAAAAATCTGCCTGGACATTTCTGAATCCTTCAGCATTACCCCATAACTGTCTGCTCACACACATTCATTCTGAGGGTATTCAAGCCAGCAATTACTTGAGCATTGGAAAAAAGACTGCTACGTGCTGTGCTCGGCTGCAGGATCCCAGGGTGCTCCCCAGTCCTTCCAGCATGTCCCAGCAACACTGAGCTTTGCAGCTGAATTTTCTCAGTAATATAACAGATGTAACACAACAACATGCTCCAGCGTGTGCGCCTGAGCTAACTGTTGATGCCATTTCACCCTCGGTTCATTAACCTGCTTCCCATATAGTCAGCATTCAATTCAACAACAGAGATTAAAAATACTTGTAGGTAACACAGATTTATCTTTCTCCATTTCTCATTCAACGGTCTGGGTTGCTGCAGCAGCTACTATGTGTAATAAGCAAACCTGTTCATCTTTTTGGACATGACTGTTCAAAGTACAGGGTCACCATCGGAAAAATACCTCCTCCAATACCTGGCGAAGGCAGAGAATAAGTTGCTATTACATTGCTATTCCAGTATGTACGCTTGATATTTACCAGAAGCCTTGCTGCAATCATCCTAGAGCTCCAGCTTGCCCCAGGAGGATCAGGTTTGGCAAGGAGACCTCCTCTAGAAAGCAAAAAGGTCTAGAAATATTTACCTGAGTCAGCAAATGGTTGTGGTGGATTAAGACCTCCCTGGTACTACCGCTCATACTCCCTCTCAGGCCACAGCACAGCCGATAGACATTCTTGCCGCAGGTGCTCCAGTTTGCAGCCCAGCGTCCGAGCAAAGATCCACCTTCTGCAGCATCCCAGTGGTTGCAAAGCTCTTGGTCTGGGATGTCCTTGCAGCCTGTTGAGGAAGCTTCTGTGGGCTGTAAGCCCTAACACTGCCTATTCTGCGCAACGGGAAATGTGCCCCCTTTGTGACTGAAATACACGTCTCATCATGCAAAGGACACACATGAAAGTCAGGATGAGCAGATTGCTCCTATCACATGCCTGAGCATACACGAGTGGCCTTGAGAGCACAGCTGGCCATGCTCTCATTGCAGGATGAAGAACATGGGCAGTTGAGCCATTTACAAGCTGTGCTTCCAGCCACATGACCAAAAAGATCTCCCAGAGCCCTTCAGAAAAAGGGGATCATGTGCCACACAATCCATCCATCCCACAACCAGGGGAAAAGGGAAGCAGGAAGCTGATTTAGGGGCAAATTAAATGTTTGAGAAGCTGAAGTCATCCTGCTAACTGCAGGAAGGACAACCTGGTTTAGTCATGCAGTAGAGCAGCTCAAATATGCATGGAAGACACCATGCCCCAAAACACCTTCATCTCTCCTAATCAAAGCACTCCCTTCGATATAGGCAGGAAAGGGCACTGGCGTGAATTCACTCATCATGAGTGAGCGCTGTAAGTGGTAATTTATTTAATAAAAGGGGAACAACTTCACACCCCTCCTCTCCTTTGTAAATGAAGTGTTTATTCCTGCTTAGACCATGAAATGCAGGGCTCAGGCACATGAGAGAAAGAAAAACCTTGAGTGGGGGAAGGCACTATGTTCCAATCCAGTTTAAGACATTTAAGTAAGACGCTTTCTTCATCAAGTTTTTCTTGCTATTTAAGCAGAGCCCTGCTTTGCATAATGTATTTCCAGACATTACACTGGGGCCCAGGTGCCTCACTGCATGTTGTGAATTTCCCGTATTTACAGCGTTCTGTAAAGTTAGAAAACGCACTTGGCGCTGGGGATCCCTAACCCCCCCTTGTGGCTCTGGAGTCTGATTCTCAAATATATTTGAACACCTAATCCCACTGGAGAATTTGAGCCATCATCTGCAGGAGGATCTTGAAAAGTGCCTAACTCCTATAGATTTCAAGGCTTTAAATAGCACAGCTGGTTTTTTTTTTAAAAGTCATATATTTAAAATTCTGCACTGCAACATTTTAGAGAAACGTGATTTTTTTAAAAACCCTACATTCATTCTTTAGAAAATCTGTCCCTTAAATTTCAGAACTTTTGGGAAAAAAAATCAGACCTCGTACTGCACTTCCTAATTTTTTTATTCAGACTAGAAAATTTTTGCCATGATTAGAACTACTACTGGGCCCAAAATAGATTTCCATCTCCAAATACTCCCCAGTGACAGCTGAGTAGCATAATGATGCTTTATCCCATGTTAGTGACAAAATAAATTGCTTTTCCAGCACAGACACAGAGCTTTATAAAAAGAATAATCCCACTGGAAAAAGGATTCTTCGGCTTTGAATTCCTGCACCCAGAAGGGCCTCAGCTGCAGCAGCCTCCTCTGGAGAAGCCACAGGGACTGAAACCTCACGCAAGTGTAGGGCGTCACTTGAAGGTAGGCACCTCTACTAAGACCGAAATAAAATAGATTATAGTACTCTTATGTCTGGGTGCTGCTGCATTATTTTTAATTTTATATGTATTGGTGCGTTACACTTTCTGCTGGATCAGTGTTATGCTTATAAATTCCAATTTTGAGGCTGCAGCTATTTGAGTCACATTTGGCTGGGATGCGCAGCATATGCTTTCAATATGGAATGGATTTTTTCTTTTTTCCATTCTCTTACCAATTGCTTCATTTCATTTAATTGCAGTGGAAGAATTACAGTGTCAAAATTAATCCAGAAGCTCTTCTCCCCACTTCCAGCTCTAAATTAGAGCCCGGGTCTGTCAGTCTGCCATGCAATACAGCACCGACGTCAGCTCAGGACCTGGCTGAGTCTTCCCTGACAGAAAACTAGAAAACTTTGAGTTATCCCAGCAGAAAACCCCACCGCGCATAGTCCTGGGAGTGAAACCCACCGGCTTGGGACTGCGCTGACCCACGGGATGCCACGTGTTGTGTGTGGCAGGTCTCCTGGGTTATTTTAAAAGGCAGCACAAGCGTATTCCAAGCAGACTGAAATGCTACAGTTTGAAATCCCCTTCGCAGGTGTGCATTCACTACAGGGTGGCAGTGGGGAAGACCATGAAGCTCAGCAACTTCACGTTGTGTGTGACGGGAGGGTCGGCCAAGCCCCAGGACTGTTTAATGTTGGAGCAGTGCTCGTTTGCTGCTCTAATTCTTACAATACAGGCAGTTCTCAGATAACTTGTATTTTCAAACGGGTTATACACTGCTTTTCTCTTTTTCTAAAGGAAACGAGAAACAGGAACCTAAAAGCATTCATAAACCACAAATACTTGCCAGGCACATTTCTTTCTGGAATTAGAAGAAGAGTTGTAGGTGTTGCTCATAGCTTTTGACCAAGCGACCTTGAAGATCAGAATCAAACAGAGCTCTTCAGGTGCATAAAACACACAGAACTTCGCCCTTGCAGAGCTACTGTCTGCTACGAGCCTCTAACTTCTCTAGTGAAGATCCTGAGCTTTCCAAAACAATTATCTGCAGCAACATGACAATAAAGCTACTGTGGAAAGGTTTCGCCAGATATACTATGGACATTTACACCCAACATGCCAGGATTATTTATAATGAAAAGTAGTTGGGGGTTGAAGAGTCAGTCAAGCATGGGATGAGAAATCTCCAGACAAACTTGTCCTATGTCAGCTTACGTAAATAATGTGGTAATACTTATATACTGTTTCTCTTCCTTCCCCCGAATCACTGTAATCATAAAGAAGGAATTCCTCACCTCTATTTTTAAGCCTTGAACTTGCTAAAACTTGCATATGTAAAGTATGCCTGTGCATAGGTATTTCCACTGGTTCAAAAGGATGTAAAAATAAACTTGGTTGCATCTTACTCTAAGATCTTATACACAGTGATTTCTTTTTCTTTTTAATGATTCCAAATTATTTTTTTTAGATGTGAATGGTTTTGTCATATCTTCAGCAAAATTTTCTCTCTGACTATACTCTATTTTTAAATATATGGACGGGCAAACTGCAAAAAAAAAATTAGGCTCCAGAGCAAGAGATCTCCAAGAATTCCTTGCACTTGCTACCTATCCTGGTATTCAGTAAGAGCTGGTTGGCATTCAAGACCGTCGAAAAATCTCTGCAGTTATTGTGAGCGTAATTTCAAGCCCCTGCTTCTGGAAATCACAGCCAAATAAAACAGAAAACGTGATTGTACTGGCTATTCCATAGTGTGTGAACAGAGTGTGGGCCCTGGCTCTCAAGCACGCTGCAGGCTGTGTGAACCTCTGTATCCATTATAATTGCAATAAAAAGCAATTTGCCACAGCACTTTCCATTTAAAGAAAAAGAAAAAAAAAATCCTGTCAAAAAGGGGTTTCTGGGGGAGCGGCGCAGCAAATCTCGCAAGGATTGCTGAGCTGAAAGGGTCAACCCCCAAAGCTGGTGGGGAGGGTGCTGGGAAGCCTTCAGGGCTGGGGCAGCACCTCAGGGCCGGCATCCCCGCAGTTAAGCCTCAGTATTAGCCAGGCTAGTCCTTATTTAAGCTTGAGTACTAAAGCTGTGCCCCTGCCCTTGTTTACCCTCAGCAGCGGTAGCCCCCTCCTTTTGAGAGGAAAGGCACAGTTTCGGATACCGGAGGATTTGGAGCAGAGGATCTGGATATTTTAATGTTGTTCAGGCTTCAGTCATCATGAATATCACTTTACAGCTCGGCGCATAAACAGTCCATTTCTGAGGCATGAGAAAATGAATGTATTGTAACTATATTCTAGGCCTTCTGGCCCAGATCTGTTCCTGGTGAAACTCCAGGGGTTTCAGTGGAGTTGCGGCAAGAATAAACTGAGCTGTCTAGCCGTACTTTATAATACACTAGGTCTGCTTGAAAGACAGTTTACATGAAGATAGAGATTTGTTTCCATACATATTAAACCAAAATGGCATTCAAACTTATTCATGTAACCAAGTGCATTGCTTATAAACAAAACTTTTTATAGATTGAAGAAAATGGAGAATAAAAAGCAATAATAAAAATAGGACTATTTATTTTATAAGTAGGAATGTAAGGAAGTACGGTATTGCTGAAGTTATGTATTAAAGCAAGATTATACACCAAAATTCATTCATTTTTTCTCAGTCCTTATCTTCCACAGAAAAGAGAGAAGTGGGGACACAGGTTGTGGGAGGCAGATGTGGTCAGGAGACCCCTCAGAGCAGCCCACTTCTGCTTGAGAAGTCTAATTTAATTCTTTCCTTCTAAAAGGAGCTTTCACTGTCCTGCTTATTAGGAAGTTCAGAAATAACAAGTTTCTCATTTCAAAGTTCAGTCATTTTTGTCTTTTGCCCAGGCGATAAACATGTGAGAAATTTGTACCCTGTGAAAAATGTGCATTTCAGGCACTGGTAGGATACAGCTGTCTCGGCCCTTGTTTACTTGGTTTCTCCTCTACTTCATGCTCGGCATGGGGGATTTTAGAGTTATTGAACTTTTTCCCAGTTGCTCAGAGTCACCATCCCTTTATTCCATACTGAGTAGCTGCGTATACAACCCCTCTCGGTTTTCAGGCTTACCTTTCCGGCTTTGGCGGGAGCCCTTTTTCCTGTTACCAGGCACATCCTCCAAAGGGAGTTCCCAATTTATGAGACACTCACTTTCCCCAGGACTGGGTGTTAAGTCACCCGCATTTCCAGCAGTCAAACAGCTTCAGGCTATCAAGGTGCCCCCCTTTCCCACTGCATGAGATACCTGCATGGGATGTGTCTTCCTTGGCCAGCAGCGTGACAGGAATGAACTCCTACACTACACCGTGACCAGACACACTGTCTTACAGAATTTGCAAGGAAGACCAGGGTGGATGCTTAAACTCAGGTTGAGGACCAAAAAATCCCCATTTAAACATGCTGGGAGTATGAGTTTAAATCTGACGACTTAGGTGCTGCTCAGTTCTTCACTACTGAGGTCCCGCAGGTGCCCAGGAGGATGGTGCTCACCCAATTGCAGAAGCTTTGCAGCTAAACAATTCACCTACATGTTTGTGAGCTCACACCATTATATATACCCAAGAATAAGAGGCGTGAAGGACTCCCAGTTGCTTATTTGAGACACAACTTTAGTGAAACATAGGAGTCATAGGACCAGAACGAGAGGCATACACAAGGGGAGAAGGGAGTTTGGTGGTCTGTTCCCAATAACAACTTGATACTATCCAACAAAGAGAGAATCACGACAGTGAGGACCAGAGCAAAGGCACCCACCTCCCAGATGCCTGACGGACTCTACTGCAACCACTTCTGAGGGGCCTTCATATTTTTAAAGCTACTTTTTCAAGTCTCTGAGATAATTCAGTTAAATCTAGGAAATTTTGCTCTGATCTCTACTGTCCCTGAAAGCATTTGCCACAAGTCTACATATAAGCCTTAAATTTGAGGAAGGGATTTCAGATATATACTTCAGATGCACCTTCAGTGTGGCCAGCAGAGACGTTTCCTCCTCTGCTTTTCAAAGCACTCAGGCAGCAAGTTTCAGAATTGCACAATTAGCTTAATTTGGGGATGCTTCAAAATAGCAACTGTAGAAATAAATACTTTTCAAAATTAAAATACTGTTTCTCTCTCTATTTCTTCAAAACATTACAAAGTGGACAGGAAAATAAACAAATCTAGTATTCTTTCATGCTAGTAAAAAAAAAAAAAAAAAGAAGAAGAAAAGGAACCCACAACATCTTGCATATATGGTTACTTAAAACATGGAAATGAGGGGAACAGAATGAGTTTTCAGCAGATTCAAATACTTCCATTTACAAAAAAAAAGAACCTCTGCTGGAGCCGTGGTGCATTTGCTAATGAGGCCTTTACACTGAGCTATACACAGGTGTAATTGAAGTTACAGTCATTGTTTGCTCACCATTAATTAAGGAGTTATCAATTTATTAATTTAATAAATCCTGTGGATCAAACTATTAAAGGCAATGGGCTGAATTCAAACTTGATTTAATCCACAGTTTGGCTCCCTATAATGTATTATAGGCACACCAGCTTGAGTTTTATACTCCAGCCAGACCTTTGCTGGGTTCCTGAGTCCCTGCTAGGTAGCTGAGTCCCACNATCTGAATTTCTAAAATGTACTATATGTTCCTACTGTCATATATTTGCCAAAAAAAAAAAAAAAAAAAAAGTCAAAATTTTAGCTTTTAGGGCTTTTTTGTATGATTTAATTTTTGCTTAGCATACAGGTTATATGGATTTTTAAAACAGAAAATAGTATCAGTTCAAAAGTATATATTCATAGAAGATCAGAGGAAATAAAGAGAAAACCCACACATTTATTCCTCCGCTGCTACTCCAGATTTGAAGGCCTCTCGGAGAGTATCAGATTCAAATGCCCTTGATTTAACGCAGGCACTGAACTACCTTTCTGGTCTCTCACTGGGCTTGTTGACCCTCATATGTCATACCCACTACCACCTTCTTCAAGTACAGCTGAGCAATGTCTTTGGCATCATAGCCACCAACATCTTCCAGCAGATTGCCAGGCAGTCCCTAAGTGTTACTAATTCTCAGAATGAAGCCAGGCTCCAGGACTGGATGGTGCCTTTCAGCTGGTCTGGGGAGCAGAAAGCAGAAGACCTTTGAGAAAGTAGCTGGACTCTTCAGTACAGTGGGTTTGGCACGAGGTCCACGATCATCCAGGATGCGTAACCTCCTGGAGGAAGGCAAGCGGGGCACCTGCCGAATGAAGAGAAAATGTATCACACCGTGTTTGAGAAGGGGAATAACTCCCTCTGTCCAGCCCTGGTCTGGTGGATGGGTTTGTGTCTTGGACTGAATGGAGAGAACAGCATGAGATGTCATGAGAGCAAAGAAGGCGACTGGTGAAGCTTATGCTAATACTCAACCGAAAATCCAATTAGAGCACAAGAAAAGTAGCTTTGCAGTCTCTTTTTCACCCACTCCACTAATCCAGTTGGCTGCAGGAGGAGCCAAGCCCCGATGCCCCAGGGCAGCCCGTGGACAGATGCACTGCTTGCCCCCTCCATGTTTGAGGGTGAACTCCTCCATCCCTCACACAGGGTCAAATTAGCCAGCAGGATCCCAGCCCAGTCTCCAGCTGGCCACGCTCATTAGGTCTTTAGTTGCCAGGAAGGCAGTTGTGGCCAGCTGTAAGGCTGATACCCCATGCAGAGCCTGCCAAAGGTCAGCAGTCATCGGCTGGCCAGCTGCGGGTCCTCCTGTGGGACCCTAAGGTCCAGCTGAGAGGAGCCAGGAGAAGTGATGAGCGAGTCAAGAGCTCTGCAAAGGAGGAGGAGGAGGGGAGGGAGCAGGTCTGGGGTGGGGAGAAGTCAGCTGCTTGCTGTGGTTAAGTCTGACTGCTCCTGACAAGCAGGCTGGGCTGGGAAGGCAAAGTTTCCCCATGCAGCCATGAATTTGGGGTGCTCCTAGGCATATTTCGACAAACGGTATGAATTAAGACCCCTTCATCCTCCAAGAACTAATTACTAAAAGTTTATCACTTTTAAAAGCCTTACCACAGGAGAAGAAAGAGGTTGATCTTTTCCTACAGGGGAAAATGAGTGTTTTTCCACACAAGCAACTTAGAAATACATAGAGCAAGCAGGATTTTTGTCCTGATGTTGTATTTGAGAGATACTTCAAGAGTTTTTAAAGTTGCACCAAATTATGCCTTTCATTGCAGTGAGTGATAATCAGAAACCTTGCAGCTTCTGTATTACATTATTCTGACTCTATGAGGCATCCCTCCACCTGCCTGACTGCCTGCGAGACCACTGCGCGCCATCACAGCCTGCGGCACTCAGCCAGGCAAGAGGAACTGAGAGAGGCGGAGCTCAGGTTTTCTAGACCATCATTTTCTCATGTATTTGTG
>RSEF01000001.1:49625404-49673859 GCA_003993805.1 Himantopus leucocephalus
CCCCCCCCCCGCCCTTGAAGCATGCCATTCCTGTGACCCAAGCCACCCGGGCCAGTCCAAGGTTAGGAGCCAAGCTCACTGTTCCTCCACACACAGGGGGAAGGTTGCCAAGGCAGAGCCTTGCTGCTGTGCCGAAGCACCCGCAGTTATTGCACCTCGGCTTAGTCTTTTAATCTGAACTTTCCCACGTTGCCCATGGGGTGACGGGAGTGATTCCAGGTGACTGGGTTACAGTCTGATGGGGCTCTCCAAACAGCCTCTGTCCTTGACAGTGTTTAGGGCAAGCAAAGCCCAGGCGTATGGTGTAACTGCAGTTTAATCTCTTGGGCCTGGCAAGGTATGTAGAGCTTCCTAGCCCCTAAGACAGAAATGGAGCTTGTGATCACTCTCTGTTAGTGTATACTGTAATATCACATCGTGTCTAGGCTTCTCTTACATCAAGAAAGAGAAAGTATGGGAAAATGGCCTGTTTGCCTCTTTCCCTGGACTGCCTTTTGTTCGTTAAATCTCATGTAATTTCTCTCTGTTTATGTAAATATACCTATATGTGTATATGCATATATATGATATATATCTACAGATACACACACATGTGTATCTGTATTTATGTGAAAAGTAAGTATATTTCTGTGTGTGTATATATGCGTGTATACATGTATACACACATATATGTGTATGCTTTTTCATAGAGACTCACTATAATAGATGAAGAGTGGATGACGCCCCTGGAATACTACAATATCTCTCAAATGTAGCTTATAACTTCATTCTTTCTGAAGGGTACCATGGCATTTTTGTTCATTTCTCAAAAGCTACAATGAAATTGATCTGATTTGACTGTTTCTCCAAAACTGGTTGCAAACCAATTTTTCAGAGTACAAAAATCTTAAAGAGCAGTTGTGATTTTGTTTTGACCAGATCAGTGTTGTTGGAATCGATCTCACTCTGCTTTAATGAGGTAGAACGATATGCAGTTTTGGATGAGACAGAGAAATTCAGACTGTTCTCAGAGAAACTAATTCGGATATTAATATTTCATCACTGAGATTTTTTTTTCCTCTTCAGATTAAAGAAAGGGTAGTCTTGCAGTTAAGGAGCTGGACATAAGATACAGTTTCTCAGTTTGCATGCTCTGCAACTTGCTTTCTGTTTGACCTTTGACCAGTCACTTGATTTCGCTGTGATTTAATTTTCTACCTTTAAAAAGGGATATAATGTTGACCCCTGCCCACCCCTTGTGTTTCTCATTTAATTTGCTGACTATCCAGGGAGAAGCCACCTCTTGGAGTTACACGCTTTGGAGTCCGACAGGGGTGTTTGTCCGATACCATTAGTGGTGGTGGTAATAAAAAAAAAAAAAGAAAAATTGTAAGTCTGCTGATTATTTAAAACATTTTCACATTTACTACAGTCATTTTTTTCTTTTAATCTTTAGTTTCTTCACTACTGCTCTGGGAATGTTCGGAAAAAGACAGAGACAAGATCAATCTACTAGTAAGGGGCACAAATGAAAACTTAGTTTAAGGGAGGAATATCATTACCAAATTGTTGTTGTCCTTTCAAGAGTTTTAAATGGACTTACGGAGTCGGGAAACTGGAAGTTTAGAAGCCAGATGCTCTTTCTGCTGTCAACAGATATTTTTTTTTAACAGGAAACAAAATACGAAGTTCTTTCTTTCCGGCACTTAGTGCTAGAGTAAACAGATTTGGTTCCTCACAGTAACAAGGGCACAACGGAGTTAGCCCTTTATTGAGCAAAACTTGTATCAACTGTAACTGAATTTTAATTTGAATGAAGTCGGCCAATTTCCCCATCACATCATCACATAAGCAACTTGAATTTTGCTGTAGCCATCACACTGCATCTCCCATTCCAGTTCCTTGGTGAACATAACACAGCTAGCAAACAACCCTAGCATATTTGAACAAAATGTCCTCAGTGATGTTCTCCATTACAAAAGTGGATCAAGTGGAGCATTCAAAAGTTGATGCTTTTTTTCTCTTCGTGCCTTGTGTTCCAGTTCATGTTAGATATAAGCACAAAGACACAAGAGGAAGTGAAAGCATGTGAATAAGAACACCTGGACATAGAATTGGAAGAAGGATCATTGCTGAACTCCACTTCTAACTTCAGTCTGCTTGACAGCCCCTTACAGAAAAAGTAATTCTCAGTCTGTGAAGCCAGGTCTTTATTCCATTGTTACTGCTTCCACCAGAATACTGTGGCACTCTACTGAAAATGTACTTTCAGTATATTTACGCAAGTAAAATATGAGATGACCTGTATTTCACTGGTCTACAAGGTCTGTTATCCTACCAAAGAAGTATTTCAGTAAGTCAGTGAGTGGTAAATTCAGTAAGTGGTCAGGATGATCCAAATCCAAGAAAGATGCACTGCATTTTAAGTCACAGCTGGTCTCCAGAACTTCGAGCCCTCCAAATTCACTTTTCCACATAAACTTCTCTGGATAAATGTGGTTGAATAATGAGCCTGTAACTGCCCAGGTCACTCCTGTCACCTTATGGTTTAAGCAGAAGTTCAGTCCAGAACTATAGAGAAATATTTTGTCACCTAGGACCCTCATAGCACTGCATACCGCTCCAAATACCTCTTTTTTCTCCTTCACTCTCCTCAAGATTCCTCCAGCCACAAGCATTGTGTATTTTTAGTCTTTGATCTCTTCAACACTTCTTTGCAGTGGCAAAGTGCGGTTTGCACTTCAGATATGGAAATTTTTCTGTTCACATTCCCATTCTCCTTTTCTTTTCCTTTGACGCTCATTTCAATAGTATCTTTCTTACCACAACTTTTCCCTTTCAACATATTTTATTGTTAATGTACAATGGTGTTCTTCCACATTTATTTCTGTCTTTCTCAAACAGTTTATATTCTTCAAAATTTGTGTTTCACCAAGTTTCTGAAATCCCTCAAACATTTGACTTCATGTCTTCTGCTGATATTTCTAACACATCCATTTTTTTTCCACAGGAACAATAACACCTCCTTTTTAAATTTTAGCATGTTTCATCTAATTTCTCAACAGCAAAAAAAAAAAAAAATATACACTGTCCTCATTATAGCCTCAAGGCAACCACTTAAAGTACCTCTTTGCTACAGAAAAAGTGTAGGCTCTTACTCCTGTCCTGTTTGCTGTCAATTCCAATTCACACAGGAGACCTCCTCACCTGAGTTTGGTAGTGTATTCAGGTAAGGGTAGGTGGCATGTCTGGGAATATGGGTTAACATCCATGTTTTGTTGTCACTTGTAACCTGTATGTTATGCACTTAGGTCACCAGCCTAAGCTATTAGAGGGTAAATTGTCTGCCATTCCTCCTGATGTGTGGAGGTACACTCAAATACTCATCCAGGATGTGTTTACATTCTCATTTTAATTTGTCAGGAATGCCCTTGTGGAGCAAATCTCTGAATAGTCCTCACTTACTGCACTGTTGATACTCAGAGTGTGTCATCGGGGTTCTGTTCAGGAGAAACTAAGCTGGAAGGCACCCTGAAATGTGAAGTGGATGTTAGGTCTTCAGCACTGTCAATTTCTACAGATCTGCTCCTGATGCACCTATATGATCTGCTTATGTACTCATAGTCACAGTTCATTGGGAAGAACTAGAGAAAACCTTGACATGTTGCTGCGCTATGAGATTTGCTGCTGAAATAGCATATTACGCCAAGGATTACAAAAGCTAAGGAAGATGAGACACTTAATCTCTCCTTTCCCTTCAGAAGGAAATTTTAAGCAGATGGGAAGGATTGAGATATCTTTACTTTTTAAAGACGTTTGAAATGGCTGAGAGATGTGGAAACTGTAAGGGGAAAGCTGGTGCACAAAAGATAGGTAAGCTGGTAAAAAACATATATCTGTCTCTGAATCTACAACATATTACAGAAATGTTTGGGGAACAGAGATAAGAGAATTTGCATGAGTTTTCTTGAAAGTCTGGGCAGTGGAGACTCTATGGGGGACCAGAATTTCTTATGCTGACAATGACCTATGGGAAATTTAAGCAAAAGAACTTTACTGACATTCATGCAAACATAATTCTGGTTGCTGAAACAGAGTATACAGAACTTCATGGCTTGTGGTATGCAGGAGCACTTCTTAGCTGAACTTCATTATCTCTTCTTGCCTTAAAATGTCTGAATTTCAGAGGTCTGCAGGGGTAACACAGACCAGCTTTAATTGATTTTCATTTCTATATGTTGTTAGACTATCTGCTGACTTTTGCTTACCTAGACTGTTGTTTACTTGACCTTCTTCAAATTCTGCTCGTCTAAGGAAATGATATTATTTGCATATCCACATTATCACTGGAGATTTAGGAACTGACTAGAGGAGGTGTGGGTGCTGTGTATGCCAGTGCTCGTGCGTAAGTATGTGCCATTTCAGAGAATTTAAAAGCATGTGGGAGGAACCATCCCTCAAATGCAAGTTTGGCAAGTGGAGTAGTGAATGGTATAGTATGTCCTCTGGAGTTGGGAAGCCAGGAACATAGACACCTGGAAAAGACAACTTTGTATAATTTTATGGTCTTTGTAGGGGAAGATTTAAAAATCCTTATTCACAGAGGCATTGGCTGTATAGTTGTTCCAAGTTATTGCTGTTTTCCTTTCATTGGATATGGACTTTAGTGTTCATATCAGTTACAATCCTGTTAGTATCTGAGAGGTGCAACCTTGCTAACTAAACAGACTTCTCTAGTTCAGTATGGTAAGGTAGGATTTCATTACAGCTCTCATGTTGGGCAGTTATGAGACACAGTTCTAAATGGCAGATGCTTTAATGCCTGTGTCAGTGTCTACAGTGACAAATAGTCACCACTGCACAAACACATTTATTTTACTACAAGACATTTTCCTGGGGAGGAGGGAGTGCCAATCAGAAACCAGAGGCCCGTGGCGCTGTCGCTAGCTGGGATAAGCATTTTCCATGGTTCTGTCGACAAGCAGGCATTCCTTGCAGGAAGAAAGGTAGTAATAATGACAGATGTCTTCTACTTGTGATTGGGCAAAAAATAGGGGACATGAAATGTGACATGAGTGCAAGACACATCATGTGCTATACAATCATATTTTTGCTATCACATTTTTTGTAATTACATGAAAGGCCATTTTTACAGTCATATAGTTATTTGTCTGTTTACACTATGAACAGTTGGAAGCGTAGAGAGCATTTTAACACTATGTAGTTTCAGAACATGATGACTATGACATCTAAACTTAATCTCGGTTGAAAGGGCAATAGTTAAACAGTAGTCGCTACTACTAATTAGAATAAACATTTTAATTCTGCAAGTGAAAGGAAGGAAAGGGTGTGTGGAGAGCTAGTTTCTGCATCCAACACTCAGGCTAATCACATCCCTGCTGTCTATGGACAGAGAGAGAGCTTAGTGCTCTGACTGTGGAAAAATGACATCTTACTCTTTGGGGGCTCACGAGGGATTTTTGCAGAGCCATGGATCTTCATGGAAAACTGGGATGATAGTGGCTTGAAAGTGGAAGTTGTGAATATACAGTGAAGGTAATGGATGTAGACAAATTCCTCCTCAGCAATGACATAAAGATTGTTTAAAACAGCACATCACAAAACCATGAAATGTTTATGCTGAATGATAGCTCTTTATACATAAATTGTATTCAACTGTTTCATCATCCATTGCCACATATTCTTTTGGTTTCCTGGTGGTAGCTCTCCGACATACGGGCCTGCTCATTTAATGAACTGTTTGATTATAGATACATAGCAGTGGACGATTAAGATAAAGTTAATAAGCTGTAGTCAAATGCAGGCATTACTTGGTCTTGACTTACTTCCTGGTGCTGATTAATTCAGTCCTCAATTATTCCATGCACACGTGGATTTAAAATGCAGAAACAACTGAAATGTGAATCTCTTGAAATATTACTGTTGTCAAAATATAACTCAAATATTGGAAGTAATGGAGTCATGTCGTAGCCATATAGAGTTCCCTGTTCCTCATGAGATTCTATGTTTTTTCTCTGCTGTCTACAACTTCAAAAAATGTTCATTTTATTTTCAGTATTCTTCTGCCTTTGTGGACAATCAATTTAGCTCATAAGTTTGAAGAAGTGTTGATTCCACCATGATTTGTACTTTGTAAATTTTACATGATTTGTACTTCAAGGTTTTTTTCTCCATGTGTCATCATTACCTCTTGCTTTCCACATCCTACGTTGCTCTTAATTGAACAAATAAAGGTTGTGTCATGTACTTTGTTATGACTTGCTTGAGATCCTTCGGGTGGCGTGCCATCAATCTTTTCCAGCGTATGGTAAATGCAGAATGTTGTTTTTGCCGTCCTGTCACATTTTCTGCTTTAGCAGAGGTAATTGCTGTGTCCTAAGTCTTCTCCTCCAAGTTCTTCCTTAGGTATGATTATCTTTGCTGAGCTAGTCTCAGCTTTGAAAAGCATCTGCAGCATATGCACCATCTTAATTTCCATAAATATGTTCCTGACTGATTTGAATGTAATGTTCACAACATGTACTTTGGGTAGTCTGATATGTGATGATTCCCTTTCCAAGCATCAGTCAGATTCCTTTCCATGTGTAGCTTTTCACAAGTCTTTTGATTGCTGTATATCCATAATCCTTGGGTTTTACTGGGCTTTAATGAAAAAAAAAAAAAAAAAAAAGGGGTTTGTATAAATATTCGTTCTTAACAACATTTCCTATTTTCTCCCTCTCTTTTGCGTTATAGCAAGAGAAAAATGTTTTCACACATCTGCCTTTCTTTATGCCTTAAGAATACACTGATCTTCAAATGTCATTCCTACTGACTTCTTACCATCTCTGCTTGGTTTGGGCTGGTACACTAGTTGGTGTATTTTGGGGCCCTTTTGCATCACTTAGAGTCTCCTGCATCTGCTGGCTTCTTCTAATCATTGAAAGAGAAATGTAGTTCTGTCCCTTCCTGGTGTTAAGCTAGTCATTTGTCCACCTGGAAGATACCTCAAAAGTCCTTAAAATTCTATCTCCCATCAAATATAGGGATGAAGCGCTCAAGGTGCCAGAAATATTTGCCACACTGCTGTCCACCAAATCTGTCATCTGTATTTTCTGAGAAAGGTTAATATCAGGTACTTCAGTGGAAGATACAGGATGCTCTGAAGAGTTTTCAACAGAGGTTTCTTCCTAATCCCTTCAGTTACAGTCATGTGAGCCTTCAAACATGACAGCCTGTATCACCTTCAAACTTAAAAAAAAGATATTTGTATAATGTATCTGGGACTAGAGAAAATGTTAATACACAATCCCTAGGTATCTTATCTACATGGGCTTCCAAAAGGAAAATAGCTGCTACTTTTGGAAAACAGAAGCCGTTGAGAGAAAGGCTTCCGGAAAGAAATTCGCTCTGTATTAAGTAGCAATAATGACCTTGAATGCAACATATATTGTATCATGTTGTTATTGGAACCCATTGCACAGCTGCAAAACTGTTTTAGGCTGTGAAGGTCATTCTGTTATTTGTCTGTGTGTCATTTAAGGTACATGTTTGTAAACAAGGTTAGTTACCTGTGATCTGTCAGTGCAAGAAATACAGCAGTCTGTCTTGTACTCCTTCACCTCTCTGTTCTGGTCATTTCACATTATTTCATTTAATAACTTCTGCATGTTTGTATACTAAGATTTCACTTGCTTTGAGATTCCTGAAGGCTCAAAAATGTGTTCTTTAAAGTACACTGGGATCTAGATTTGTAACATGGTGTATTGAACATGGCACAGGTATGTGGCGCAAAGACAATCTGCTAAGTTGTTGTTTGAGATTTTTGAAATAAGTAAATGGCTGTGACCACTAGTTCAGTACCATGTTAAAACACCCTTGTGATGTTGCAGAAGTACAAAGGAGTCTTATGGTCATCCTAAAAGAGAACATGAAATTTCTCAAGGTATAGAAAGAACCTTAGCCGAGTTGACACTCTTCTTTCTCTGTGTAATTCATCTGGCACATAGGACACAAGACAGGAATGAAAAAGGGATAGTATTCAGAAACTCTGCAAGACAAAATGGGTCTTACCCTTCTCATTCTTATCAGACTTCTCAAAACCATGCTCAAAAAATGCCTATGTTTCATTTTTCACCAGATCTGGAGAACACTTCAGAGAAACAGCATAGACTAAAAGATTGCCATATACCTACTTTGCCTGCAAAAAAAAAATAATTAAAAATAAAGCTTCAGCTGAATTGATGTAAATGCTTGGATTCTTGGAGAAAGTGTATTAACTATATTTTCTGGGGGGAAATGATTTGATAATTCAGCATTGAGGAAAAGTTTAGAAGAAACAAACACAATCTATTCTGTTTAGATAAAGAGTCCCTGGAAGGGCAATCTTAGATCTGCCTTCTGAAACTAGTAACTGGCAAACATATAGCTATGTTTAGACTTAGAGAAAATAGTGAGAAAATATTTCTGTTAAGAAGTGTGAAACAGCTGTCTTATAACAGAATCTGTTGACCTGCAGTGTCATTGTTTTTAAACAACATTTGTATATTACAGCAGGCTAATAGAAATGTTTGGCTGGAAGTGCTAAGCATTAGTATTATTACTTTGAAGTATTATTGATTACTATATAATGACTGAAAAATGGATCAGACAGAAGTAATTGTGCACCAGCAGTTCCGACATAAACTCCAAGCTCCACGTGACGAATAATCAATAAATTTCATTTTGATAGGTCCATACATAGTAGCCTAGTCACGTTTTGTTCCATGGGAGCTGCTGAATGCTTTGGACTTTGAAAAAGCTCGGTGTTTAAATGAGATGACTAATTATAGATTGTAAATGTCATTTTATGAGAATATAATTCATTGGAAAAACTTTGCATTGGAACTACTGCCTTCAGCTTGGGACAGAATAGTGGAACAGCAGTAGCTTTTCAGTAATGTCTGCAGGTGGTTTCTGAAGCTGAATGGTATATGCAAATAGAGGCGTTAAAACCAGATGAGTTCAGAGCATGGCATTTACTAGTTCATGTAGCTGCACCTTGTCTGTCTTTTCCTTCAGAATCGGTTACTTGCAGACGTGCTAATCAGCAAGTTGCAAATTCAAAAGCAAAGGTAATGAGAGCAGTTGTGCTTACAGCAGGGAGGCAGCCTTCAGGGTCCAAGTCCAATCACAGATTGCTTTCATCTTGCATTCACATTGCTGTCATCAGTAAACCATGTCTTGATTTGAGGAATTGGTATCTGTTGAATTAAATAAAAGATATGCAAGACAGAACCTATATTTTAGAACTGAGTATCAGTCTGCAAACTACAGGAAAAGATGTAATCAAACTGAACTGGTCATCATAATCAGGAATGTGACTATCACTGACAAAGTCATTGGTGCAAACACTGAAAAC
The DNA here is from genome assembly GCA_003993805.1 of Himantopus leucocephalus. Classification (NCBI taxonomy): domain Eukaryota; kingdom Metazoa; phylum Chordata; class Aves; order Charadriiformes; family Recurvirostridae; genus Himantopus; species Himantopus leucocephalus. Next base: position 49,634,784 of record RSEF01000001.1, read on the forward strand.
TCAACCACATTAACATTCACTGGACAATACAAAATCATCTAAAATTCTGCTTTGGCTGTAGAGGACAATATCAGTGCTTTTTGCATCAATTTAAAGATTCTCTGTGGTGTTCCTACAAAGTCAGTTGAGCCCACTCAATAGTATGAAACAGAATCACCGAGAAAAGATTCTCATCTGCAAGCATCAAACAAGTATTTAACAACAGGATAAAGAAGCTTTGTCATATTTAGAAGGTTCGCAGTGAAGAATACAAAGGCTTTTAAATGTTTACAAGGATGATCATTAGCATTAGTAACATGGGTAAGACAGAAGTTGTCTCTGATGGTGATTGTCCAAGAAGAGTCAACCTTTTCTTTTTGCATTTTTCAAGCTGCAAAGTCCATCCTGCAGGATCTACTAACCTTCAAGGTCATTATGGTAAAGAAATTGACATTGTGAGAAACCATAGATGAACTTTGTCTACAGAGATTTCCTTGGAAATTGTTACAAGAGAATTAGAAATCAGCATCCAAGATATCAGTGTCATTAGTGAAGAATGGCCAAGAACGATTGCCAACTAATCAATAACTAAGTAATTGAAATTGCTTTTGGAGAAGAGAGCCCTCTGAAGGTTCTGGATCATCAGTGTTGCTCCATTTGTATCCAAAAGTCACATCAATTTACAGAGAGAATTTGTATACATAAACCTTTTGTCTTGAGCCAGCTGATGCTAGGCCTGAGTATTTCATAGAACGAGGAGTTACTGAGGTGATCACACAACTGGCACCATCTTTACAAACTGTATCGTTCATTATACAAGCTGAAAGGTAGCGTGTGAGCACACTCAAGCAGCATCAATGCCTTGTGACTGCTTATATTTAGCTGTCCTTTCAGATAGTGGATGTGTCTTTGCAGAATATGATTTTACACAGGCAGCAGCAATAGTTTATAAACGATAGAGTCTGCAGATGCCCAGATTGTCACCTCTCATTGGGGTGTTTTCTCAGTCAAGCATCTCAAATTTGATGTTTCAATGGTTCCAGGAATTTTGTAACACTTCACATAAACTATTTTCCAGAATTCCAACTGTTCAGTACTATGATTATGTCCTGATGCTGGGTTCAATTAGCAGTGAACTTGCTGAGTGTTTTAGGGAATTTTTAAGCTGCATGTAAAGCCATGTATCTGAAGTAAGAGGAGAAAATATGGGACTGGAAAAGAGCAATGTCACTTTCTTGAGATGTATGACATTCTCTGACGGAAGATAAATGTGTGTTCACAGCGTCCCTGAACTGAAATTCAAGGAAGAAATTGATGCTCAATACAGAAACTGCTTGAAGTGATTAAATGATTTTTTTCCTTGCCAACATAAGCTATCTAAACAAAAAGAAATTGTAACTGTGTTTTTATTTCTGAAAAAAGTTACTGAGTCATCTTAGTTACATCCAGCACATTCAAGAACTGCATGCATGCACGCACAGACCAATGTTGTGCCTGTAACTCAAACTGACTTCAGTTTATAGAGAGTTGTATAGAGAGCAACTAATATTAGTCAAACTACTTAACGTGACTTTACAAGAGCCCCAAAATTTCCCAGTAAGACATGATCTAGAATGGTCTTATCAACTGTAAACTTCCAAATTAGCTTTCTGACTGTGGTAGCTTTTGGCTTGAAATATCTTGAGATTATTTTCATCACAAATATCTGAGGTAGTAACACAAATTCTTCATAACTTGTTTGCAATTTAGTAGCATCAGACAACTGAATTGATTTGTGTCTGAGCTGTCATTGCACACTGCTGATCCCAACAAGCAGTCATGCTGAACTATGGTGAAGACCACCGGAAATGCACTACTGATGTTCTTCAAAGATACTGCATGATAAGACTTCTCAAGTTCTCATTGTCCTGCATAGCACCCCTTGTCCAGTTTACTAGCATCAGTTCAGCAAGATGGCATTGTAGCTCAAATCTTTCTGATCTTAATTCTGTCGTACCTGAGGCAATGCAGTACTAGCAGGAACAGATCCGATTAATCTCTGCCATCCTTACATTCCCTTTTGCCACAAGAATTCATATGTGATAGAAACTATCGGGCTGGACCAAATGGCTTCCTTCAGCAATTACCAGAGTCATAGGACCTGCCACATATAGTCTAACTCCATCATCCACATACTTGTTCTTCGACACAGTAGACTTCCAGAAATAGCTAATGAATTGGTCTAAATGACTCTTCTAACTTTCAGTACAATGGAAAAAAATGTCACCTATAAGAAATATGTAATATGTGAGAACCTCCCTGCTGGGTCAGCCCATCTAGAGGAGTATTCTTAATATTTAGAAAGTGCATATGAGCCTGGCCGCTTCTGGTAATCCATTCCCTTTGTACTTCCTCAGTATTGAGAACTGTCTAATCTGGGATGTTATAGGGCACATTCTGTTAGTATCTGTTTACGGACATGTTGCCCATGAATTTATCTAATCCCTTGCTGAACATCTCAATAGTGTCTCATCTCCCAAAGTATTTTTTGTAATTACTTATATCTGATAGTGCTTGCAGGATCAGGTCCCAAAGGACAGGCCAACGAAGGGAAACCTAAACAGATAATCCTTCTTGGACTAACCATGAGAAGGGTCTCAGGGCTGCCAAGAGACATCAGGAAAAGCATAGGTTAGCACTGCCAATTAGCAGTAATGCCATTAAGGGCCTGATTCCACATGGGGCTTAAATGCCTGTGCCCCACTTTGGATGCCTAACTTCACAACATCGATTTTCAGGCCTTGCTGCAAAACCTGAAGAGATGTCTGAAAAGTATATTTGCCATGTTTTTCTTCAGTAAATTTCCATAGGTCATCTTCTGGACACATGAAGAAATCCCTCAACTGTTGGCAAAGCAGAGCATCTAGGTGCATTATGTTTAACGTGCTCCTGCCTGGCGTATTGGTAGGACCTAGAACAGATGTACTCAGAACACACTTTCTCGACTGGACCTTGAACACAGCTTAGCCGGGGCATTTCATGTAACAGTTCAGGATGTACCAGAACGTCATTCTTCTTGCTGAGACTGTAACTGCCTTAGTGAAACCACAAGATAAATGGCGATCTTGACAGAACAAGACCCTGAGTAACCTGATCAAACTTTGAAGTTGGCCCTCAGCTAGATGACCTCCACAGGTCCTTTCCAGCCTAAGTTATTCTAATACTCAGTTCTAAAGCTGAGGAAGAGCAGTCATGAACAGGATAGAAAAAAAATGAAGACAGCACTAAGCCTGGGAAAGAAAGGTTAGCATAAGCATGTTAGAACAAAATCAGAAAGGCAAAGGACAAAGCAAGAAATCACTGTCAAAAGACATAAAAAGTAAGAAGAAACTTTCATTATGTATTGCAATAACAAGAGAAGAACTAAGGGACCCTGAAAAGAGAGAATGTCATTTACAGATGATGCTGTGCTTCATGCCTCCGTCAATTCAAATTACAATAAAAAGATAAAGTGCATTTAGCTGGTTAACACAATTATTAGCACTAGTAACAAAAGGAGGAGGAGTCAGGATAGGACAGGAAAACCAAGACATAAAATAATTAGATTGACTTACGTGTCAAAACTGGTTTGGCCTCAGTGTACTTAGACAACTGGCTGAACTAAACTCAATGCCATTTCCTGATATCTTTGAGAACTTGTGGAGGATGACTGAGATTGCAGAAAAGTATAGATTGGAAATGTGATGCATATTCTTAAGCAGAAGGAAAGAGGGACTTGTAGATGAGTAGTTCAACCTAAGTTTCTGTGAAAATACTAGAAAACTATACAATATTTGCGTGCACCTGGAAGAATACAATAATGTCAACATGGAGTAGTCCTGTTCCCATTAAGAAATCTTCAAGACTAAGCTGTCCCAAGTCAATTTATTGTCCTGCCATAACAGGATAACAATTCTTGTGGTTATAGGATAAACAGAAGTCACTTACTTGATTTTAATGAAGTTTTTTTTATACAGCTTCACATGACATCCTCATACAAAGACTAGGAAAATGAAACTCCTATGGGGTATTCAACTTCATGGAAACTCAACAAAGAAGAACTCTCAAATGAGGGACTTTCCAGGGTTCTGCTCTGGGAGCTTATGTTTTAATCAATAACTCAGATGATGGACTAGAGAATATGCTCATCAAGTTTGCAGAATCACAGAGATGGTATGAATTATCAGCTTGCTGGAGGACATGCTTAGATTTCAAACTGATTGTGATGTGAGAAATATGATCTTTAATAGGTTTCAATTTGATGAGAACAAGGGCACAAATGAGCACTTAGGCAAACCAGATCAGTGCAGAAATATACACTGAGTCACTAGGTAGGTGGTAATTCTACAAAAGAAGGAAAATGATGGTTACAGTGAATTGTAAGATGAACATGTGCCATGCTGTTGAGAAAAAACCCACACATCCCACTAGGACATACGAACAGGAAGGAGGCACATGAGGTCATCCTTCTGTCCTGTTCTTGGCTGGTAAGACCTCAGCTGCAATTCCATGCCCATTTGCAGGCACTGCACTGCATCTCAAACCAGGTACAGCTGGTACTACTAGAGAAAACACAGAATGCTGACAAGCATGATGAGAGGCTTAGAAACACTGTCAAAGTAAATGTTGAATGAATGTGGTGGCATAGACTAGAGAATAGAAAAGTCAAGAGAAAATGCTGGCAGCGATCAGGCAAACAGTAAACAATTGCTGCAAAGGCGAACAGAGTAAACTGATGCTGGTGATTACGTGGATAGAAAAAATACATGAAATTAGTTAGAACAAGGTGGATTTAGGTAAGACTCCTGATGGAAGGAAAAACACCAGTCTGGTTTAGCTGCAGAGCAGCAGCTATGTAAACCTCTGTCAGGAGTGATGTAGCCTTCAAGCAAAATATGAAAGACTATGGGACTTCCTAAGATATTTTTTTTTTGCCTTATTTTGCTATGAACTATGCTGTCGTTGTTCCCTGTTAGAAAGAATTCCACTTTGTTTGGCATAACTGAGGAGAATTAAGGATGGAAAAAAGAAAGGCGCTCTAAGTATCAGAGCTCTTGCAGGGAGGGAGAAGATCCAGCCAGGCTCCTGTAATACTTTTTAGTGCTGTACTTGGGTGTTTGAACTGCTGCCTTCCACATTTCATGTGAGAGCCTGCCCCCCTCAGGCTACATCCCATTCTGAATGAATATTTGAATATTCTTGAAAGTGGAAACTACTGGGGCACAACAGATAGTGCACATGTGATTCCCCAGCAGCCTTAGCACAGAGATCAGGATATTTGCCTGAGATGTGATAAACAAGGATAAACAGATCGCTGTTCTGAATCAAGCAGAGGATGAAAATAAATCAGTGACTCCTATGTATTATTTGAGTGCTTAAAATACAAGCCTAGAGATTTACTCCTGGATTCTTTTTAGAAGAGGAAAACAGAATTGGGAATTCCAATTGAATTAGACAACATTTAAATGATAATTAGATGATGATTCCCTAACAAGAGTGTGTGACAATCAGAGAGCTGTGTGGGCACGTACACTTTGCCACTTTTTAACTGCATTGTCGGTCCTTGTTGTCTCCTCAGTCCCATTCATAATTTCTGAGAGTGCCTTTCTTAAGTGGCTGTTTTTCTACATGCTTTGAATTTGAGCGCTCACTTGTCAGCTGAACAGCAGGATGGCCAAGGGGTAAGCACTGTAACACTTAAATGTCCTTGACATACTCTAGCACAAGCCAACCTCTATTTTATGTCATTACTCCTGTCTCAATACCTCTCTCTTTGACCTTCAGACAAAAAATAAAAATTAAAAAAAAAAAAGAAAGAAAAAAGAGAACTTCAGACACAAAAGAGCTTCATGGAATATGGAGTGGATTGTAATCTGTCCGGGCTGTATACTGAAAACTTCCTGTGCCCAAGAGCCACAAGTGTTTCTAGTATCCAGACGAGCAAGAGCATACGTTTGGAACGGCTCGCAGGCAGGAGATGGCAGCGATTGCCCTGTGACCTCACTGCCCCATTGTGAGACAGGACCGGGCTGAGTATCCGGGCTATTTTGATGATGTTGGCCTCAACAGCTTCCACTGGCTCACTTCCTCCCAGAGTCAGGGGTTTGGATTACCCAGCGATGCCAGCAAACCCTCATTGCCAGTCATGTGATATTTCTTTGGCATGGAAACTTTGCTTGAATTGTGTGTAAGCTGCGTGCAACACAAGGCTAGACTCTGGTGAAATACAAAGCCTAAAGTTAATTTTGCAGTCCTTCTCTAAGAAGAACTATGCATAGTTCTACAGGGTATACTCTGTCTTGGTTTCTGAAATGTGATTGAAAATACTCTATATAGATCATAAAGAATTAATTTAAAATAGTAATAGAAAATCTTGTTTCATTTGATTTGTAATCTCTTAGAAATAAAACCACAAGGGCTTTCTCACAGTTTTGCTTCTTTGGAAAGATGAACTTTTTACCAAAGTTCATCAAAATATTGAACTCTGATTTACGTTTGGAATTTCTTTCTCAGGAGAAAGGAAAACATCATATGATGTTGAATATCAGTGGAATATGGTATTTCTATATTTAATTAATACACTGTTCTTTTCTCCTAAGCATTTTAATATGTGCTGTGTCAAACGTTATTTACAATGGATTTTTGTTAAGTACAAGGTTCTTTTCAAACTGATATTGGCTCTATTAACATGGTTTCTTCAAGCTCATGTCTAAGTATTAAATCCTTCTGGAATTGACACCAACTGTCCATTTTGACACTTGTTCATTAGCTTTCTCTCAATGGAAGCATTCTCCTTCTTTCAGCTGTTGTAACAATTTTATATTTCACAAAGTCTCCTTACAAGACCCTGCTGAACTTTTTTCCTGGTTTTGGAGAATCAGATAATGTGACAGCCCAAAGTATTTCACAGCTCTGTTAGAGCAAATTGCCACTTGTTCCAGTGCACATTCAAAAAAATGAAAGCTTCAGTGTGACCCCTTTCAAGTTCTTTCTTTTTTAATCAGAATAAATTACTTCTGTAGATCAAGACTTAATGGTTATGACAACTATTAATCGAAGTCATGCCGCCCTTTGCCAACTTGAATCAAGACAGTCACACCTGACCTGACTGATTTAGATGTCCCTTTCAAAAGCTTGAGTATCTGCTTGTGCATGCATGTGTGATAAAAGGTGTGTGGATGCGCTATATCGTAACAGTGATCACAAGTTAGAAAAAATGTTGGCTTCTTAAATAAGTTAATTCTTATCATTTTTCTATTATTCCAGACACAGAGCCAAGAGATTTTTTTTTTTTTCCCAAAGACTGAATAAGAAGGAAGATGCCTTTTGTGACAAGTACTTGCTGTGCTCCGGGGGTGCTCCTTTGGAACCTTCCCATAAAGATGAAGTTACTCTCTGCAAATGCTCTCTTAGCTAATGCCCTCCATAGGCAGAGCCGCTGCCTGTCACTACTCCTTTATTGTCAAGATGAGAGAACTGAAGGGATGATGAAGGCAAAGCAAAGCACGAGCATTGTGTGGCAGTGATGCTGTCCATAGGGGCTCTTGACAATCTACTGGCTATTTGTTTGTTTTGGGATGACATTGATAAGACAAAGTACTTTGAAAGTATTCTTAGTTGTGATAGGAGGTGTGCAAAGACATTTTGGGAGAAATTGCTTTCCCCACAGAGCTTCCAAATATAAATAGATAGGACACATAAATGTTAGGAAAAAAGGTTTAATACTATTTTTTTTTTTTTTNTTTTTTTTTTTTTTTTTTTTTAGCATAGGGAGTTGTTACAGAAATTAAGTGATTTGTTTCAGACATGCAAAGTTTGCGGAAACTTGGAACTAAGCACAGATTTTCTCCCACACTAGTATAGGACCATCTTTCTCTGACTGCCAGTTGGCTCTGGTAGTGATGTCAAGATCCCTTCTGGTTTCAGAGAGAGCACACCAGTATGCAGGAGAGGAATGTTTGTCTCATTAAATTTTGTACAGAGTTAGCATAGCTGACACAATTAATCTCCATTAACCAGCAACCTGATATGTGCCCAAAACCTGCTTAGGAGTGCCAGTAAAGGGTAAGAAGAATTGGAAGGACAAAAAGAACGGGAAAATCAAGAAGTGATAAATGTATCTGCCTTCTTGAGCATTCAGTGGCATTCTTAATGTACAGTATATTTAGAAGATGTGTTCTTACAATAATGGCCACCCCACAGGAAGTCGTTATATTTTTAAGAAATCGCAATAATATGGCCATTATTATAGAACATTTTTTGCCAAAGCATCCCCTTTATGGCTATTTTATCAGATCAGCTCAGTATTTTCCTAAGGCAAGCTGTAACTATTCCAAAGTTAGTATTTCAAAATTCCCATTTTGAAAGAGAGAAAAAAAGATATAAAAAAGAGAAATGTGTCAAAACTTTGAATGCAAACCATGAAGAAGACGGTATGTCTTTGTAAGCTTAAGGCACTATTAATACCAATTAAACAAGAGGTGTTGCTTCTCAGTGTCCTAACCAGCAAAGATGAGTTCCTGTAACTTACTCGTCTCTGCACAGGGATTTGGACAAGGAATTACATGATGTATTTGCGTAGATGCTCCATTTCCTACTGAGGATAAGCTAAATTGTACATTTGGTACAAAGGGTACATTTTGTTTAGAAGCTCTCCTCTGCTGCGAGTTACAGAATACAATATTTAGCAGATAGTTCAGTTGTCTAACTCCTATAGCCAAAGAAGAGACACAAAGTAAATTCACTTCTGTATAGGTGTGCCTCTTAGACATCTGTTCTAGATCTGGCATGAACTGTCCTCTCTGTATGCCCATGTCTCCCCATTGAAAATAGGAGATGGTTGACTTAAACTGAATGAGTAACTATTACAAAGCTAAAATTAGGCAAGATTAATTCAACTCTAACATACAGGAAGATTTAGAGTGCTGATCTAGGCCTTATCAAGGTATTACACCAAGAAGAACAAAAGACAAATCTCAGACAATGAGTGATCTTTAATGTTCAAGGTATAATGTCCAGATTGGAAAGGGCTATCTGTTTGCCTTATTGCACTGTGTATATGATTTTAGCTAGTTGCAGGATGATGAGCAAAGGTTTCAGTGACAATGCTAGCGCTGAATTTTCTTATTTATGTTTCGCAGAGAAAAGTTCAGATTAAAATCCTACATATAAATATCAGCCAGCTTTGGGAACATTTTCTGGACTCCCTGCCTGGGACAATGCCTTGTCAGATAACCGTCCCGTTCTCAAAAGGGAGTAAGATTACATGCTAGGCAGCCGGCCTCCTCAGGTCAATTCCTTGCCTATGCCTGGAGTGCAGTATTATGTTATTGCAGCTCATATAAGAATTCTGCGCACAATCTGCAAGCCCAGATGCACAGTATTTGGATTGTCTCTGTAATACTGACACAGAATTAGTAGAATTCCATAAGAAAAAAAGTTAAACGGACCTATTGTGAATCCCAGCGGAAGACTGGTAAATGAAAAGGCACAGTTCTGTAACTGTTATATGCTGGATTCTGAGAAAGGGATTACCAATATATTGATCAGATTAAAAGTGGATACATTTTATTTATCTGCAGTTATCCCCAACTGATGAGCACATGCAGACAGCAGACTGAGGGAGAGAGAGGGACATACAGATTTAATTACTTTTCTGCTTGTACCTCCATTAGTGGAAGACAATCATCTTCTCTGTCTATACTCTATCTGCACATGTTCTATACTTGTGGTGTCAAATATTTGTTTATATATTTAAGATTAGTGAAAGAATTGACTAGAGTCCTTTGGTTTCTAGTGCTAACTTGAATCACCAAAAATGTTATCAGGTATCATAATAGGGGTTTCCTGTATTTGTGTTTTTCAGGGGAGCCAGGGACATTTTACAGTAAAGCTTAATTAAGTGGGTTCCAGCATGGATGGCAAGAGTGCCCTGTGTCTTGTAGTACTCAGCTGAAAGGTTGTGCTGTGTTGTACCAAATATGCTCTGTGTGTTCTAGGACACAATTCCTTCTCAGCAGGCTTCACGGAATGCAACTGTGAATGGTAGAGCCTTAGTTGCATATTAGGTTTCCAGTGTCCAATATTCTTTTTATATCATTCAGAACTCCATCTCCTGCAAAATATTTCAGGAACATCCTTGTAAAACTTCCTTCAGCTCATTATTGACTGTAAAGAGTACTGGAATGGTTTATTCATGATTACAGTGGATAGCTGGGTGCAGCTGTCATCCTACAAAAAGATCACCCTGGTAACACCAATCAACAAGCAGAGTAAGATGATCCAGATACAACTGAAACCTTCTAAATGTTATCTTTCAACTGAAATATATATGGCACAACTTCATCCCAAACTTTGCCTGAGGAAGTGGGATCCGTGAAACGTATCATAGACACCGCTATTCACTGCTGAAAAGCCATTGATTTTCAGTTTTCTTTACATAGTGGAATCTGAGAAAGGGCCTACATGATAAGGGAACTGTGAGAATAAATAATTAAAATAAGTAATTAGTTCAGCATCGTTTGGGAAAAATTATTGGGAAAAGAGAATCGCCATGCAAAATATCAAACATTGGATCCATCTGTCTTCGACTGACACTGAACAATGACCAGTGCTAAAATTTATATCAGAATTTATTATAGCTGTAGGGGGAACTTCTGGATAGGAAGCCAGTTTATCCTTACAATTGTATACAGTGCTTATGCTGCAAAGATATGCAACTGATACCACAGTTCAGCTCCGAGATCAGCACAACACTCGTCTCATACCTTGTAACTATAGCCACATAGAGGACAGGGCAGAAAATGTATTCTGGGCAAGAGCTAGGGCAAAAATGCAGCTGATATTCCATGATGTCATCTGCAAAAGAACTCATAGGGAAAGGGATAGACAGAAGGTTTGAAGTGAGACCACTATACACCTTACCTGAGAATGATGTATGGCTGTAGGTCATGCCTGCAGTATTTGAATTCAGATGATCCATGTTACTGCTTACAATTCCTTCTAATATAGTCACATACAGACAAGCAATACAGCATGAGAAAACAGAACAAAGCATGAAGAACAATGTTGGGAGGACTTGTCTTTTCAACACTATACATAGAGTGGTGACACAACAGTCATGCAAGAGTGGTGAAAGTTTCACCTTCAACAGACCTTTCAGTACATTTTCTCTGACTCAGTTCCTTAAAAACAAAAATGACAAAGATATGCCCAACACTATGTGTCAGTGGTTTCCAGTTACAGCCTGCTGCACTCAGCGCATTGCAGGTTTTGCAGCACTGAATGGGCATGTAGCTTAATTATAAAAACAACCCTGAATTCACTATTACCGTATGTATATCCCCTAAGACAGAGAGCTAATTGGGTACTTTCCATAGTTCTAAAAACAAAAATTAATTTGGATCTGTCTGTTTTTATTGTTTCTTTATTCCCATGGATAGACAATGATCTTGTGTACTGCTTAATTAATGCATATAATACATACCCTGAAACAGGTACTTTTCAAGTTTTACTTTAACATGCTGTCAAAATATTTTCAGAAAAAATCTCTTCTGCCCACAGACCTCACAGGATGTTGTGTCCTGAATCTCTGCAAATTCATGTCGACATCTAGGAGGCTTTGGAATTTCTGTATGCAACCAGGAGAGCGCACTGTCATGTTACCTTAGTATGAAATACGATCGATTCATTGCTCTTTGCTGCTTTGTCTTAGTAACTGCATATAAGCATACTTTGTATTGCAGCAGTACACAGATGGTATTAACACAGATTAATATACATTATTAATCTTCACGCAGTATCAAATTAAATTACTACATAGCTCCATGTATACAGTAAGAGCACAAGTTTGAATGCACAATTATTTTTATCAGCTTCTTTAACAGTATAAAAAATCACTTTAAATTCAATATGAATGTGATGTTCTGCTGTCTTTCTATTACTTTTGTAAATAGAACAGATCAGTTTTTGAGAGCACTGACAGTAGCCTCTTTTAATCATATCCAACAGAACTGGCTATAAACATATTTACAGCCTGTTTCTTCTTAAAGACTGTTTCTTCTATGTGTGGAGATATATCAGTCTCTATAGAAATTGCCTGAATAATTTAACACAGTATGACCTAATTTCCGTGCAATTGTAATCATCCTATAAAATTTGTGTATTCTTCTTCAGTTTTTATTCATTCAGTTTCTAATTTTGATAGAGTATACTCTTGCTATATTAGTAGTGCAAAGAATCTGTATAAAATTGAGTGGCAATATTAAAAAAAAAAAAAAAGGTGTGCTGCTTTATATATATATTCTTAAAATAGCAATTGGACAAATTCTGCTTGCCTCCAGCTCTCCAGGTCTGTCAGTAGCACCACCATAGGTGCCATTGCATAAGAGAAGGAGGGCTGGAAGACAAGAGACTGTGGAAATTCTTTCTTCACGACTGAACAGAGGTCTGGGGGATCTCCTGAAACACAGATGCTCCCCTATCCCTGTAAATCATTGGCAGACACATGAGAGGGTCAGTGAACTACTGCTGTATTTATACTGAAAACCAGTTCTTGGAGAGAATTGCTTGGAGATACTTCTTTCCCTGATCATGTATCTTATAAGTTGTGACCAGTTTACGCTGAATATTGGCTTTTATCCTAAAGACAATACAACACGTGTCAAGGTAGCATGTGTCAGATTGCTTACATCAAATTGTACAATAAACTACTTGAATTACTTTTCATTTTTTCAGTTTGCCTCTAGAAGAAAGAGAGTCACATTTTCTAGTATCTTACTAAGGTGCCAGAGAAGGATGCTACTGAATGTCATGTTTGACCACAGGCAGGTCCCCTAAAGGAGGATGTAGGAATCTTCACCATTAAGCACTGTATAAAATAGAAAACACTTAAGCACAGTTGGAACTTCTGGAGTTTATCTGTAAGTTGCATAAGGTTTCTTAGCTTTTTCCTCCAATCGAAAGCGGAATGATGCACATAGAGCAATTCCACCATTGTGGATATAAGATTATACAAGATTATGTCTCTATAATGTCAGTTTATCACAGTGCTGCATGTACTGCTACCAAGTACAAATAGAAATCGTGAAAAACATCTGTAAGTCCCTATAAGCAATTTGTCAGAATACTTTAAAGTACATGTATAATAAATGAAGAACACATGTTTCATAGGAACCAAATGAAACCAGAGCTGTACCGAATGCTTTGCCAGAGACTCGAACAGCTGTGGACATCACCTCTCTCTCCCTCTATCCAGCTTTAAAAGGCATTGTTTTCCTTTTAGCTCGACAGGTGATGTTTACAATACCGTCAGTCTTCCTGAAAGACAGATTGCCCCAAATATCTCTGTAGACCATATCCATCTCCTTAAATGCTGCCTTTTGATTTTCATTTTAGATATTTGGCACTTTCTGCTAAATTACAAAGGGTCCTCACTGCATCATTCTTGCCAGCTTCCAAAAAGACATCAAACACCTACCGTCATTTACTTATGAAAAAATATCAGGTTCCATACTGTATAGTATTTTCTGTCTGGTACCTACAGTTAAGAGATCGAAAAGTTTTGTACCTTTACTATTCTGTTCAGAGTGTGTGCACACAAACACACCCACATGCATACATCTTTCAATGTTCTAATGAGGTTTGTCTGTCTTTTCCTGAGCTTCATGCCTCAACAAGGCTCAACAAGGCTATGGATTTCTTCTGTCTGAACAGAATATAAGATGGCAACTCCAAAGTCTCTTTGCTATTATGTTTTGCATCTCAGATTAAGGTCATAATTGTAGTATTATTCAGAATTATACATTTCTTAACACGGAAAAAAACTTAGCTATCAGCACCAGCACCCCCTACCCCCCCCCCAATATCAATTGAATACTGTCACTTCCATTTAAAACCTGGGCACACAGTTTATCTCTCTATAGTCTTCCTACTCTACCAATTTTTGCTTTGCTTCTCAGGTAAGAGCTTCCTGTTTCTCTCATTCCTGTTTCAGATTTATTTCCGATAATGATATTCAGTAGGGAGTGGAAGATGTTTTCTTTTATTAAATCTCCAAATATTAGTTCCCATACTTTTCAGTGTCTACAGTGATTCACGAAAACTGAGAAAGGAGCAACAACTCTTTTACTTGACAACTCTGTGTTATAAAATAGATCGTTATTAAATTTTGAGTAACCTTTCAAAATACTGACCAGTGTGAATATAATTCAAGAAATGTGAATGAATTACAAACATTCCATTACTCATGTCAATCTAACATATAATAAATTTATAGTTTTACTTTGTTTTATCTGCTTTAAAAAGTAGCAGGAATGTAAAATACTTTCCTCAGCACTGGACATGTGCAATCACCATTGTATATTTAAAAAAACAACCTACTGATTATAAGATAGCTTAAATAGCCCCAAGTGTCCCTGAAGAGCTACTGTGTGCTGTGTAAAAGCTGAATAATCCTCCCCATGTCAGAAGGTGACTCTTCAGCTGTTCAGGATCATGAGCTGATATGCTACCAGTTGTAAAAAAAGGTTCAAAATACAAGAACATGCATTTAGGTAAAGATCACTGTGATGGTATTGGAATTAATCTGCAAGAGCTCACAACATTGAAACCAATCTAGCAATAATAATTCAAGGAATTGTAGCTTTTACTTAAGACCAAACCACAAAGAACACAGCAAATCCACACCAAAATAAGTTCAATGGGAATACGAAATTTTTACATCATATTTGGCTCATTTTTCTTCTTTTACAAAGATAACTGGAAAAAAGGAATATGTTCAAACACACTTTCTATTTAAATACACACTGAATGCAGTATTCATATAACACCAGAAGTGTAGTCTGTGCAAAAGTACTCCAAATCATTACTGCTCAGTGATCTGAATAAAATACTTTAACATATTTGTGAAGGCACATTGATAGAAGAAAAGCTGTTTCAATCATCCGTGTTTGTTTTAATCATCAAAATAGGGGAATTCACTTTGGCCCCTGTGCTTAGAAAAATATGACTTTGACTTTCAAAACCTCATTAGCTTTAATATTTAGTCTTAGTATTTACATGGTGGTTTCTTCCCATTCAAGCTCCACATCACCTACAAAAGAAACAGACACATTCCATTAACTTGCCTTGTAAACAAATAGTAACTAATGGCAGATAACGGTTTTGGCTGAATTTAAAAGACCTTGCAAGGAGAAAAGTGGAAAGCTTGAGCAATGACTATGAGGGAGACTAAAGGGCAGCAAAATGCTAGAAAATTGCATTTCTGAAGCCAAAAAGTTCATGTCAAAGTGTTTGTTTCTACTTCTTAGTCTGGACAAGTCAATGCACCTGCTATGAAAAAATAATATTTGAGACAATCTGTATCTCCATACCTTCCATGGCATCCAGAGAATCCATCTTTTGCAGTGCTGAATAATTTACAAAACATATGGGCTGACTACTTCCCCTGCTTGTCAACAGATCCAATACACATTGATGCAAAAATATATATTGTGCCTGTAAGATGTGAATTTAAAGATGCTTGATTAGAAGAAAAATGTAATTCTAATACCAAAAAACTTTAAATCTTTTGTATAACATTTAGATGTTCTCAAAGTAACTGCAGTTTACACAGCAATCTCAATACTTTGATGATCTCTTATATGCCTGATCTGATTTCATTCATTATGAGGCATAATGCATTAAAATTTTTCAAAACATGTTAACTCTTATGCCCAGTAAGATATATGAAATTAGACTAATCATAACTGAGACTAATAGGCTGTTCCACAATTTTCTGTAAAGGTTTCTTCTACGAAAAGTTGTTTGATTACTTTTTGCCACTAGATTCAGACTGAAGAAATCGAACCACACAAATGTAATATTCAGATAAGAAATTTTTCCTCTTTCTAGCATAAAGAAAACCAGCAGGGTGCACTCAAATGCAAAAGTTCACGTAAATCTACATGTTTTAGGAGCATGCACCATTGCTAAGGGCAAAAAACCACATTATTTCTAGTGATACTTCTTAGACTGTAGCATCATTTTTAACAGAGTGTAATGCAAAAAGCGGGCTCCTAAAGCTAATCTGACACTTCCAAGGACATAAAGTAACTCTGGGTAATGATTACTGAAAAGAGAAAAATAAAAAAAAAAAAAAGGCAATGTAAGAATGAAATAAAAGCATGAAAACAGATAGAAAGAAAATAAATGGATTAAGTGTATCTTCATGTACGAGAAGGACTGGGTATGTAGATGCAGAAAAGGAGCCAAATCACAGATTCGTTTAGGTTGGAGGGGACCTCTTGAGATCACCTAGTGCAACCGCCACTGCTCAAGCTGGGTCAGCTAAAGCACATTGCCCAGGACCTTGTCCATCCACAGATGGAGATGACGAGAATAACTTCAACTTATTTGACTTTTGCAAGGGTAAATACATTAGTGTACTTTTTCTGCTCAATAATTATTTTTTTTTTTGTTTCAGAACTGCCATCAGTTTTCAAGTGTCTCAGATTTATAAGAGAAATTTGTTTACATGGATATGTTTTAGGGTCTTAGCTCCAGAGCCACAGGTAATTAAAACAGACTTTCACAGGCCCCTGCATTATACAGTACCATTATGCTTTTCAATAGCTTGCTTACTGAAGCAATAACATGGCATTACTTCAAACTAGCCCTTGTACTTGTCTTGGCAAGATGATAAACTTTAACATATCCACTGGACAAATACGGATCTCTAGAATAAAGGTCTTAAATTTCAGTGGAGTTTAGATTGGCTATTCCAACTCAGAAGGCAGCTCCATAATCTCTAGCATTCATGCAGCTACCTGTGAGCACGTAGCAGTGAAAATCTGAGTTTCCTAGGGGAGAGTGAAACAGGATACCTGGACAATGTATGTGTGACAAATTATTTTCCCAGTTACAGTTAATGACATTCTTAATTATTTGGAAGTCTTTTTATGGTTGGAAGTGGGAGAGAGAATAAAAAAGTTCAGGAAAGATTAGGTTATGCACTTTACCTGTAGTCCAAGGGCAGGCCTTGGTAATGGACAGGCCACCAGACAGAGTACCAGCATATTGAAATTATATCTACATTAGGGAATTAATCAGTGCCTGGGTACATCGCCAGCCAGTGCAACTTGATCATCCAAACTACTTCAAATTGTTTCGATAGTCCCTCACATAGTTTTGATCCACATGAACCAGCACTATCTCAAATAATTTCCAGGTGTGTTTCAGGAGTTACTACAGACTATGGCTCGTTCCCTATGGCAAGCCTGGATGCAGCTAACTTTTGTGAAGAGAGTGGTAACTGCAGAGGTGTTTAATTGCACAGATGTGGGCCATTCTGAGCCCATTGGCTACAGTAACAGAGAATGACTCTGTTGGCAAAAGGAAAACTATTTTGAAGCTATAATCAAGCGAAAAACAGGTCTGAGAGCAACCGTTTTTTATTTACTTTACTCACAGATCTTACAGACAGTTTGACTGAGGGATCTCTAAACTGAGTTCTGTGAAGGAATTGCTCCTCTCTTCATATCTTCTGTGCTGATCACATAAAATCAGAATTATAGACTACTAAACAGTGTTTTATAACAGAACTGTCAGGATAGCTTGCCTAGACTACTGAATCCGCCATAAAACTTTACAACATTGGGTTCTCTTTGGGCAAGTTTTAGTGCTGATCGGCATTTTCTAGTCTTGTAAACATGAGCTAGAAATGGCCTGGACAGAGAACAACCTGTCTGAGGATTTTGCAGCTAGCATATCGATCAATACTTGATCTGTTTGGAAATCAAAACTATGAGACCATTGTCTTCCATTGCATTTTGGCACATCTTTTTCTAGCCTCTGCCAAAATATGCAAATGAAGAGGTACGCAAAAGTAATAAACATTTTAAAAGTGTACACTAATCTTATCAAATGTCTTACTGTTTTAAGATTTTATTTTGGGTGGCCTCCCATTAAAAAGTCCTCCAGCCTTTGCATTACTTTCAGATGATTCTAGTCATAAGTGTAAAACAACAACCAAAAAATGTATTCCCAGAATTAATCATCACAGGAAAGTCCTGGCAATTGTTTAGCTGCATCAAGACTTCAAAAGGAAAAATTGAAAGTAAATGGTAATCAGACAGCACCTTACAAGAAACAGCATGACATATTATCACCACAAGGTCTCACAAAATCTTCTGAAGTGCAGTTGCTGAAGAGACATTAACCTCTCTTTGTATATTCTGACACACTTCTCGTATGTTCTGACATGATATAGAACAGCAGAATTGCATCCCTAAGGAAACAAGTCCCCTTACATTAAAATAAGTTTAACTCCATCAGTCATGTGGAAGTTTATCCTGAAACTGCTCACCCATTCTGAGAAGTTGGTAAGTCTCGAAGGCTCAAAGGCTTCCTGCAAGCAGCCTTGGGTTAGACCTGGCCTGCAGGCCACTTACGGCCAGAAGCCTTGTGCAAATACAGCTGGATTTCCATTTCACCGGGTGTTTAGGATCAGTCTTAAATTCTGATATTACTCCTTTACAAATACTCAGATCTCCAGGTACAGCAGAGGTCTTCCCTACTAACAGGACATCACCAATTTATATCCGTACTCAGTAAGTCTGCCAGAAATGCACTTTTTTAGACCCAGAAACCACCATTGCCTTGATTTTGCAAACTCTGAAGTCTGGGCTTAATTCTACCCCTGTGGGTTATGTTATTTGAAGCAATTTAAAAAGAAACAAGGAATCATTAATGAGGTCAAAGGTAAACGAATATTTAAAAGTTTGGAGGACTACGCTACATATACACACACAAAAAAATAGTTAAGTAGTAAATAAAGCCAAATTAAGTAGCACATGAGCAGATCCATCTTTTTATTTCACAGCTGTTCTTCACCCAAAACCTGAACTTTCTCAAAGTCTGAGAAATTATGATTTAGGTTCTAAAAACTAAATATCTCAGAACTCATTTCAGCACTTGTCAAGACTTTGCTGGCCAAATGTACTTACCAGGTAAAAAGAATACATTTGCACAATGCTTGAAATCCAGATAGAAGCAGGATCTGGTAGAAAATGTATTAGGCAGCTGATTTTTATGAGCTTTCTAGTCTTGTTTTGTAGGACATCAGATAATCAGATGACTAATTTTTTAACGGCAGGAGAACAGAATAGATAAATATATAAATCTTACCAGATTCTGTACCATACACATTCTTTCACTTCTTAACTCAGCTACAAGTCCATAGATATCCACAAAATCATGGTCATTTACATGTTGGGTTAAATGGTCAAGTGCAATATAAACACCTGTTCTTCCAACACCAGCACTGCAAACAGTACACAAGTTTTTACGTTCATTTTTTTAGTATAAAATATTTTCTTAGAATATTCTGGTTAAATTAAGTTTATTGTGAAAAGAAAACTTCAGAAAAAATTAAATCTTTTTCACTGTGTGTGTTTGTCTCCTCGCTGAATGAAATCAAGTGAAATCCGGATTTGAGCCATGTTCTGATTTTGATTTTACAAGGGGTTGCGTCAGACAAATAAGATATAACTAAACCAAACCTGCATACGTGGAAAAATAATCCTACAGCTTTTCTGTGAATTTTCTGGAGCTCACTAATTCAAAGAAAATATCGCAAGATTTTTTGAAATCACACATGGATTCTGTGACGCTATTTTTGAAAGGAGGATATGTGTGCAAGACACACTGGTAGCTTTTATTTCAAGGTTTGAAAACAAATAGGATTTTCTCAAAATAACTATCAGACTCCTCTGCAATTAGTGTAATAAATGCAGAGTATATCACTGCAGATAATCAGGAAATGTATAGCAAAACTCTCTTGCACCTGCAAGATCTAATGAGCAGAAAGTAATTAATAAGCTTTCTGGCTATGAGAACACACACTGCTGCTTTACAACACTGGGAATTTGAGCACAGGTGGAGTATCTGGCCCATGCTGGCTCCTTTATGTGTCTGTGTTCTGAAAAGGGGATAGGATTCATTGCAGAGGGGTCCCAGAGCATGTAAGTGTCTTCAAAACATGAAGACTGTGTAGTTCCCTCCAGTAATAGTCTCTCTGGCCCCTGCAGTAGAGGGAAATGTCAAACTGTCAGTGACAATGATATCAAATAAAATGAGGCTTTATCACTCATTGTGGGTGGCACCTGTAGGGCCCTGAGGACAAATAAAAATTTAACTCCCATGCATGATAATCTTGGACTTGACGATCTTAAAGGACTTTTCTGACTGTCTGTAACTGGACAGTTAGGGAACAGGTTTGGGGCACCAAAGCTTTCCTTCCTCATAGTTCCAGACTCACACTGAATGAGAATGAAGCAAAGAATCAATAGCAGATCTCTGAGTTCAGACCACTGTTTCAGAGTATGCCCACTCAGTCGGTGGGAACACTGACCTGCATATAAAAGGCAGCCACACTCACCACCTTCTTGAAGACAGCCTTCCCCACACCCTTGCTCTTTGAAATAGCCGTTCAAGAGTGTTGAGTATGAAGTCAATGGGAACTATGACAGCTGAACACCTCTGACCACCAGAACATATATTTAAGAGCCTAAATATACATTTTAGCTGTTTACAGGCATCCAAGCTTGAAATCTGGCATAGGCAAACCCTTATTCCTATTTGTCATTCTCTGTGGCTCCCAAAGTTTCTTCCTCTTGATATGTGACGCATACATTTAAAATACAATTTTTAATACTTATTTCTTAAGAACAGCTATAATTATAATAGAAGTAATTAAAACCAACATGTCAGTTGCTATTCCTCTTCTTACGATAAAGAGGAAAATTGACATAAATCCAGCAGTACCTTATGGTAATTGTTGAAGTAACTATTCCACCGACATCACCTCAATGGCATTACCATGAATGGAAGAACAGACGCACTTTGGCATTAGTCCTAGAAAGGACTAAGGAGCACTGCTAGAACAACCTTCACTGATGTCCATACTAGAACCAGACCTGTGAACTCAGTTTGCATTATTTTTCTGGCAACTTCCCTGAGCATTAATATGCACATGAAATTCTAAGATACTAAACGATGATTTGGTGAATATGCTTACCTGCAGTGAACCACCATTGGTGTATTATCATGTGCTCGACTTGCACGGATAAGTTTTACAAAATGGATAATTGGTGCAGTAGTTTCAGGGACCCCATGTTCTGGCCAAGAGGTGAAGTTGCACTGCCGCACCATCATGCAGTCTCCATGCTGAAAAATATAAAATAAGGCAGTATTTGCAGAAGAAATGTGACAGAAGATGTGGTAAGCTGCATGTAACCTTCTCAGCAATTTAGTGTAAAATTAAAGACAGGTGGAATAGCATAATAATTATAAGATGTATCAAGGCATATAATTTGTTATGCACAGATCTTATGGCAGGTTTTTTGAGAGATGGCATCAAGTCCATCTTTCAGGAAGCATAAATGACTTCAGCAGTCACTCTCCATTTGACTTCAGTCATTGTATCAATGTAATTTGTAGATTACAGGTTGAAGCTTCTATAGCTCATTTAGAAGTTTAGTGAACTGGGACAACAAATTTATTTAGGTAAAAGCAACCATTCTAGGACTGATGTAATAAAGGCAAACACACACATTGGTAAACACAGACATATTTTCTGTTCGATGCCTTCTCAATCAGAGCAGCAGCAATATTAAAGACAAGAGCTGGTTATGGTCCGATATCTAAATTAACTATGAAGGACACAGGAATAAAAGCACAGCATCATGCCAAACGCCTGTCTAGACCAATATCCTGTTTCCAACAGTAGTCAAGGAAAAATCTTAGGGAAAACGATAAAACATGACAACAATGTATCCATAGTTCCACAGAATATCCTTTCCATTCTTAATAGTTTGTGACATGTGAACTGGCTCAGTCAGAGATGGTATCTTGAAATTTAATAGTACTTGTCAGAATTTTCTTCCACTAATTTCTCCAGATTTTATGAAGCTCTGTAAGTTTTTCATTCGCAGTATCTTACAGCAAGGACTACCACGGTTAATTCAACTTTTGTGTAATGAAACAGTTCCTTTTTTTAAATTTATTTTGAACCAACCACTTGCTCTTTTCATATTGCAAGAAACATTGAACAACTGTGAACAATTATGTGTAGCAAATACTTTGGGTCTATATTTTTAAAATTGATCAAAATAAAAACAAAAGAGAAGTTACTTTGGATGCAATATGGCAATAATTGTGAATTATTTCCCTCACATATGCTTTTTACCTTCACTGGAAGATCCATCCATTTGTGAATGGAAGACGAAGTACAGTCTTAAAGCCAGAAATACAGCATATTTGATGAAACGCTTATAAAGGACATAGCTTCTTGTGCAGGGTAGTTCAGCTGTAGTGAATGGATCACTTAGTCAATTCAGGTTATGTTTTGTTTTCTTTTCAGCCTCACCCTGGTTAACACAGGTGACCCGGCATTTTGCTGGCACGCATTTTTACTCTAAATAGTCCCTTTTCCAGTCTTGTTTACTTTACATCTTATTTTAGCTGAAAGAAAGTTTATCTTCTCTCACTCATTTTAAAATGTTCAATTGTCCTGTACTATGTGCCCAACATATCCTTATGGGGTGACCACTGAGACAATCCCCTATCTGCTGTGTTCCTTTTGTCACGTGCACGTGCCACAGGATGGTAATGCATGTATTTTGAAAGCCGAGTTCAGGTCCTAGGATCTGGCTGCACTACATGTAACGCAGGTCAATGGTAGGAGTGCAAAAGAGGGCTGACTTCATCTTGGGTCATTATGCCCAGCTTGCTTTCTGAGCCCACCTACTCATCTGACTTAATGCTGGGTACTAATTTTTCCAAAGAGTGGAAACTGTAGTTATGGACCATGACAAAGATGAACATCTATGCTCTAACCCCCACCTCCCTTCCCAGCACAAAGAGTGGGAGTAATACTGATGATTCTCATTTATACTGGGTGAATCTCCTGGGGGTGGAGGCCAATATGACTGCTGGTACAATGAAAAACAGCTGCGCTGCACCAGAGAATCTTGCCCTTTAATCTGAGAGGGACACATTCAAAGGGATTTGTCTGATCCCAGAATGGTTAGGATTACTCCTTTCTAGAAGAGACAACTGAGGTGTCCAAATAGAAACTTCACCTCCCACCAGACCAGAGGTTCAGTAACCTTGATAGGCCCTTCATAGCATGTCAGGCACATATCTGAGCTCTTTGTGACAGAAACTGGAGAAAATTCTCAGGAAAAAAAATAACAAACCCAGGAATGAAAACAAAATGCAGGAAAACCAGGCAGTACAATGCATATGCATTAAAAGAGTAAAAGAATAATACTGAGGGATAATTGGGTGGGATAGAGCACATCTGATGTTCTTTGAGGTGTTGGATGGGTTTTATTAAATCAGCTTCCAGTTCTGGCTTACCCTTTCAATTTTAAGATCTCTGATGGTCCAGTCTATTTGAGTATCTTCCATCAATTTAGTAATCACTATATCCCCAAACACAGTAACTGGTTTATTATCTTCTGGCCAGTACTGATGACATCTTATCTGCAGGGAAATGATTACTAATTAACAATGATCACATTATAATCTTGACAGAAACTACATACAGAATTTCCAATTATATCAAATGGTGTTAATTGGTACACTGGTCACTTACCCGTCCTTTTTCAAAACATTGTGTAAGCATCACAAGTGTTTTTGCTCTCGTCTCCCACACCATTCTCCAGAAATCGCCCACTGTTCCTGGTAATGGTCCCTGAGTTGCAATAAACTCATTTGGACATAAATAACCCTAAGAAAGAGAAAATACTTAATACATAATGGCTGGCAAGGAAAAAAAGAGTTTGCATGTGACTCACAGTTGTGCCTGTAGCTAGCATGCCTAAGGTTAAAACCTTGTCAGACATACTAAACGAATTGGCATAGGCCTGGCTAATCATTGCGTGGCAGGTGGCCTTGGAAACCTAAAGAAGTAATGGCATTTCTTCCACTGCGTAGATCAGTTATGAACCAATGCTCTAATAAAGTTTGGGAAATGCCATCCTAATAGAAATGCATTTAGCAGAGAAATTACAGGGACTTCAGGTCAGTAATTCCCATTTAAAAATATCTACGACTTCATATTAGCCTTACTGCAGATCCAGGCAGAGGCTACCAAGAACTGTGTCAGGAAAAGGCCAACGAAGTAGAATTAAATCGCGGTAAGGAGCACTGGAGCCAGGGAAGCAACTAAGGAGCAGTCTGAGAACTAGTGCAAGCTACACACCACACTGGTGACATTGTCCTTCCAGTGATCCTCAGGGATCTGCTGTAACTTAGGGACGAAGCTTACTCAAACAAATGATATCTGATAAAAAGTCTTTGAGAAACCTACCGTAGGGGTTGACTTTTATTTTAGTGTTGGATTCTGCTGTTTAGTTAATTTATAAATTGATGTAAAACCTGGGGGAAAGGAAGTTTGTTGAAAAAAATCTGTGTAAACGCTGTCAGTGCATGGGTTCTCATGGATCTGTTTTCTCAAAGAAACTAAGTGTATCCTACAGGAACTTTATGTACTACAGAAGGGCTAAAATAACAACAATGGCAATAATAGCAATAAATTTATGCTGTAGAGCTAGCAGTCTATAATATCACAGAGTTCTGCGTACTGCTCAAAACAACTGACACAGTGGTTTATAGCACCACCGAAGCTCCTTGTTGGAATTATAGCCCTATAATTCACAGCTGCCTGTTACTTTTTCCATCTATAATATACAGAACAGGTGGTGGTGAGAAACTATGTTAATCCTCCCTAGTTTAAGAGTGAGGTGAGAAACTGGAACTTAGGGATGTAAAGCTCACAGTTCAGTTATTTTTCTTGTTTAACCAACGCAAATAAAAGTAGCATCCAGCTTCCCATTTTTTTAAAACTATATACCAGATCTTGCTTTCACACACACATATATTGTATATTTACAGCTAATTGCATGTATATATTTACACATCCACAAATATGGAAAGTGAGAGATACAAAGGGCAAAGCTTTAGCCCTGAGAAATTGTAACATTACAGTTGTCTATTCACTGATGAACAGTGACCAAAAGTGAGACGCCTGTATGCAGTAAAGACATGCAAGATCTTATCGGGCAACACTCTGCAGCTGGCTTTTTGCTGCAGCTTTTTGGAAGTTGCTGTTAGTGTTCCCTGCTAAGCCTTGGCACGTCGGTGACAGGAAGGGTAAAGGCTAGGCCATGCTCCAAGCTGTCTGGTTTCCTCAGCCGTTCTGTGTGTAGTCCCAGGCTCAAGTAACAACGTGGCATGGCCCTTCTTTCCTGTTACCTGTCAGAATCAGGACATTCCATATAAAGTGAATAAATAGCTTTTGCTAATGAGAAAGGAAGATGCTGCTAAGACACCCATTCTCACCTCTATTGCTTATTCCCCGTGAATGTCTCTTAGCTACCTGGAAATAACTATTTCTGCTCGCCGATGTGTCTTCTGTTTAGATTACAGTCTGCATGTCTTGCTATGTGTTTAAATAGAGTTTAGTGCAAATCAAATCTTGATCTCACCTGAGACCACCAGCCACTTCAACAACAAAATAAATGCATAATTATGAGTGATACTTTGAGCTTCAATGGGAAAAAATGAGATAGGCAAGACTGGAGAAGAGGAAATATCGACAACGAATTTACTGAGAACTCAATTAGAAAATGGAAGGTCTCGGAAGAAAGCTGAGGATTAGAAGTATACTACT
Organism: Himantopus leucocephalus; assembly: GCA_003993805.1. Lineage (NCBI taxonomy): Eukaryota > Metazoa > Chordata > Aves > Charadriiformes > Recurvirostridae > Himantopus > Himantopus leucocephalus. The sequence continues at coordinate 49,660,498 of RSEF01000001.1, forward strand.
AATTTCTTCTTCAAGAAGCCTATTTGTATTTTCCTCCATCATAACTTTCACAACATAATAAGGGGCATACCAATCCTACTCACCAAAATTATTAGCCATTTCTGTGAAACTTTTCAGTTCAGTTATCTTTACATTGTCCTGTTCATATACAATAGCTCCAACTCCTGAACCAAGACACAAAATAATGCCTGTCTCTAAACAACCAACCTCAGTGGGAGTTTCACTATTGACTTTAATGATAATCTTATAAAACAATTTATAGAGAGTAATTTGCTGGACACAGTTTCGATTACTACTGAAAATCATCGCGTAGCAATGAAAATGGGGTAATTCATATTTTTAACTATATTTTCAATGCCTCAGGAGTCACTTGAACCATAGCACCAGTAGCTGTAGTGAATGAAAGAAAAATTACGATCCTGTTCTTGCAAGTTATTTTTGACTCTTTTTTCTACCAGAAAACAAATATAGTAAAAATGTGAGAGACTTTCCACTTACAGACACATAGCTGGCATTAATGTAGTCAGATCCAGGAATACCAGCATCAGGCATCAGCTTTACTCTGTTGTTATTATCTATCATGGAAATAAAGTCTAGTTAACAGAAAGATTTGTTCAAAAACCATACATGCACGTAACAAGTGCTCCTAGAGTGCTAAGAAGTCATAAGTAATATTATTGTTATTAATCTAACAACATTTGACATAGTTAAACACTAATTATAAAGGCAATTTAACCAATTTCCATTACTGTATGGTCATCCTTTACTGTTCCAGACATATTTTAATATAATACTTTTTTATTAAAATGGTGAATATGCCAAACCATCAAATTTGACATATGTATGGGAGAATGCTCTGCCTAAAAGTAGCCAGTGTAGTTTAAGCCGTGCTGTTCTAGCACAGACAATCTCCATGTGAATCAGACAGCAAGGTCAGGGGTCTGACAGTCTTTCCTGTATACTTGCTGTCCAGGTCACAGCTTTGAGCCAGATCCTGGCACTTTTATGTACTTTTACTTCTTGTACATAAGGTAAGCCCATTATTACAGAAAAAAAAAAATGATTGAGGGTTTCTGATTTGGGCCTACGGTTTGTATGCAGAAATTACAAAAACTAGGCAAGATGTCATATGTGAAACATTCCAAATTTTGATGTTTGGTCCTCAACTTAGAAAAAAAGTTAGAATACAAAGTTAAAGATTCATGAAACTCATCTGTTTATATTTCATTGTGTGTCACAAATATAATTTTTTTAGTGACAGTAACTCAGAGTATGCCTTGAACAAGGCAGTAGATAGCAGGAACAGCTGCTCTGAAAAGTTAATAGCACAGAATGTAGCATTATTAACCAAGGAATTCCATGCTCCCCATCTCACATCACAGCTAATGCCTAAAATAATAATGACATTTCTTGTCTTATTAACTGAAAAATGAAGCAGTGTTGAGTACAAAGAGACAGACTCCTGTCTCCTGTGATAAAATCTAGCCTCGGCTTATAAGTTATCATACAGTCACTCTGATCTTCTGTGGAACCTTTGCAGCACATGTACACATATCCACAGGAAAGCATACCCAGGCTCCCGAGGTAGCTGAATGCACAAACATGTGGATTTTATATGTTTAAAAAAATTACTTCTCATTGAAGGGGAAAAAAACCCCAAGGAAGAATGTTAAAGAGTTTGCTACATAGCTTGAATTACAAAGCTAAGAAACTACTGAGGCTACAGTTTCTTGCACCTGCATATTAAAGCTTGTGAGAGCAGGTTGAAAGCTACTTGCAAATAAAACTGTCTTTAAAAAAACACAATGAAAAGACAGATTACTTGACATAAAATTATTTCATAACATGGACATGATTGTTCTGCCATTTCAAAGACAGATCAAACAAAAATACAGTTGCATTCCAAATATATACTGCACTATAGAAGGTAGAGACCAAAATGGGTATCAGTAAACACACATACATGGCTTTATGTTTGGGAAACGATTCTTAGACCTGTTCCAAGGCAGATCAGCATCAGTTGAAGCAAGGTCTTCAAGAAACTTGGGAAGTTCCTGTAGAGGAATAAATGTTTATTGGCAAACCTTTACATTTCACCTTCAGTGAATATAAAACATGACACAATCACTCCAGTAAGAGGAAGAATTCTTTAGTTCTGCAGCAGAGTGCATTTCTAAGAACAGCTGGAAGCATTACACCTCACTGTCAACCCCAGTTAAACCAGCAACGTTAGATGCAGCGCTGCAGACAATGCTGTCAAGTTGAACAATTAAAGCTTACATGAACTTTCACCTTTACAAGTCTGAATAAAGTCAGCCTATCACCTTTTGTAGGTTTTTTCTGTCTCTTCATGAAGTCGCATGCTTGGTTACCATGCCCTACTGACGCAGCCTTTCTCTTGAATAATGCCCTTTCCTCACTCCTGTAGCTTGGGAGAGTTCTTGCCACAGCATGAGAACTGATGAGAATTTAATTAAGTTGAGACAACTGGCAATTAGCTATTGTTCACGGGACTGTTAGTGAAAGAGGTGGGAAGAGTTATTTTGGGTCATACTGCAGTTTCATAACTTTCTATTATTGAAGGGCAGAGATGGATAAATCATTCATATTGAGGAACTTTTTTGATGGGGGTATTTTTCTACATAAATAGGTATTTTTTCCAAAGCTGACTAAAAGAGTAGAGACAACTGCATAACTTGTTAATGGAGAAAAAGTATTAATGTGATGATCTCATAGTGGTGATAAGAGAATAGAAAACTCTTAGAAAAGCTAGAATTTAGCCAGAATTTGTAAGTTGTTAACTACACTAGCTGTAATAGATTTTCCCTTTTTCAACAAATGTTATATGCAAGTCTATTTCAACACCTAGCTAAGATACAAATGAAGAGATCTACCTATTGCTTTCAATAAGTACAATGCAAAATTTTGCCGCTTCTGCTGAGTAATCCGTTCCAATTTATCTTTTAATATTAACATTTACACACTACATGGGCTACTTCCAAAAGTGAGGCAGACAGCCCTACTATCAGGTGCAATGTTAATTATTTTCAAGTGCTCTTTTGCCCAGGCATTTGAGACAATTTGTCTTGTATAAATAAAATTTAATGGGCAACTATTAGCAAATAAATAAATAAATAAATAAAAGCAGTAATGAAAAATGCTTTTTATTATTTTATTATTATGAGTGCTTTTTATTCCAGTGTTTTTCTTTCATTGCTAGTTCAAATATTTTGTGAGCCTTACTTGATGAGTTCAGATATTAAGAATAATTTAATATGAGCTTTAGCAAAATGGCATAATTTAAAAACTGATTTAATAAACCAAGTCAATAATTCATCTTACCTGATATCCTATTTTATACAATGGATAATGTTTGACATATAAACGAGAGCTCAAAACCCTTGAACTGTATTAAATGCAATATTATCCCATGAGAAATTTGTTTCTTTCCCTATCTGACAAAAAAACCTATGGCCTGAACCATGAGGACTACTTCACTTCTATAATTACATCCTCGATAATACAACTGCAGGTGCTTCTGAACAGGAAGGGAAAGATGGTTTCACGATGAAAGCAAAGGACTTTCAGACAAGGGACCTGACTTCTCTTCCTAGCTCTGACACATACTTCCTTGGGGAAAGAATTAGGGGAAGAATTGCAGAGAACAACTAGATGCTCATCTCCCTTCGAAAACTAACAAGGGACTAGATTCCATCCATGCCCTTCGAAATCTCTCTTAATATCTGTGTTTCCTAGGGATAAAAAGTCTATGATTACGCCCCTTCTAAAAAGAAAGTTTCTGACTTAAAATCACCTTATAAAGAATGGCTGACTTTACATTTATATCTGTATGTTAAAGAATTAAAAAACATACTTAACAGACATGAAGTAAATACAAAACTAAATGAAGGACTGCAACATACTGTAGAAAAATATTTTTAAAGGCACTCATTATTTTAAAATCTTGTCTTTGAATCAACCTCTGCCATACTCAAGGCACATTTCTTTTACCTATTCAGTTGCTTTTGCCTTTTGTCTCAATAATCTCTTACAGAAGTAAAGCCCCAATCCTATAACTGAACCTAGAGAAAGATCCCTGTTCTCAGACAGAGTAGACTTCTGTGCATTCCTATCAGGATTCGATAAGAAGAGTTTTTGCAGGTGTTATGGGCCATGGGATCCCATATCACATGCATGTCATGTGAACTTTAACTAGCCTCATTTGCCTCACTTCTCTGAGTCTTAGCTTGCCAGTTAACTAGTAAAGAAGTAGCACTGTTGTACAGTACGTTGTAGTAGAGATGAAATAGAGAAGCAGATTATGTTATTTTTGTAATGATGCTTCCATATCTGAACAAGTGCTCAAAAGCCTCATACCAATTCTCTGCATCAGTATGGATTTCAGTCTAAATGATTATTTTCAGAACTGGGGAAAGACTATTTGGATTCCCAGATTCAATAACAATTCATCGCAGAAACCATATTTCTTTGCAGACTCATAAAACTTTGAAATAATTAATTTGCACTTTGTTTACTCTCGTATTTTTATAGTACTGTGGTGACATTCAGAGGCATTTCACTTTTTTTATTCATGAACAGAACCTATTGTAAAACACATAGAAGTATTTCTATCTCAGTAATTTGCCCGTTACTAGAAAACCTTGATTTCCCAAAGGTATTGAGAGATACATGAATCATCTGGAAAGCTGGAAGTTTGAATATCAGCTACATGGTTCCCACCATCAGTTACTGTGGCTCCCTATGGTTTCTTTAAACTTGTCTTTTCTGACAAGACGTGGATCCAGATCCATTCCGAGGTCCAGATTCTCTTCTCACCACGTTTACACAAAGGCCATGCTCATGTGTGGACCAAGATTGAATCCTGGAGATCTCTAGGTACAGCAGTCCAGCAATTAGGTAAGACCAGGAGTGTCCCTGGATTCCAAGACTAAGTGAAATGGAAAGACCCACATTTATGCTAGAAAACTCCAAAACAGGTTTGCTGTCCACAAACTGCCTATTGTAAATGATCCCTAGACTACTTTACCTACCCAAACATACCTTGGAATTGTCCAGGAAGGCTGCTAGCTGAAACAGTCCAAATTCAAGGCAGGGAATATACTAACAGTTTATTAGTGTAAATTATCATAGTCACATGTCCAGTTCCTGGTATAGTTGAATTTACTAGTACAGAGATGGCCAGAGAGCCCAAGCAAGCCCATGCTTTTAGTTATGTGCTTCAGATACAGTAGTCCATGGGTTTATATTTTGAGCTCATCTCTCCTACACACATTGTAGGAGCCTTGAGTCATTTGTGTGAAACTAAAATGATGAATGTGGATGGAAACAATGCAGGTCACAAGGTCTGCTTGTTTTTTTGTGTCCATTGCCTGTTTCTGTGCATTGCCATTTCTGATGTCATTCCAAGCGCATTGTCAATCTTATTCTTCATCTGATAAGACAGGTGCTACAGATACTATAGATGTACTCTCAACCGGGGACCAGACCTACCCTGCAATTCTGCCTGTCCTAAGTCATCTGGGAAGATATCACTACACTCTGCAACATGGAAGCTGAAGCTCAGAGAGAAAAAAATGGAAGTTCAAATGACATATAAAACTGTTGATTATAAGTTGACTATATGATTTAGCTGAATGAGGCCTCAGCTACTTGTATTTGTTTAAATTTGAAATGGATTGCCAAGATTTTGATTTGATAAAACACTATTGTTTAAGTTTTAAGGCATTACAATGCTGTAAGGCTTACCCAATGTGGGTTACACCTACAGAAAGTAATACTAGAAACTTTCCAGTGATGAATGTTAATATGTGAAAATGTTATTGCTAGTAAAACTTTTCATCTGTTCAGTCATGCATAATATAACTATAATCACTCTTGTTCAAGTGAAATAACACTTCTGCTCTTGGAAAAAAATTTCTTCTTACTTTAGCGCTCAGATAATTTTATGGTGCTTTTTATTATTAAATCCAGACCAATTTTACCTAAGGAGCATAACAAAAAAGCTGTAGGAAATACCATTAATCTTTTCACACTTTTGCTGGTTTTCCCTCAGAGACTGAAATATTATAATCTCACAGAAGAAAAGCCAATTGTTGAGTCTTCATTTTTGTTAATCCAACTGGTAAGCAATTCACGGTAAATCTATAAATCCCAAATAATAAAGTCACTGGAGACTGACAAATTATTTTTGTGAGGGAAAATGACTGTATGTGTTAAAAATGATGATGGTAAAGGTTCTGAAATAACAAGAAGAGAAGATATTGTTGAGAAAAAAATATGATAGCCATAAAAATGTTACTTAATGAAAACAGCGAAAACTTTGAGATTTAAATTTGAAAGTATATATGCATTATATTATATGTAATGTATATTTCGAAAGCTGGTCTTTTTTCAGAAAGAAAGACAAGCTTTCTGTGTTCATCTGCTCACATAAGGAGATGGAGGCTATGCACATGGAGGCTATTCTCAAGAGCATGACAAATACAACCTATTATTTGTAGAGGAACAAAAAGCAAATTAACATGCACAAACTTTTTGCTTTCTGCACTGAAACCTATGAAAGAAAAATATTTCTGAGTTCCATGGTAGTATTTCGCAGAATGTCAGCTGTGTTTTTGGGGTCACCATCACTCAGGAAAACAAGCTTATTTAAAGCAGTTAAATATACCTGTAAAAATGTTAGAAAACTATTTCTGAAAAAAACCCAAACAAAACATTCTCAGGTAAACTACATATACATCACTACATATGTAAAAGCATAAATATTATGGTGTTCTTGCAGGGATTGGAGTCTAAAGAAGATCATCTTTTGCTGTCACTTAGGTGAATAATTCTGATCAGGTTGCAGTGTAGACTGCAGAATCCAAATCAGTGTAATATTACTTTCTAAACAATCAACCTGGTAATTGGGTATTGATTATCAAGGCCAGAGTCCTTCACGGCCTTGCCTGCTTAAAATGGACATGAAATGTGACACATGAAACGACTGAAGGTCTTGCGATGTTGTGACAACTGCTAGCAACATACCGAAAATTCTTCCTGAAACTTTAGGTTGTTGTTTGTGCAAAGCTCTTCAACATGTTGTAGGAAGGATTTCTTGCTTATTGGCCTGAAAGTAATGACAGAAGAATTAGAAACCTATAGGGATTTTTTTTTGCCATTATTTAACTGTAGTTTATTAATAAACAATGTTTTTCAGTTCAATAGAAGCTGATACTGATAGGCAGAAAATTAGAAATTGCTTACAGCATGCTTATTTGGTTTGTCTTCAGTCACTTAAAATAGAAGCATTTTCTCCCCTTGTTGTTCCCCCTCACCAAATTTTAAATGTTGCTGATGTTAACAGTACTGTAAGGTAGGATTGTTTTTATAGGTAACAGCATTCCAAGGCGAGGTTTAGACATTAATGGAAATTTGTAAAGTTATCATTGCATTCTAAAGTACATAATACTTCTTTGTCACACAGAAAACATTTTACACATTGCAAGGTTTTAGATATATAAAATATTGCAGTGACCTCATTCTCATAATGACATGGTTTTTAAACCCCGAGGAGTTTAAATATCCCTGTATTACTTCCCAAGCTAAAACACAGACATGCAGGCTTCACCCCAGAGAGAGAGAAAGCATTTCTCCAGTTACCATGCAATTAGTCATGCTTTTATGATTTATACGCAGCTTGGAGTTTTTTTTCTAATAAATGTAGAGGAGGGAACCACACATTGAGACTCACCGATGACCACAATATAAAAATCTTTAAACAACTTACTTGATGGATTTTCTATAACTAAGTAACCTGCAACAGAGATTTTTGTTAAATGTAGCAAGCTGAGAGTTAACCAATAGTGTGCATGTTAATAAGTTTTAGATTAAATACTCAAGTAACTGAAGAACCACATTTATTTCTCTCCTGGATTCAAATACTATTATATGTCAGCTATCCTGGGTGATTGTCTTGCTTAGTTTATATCTCAGGTATTGGAAGATATGGATATGGTAGTTACAGTTTCTATCATTCTCTTCAGATCATTTTACAGTACTCTGGGCTCATATAGCCCTGGGAAATCCATACTTCCAGCACACCACTTCATATACATCGACAGGCTTCATTTCACACTATGTACTCAATATCATTCTTCTAAGGGCCATTTCAGAGCATAAGGATAGGATTCATCTGACTGAATACAGACACCTATTTCTGAGCCAGTCCCTCTAGATTCCTTTTATAATCCATGCAAAGAAATAGGTGTGATTTCATCTCATTTTAAGCAGATAGCTAAAATAAGTCACAGATGAATCATGCTATTGGTGTGCCTTTACAGAAACCAAAGAGCTATGCTTGTTTTTCTAAAGATTTGAAAAATGAATGCCTGTTTCCATACTCATTTTTACATGTTCACTGCTCTTTCTGGTACATGGAGGTTTTGGAAACTGTGCTAGTTATTAAATCTTTAACTTGATCCCACAGCAGGTTCATGGAGATGCTACAGGAGCTTCTATACTCAGGGGACTTTCAGATGGCCTTGAAACTTGGTCATCATCATTGTCTCTGCACCGATTTTAAGAGTGTCTTAGCATTATGGATTTAGAAGCCAAACCTTGGGCACTCAGACTCCCAAAGCTTGTCTAAAAGATCAAGCCAAAAAGTTTGAAGTAGTACAGTTTAAAAGATAACTTGCCCCTTCAAAAAAGCTCTAAGTATACCTTTTATGTGCCTGTCTCTCCAAAATTCATATTCTTGCATACAAATATTACAAAAACTATTCTATAATACAAATACAAATGTCTACTGCTGTCATAATTTTAGTAGAAAAGACAACAATTTGCTTTAAAAATACTTGGGGTTATGAAGTTATTCTTAAATATTTAAATTTTAAGTTAGATAATAAAGTGAGATTAATATAATTGTTGAATCATTTATTATTAAGCATCAGAAAAGTTAATTTCAAAGCTACTAAAAATGCCTTTGTGCTACATACTTTGTTATGACAGTTCTCTTCAAACAAAGCAAACTGGCTATGAAAGCCTTGGGTCAGTCTCACTGGAGTAGAAAGATTTAAGAAGTCACAGAAAAAAGGCTCAAACTCAGAGTGCTTACTAGGACTGAAGGAGAGCTTTAGAATGAAAAATGAAAAAGGCAGCAATAAGATGACAAAGCATGCAATTCAGAATGTTTAGACATCTAGCTAGTGCTTATTGTATCACTCAACATTTGTGTTACGTAGCAGAAACTACCTTCTAGTAATATTGGCAACATTATAGAGCTAAAGTTTCCTGAAGAAAAAGTATTTTTAATAGCTGTGCCAATGTGCTGCATGCAAATAGATTTGTCTTTGAGCAGAAAGTAAACTTTTTTTAGGCCTTTTTTCAGGACAAAATTATAAGCAGTCTCTGCAAAGAAATTACACACTTGTTTTTCCTTTGAATTCAGCTATCTTCACCATAAAACAACAGTAAAAAAGTCATCTCCCAGTTGACATCCCAGTAATTTTTTGAATACTGCTGGCTTTCCTTCTCTCAAACTGGTAGCAGTTAGGGGCTTACTGCACCTAATTTGCAGTAAGCAAATGTAGTTTGGTCATTAAGGAGCAAAAATTCCATCTATGCTGTACATAAGCAACCTGGGTATGTCATTTAGTGGTACAGTGCTGAAGGTACATGGATCCAACAGCAAAGAACAAAGGAAACAAGTGGCACCATTAACATCACTTTACTCAACAGTATTTCCTTTTTTTGCTTTCACTCAAAACAGGAAAGTAAAGCACTGAAAGAGCTCAGGAAATGAACTAAACACTTAGTGTTACATATGTTTGATTTTTAATATTAATAACAGGTGATTTTTTTTAAGGCATAATCATATATTATCTTTCACAAGCAGTAAACATTTTTAAAGGAGTGAGGTACCTACAGATTGACACTTTAACCTATCTGTTGGCATTTAAGTGAAGAACTTGATTTTTAGAACTACTGAACTCTCACGCTGCTACTGGTAGCAAGTGCACATTGCAGTGGCTTGGCAGCTCAGAAAAGAACATAATTTAATTTAAAATCTTATATGAGAGTTAATGTCTAACTTGAAGACTGTGGCAAACCTGTTGGCTTTGTTGTGTAAGAATCTTCAGAAATGATGAATTTTGTACGCTCACTAAAGACTTACAGCTATGCTCAGTTTCAGCATCCTCAAAAATTAGTATCTTTTCCAAGTCTCTTGACTTGGAATATGTAATAATAATCTTTCATCAATAAACAAATACTCGTCTACCTTGTTCTCCACCTTTCCCAGTCTTTTGTATAAAACATGAGAATATAGATATCACTAGATCTTGATGAGCACAATTTAGAATCAAACCATGAAGTTGCAAATTTCCCTATTTCAGCTGGACAATTCCAGATTCCCACTTGTCCGACTTTGAAACTAGGAAAGAAAAACATTCTCTATGATAAAGAATGCTTTATTGCCTTAAAACTGATTTTCTTTTAAAACAGTGTATTGTTTCATGTGTGGGATTTTTTTGAAGTCTATCAAAAATCTGAATCCCACTCAGATTACTTATGATAGAGCTAGAAAGAAGCCATTTATTTGTGTTGGCAGTGATCACTGAAGACCATATTGTCACACAGACTCAGCTTTCTCTCTGGGTCAATCGTCTGAAATCCACAGGGAATTAAAACTTCGTCCAAATAGAAAACGAAAGAAATGAGTATGTAGGCAAAAGGCTTAACTCATAAGCACCATTGACACTTCCTAGGAACAACGGAGGAACTAATTTTTAGCAAGTTAATTGAAAGCAATATGGAGCTTAACCCTTCCTAAATATTAAAGGCCTAAGGAAAGAGAACACATGGTCATTTCTTCCATTGTACCAGGATACGTACATTCATAAACTTTGTACTCCTGGGATATAAAGCTCAGGAAGCCTATGTTTGATAGCTGATTACTAAAGGGAAACTTGTCGAAGAAAGAGGCAAGGCAGGAGCCATGCCTATCCTCACTCAAAGAAAGAAGAAACAGGCTGGTCTAGAGAAAGTAATGTGTGTGCAAAAGTGTCACCTCAAATATAGACACCTACTGAATGCACAATATATAGGAAAGGTGAGATCAGATAATAATGTTATATACAATACTTTTCCATAAAGAGTTCTAACTACGTGGTATTTGCAAGGGTTACAGTGTCTGTAATTCAGAAATATTTCTTCTGAATCTGTAACCCATTTGCTTGACAGGCTATCTCACATAGAATGAAACAAAAGCCTCAAAGTGTCCACCACAAGGTGCAACTTCTCAAGGAAAGATTTTAAGAAATGGGGACTACATGGCGTTATCCTTGCTGCAGAAACCACTGCAGAAGCAGGGTGCCAGAGGAGTTGTCTCCAAGGTGAGCACCTGGAACAGGGAAGAGTTACTTGTCCCTCGCTGAACCTGGTTCAACCTGAAAGTTTAGTGACACAATCTATTCACAGCAGATTAATGTCTGCTTTGAAAAGTGACTTGCCAAACCCTATGTATATGTTACAAAAAGTGATGAGAGACCCCAGTATACATATATCCAATGTGTTTAATGAACCAATGTTTAATGCAGTTTATACTGATGGGCCATATATGTTTTAAACAAGGGTTGGGGTTTTTTATGTTATTGCCTGTCTTATACCATCTCCACCATCATGGAGATCAACATTCAAAGTTAGCATTTTGGCTTCATAAAGCAAGTATTCCACAGAATTCAGTAGGCCTTAATTCCCTGCATGCCCTCTGAAACTGCACTCCATTAATTAACTGCCTAGCAAAGACCTGCTGCAAGATGGTGTATATGTATTAGCTAGTATTAGTAATTTTCAGACACTGAATTTTTTCAAGTAAATTTTTTTCTGATGACCATTATATTAAAAAATCACTACTGGGAACTAGGATTTGCCATGAATCTCCTGATTTGAAAAAAATGTTGACCCAAAGAAAAAGTTGCAAAATGGGATACCTGACATTTTTAAATCTGATGTTTTTTCTACTTAAGCTGACTTTTGTAATGCAAAATAATTCACTGTAAAACAGTTATAAAGATATGTGAAATAAAATGTTTTTATTAACCTATACTGAACATTTGCTGAGTTCTAGTTCTGAATTTTTCATCTAAGAATGATAAAAAACATTTCCAGTCATATTCTTACAGAACAGAAAACCCTTTTCCTACTTCTTTTTATTTCTCATGTGATAGCAGCTGCACAAATTTTCTGAGAATATGAGCCAAGATCATAGGCCACGATCCACTAAGTATGAGAGAATGTCTGAAGAGACAATGTATGAGAGACAGTCAAGAACGATCTCATGGAGCAGGCTAGAGTATCGATTCTGTGGATGAACTGTGTCAGCTGCAAGTCCATGCCTTTACTGATTTATAGTAGCTAACATGATAAATAATATACTGGCTCAGAAATGACAAAACACCTGGTTTCCAAAGCATCTCCTTCAAATGAGCACTGAATGGGTTGATTAGTATGTACACAAAAAAACTATACTGCTCTTTTATCACCTAAGATTTTCACACAAACTCCTCATCAACCTTTCAGGGTAGAAAGTATACCAGATTTCAGCTGATTTACTGCTATCCAAGAAATACAAACAAACCAGCCTGGAAAAGGAGTCTGCTGATCGATATTTTCCTCATACAAGTATAAGAGGCCATGAACTGAAACCAGCATTCTGCAACACAGCAAGCTTTGCAAACACTGCTGAGACAGCTAACTAAATGCAGCCAACGTATGGCAGCAGGTTATGAAGATGCAGGGATGCGCAGTCCCATTCCAAATGTGTGGTAAACTTGTAAAGGTTACACTGTAGTCATCAACATGTAATACAATGATTTAACACGCTAACATGTCACTGCTTTAACCACAAATCATGAGAATGATAAGGACAATACAAGAACTGGGACTGTGATTGATTTCTACATAGCTATTCCCCAAAGGCAACAGGTACAAAAGTTCTTTTGTGGTGTAACTGTGGAATTCTGAAAAGAGGCAGCAAAGATATTTTGGACATTAGGTTTAGCAGTAAGCTGCCTTGGTGCATGCTGTCGTGCTTCTGTCAGCTTCTTGATATAACTCGTCATTATGAGGAAGGATGTACCTATGTGAAAGACAGGATTAGAGACACGTAAAATACAGCCTCTTCAGGAAGGACAGGCGGGGGAGACGAGGAGGGGGTGTCTCCCTCTATGTCAATGACCAGCTGGAGTGCATGCAGCTCGGCCTGGGGATGGATGACGAGCCGACTGAGAGCTTATGGGTCAGGATGAAAGGGAGGACAGGGAGAGGTGATGTTACAGTGGGGGTCTGCTACAGGCCACC
>RSEF01000001.1:49673959-49715719 GCA_003993805.1 Himantopus leucocephalus
GGCTTTGAGCAACCTGGTCTAGTGGAAGGTGTCCCTGCCTATGCCAGGGGGTCTGGAGCTAGATGATCTTTAAGAGTCCTTCCAACTCTAACCATTCTATGATTCTAAAATGTCTCTTTTGGTCACTGACATCACCAGAACAGAATCTTACACATATTGAAACATTCTTTAAAGCTTAAAAAAAGCCATGATAAACTAAAAGGTTTTGAGGAGATAAAGGATATCCTGACTTCCATTACTATATGTATGTTATCTAGTAGGGTCTCACAGTATATTTACTGACTTCCAGTTGAAAGATGGCATGAATCCTCGCCTGAGGAACTCTCAGTTAGTGCCTGCACTTCAAATTTCAACAATTTATTGTAATATTCAACAAAGGACCTGGGCAAGGAGCCTGCTGTAGCTTCAGTGCAGCTACTGTTTGAAAAATAATAATCCAAATTTTAATAGCTGCATTATGTACCTTACAAGAATGATAGGAGAAAAGAGTCTTTGCTTTTGGCCATTAGAGTGTGGAAGGAGGAAAGAGAAAAATACAGATAGAAGGACATGACAAACTGCAAACCAAAATGTGAGACTGACTCATTAAAACAAGGGTGATTTCACTAAAACCACTGAAGCACTATTCAGTAAAGGCGTTGCTGTGCATAAGTCACATGATGAAGTGCACATAAGTATGAAATATTACAGTTTTCAATTACCCTGTAGAGTTTGAGAGTATACAAATCCAAACATAATTTAGATAGAAAAGTGGCAGAATAATACTCTGCAAACTGATAAAGGATTTGACTGTGTGGATATGTTGCTGAGATTGTAGCAGCATAGTACAAAACAGCTGCAGTGTAAGTGAGTACAAAAGGCAGTTGAAAAAAAAAGGAACTTCTCTTAAGTACATACATTCTAACTGCCAAAGGAAAGAAACAGCATGTTTCTTATATCACATTTGCACTACATTTGCTTCAAGGATACGTTGTATATATCAGTGCTATATTGTCACAATGTGTTACAATTTCTTTGTAAAAATTGCCCTGATTTGTTTCAAAATAGTTGTGGAACTGTTATACCTAAACATTAGGGACTAAAAATAAACATGATTTCAGGATGACAAATACCACTGTCATCAGTATAGCTGCAAAGATTGACATTTCATCTTGGTTAATGATATCATTCAATATAGTATGGTAGCACACACGTTAAGAGAACAGAATGGAAAACACACCATGTTGCTTTAATAATACAAAAACTTACTGGATGACAAATATCTCCTTGCGTCTAAAGAAAAATGAAGAGTATCTGGAAGTAAAATCCATTAACACTTTAGTATATAAACAAAATCAGCACTATTCTTATTCAGCTAACAGTTTGGAAACAAGGCCGCTTTGAAGATCCATCAAGATCATTTATACAAGTCACAGTTATCACAGTGCATTGGCAATGATTATGTCTTCAGAGAATGTTTTCTGCTGTTATTAGCAGGTACTAAACAACAGTATGTGAATGACGTGCCCCACACAGAACATACCACATCCATTACGTCAATGATTTCCAGATGATTCATAGTATGTTTTCTCATCTGTTACAAGCAGCCATTCCTGTGTGCACTATTTTGAACAGGTTTGTACATGCAATCAGCCTAGTCTGTACCACACACATAGACATATACACACTCAAACAGAACAGGTCAACAGCTACAACCTTTCATCTTCCAGCTATTCCTAGTCTACACCAGTAGGATGCCTGACTGCTAGGGCAAGACTATTTTAGGCTTCTCATCTTTAAGGAGACTGCCCACCACACAGTGTGTCATCTGACACAGCCGGGAAAATACAGGTAGGTAAAGAATGTTCACCAAACATTTCTAACTAAGTTGGACGTCAGATATTATGGAGAATCATCATTATATTCATTTGGTGAATAATATACATATTTCTGGTAGTCAGAAAGTCAGTTTTCCTTCTGATAAATATCTGTGACAAGATTCTTTGTCGGATAGAAAATACAAATAGCCTGTAATTGCTGCATACACGTTATAGGAGTAGATGTCAGAATAGCCAGTGTGCTGAACTCCACGGAAACCCAGATGTTATGCAAATCCCTTTGTGAAAAAAACGTTTTCTAAATTTCAATTAAACAATGACAGATTTGTTCTTGAATTATTTGACCGGGACTTCTGGGAGTTTGACTCTTTCAAAATGCTTATGTAGGTTTGCAGTCTACACAAAACACTGGGCCAGCAAAAAAACTCAGAAATTCTGCATGTTTAAAAGTATGTAGCCCTTTTTTTGCTAACACAATTAAACAGTGATTTGCACTTAGATCTTTATCTTGTTGTAAAAAGAGCTGAAGATTAAGTGATTTTCTAAAGGCTAGTGAGAAGTGTCTTGAGGATGGAGGTCATTCTTTGAAAGAGGATCTCAGTGACCTGTGTAAATAAGAACACCACAAACACTTCCAAACAAGCAAAGGTCAGAGAGGGGTCATGGCTACAGCCCCTTTGGACTACTGTTTTGCCTAAGGAGTACGCTTACCGTGTAAATCTCTCATCCTTCAACTCCAGGTCTGCCACTGTGATCAACTGATCCAGTTTAAATTTAGTGTCAATAATTTCAGCATCTCGTGGGGAGTATGTGCCTCCCTCTTTTTGCTTTTGCCGAATTCTAAACAGAAAATAATAGTGAAAAATAAGCATGCAAAAGATTAAAGGACACGTGTGTCAATACTTTGATTAGACAAGCTGAAACTGAGAAACGGTTGCCGGGAATCCTTCCTTGGCCTTTATTCTGCTCTCCCTTCCAACAGTGTATTTTAGTCAAATCCAGCAGTTACATTGTCTAAAATTCATACGGAAAGAACCAGCATATACAGTCTTTTAGTTTTCCTACATAAATTCTTTGGCAATGCCTGTATGATGCAGCTGAGGAAGAACAGAATTCTGACGAATGAGCAAGCTAACATCATGTACGCAGTATCCAGTCTGCTTCTTTACATGACATGGACATTTTATTCACAATTTGAATTAGAAGGCAATTGGTCTTTCACATGTGAGACTTCAATGTATTTAAATGAAAAATTTATTAGTAAGACAGAAAGCCAAATTTAGAGTATTTACTTCATATCAAGCTGTCAATAGGGTTAGCCATCACGCTAACTTCAGCCAGCTGACATTCTGATCTGTACCCTCAAGTCAACAGAGAAGTGGCTCTGAAAGGGTGAGATAGGCTACTGCTCTGATTTACCCTCTGGAGAAGCTGTTTTTTCTCCTTCATCTATGGAGGTTATCCTCACAAGACTAAAGCTTTTGTGAGTCCCTCGCTAAGTTTCTACATAAAAGATAAAAAAAAAAAAAAGCGCAATACATTTTGAAATGACAGATTGGTTCCATTTATAGGACTGTTTCAATTTGTCTTTAAAATATTTTTGAGTGCTTGCAAACATAGTATGGCAAGGATACATAAATCTCACCTTGCAAAAGCATATACTGCAGCCACCAAAAGAACAACTGAAAGTATACACAAAGTAACAGCAAGGATAACTTCTACAGATCTTCCTGACAGTCCTTCACCTGCAACAGAAAGTGGAAACCTAATATTTCATAGATTCATTACATTTTTTACATTTCTGACAGGATGAAATCAGGGAGCGATGACAGACAGACACTTTTCTCTCTGTACAACTGCATCTGGTTTGTGTCAGTCGAAGAGCTGCTCAGGAAGGAAAAATATAACAAAACTGGAAAAAATTTATGCAAAGGTTCCTAAGCATTGCTGATCTATGTAATACATAATGCTAGCAGCATATATCTACAGCTATAGGTGCAGCCATCCCCCAGTGCTTTTCTGTTTTGTCTGCTAAACAGGTTAAGGTAGGTCCACGCTGCAGTATCGTCAGTCTGCACACTAGCTTGAGCTGAGCTTCTGCTTCAGTCTCTGTGCAGCCAAGAATAGACACACTGTGCTAACAGCTAGGAGTAACCAAACTCCAGAAGTGGAAGAGCCACAACTCTAAAGCTATGATGCTTGCAGCTATCACTCACAGGCACAAAATAAAATATGCTTTTTTGGAGATAGTCTCAGGGTGCTGAAGGAACCCACCTAGTGATTGGATCTGAATTTTCTGGATTAATCTGCCTCACTGATGTTCTTTATTTACGTCAGAATTGGTGATACTGTTAGGAATAACCACCAGCAGGTCAAAAGTAATCACAAAGGCCTCTATGATAAAAAGGTAAAGGTGCTGGTATTCTAATCAGTCCTTCCACATGAGAATGAAGGTTCATTCCAAGACTGATAAACCATTTAGATTAGTAGTTTCTAGACCTCTTTTTGAATCTCTTCGGTGCTAAATTTCTGAGACTCATTTAATTTCCCACCCTTCCTGGTAATCTTGCCCCTATCTAAAAAACCTCAGCCTTTTTTCTCCTTAGGCACACAGTGAAAATAAGAAAGCAAGGGATTACTACTGCTGATATTGTTCACCTCCACTTCCTGATCCGCTGTGGAAAACCTAGCTCCTAGCTATGAAACTGAGATTTCCCACTCAAGGGACATCCTCCCAAGGACATATGGGGAAACATTGAAGTCTTGGCTTTGTTTCTCTCAAAAGGCTCTGATTTTTGGATCAGAGAATATATGGCAGATGATCTGGACTGCATGTACATTGGAGAACATGATTAAAATTCAAAATGAACCTGATTTAGCTGAAGAAATCATCTTAAAACAGTAGGATGCAATTTTGTAAGACCAAGTGCGTGGTTCTACACATAGGCAGTAATAATAACCTACAATAATACAGCTTAGTAGAGTAGATTAGGTAGAAATTCATCAAAAGGAAGTGTGAGATTGTTGTAGACCAAAACCATGAATATGCAATATCATGCCTGTATGAAATGATTCTTCCACTGCATTGGTAAAGTTTCAGATGCAACACTGGACACTACAAGGTAAGAACAATTTAGGCCAGGGAAAGACAATAGAAAAGAAAAGCAAGTATATAAATAAATGTTGCAAGGAGAAAAGGAATGAAAAAGTCCCTGTCACTCACTGATCTCTGTGATAAGGCACAAACGTTAGTAAAGTGGAAGAAGAACAGAAGAATCTCCAGAGGAACCTCTACAACAGTTCTATTTCGCTCTAAACACTGAAGTCAATGTTAAACCCTATGGTTAATCTCAGTCTGAACATTGCCAATGTTATTAAACAAAACCGTGATGGCAGAATACCCACCAAGAATATAAAAATACATATTCTCCTACTTCTTTGCAACAGGGAAGGACTACACACGTCTGCAGAGATGATCATGGGCAAAGGAAAGGAGACAAAACAGAAGACATCATGTTGTATAATTCCGCGGTGCTGCAATTCAATACATGATGATAACAAATTGCAATAACAGAATATTGTAAGGTAGGTTTCTATGCAAAACGCAGTGTCAGGAAACCCCATTTTGGTTATTTCCTGCCTCTTCAGCTTTTTATTTCATATGGAAAAAGTCTACTCTTACACAGAACTACCAGCTGCCCCAGAATGATTTGCTGAGAGTTTATGAAAAGGTTATAAGCTGCCTTGATGTATTAGAAGTTTAAACAGTATTTGTCACCACATCTTAATTGTCTCATGGAAAAATCCTGACCTTTCATTGTAGCATGGACGTTACTTTTGCAATGTCAGTCATGGGTTATGAGGAAGAAACTCCACTTCTCAAGAGGAGAGTTGTGGGACTCCAAGTATGGTTGAGTGGGAGCACCATATTAAAATGTATCCTTTACTATAATTAAAAAAAATTATTGCAGCTGTGTATTTCAATAATTTCTGCTTCAGTTATATATATAAAAAAATCTGCTTTTTGTGACACATGAAAGTTTTGTTTCTTGTTGGATAGGCTCTGAATTTTAGAAGTTACAGCCAGACAAGTTTCCTGTAGAGCTCCTTTTAAAAGCAATGCTTGATGTTAAACTTTAGCACAGAAGGCACTGGGTGAGTATGAGGAGCCATGGATATCTGAGCAATTTATCAGGTCTATTTCTTTTCCTATTAAATTTTATTCAGCATACAAACAGATCTTGCTTCTTTATGATCTACACCAAAGGAGAATGTGTCACAAGTTTTCAGTAACAATACAGAAGTGAATGAATTACACTATCTGCTTGCTGCTAAAGCATGATTTCTTCAAGCATTGCAAACATTTCTCTTAGAAAGGAGAAAGTTGCCCAGAGGATGGGATACATTTGGACTCATTTCCAGTATACTTGTTTTCAGTGATTGGACACACTGTTTTTCCATTACTGGGCAAACTATGTGCTTCATTGGCTTAGAACTTTAAAACTCAGAACACATAAAGACAACTTTTGCATTGCACTTTCCAAAACATTCAGGGCTAGAGAAATAGTGCCAGATCCTTTCAGAATACTCAGGTAGTGAATTAGCATTTCAGGATCTTCAGTAACAGATCATGTAACAAATTTCTAACATGGATTAGATGAATAAGGGAGCTCAGATCACAGAAGATGAATGCCAAATGAAAAATATTTGCCCACTAAAATTCTTCTGGGTACTCATCCAGTTGTCTTGGGATCCCTTTTCAGAAAGATAGGGCTAATGCTTAGCTGAGTAAGTTTTGGCTTACCAATATATTAAAAGAACTTTCAGATCTTATTGTGACCTGCTATAAGAGTCTTCATTCCCAATTTTGGGGGTAGATGAACACTGCCATGGAGGAATTTATGCTGGATTTGAGACTCTATAATGGCTGGCCTATTGGCCAGTGACATCAGAAATAGATGCATTCTATTAGACAATATTAATTTATTAACTAATATGGAGCTGTATGTAAAGGATGAAGGGCTGAAGGGTCATGTCCTCAGATGAGCTGCCACTAGAAGGAATGATCTGTAGCCAAGAGGTTTCCTACACTAGGCTCACTGGAATAGAATCATAGATTCATTTAGGGTGTAAAAGACCCTTAAGATCATCGAGTCCTACCATAAACCTAACACTGCTAAGACCACCACTAAACCGTGTCCCTAAGCACCACATCTACACGTCTTTTAAATACCTCCAGGGATGGTGACTCAACCACTTCCCTGGGCAGACTGTTCCAATACCTGACAACTCTTTTGGTGAAGAAATTTTTCCTAATATCCAATCTAAACCTCCCCTGGCACAACTTGAAGCCATTTCCTCTTGTCCTATCACTTATTACTTGGAAGAAGGGACTACAACCTCCTTTCAGGGACGTAGAGAGCAATAACTTGTCCCCTCAGCCTCCTTTTCTCCAGACTAAATAATCCCCAGTTCTCTCAGCTACTCTTCATAAGACTTGTGCTCGAGACCTTTCACCAGCTTCGTTGCCCTTCTCTGGACATGCTCCAGCACCTCTATGTCTTTCATGTAGTGAGGGGCGCAAAACTGAACACAGTGCTCAAGGTGCGGCCTCACCAGTGCAGAGTACAGGGGGATGACCATTTCCCTAGTCCTGCTGGCCACACTATTTCTGATACAAGCCAAGATGCCATTTGCCTTCTTGGCCACCTGGGCACACTGCTGGCTCATATTCAGCTGCGTGTTGACCAATACCCCCAGGTCCTTTTCTGCTGGGCAGCTTTCCAGCCACTCTTCCCCAGGCCTGTAGCACTGCATGGGTTTGTTGTGAACCAAGTGCAGGACCCGGATCTTAGCCTTGTTGAACCTTGGTGCACCAACCCAGCTTGTCCAGATCCCTCTGTAGGGCCATCCTACCCTCAAGCAAATCAACACTCCCGCCCAACTCGGTGTTATCTGCAAACTTACTGAGGGTGCACTCAATCCCCTTGTCCAGATCGTTGATAAAGGTATTAAACAGAACTGGCCCCAATCCTGAGCCCTGGGGAACACCACATGTGACCAGCCACCAATGGGATTTAACTCCATTCACCATAACTATTTGGGCCCAACCATCCAGGCAGTTTTTATATCCAATGGAGAGTATGCAATACTAGCTCTACATCCAACAGAAATGGAAACTGCACAAACAGTATAGCCACTTTTTTACCCATCAAAGAGTACACAACAATAGCTCTATAACTAACACGGAGGGAAACTGCACAAACAGTATAGCCTCTGGCAGTTCGCCAAGCAAGGTGAGCTATCCTGCCAAAATGGTAATTTTATTGGTATAACTGAATCTATGCTAATGAACTTTGTCAATACTGCTTCTCCATTTAACCAGCCAGACTGAGGTAAAACGTCTTGACAACCTCAAAAGGACATACAAGGGAATGGATATGTTTCCTCAGTCATTCTGGTTAAGCTAGGTACAACAAAAATAGATATTATTTACTTTAGGGAAACCACTGCACTTAAAAGAAACATGGAATTGTCTAGATTCTTTGGAAACAGAGAAATACCTTAGTAAATGATGGTCTCCTTACCTAATGTTTTGACAGGGTCAGAATAGTCAGAATCTGTAAACTGTCCTTTAACATTAGTTGCTCTGAACTTAAATCTGTGAAATACAACCAAGAAAATTAAAGAAATGAAAGTTTATGTGCATTTTCTTAAATACTATTTCACTTAGGAACTAAAAACTATTTTTCAGTTTTAGTATGAGCTGGAATCATTACTCACCTGCTAAAGTGACATTATGAAAGACACTAAGGACTCAGTGTCAATATCTTAAATACATAATCAAACTACACGAATTACTTATCCTGAATTTGGGCTTATTTAATTTAAGAACTCAGTAAGCATCTTTTGCTACATGAAACATTTTTTAAAAAAATGTCTCCCATATTTATGCTCAGCCAAAAAATCTAAAATTAGAGACACATGAAGATCATTTCAATCTCCACCTTTTCATAATTGAACTACACATTTGTATGTTTGTAAATATGCATATTTCACTTAAACCTTTCTCTTGGACAAACATAGAGACAAATGTACTTACAGGTACTGCTTTCTTGGTTTCAGTGGGCCATTACATATTTTGTCTTGACTGCCTGGTATCATACATGTAGTATCAGCACCTATGACATATATCTCTTCTTTGCCATTCAGATCTTCTTTTCCTTCTATACATGGTGGGTTTGGAAAGCCTTCATTTGTAAAATATGGCCTTGGTCTGTTGAAGTAGGCATCATACCACTTAGTAACATTCCCATCATGCTGAGCTATTGTCAAGAAAAGAAATAATTAGAAACAATTTACATTCTAACCAGACTTTAATTAAAGAAGTTAAATAGGAAATTATTTTTCTTAAGAGCTTAGCATGTTATTGGTGCCATTTACACAACTAAGTCTATAACTGTATTTGCACTTGAACGCAAATCTCCTTATTATCCACACTATATTTTGTTAACTCAGAGTAAGTCAACTGAATCACAACTAGAAAATTTCAGTGGCAGTCTTGCACATGAGCTCTGCCTGTAGAGGATATCACGTGTGCAAGCCACTTGTCTTTGAAACTGAGCATGGCTAGCGAAGACAGTAAAAAGTGTTCACTCTAAAGACAGTAAAGACCATTTCATAAGTGAAATTACTAGATTTCCATAAGCGGACAGTACCAGCAAATCAGGAGAAAAATCTTCAAAACTTTGCTTAACATGGTATTTGCATATCTATTAGTTCAAGAGAATCTTCACAGCAATAGCTATGAAGTAAATGTTTGTAGGATTAGTGCTAAAATGCAAACGTCAGAAAAAGGTGAGAGACTTAATATGAAGTCACTTAATGTGAATGCTTTACTTCTATACTTTGAAAGCAAGCAAAACATGGAAATCAAATACCTGGTATTTGTCCTTCTTAGGTAAAGTAAGTCTGACCATATGATGTCCTATCTTGAAACTCCCACTCACATTGGTAGGCAATTATGCAAAAGAGTATCATGGCAATGTTCTTATGAGTAAATGTTCCTCAGCCCATACATGGGAATACACATTCTAACCCACTGTCTACAGAAGGGATTTATATAAATCCCTCTGCCCCCGATATGAAATGGAAACATCAACTGCACATGACTGCATTCTTTTACAGGCAACACTAATAGCAACAGAAGAATGACCTTGAAAAAAAGTTTCAGATTTATTTACCTTTCACAAATACCAAATGAAAATACAGAAATATAATAATAATAATAGCACCAGAATAATATTGGTGTTCCCAAAATCCAGTGCCCATCCCACAGGTATTGTGAAAGATACTTTGCTTTTAGTACTGTTGCCACAGCTAAAATGACTTTGTTAGCTGTTTTCTAATGTGAAATTACTGAGACCCAAGAATAGAAATAAAAAAGACAAACAGCCTGAAAATAAAGAAATAAAACAACCTGAAAACAATTTTCAAGAGAACTTATGAAATTCTACCTCCAGCTTCCACAACAAGAACTTGTATCTTCTTGATAGGGCCATGATCATCACTGTAATAACATATCGGCATTCTGATCGTAATTGTTGTAGCTGTGACAAGTAACGCCCCATTGTTATCATAAACTGGTGCTGGTTTCTTTTTAGGCCGTGGTGGTTCTGTTTTTAAACAAAGATATACCACAGAGGTTTTTTTTAAAATGTTCTCACTACAAGTTCTTTGTTCAGGCACATAGCTGTGTTATGCAAGACAAATCTTCACCATATTTTCAGGGACAACTTAATGTTCTATTTAACGCCTTAAGCCTTTAAAAACTGTATTCTGATAAATGCCTCAGCATATCAGTTTTCAATTAAAAGAGAAAACAATAAAAAGACTGAGTTTTAGTTTTTCAATGGATTTCAATCAATGACTGTATTTATTTCCACAACTGTGCTACTGTATACTTAGCTATACATCTGTGATATTCTTCTAAGCTGTTCGCTGATGGTAACTAAAATACTGAAGTCAGTATTATTTCACTGAGTCTGCACACGGTTTACAGTATGACTCAGATACCAATAGCAAATGAGCAGTGATACGTAGCAAAACTGAGCACTGCAATTCAAGGCTATCAGTTATGTGTTCCTGTTCTTACATTTTGTGGCCTCTAAATAATAGACAAAGACACACAGCTGTGTACTCACAGGTAGAACAGCAATTTCTTCAGCATTTATAGAGATTTCAACTAAAGGGTACTTTATGAGACGTACCTTTGATATCCATAGTTATTTTCAATTGAATTTTTGGCCCTGCACCAGCACCATTAATTGCATAGACCTTAAAAAAACAATAAACACTTGTTTTAATGAGTATTTGTAATAGCTTCGAATTGGCCAAATCTGGATATATTTGAAACAATGAATGCTGAAACACTCCTTCTGTCATTCACACTTTGCTAGAACTTGCTTGATATTTCTTTACTATCCTCAGTACAGTAACACTTCATCACTTGTAATTTAGCTCTTACAAAAAGAAGAAAAACAAGCCCACTCAAACAGTTATGTTGCCTCCTCTCATGTCCTAGTCTCTGATTATTTGAAAGGACTTCATGCACATACTTCTAGCAAGCTCCCCTTGCAGAACTGGACCATTCATCTCAGCCAAATGACAAATGCAAGTCGTGGAATTAAGAGAGAGATTTAGACTTGTACCTGTGACGATGTGTCACAGGCTGCTTTGCTAGCACGTGAACCAGTGGTCCAGAGTACAAAGCTAACCACTAGAGATATGTCCTGCTCCCACTCACTCCACCCTCTTCATTGCTCCCCTCATTCCTCAGACTTGTCTCTCTTCACACCCCAGCTAACATTGTCGGCATGAAAATCTTATATTCAGCCTCAGTTTATGTTCCCTGTTCAGACTAATCTCTCATTCATATCAAAGAAAAAATCCAAAGAAAAAGTATAACTTCTTACGCTGACATTGTAGGTATGTCCTCCTTTTAGTCCCTCTATCATGGCAGTGACTGACTGATCTGTTTTATCAATGACACTAAGGTTGTGGATCCGGATGGCAGCAGGGTCATCTTCATTGTAAACCATAGCTTGATACACCTGAATATTTCCATTTGGTTCAGATGGCGGCACAAATGTTACTTGGAACTTCGTTACTTCGTCTGGTATCTTCTGAAATGTTATATTGTTAGGTGGGTCTTCAGGCACTGAAATAAATATTTCAATGACCCACTTAATCAGTTTACTACTATTACTATTAGACTAAAACCTGAAAAATTACAAATTATATTTTTGCATATCAGTATTATTTCATTGGTCGTTCTGGTTTTATTAAAAACATCTCAAATATTTATTGCATATGTAAATATTTATAAAGACAATGAAAAGTTGAATATTTAGTGAAATCCTATTTTAATGATAGCATTTAATGCTACAAATATTAAAAATAATTATTAGATAACCCTCAGTAGTCTCTACTCAGAAAAGTTTCTTCTGATTTTCAACTCAGAAAGCTTGAAGGCATCATTATACCTTGAAATACATCTGGGGTAAACAAATCCTTGCAGGGGCTGACAAGCAAGAAGCAAGTGTTAGTCTTGAGTATCCCTTTCTGAAAGCCCTCTGTCAACAGCAAGCTCTCTCCCAACATATAAACAACCCACTGTGCTCCTAAGACTCTCTGCTTATTACAGCTAACTCTTTAGGAAAAAACTTTCCACTAGCCAATGCCCAGACACAAACACAACATGTATTTTTCCCAAAGACAGTTTTTTGTCAAACACTTATTCCAGTAGCTTATTCTCAAGACAGCAAAGGTATAAATAATTTTCCCCATGTCCCTATCTGAAACAAAAGGCTGTAACATTCTTTCCAGGCAGCTAAATATTTATTGCTCTACCTGAGCAGACAAGTATGTAGCGTGACCTCTAAATACTGAAATCAAGCAACTGAAGGTAAACACTTTCTCTCAGCCAAGGATTTAGATGCAGTTGTCATACCTTCCAGGCTTTTTACACCAGCCAACAAATGCTTACTTAGGCTTCTCTGGAGCACGTCTGTGGAAACTGTTCCTAACTCAGTCATATGCTAGATTGTACAAACCAGATGAGACAAGATGAGAGGGAAAAAATAACTGTTCCTCTCTAAGGTTACTGCACCTCGTAATGTATCACATTTTTACATAAGAGAGAGGGCTACCAACAAAGATAGTTCACAGGACAGACCCAGCTCCCACCTAATTTAATCTTCATTCGTTTTTCCACAGTAAAAGACCGTATCAGCCTCCAGGGATATAAACAGGTCACGAAATCATTAGAATTTAAATTATTAAAGGCATTTGAGAGATATATATATACACACTTATATCATATCATATCATATCACATCATATCATTAGGGACATTGGATTTTCATACATCAAAGGAAAGATAAATGATAAATACAATCACTGTGTAGTATGTCTAAATCTGAAATTAACCTGAGTATATAGCTAAAAAAGCTGACCTGCAGCTAACCTCCCTAGAGATAAGGCAATTGTAGTTTATACGCTGTTGATCATTAGTTTGAACGAAACAAAACTTCAATATATTTTCAGAAAATATTTTTTGGTTGTTTTGTTTGTTTGATTGTTTAACTATCCTTAGTGAGCAATTCAAAACCAGCAAACACAGTAGACAGAGCATAACCAGGAACAGTGTATGTAAAGGTAGGACTATATCTTCCCCATGTACATCTGTTTATATTTTCCTGAGCAAATGCTATCTCCTTTACCATAACGTAGCCTCTCGTGTCATGAGGTCCTTCCACAGTTCCTCGCTTTCACCTCTCAGTTTTATTTCTCTGAGTAACTTAATAGCATCAGCAACTTTTGTCACCTTATTATCTACTTCATTCTCCATATTGTTTTGAATCTGCGGAACAGCTGACTCAAGCACAGGTCCCTGTGGGCTTTCACTAACAACCTCCTTCCACTGATAATATACAGATCGTGTCCTCAAGTCAGTACAGGTACCATTTATAAATGGTAGTATTCACTTCACTTAATTTTTATATATTTAAATTTTGCATCAAGACCAAGGATGATGTGTAGAGTTTTAAATAGTCTCTTAAGGGAAAAGGGCACGTCCACAGGGGGAAGTCATCCCTTCCTAAGAAAAGTATCATATATATATATACATACTAATATAGATAGGACCATATTATCACCATCACTTCTTTTGTTGACTGCCACCTTTTTAAGTATTACAGAAAAAATATTGTGAGAACAAATTTGCATTAAATGTGCACCACGTGTTCAAAACTCTCATTTATTTGTCAGATGAAAGAAAAATTGTGAAGTTTGATCCATATAAAGTCAAGAAAAATACAAACCTGCTTCAAAAGTGGAGACAATTACCGGTGAACTAGCCTTGCCTTCAAGGACTGCAGCATTAACGTCCCCCGTAAAGGCAATGATTACTACAGAATACCTTGTAAATGCTTTTAAATCAGAAATTTCTAAGACTTTACCCTCATCATTTGTCTTCAGAAATTGAGCTTTATAATTGTCATTATCTACCTGTAAAATAATAATTTAAAAAACATTATTACAAGACTTAAAACAGCCAAAAGCAGGACATTATTATTTGAACACCTTACTTAACTTTTCTCTTTCCAAATTTCTAACCATTTATATAGAAATGTTCACAAGAAGTGTCTAGCTACCAAGACTGGAAAGCTGCACAGGGGAGTACGCTCCCATCTCACTCATGTGTTGCCTCTTTAGCACTTCATGTAGGGTGAGATTAAGGAAATGGGCTGTTGGCTTGGTGCTGTCTTCCACCAAGCAAACACAAACAGACTGGTAGACACTGGGCCAGGGGAGATGCAGTGAAATGGGAATCAAACTAAGCAGAAATTCAGAAGATGAGCAGCTATATAGTAGAAAATTGTTTGGAATACAAAAACCAAAAAGAAAATTGGGCAGCAATATATAATTTGGATATGCCTGCAGAAAGTGCAATTGCTCTTGGGATATATTTATAGAAGTGCTACTTATGAGACAGTGGGGAGGGAGTAATTCTCTCGCTAGAAAAGCTGGAAAGCAGAAATAATTGCGGTTCAAGCTAGAAAAGAGAGAATGGTGGAAGACGTAGCAATAACTTCAAAATATGAAAAAGGCTGTTACTAAATTGAACATAATCCATTGTTTCTAGTGTTCATTAAAACACAAACAGAAGTTCTATTTGCACCAAAAAAGATCAGAATTAAATATTACAAAACCTGCAATGCTATACCTAAACACGTAACTAAAACTATGACTAGAATTTTAGTTAAAATCTAGAACAATCTATTGAGGGTTGCTGAGCAATTTTCAGCACTAGACATTTTTAAGAACAGGATAATGAAACATTTGTGAGGAAGACTGTAGGTACACTTGTTTCTGTGTTAGAGCAGGATATGGACTGGATTACTGCTAGGGATCCCTATCATCCCTACATCTCAAATAATCTGTAGTTCTGTAGAAAAATCTAGTGTTGGGCTTTATATACAATTAATCAAGTCTAATGTTAGCATAAAAAAGGAGAAAAAGGAAAAAATGGGAGCTTTTCTAGTGTTTGATCAAGTATCATTTACAAAATTCTTTTTATGTCTATTCCCACTACAGTTAATGATGTTTTCATTATTGTTTCTTCAGCGTGTAATTTGAAAAGAGGATTAGGTAGCTGTACAGTAGTTTTCCCACTGGATGAATTCTGTATTAAATGCAGCTGCTAAAACATTAGAATAGTTCAAGCATACCTTTTATTTGACAGATACACATCTATCCCCACTGAGAATTAACCTGAACTAAACTTTCTGATGGACTAAACAGACATTCATTTCCTGGGATGGCCATGAAGAGCTGAAACACTTTTTCCTATCCGACTATCAAAAATCTGGTATTTATTTATACAAGAGATAAAATACAATCACAGCACTACATCATTAAATTTAATTCTATTCTTCCTGAAGTTTAATGGTTCGTTTCCACCTTCCTTACTCATTTTCAGGAATATTTTATTCAAGACTACTTCTAATCATAGCAGGCAGCAAGACAAACTAAAATATGATTTGGAGGAATAATAACGATGGAGTTTATCTGATCTATAAGACTGCAAGGAACATCATAGCAATTTAAACAGAACCCTAATGCATTCACTAATAAATACTAATTACTACCTTTTAAGAATAAAGACATCACAGACTAGAAATCTGAAAATATTCTGTTCAGTAAGCCTATTTTTATAAATCCTTAAAGCTACTCACTTGAGAACTACAATGAGTAAAATTATACATACAGGAAGTTTGTGGAATTTGGAGTCTTCATAAAAATTTTCCCACTGGGACAATAAAATATATACTCAAATTTTCACTGAAAAAGATTGTGACAGCTTTATTGGCCTTTAAGAAGGAATAGATTTGTCTACTAAGACGATTATCTACAGAACTGACCCCTGTAGTTACTGATCATTAGACAGACAACATCTGATTACAAGGAATCCCTAAACTTAAAGCTAGATATCTGAAATACAGTTGAAAAAAAACCCACTTTGTAAAAACAAAACCAAACCCCTCCAAACTGAATGTTTAAAACAGGTTTTTAAGTTCCTGCTGAATGCTGAAAGCTCACATGAAACATGCCATTGTTTAGGAATTTTACCATAACTTACACTGATAAGGTATTTATAATATTTTCATAGTGTAGAATTAGATGACAACTTGTTTATAATTTAGGAACCATCAGACAGAGGAGAAATTGTTTAAATAAAAAGTGATTAAATATTACACACACAAAAAAGCAAGCTTTGAAAATTGAATTTGGAAGCTTTCTCAAAAGCATGAAAAGGATATTTTTTTTCTGCTGATGTACTATAATGCTGTTTAGTCAAAAGTGACAGGAACTTTTCACAAGGAAAGAGTCTTCTCTAACTTTAGTAAAGAGAAATAAAAAGTGTTATCTAGTTTCTAGTGACCTACTGAACAGGCCAAGGAACCATTCCTTCCCTGTTAGTATTCCCCTTGTTATTGTACTTTGGTCATCCTGTCCTAGTACTGCTGTGGTATGTTCAGAACTGAACAGATGGCACTCTACATACAGTACAATGAAGTCAGAGGAAGAGAAAATAGCAGGACTACACATTACTCTCTCTTGTAACTTTACTGAGAAGTTTAAAAATTTATTTTTTTTTTTACCGGTATCCTTAGAAATTTTGATTGCACAAAAATCTCAGCATTAAATTTTAGCATATCTGTAATTCTTATGACCGAGTCAGAAACATCGAAAATACACACACAACAGTCTTCCTTTCTTCTCAGAAAATCGAAACAACTTTCTATTTAAAGTCTTTAAATAGTCTGAAGTAGTCTTCAAGTTTTTTTCCTGTTATCTAACAAACTGAGTCAGGATTTTTGAAACTGCAAACAGCAAGTTTTCCTGGGTAAAGTCTGGTAAACTGCTTCCCATTTTCACTGATAGCTCTGTCTGTATAATTTCTGGAAGAACAGGGAACGTATATCCTAGTTAAAACATCTCATGTGCTTGAACTTAGAAAGTTTCATATCTGGCCACAGGGCAGGAAATCAGGTTTATTAATGGTTGTTTTAAGGAGTATTATAAGGCTAGTAGAGGATGAAAAGAGAAAGGCCACTAGAGCTTTTCTCTTATGTCAGCCTTTTTTTTTTGCTTATAAAGATCAAGGAGAAAGAAGTGTTATTGCTGTGCTACCAAAATACAGCTAATCTGATGGACAGCGCACCACGTAGAAAGTGGGAAATCTAGTTTGACTTTAAAGTTTGCCCTCTGATATGCTGTGTAACTCTGTACAAGTCACCTCCATTTGCTAGGCTTTCCACTATGGTTTGCAAAATCACGACAATGAACTTTTCCTTCATTTGAAGAAAAAAAAATCATTACTAACTTTACTGGTAAACAGCATCATTATTGTCAGGAGATACACCTCTGCAAAGATCAGCTACTGTTTTCTTGTACACATTTATACCTACACTTTTCTTTCTCCAAGATCTCTTATAAGCATACATTTTTTAATACCAAGTAACTAATTTATCTCCCATTAACAAATTGATAAATGTACAATTAATTCTTATGTGGACTTTATGTGGAAATAGAAACAGTCATATTGTTTTTCAATCCAGTTTATGTTTGTCCTTTAATTTCTATAGGAACATCTGCTGTGGTATTTGTATCCCCAACATCTGTATTACTACCAACAATAAAACAGAGTTGCCTTACTGAGGTAATGTCTATGAGGTAGCATGTTGGTCCAGTAATGATGGCAGGTTCACTCCAGCTGATATTAATACTGTGAGGAGATGTAGCTAAAACAGTCACGTTTTCTGGAGGACTGTCTGGAGCTGTAGAAAAAAATATGTATGTGAATCATGAACAAAGAAATTCACAACAAATAACCCAGTAATTTTAGTGGCCAGTAGAGATTATTTTTCAATTTGAAAATAAAGCTTTTTCGCACATTTACCATTATACACTGCTTAAATAATTGTAACATTTTTTCTTTCTCATATATAGAACATAGTGTGATATAGAAACACTTCTCTCATTGCAATTACTACAACTTTTCTAGAGTATGAACTGGCTCCAATTTTGTCTTAAATTGAAATTATAGGCTTTTTAATTACAAGTTATTTCTGTGTATTTTACATGACAAGCAAAATATATACAACTATTTAGACTCATAGCATAATATATTTGTTTATGTCAAACAAATAATTCAAAGAACAGGAAATTGTGAAAACACAAAGTTTTCTGCATGCCAGAAAAAATTTCCAGCAATGTTGGAAAATACTAGTACAAATAATTTTATACAGAAAAAAAATATTTTCTAGGTTTCAATTTATTCTCTGGAAAACACACACAAAATAATGATAGGAATTGTAAGCAGGAAAGAACGTTCACGTTAAGAAATGCAATTTTCCTAAAATTTCCTTTTGTCAAGGTGACATGTGAATTAACCTAGTTATTCCTTATTTATGAATAAGAAATGAATGAAATCACAATAACAATACAGCAAGTGGCATTACTTTTTCATAATGACCATGGTAAATTTCAGGAAAATAAAATTTGGAATATAAGTGACAACAGATTTGTAGATAATGCCAGAACTTGGCTCCATGGTGCCTTTTTTGGGGGGTCTACTACAAAAAAAGACAACCATGATACATATCAGTGAACAGCCTGTTACAGAAGCAACAACAAATTTGTACATATTTCCAGAACTTGGCTTCATGGTGTCTTTTTTTTCAATCATCTACCACAAAACAATATGACTATGAGTAACACATATCAGTGAACAGTCTATTAAAAAAAATAATGATAAAAGCGATCAAATCTATCCTAATCAGAAGATGCAGTCTCTTTTCTCAAACATGATTTATGCGTGAATATGTATTTTTTCACCATTAATCATTAGGTGAGAGGGCTTAATGAGGAAAATTGGAGAGTATACAAGGCTACTTAGTTTTTTAGGTAGAAAACAGGTTAGGAAAAGAAAAAATAGCATGGAAGGAGTAATGCAGCTATTGAAATTATGTGTGAACAATTAATGAAGAGAAATCATAAAATTTTGCACTGTGAAGGTGAAAATTTTGCACCATGGTTGCAGAATAAACCAGGAAGATTTGGGAGTTGATAAGGTGCCATGAAGACTTTAGGGTGTTGGATACAGGAGGTAGATTGCTGTGCTGAGATTAGCAGGAATATACTAGAATTTGTAGGTAGGATCAAATTCAGCCATTGGAAGCAGTCCCCAAAAATACTGAATAGCATGGAACAACCGAATGGAGTGTAACTGAATGACCTATGAAAGCACATGAGGGGTGGTGAAAGAGGAGACTGCTCAGAGAAGGCTGGCTGTTGAGTGGGGAGCTAGAACAGGTAAAACAAAATACAAAGGCAAGCATGTTCCCTAAAAACTAGAATTAGCACAAATTGAGCTTATTTTGCAGGTAATGCATGTCAGACTTGTTGCCCAGTGTCTTTTAGCGTAAACGATTCCTTCAGTAAGTATGGCAGTGGTATTACCTTTATTGCCAGCTGAAATTTCTGAAAAGCAGTATAAAATGATATATATAGCTTCTCGAGCCTTAGTTTCCAAACCAACAAAGTTTCCAAAGAAATTTTCCATTACTTTTTTATAGCATTAATGGAGTGTTTAATCTCTCAATATTTTTTTTCAGAAGCCACTTTAGGCTTAGGCATTAGACAACGATGGTGTGAACTAATTTTAAAGCCTAATCTAATCTACAAATTATCCAACCTGAAGTTATTTATATGGATAATTTCCATATGCAGTTTATATTTGATACATTTTTTGATCTTTGCAAGAAAAATTCTAATTGAGTATGCTGTATTTAAGATACTTATCTAAAATACATCTAAGCATTACTACTCAGGTTATTTTCATCATGAAAAGTACAATATCAGACATTAACTGAATGATACTGAAATTTAGGAATATTTTTTGGAATAACCTGTATCATTAGAAAGAAAACTAGAAAATGAAATGTGTCTAATGTGTCCCAAGTCTTACAAAAAACATCTTTTTAAAAACTGTGTTTGCTTCAGTTGGTAACTGCCACGTTCTGATTTAGGTTTGTTTGTGAAATGAATCTAGTCAATATGAGGCCATGATATCACTATACCCTTTCTCTTATAAATCACAGCAATTTACTCAGTAAAAACGACCTAGTCTTATTCTCTCATTCCCCCATAATCCAATCACTTCCTCTCATAAGCACTTTTCTCCTGGTTTTCACAATAATGCATTTTCTGTAACTAATAACCATCATTTCCTGATTATCATGCTTCTATCCTTGCACAGGAATGTGGGTCTTATGGAGGTCAGGGTCATCTTTCCCATCCATCTGTGTCCTGATGCTAAGGCAGCAGTTAAGTGTGTTAGCTTGAAGATAAGTCTGGATAGCCCATCATTTAGCATAATCCTCAAAAATAAGTCTGAATACTCCAGCCTTCTAACGGAAATTCATGCTTGCCAGTTTCGTTAAGACCAGCTCTTCTTTTTTTTCCCAACAAAAATAAAGTATGAGGTTCAGTTATTTCATTTTATAACCATCTAGGTTACTTGTACCTATATTTAAACCTTTATATCTTATATTAGGCCATATTTACTTTCCATTCTGAGAGAATGAAAGGAATAAAGAAAAACAAGTTTCAGGCAACACCTGCCAGAAGAATGGGCATACAACAAGACATGAAATCTCATTGCTTTTCACCACACAGAAACATTTCTTTAAGTATACCAAACAACTGGGTATCAGCCAGGATTGAGAAAGAAGGTGCTGAAAAGAGAAGCATAACCCTCTGCCCCACACATCTATGTCCCAGCCTTCATGGGACATTCGAACATCTGGGATTTTCCTTTGTATCTCAGTATATCCTGGCATTAGGAGACTTGGCAGTTTACCAAAAAGCATTGCATTGTGTAACTGTATGAGATCCAAAATGAGGTCAGTGATCTCACTGCCATCCATTTTCCACCTAACACTGACCCTCCAAAGTGATTTTTCTGTTAGAAAGCACAAGTTTGGCCAATCTCATTCTCCTTATAAATGTAAGTGTGAAACTCGCGGTAAGCGCAGGTGTGAAGGAACAAAGTTTCCCTAGCTATGGAAAATATTTCTTGCCCTTTCCCTTACTGTGACACAACACTGTGATCTTCTGTACTGGTAACTATAGAAATCTAGGTTATGTTGAAAATATTTCATCTTGCAGAGTAGATTTGGCTCTTAGGTAATCCATCAGCTAAGTAATAACAGTGCCATCAAACTACTTTATGAGACAGTAGGACAATTCCTGTGAGGATAATCTGCAAGACAGAAGGCTGAATAGTTTATCTGTGTGATGTGAGAACTGGACTGTACTGAACAACCTATAACATTTTCCACGGAGTAATTGTATAACCACTTGCAGTACAGAACACAGCCATTATTTTTTGTTTGAAACTTTCAAATGAGTTAAAGAATCTTAAAAAGAATTCCTGTAGCCTCAAATTTACCTTCATGATGAACAACTGAAATAAATAGCTAAGACACTCACCTTAGTCACTGGATATTCAGAATTATTAGGTATTTCTGCTTTAGCACAACAGTCAAATCCTCAGCAATTGTAAAGAATACTCGAGGGTTTTGTCATGTAATTTTTGCTGTTGTCGAAGTTTCATCTCTCTATATTCTGGGAACTGAGTCTAACAGTTTTCAGCTTAAATGCTGTAACTTCCTGAATATAATAATTATAGTATTTTGTTAGGCTTGAGAGAAACACACATTTCTGAGAACCCCATTATTTCTGAAGAAAAATTATTTGACTATTATTTCACAACAAAGGTAACTTTTCCTTTGGCAGAAGTGATGTCTTACAGAGGCATTTCTTGAAAATCAGAAACTGGCTAACTTCTGCCCTCAAATCTGCAGACACAACTCCCATTGATTTTATGGGCTAAGTACTCAGGCTATTTTACATAGCAGCTAAGCACCCTTAAGCCCTAACAGACCATGTATATTGGCTGTGTACCAGCAGGCTAATCCAGAGGATGCTTGGCCCTGTCCACAAGGGAAAGGAGAGGGGGATCGACACCTGTTCTCTGGGTACACTCCGCAAGGCTTGCCCAGAGTGCTGGGTCAGTTTTTTGTGAATCCTGACTTTCTCTTCCCTGCTACAAGCAGTACCCTTTGCAAAAGAAAGAGGAGAACCACGTTTTTTTAGCCTGTTGAACAGTATTTCTAAAGCCTAGTCTTTGGAAAGTATGAGGTCAGGCAGCTATAGACCTGCCTTGCTAAAGATCAGCCACTGCTCCGGGAGGCTCCCAGCACTGCTGAAGCATGCCAGAGCTGCCAGCTGGCTACCCAGCTGTGACATGTCACCTTCCTCTTTTTTTTTCCTCCTCAGCTGATTGCCATTACCCCAAGAAAAAGACCAGCACGTAGCCATGCTATCTGGAATAGTGCCCATGCTTCCTTGACTCTGTAGTGGTGTGTTTTATAGGCAGCTCATCTCTTAATACGTCACTGATTTAGCTCAAAGGAAATTTGTTGCTGCCCACTTCCCTCATCACAGGCACAGGCCAGCAGCCCCAGACACTTGGGCTGGAAGAACTGGTGGAACTTTGTTAAACTGGCTGACAGAGGACAGAGAGGACCTACTGCTGAGAACACTGTATCCGCATGGAAAGGGCTTGTGCAGTCTAATGAGAATTTTATACTTTTAACTACCATCTCCTCAGTGGGACTGACAGGAAACTAGTTCTTTCTTACACTAAATTGTCACTGTCCGGAGAGGAAGTCATAGAGGATCCTACCTTTCTGTGATTATATGTGTTTTGACTATCTGCCTCTCTGTCCAGTTTAAATACCTAACTTTCCTAAACTCAGCAACAATTTTTTGAAGACAAGTATTTGCATATGTCAGCCGCTGACATCTATCCATCTAATAGTAAGAAATCTCCCCAGAGCTGCTGGCTCAAGAGTTGCACAAATTCTGTTAGCTATTTTCTGCTCCATCTGGGGTTATATGTTGGGGTTTTTTTATTTTTTTTTCACTTTCATTTAAAATAGTGCATTAATTTACAGGCATAGCATTCCCATAAGAACCACTGGACAAAGGAAGTAAGTGCACATGGATTGACTCTGAAGATGATTCCACTGCTCCTCATTCCAAAGGACTGCTGCTGTGCTTTACGTGAAAAATGGGCCGTTGTGATGTTCACGATCATGGTGTCCAAATCTCTTTGCCCTTTGGGGCTTAGAATTTCCCTATTGCAATCTGCAAATGAAGACAGTAATATTTCCTTACCTAGTAGAAAAATTGTGAGGTATTTAAGGATAGATGGCTCTGTTACCATACAGAGAGTGCACAGATACTATAAGAAGCATATGAAAGCATCCTGGATTCACATCACATGAGTGTAAAAACATGAATGCTACAAAGTACATGGACCATTGAATAGTCCTTGGTACACAGCCGTTTAAGTCCTTGTTATCTCTATTATGATTACTTTGGAAGGGAAAAGGAGTGAAGGAGCTACGATTTAGTCAGGCCACTCATGGTGGTTCTCAGTTGTTCTACATGGGCCATGTTCTACATGTCATGTCAACATGACAACATCCTAAATAATTTATGTTTCACGTTCCCTTCTCTCAAATATCTAGTGATGACTTATCTGTGACAACTAACTTCTCTTACTTGGCAGCAGAAATCCTGAGCTGAGGCATGACAGTTCTAATATGTGTCATGGCAGTCCTGTAGGTGTTATATGGCTACTCTGATTTGTAATCTCTTTAGGTGGATATGGTATTGGAAAGAAATCTCAATTCCTCTGAAACTATGACTTAAATTCTTTTGCCAGGAATGTACAGCAGAATTTCAGGAAAGTGTTATGACATTAGAGAATAGACTTTTAGTCAACAAATTAAAAAAAGGAATACTTTTCATTGACACACCCCACATGTGGAGATGGATTGAAAATGGCGTATCAACCCAAAGTAGCCAAAATTCAGACTTACCAATTATAGATGTGGAGTAGGGCTGAGGAATTAAATTGCAGTTGCGTAAGCAGTAAATATAGTAGAGCACCTAAAGGCATTAAAAGCTGAAGTAGTGTCAAGTATGCATACATACCACATGATTTATATCATGATATTTCGTACTTGAAGAGTTGCAATAAATCCTTATTAACTTCACCAATATTGTAGGTCTATGAAGAAATAACTTCTACCAAGTGTTTTTGCTTATTTAGGTGAACATCACATTGTTATAGCATTATGACACATGGCAAGCAACCTTACTTACAGCCAGGAAGTGTTTGTGTAGAAATCCAAGGTGAAGAACTGCCATAACCAACATTCGTACTGGCAGCAACTGCAAATCTGTACCATCTGTATTTTTTCAATCCATACACTGTCTCTTCTATCCGGTCATTGACTACATTTTCATATAAATATTGATGCATCTCATATTCAATACATTCCTTAGTTTCCCAGTCACTGCAGTGGATGGACTGTAGCTGTGTAGTAATCTTGTAGTTTTGAAAGTAGCCAAGGAGAGATTTCGGTGATCTCCAATTCAAGGTCACACTTGTTGATTGCACATTGGAAAAAACAATGTCCCTGGGAGCACTAGGAACTACAAATTAAAACACTTGTAAGATATCTTCATTTGAATGAAAAGTGATTGCAACTATAACCCTTTTATCCAGTGTTGAAAAAATGTTTTAATAAGCATGTCTAAAGACCAAGATTCAATTTCGTATGGTTAATAAGGAGTAATTCCATTGGCGTAAATCACACTGTACATACATAAGTGGCGTACTTTTACTATAGCTTTTGAAATAAAGAAAAATACTTTTAGGTGTGGCGCGCAGGGGCAGCTTTAAGAGGTGTGACATTGCTGTTGCTACATTTGGGGCCATGTCTCAACTGAGGGAGGGAATATCAAGCAGAGTTATTTTTGGTCTACCCATAGCATCTTTTACTGCTGTTGCTAACTGGGATTCCTCACCTCTCACTTAGAAATACTCATTTGTCTCCCTTTCTCTTGGTAACATATAAAACCCTCAAGCAACACTTCAAGGTTTCATAAGTGTCCTATTTCACCCTCTGAATGGAAAGTATCAATACATGCATGCAATAGGTTTGTCTATCTTTATATAAGTGCTTTACCAGCTGTTCAGCAAACAACAAATTAAAGGAACGCCAACAGGAAGAACTAGGTAATATGGCAATACAAAGTAAAAAGAGAAACTTCCTATAAACTTTGTTCCCATATATTTATATACATACATATATGTGGGTATATACAGGTTATACTCATGTGCATGAAGACAAAAGTAGCACATGTATGTACATACATACACACACACACACATTTATCCGTACCTATATTAAGCCAACAGTGTACCCCCAGCTCTCGCAGACTACATGCAACATATGGTTTTGTGCTATATCACATAGTCATACAGTAAGCTAATATTATCTCTAAGAATCTGTAAGATAATACTAATACTCTCTGTGGCAAAAACTGTGCAGAGAAATCAGCTCAGAAATCATTTTGTGCACTTAGCTTTAAAGAGTGCTTTAGAGTCTTTGGGGGAAGAAGTATCACTGGTAAAAGAAAAACACATGATACATCCTCAAACTGAAACCGAAGAAGCCCCAAGGCTTACATAAAGAATAAAAGGATCCCAGACCAATGTTACTGGGGAAGAAAGAGAAAACTCTCAATTTTTTTCAGCCTTGTGGGAATACCTGATCTCTGTTTTCATCTGCAACAATTTGTTTATAAAAATAATTTGTTTATAAAAAAATGTAACGAGCTGAAGCCGCTCAACTAAACATGAATATTTAACATGAAATGTAAATTTTGAGTCAAACCAAGCTGTGATGATGAAAAGGTTGAGAAATTCAAATCTCTTCAAATGAGCTCAAAGCAGGTGGAGCCTGCAGAAGATGGGCCAGGCATAGGAACCATGGGCGCTTCCCCTGTCCTTCTGCTCAGCTCTCAGGCACTCGTACACAACATCACAGCATACAATAGACCCATATGCACAAACCCTGCTACATGCTAACCAGACAAAGAACAAGAGCAAACTGTCTAAAGAAAAAAGTCTTCTCTAGAGACCACTTTCATCATACTCCATGCTATCAAAATTAAAGCTGTTTTGCTTTGTTGTTATTAGCATGAAGAGGAGTACAGGAAACAGTAAATAAAGCCAAAATAGGCAGTAACATTCTTGCTTGATCACAGTTTTGGAGATGTAATACTCAGTTTTCCCACTTTCAAAAAAATAAACACTCCAATATTTTCATAATAGCTCTATAAACTGTACTTGCTACTTGTGTAAATTACAAGAAAAGTCTTAGTTTGACCATTAGTTAACGGAAAATAAAGGCAGAGAAATGTCCAATGTTTACTATAAAACAATTTGTACTTTTCCTTAAAAATCCTCTATTATAATATAAGCTATTAATATCTGTTTAGATACTGCAAAGAACATGAATCTTACACACTCAATTATGATGGTGATAAAACGTGGGATAGAATGGATAAAACTAATTGAGTGAACTAAGTTACCACCCAGTCTCACTCTGGACTTCAATTAAAGTATTTTTAAGACTCAATATTATATATTCCAGGAACTAAAAAATTAAGAGTCAGCAACTCCAAAGACATCAGCACAGATAAAAATTCAAAGAATTTAAGAAAATTCAATTCTTCTCCTTCTCACTGAGAGGGGATTACTCTGTTTTTTGATAAGGAATATGACTTCATCTTCTGAGGCAAATGACTCCAGGAACTCTTGCTGCAATAGGAACAGCCAGCATTGGCAAATTTGGAATAAAAGCCTGAAAGTATGCAACAGGGAGATGGAAACAACTGGCTCTTAGTCTACCATTACAAGCTTCCATCTGCTGAAAACTGATTATTGGACTATACTCCAATTTAAATGAAAGACTGGATCAAATACTGAAACAGGGGCTTGGAATAAAGTAGATAGTAACTGGTTGCTTGCTGGGTGCCAAGAAGAAGGTGGAAATATATACCTTCACTTGCAGCTGGTAGAGCCATGGCTGGCACAACTGCAGTCTTTGCCCCTAAAACAAAGCAGGTTAAAGAGGCTAGTCACAGGCAGAAAGAGTAGTGCCCATGTTCTAGCCAGCGTGGTGGACTGGCTCTTCGCAAGGCAGATACCTTGTTCCCCAGTTTCAACATGGATGATGCCATCAAAAAGAATTGAGAGCTAGCAATGTTGCAGTCAAGATGGAAAAGATGCTTGACAGTTTCACAGAACTAGAAATTATATCTGGAACAATAAGAGTGGTTCTGAATTGTGGGATCTCACACAGACCAACAAAAATCTAATAAAGCCAGCCTCCAAGCAGCTGGAAAAAGACCAACTTCCAGACAGTGAGGGAAAGAATGGGGTGCAGGAAAAATGATGTTTCTCTTTCCATCTGTCCCCTAGAGAAGTGTCCTTTTTCCCGCTGACTACAGAGGGAACTCATGCAAATTACTCTCACAAGGCTGAAGATAGTCTCTGTGATCATCCCAGTAATACTACATCAAAACAACCACTTTGAAAGATAAGTTTGCAGGTATCAAGATAACAGACAGATTATACAAGTACTTCTTCTTTCCTACAAAAGCTTTTATTTCTATTTTATGTCATCATTTTTCCAGTTTACTAAGACTCATACACGCAAAATATTTCTAACCTACAAAAGAAAGGGTCAGTCATCAGAAGATGCAGGAAGATTTTCTCTGTCAGTGCCTAGACAGATCTTCAAAATGGAATCAGAGCCTTAAAAATTATCCACTTTAAGATCTAGTCCATTTTATCTCATTGCTTACATAGAAATATCAAATATAAATGTAATCCCTCATTAGAACAAATGAAAAGATGTGATCTGAATCTGGAGCAAATCAGAGGTTTGCTCCGAGGGCTGCAGTGAGGAGCAGTGACACCCAGTGGCACAGTGCCTCTTGCACTTGATGATTGTGTTCAATGAGACAATTTCAAGACAACTATGCTATTGGGTTACAGATACAAAGAGGATTACAATTACTCTAGCATGGAGAATCAGATTTCCATTCCTCAAGAATGACTAAAATTCCCCCAACTTCTTCTGTCCACAGATGGTACTGATTTGAACAAACCATTCCGTGCTTCCTAGAGTAATCATGCGACTTGTTTAAATTTTCGAAACATGACTCAACAATGATGAAGTGATCACTGTTCACACTAAAAACAATGAGAGCCAAAAATTGCATCTTTGTCAATTATTCTTTCAGATTAAATTGGAACTGTAACAAAGATTTATGTATCTGCTCTCATACACTGTTGCTTTGCTATGTGCCAAACCGGAACTTTATTATTATTCCTGGTTTCCAGAAAGGTGCATTTAAAGAAAAGGAATGAAAAAGGCTGTGTTTGTGGTAGCGTAGGACATTAATTGGCTAGGATTGTGCTCTGATTAGCTAGCTGGCATTCTAGTGCTAATCCCATATTTAAATTTCCCGGGAATCACGGGTAGGACACCTTAAATCTCATCGTCATGTATCTGACAGTCTTTCCCTATTGAATTGTATTGCATTTGCTATAACTCAACTAGCTCTGGGAGAAGGGAATTTTTCAAAGTTTGAAATTTTTGGTGCAATGTACTCCATCGTCTTCCATTTAATAGCTTTTCATTCAGATTCTGAAAGCCATCCAGGGAGCTGGCAGAAAGGCTGGCCACGAAATGCTGGTGAATTCAGTTTCTGGACTGGAGGAGGAATGAGGTATTTTCAGGTTCATCCACCATTGTTCACTTGATGGCCAAACTCCAACAAAAAGTGCCTGAAGCCAGATCCACATGGGATTTTAAGCTCCTAAAACCTATTTACGTGCCTGAGCTCCCACTGAAGTTGACAGGAAGCTAAGCACCTAAATAGAAGTTACTATCACAGATCTTGGCCCCGGTTCCCTACACTCGTCTGGCTGCAATGCTAATCAGCCCTTCCAAAGCTGGTGGACTGCTCTGAGATTAAGTTTTTATTTCAGAACCTAAATGAAAGTACTGGTAGAAAAAGCACCAGGACTGCGCAAAGATTCAGATCAAGTTGAACCAGGACACTGGAACTGGTTTAAATCAACAGAAATATTTGGTAGAAAAAATCTTACTCAGAAGGCAAAGATAACCTAAGGGCAGCAAAGGACACACGCAAAAAAAATCTACTGAGAAAAGAGAGAAGTTACAGCTTTCTGTAAAGACCTCTGTGGAAAGCAATGACTACAGCTGCGCGGGCCAGGAACAGAAGACGGTAATATGATATGGCATAGTTCCTAACGAAGTTAATAAAAAAAAGTCTGCCTACAGAACAGCTGCTTGTAGCTGGAGTTTGGATTAAAAGAACAGCGGCAGCCTAGAAGTCTGTTGGATGGTATTAAGAGCATCAATAGGAGGAAAGTGAAGAACAAAGTAGAATGGATAGCAATGGGCGCACAACAAAAGTCTTCAGAAAA
Organism: Himantopus leucocephalus; assembly: GCA_003993805.1. NCBI lineage: Eukaryota > Metazoa > Chordata > Aves > Charadriiformes > Recurvirostridae > Himantopus > Himantopus leucocephalus. The sequence continues at coordinate 49,703,861 of RSEF01000001.1, forward strand.
TAGAGGTATCTGAAAAGAAAAAGAATATTCTGTACTGATTATCTCCACTAATTTTTGAAAGCTTAGTTACCCAAAGGAGTTCCCTGGGTTAAGCTGATACCCCTGATCATACTAAATAGTACTCTAGTATAGACCGCTAATCTCGGGGGGACTCATCATGATGTAAAGTCCTGCTCAGTATGAGCAAGGACATCACAAATAGGTCCCAAATGATTTTACTAACATAAAAATGCAAAAACACTGTAGACTATTTTTCCCATGACTTGGGACTGATACTATCAGACATGCTTTAAAGGAAATTGCACAGTTGAGAATACATCTTAAAAAAAGCTTCCTTGGACTGTGTCTTTTAGTCCTTAGCACATTAGAAAATTCAGTCTCTAGCTATGGATCTAAGCACTGAAAAATCAAATCTTACATAGCTAAGGAGAAATGCACACCTTGAAGCTAAGCTTAGAAAAGTAGTGAAAAGTTGTTAGTATTCCAGTCTGAATGCTCAGCTTTCCGACAAACAGGACCACTGTCTACTTTTCAGCAATTTATTTGACCTGTAAATGCTTTCAATGTCAGCTTTGTATGTATACATCCCCACCATTTCTTATACATCAATCTAGAGCTGACCTAGTGCTTAAAATAATTTCTTTCATCCTACGCTATATGATTCTTCTATTTTTATCTACCTGCTTATAAAAATAACATCAATGCAACTCATTGGCATCAATGAAGTGATCATTGCATTTGCCATTAACATCAAAGCCATTAGCCGACATTTGGACATGCCAAGTAATCAGAAAATATTTGAAAAAAAATTCACATTACATAAAGNAAAAAAACCCCACATTACATAAAGAAAATAGAAATCTGTTAAAACAATCAGTTTCAATCATCTTGGAAAGAAGTATTTTAAAGATTCTTAGTCATGATTCACTCCGCAATTTTCGGATGCTTTTACTTTAGTATGGTTTGGAAACATGAACTTGCAGCACTGATTGAACATGTGAAACACACTGCTCTTATCTGTAGTAGTGACAAATACACAGAAACTCTTCCATTTCCAGTGCTGTGGATCTGCAGTAGCTTGATTCCTCTGGATAACCAGGCCAACACACTACACTGCACACCGCACTGCACGTCATGCTTGAGGCCCTAAGGACCGCTTTAGAGTACGGACTTAAATATTTCTTCCAGTGCTTTATGGTCATCTGTAGTTCTGTTCACAAGTTAATGAGGAAATTCATGTAACTCCAACTCATATAGCTGCCATGAGCTGCCACGTGCTAAGAAAAAAGATTTATGGTGAAGGAAACAAAGCATTTCCTTGGATATGCAGAAATCTTTAAGCCCATACTACGTTTTGTGCACCTCACAGGCCTGGATAAAAAAAAGGCCAAGGAAGTACAAACCCAGAATCTTTAAAGGTCCCCCTGTGCAGAGACAAAATGCATTTTGTGCACACGTAACAAAAAATGACAGTAATTTGCCACCTCCACACCAAAAGACCTAAGAAACTTTCCCATTACCAGTCCTTTTAGGCACTACTCTTCTTCATGCACAAGGCATACTTCTGTGTATAGCTACAAGTTAGTATTGGCCAGCAAAACTGAGCACAGATTGAATTAAAAAATGTTTTCTGGACAAATTCCTAGCCGTATTTCTTTTAAATGTAAGTTATGAATGAATCTCTGTTTAGTAGAAAACAAATGGTAAGCACTGGCCCCACAGTACAATGAGTTCCAAGACTCTGTGTACAGTTATAATACTAAGTAGAACTAGCAGGAAGTACGGAAAAAATACTCTGTATGTCTTAATACTATAATCAATATGATTAATATTTTCAAAGAATAATAAAAATTCTATGAAGAAAAATCTAAGTCAAGAAACCTGAAAGCAGCAGCAGTTTTCTTTTGATTATTCATGCTTTGAACCCCCTGAGTGGCTTTTTAATTGTTCTATTTTTATTCTTAACTGAATGACTATTACACTTGTCCCAGACTTGTGAGTTAATTGAATATTCACAGCCTTAGTGTGCCTTTTGGAGAAGTTTCTTACCATTTTATGGGTCTTTCTCCCTTCTAAAAGCTCACTCAGGATTATTCAGTCATAAAATTCTAACTCATTTATGCATATATACTTGGTATATTATCTTTCATACTCTGTATAATATATTTAAGCACAAAGTAATATTACCACTACAAAGTCAACAATTTTTATAACACACTGCAACCCGGCAGAAGTGGTTTACCATGACAATGGAGCTAGATTAGACACAAAACACTACTAATCTCCTCATAAATTTAATCTTCATGATTCATGTTTAATTGTACCCAGATACAAACAAATTTACCTCAAAAAAAAAAAGGCAAATAATCCTGCTAAGAATGTAAAGGTCAAACACTATGCAGTGAGACACTGAGCCAAATTCGATTTCACTTTATGTCAGAAATAAATGCATTGTCAGTGACTCAGTGCTGGCTACATATTCTGTGACTAATCTTAGACCACCATAAATAAGAAGCTGACAACAGCTATAAAACTGTTTCCATTCCCAACCATGAATCTCCAATTCCTAGTACCCAGTCACCACAAAACAATTCATGCAAACACACAGTTAAGGAAATGTCCTAATAATAACTAGTGTGTTGTAAAAATGACTAAGCAACAACATATAAGCCAATGCTAAAACAATAAGAAAGGGTCTGTGCGGTGTATGTGGCAAAAAACCACATGTATCGTAGTACAAATCCTTAGGAAAACTCCCAGTGATAAGACACATAACCCACATGTTGTTATAAAATAAAGTCTGGGTTTTTTTCCTGCTAGCNCTCTCCTGCTAGCGCAACTCCATGTAATGTAGACCACAACAGACCAGCAGGCTGCCTCTCAGGCCCAGGCTTAATACCACATCCACAGCTTCTCCAGGCTTTCATCAAGCACTAATTAACAGCCAACCCCAAATTTCTCAGAAATCCCAACAATTAACTTTCCCAGGTGTCAGGCTTCTTTAACACTAGTAGAAGACTTTCCCCCATCCTCCAAGAAGGGAGGTACCTAGGAGGCCTCCTGGTCTCCTCTGTACCACAGGGTAACATGCCTCCTATAAGACTAACTCCAAAACCTTTGGGTTTTGGATGAGTCCAGTTTTAATTGTGCATCAGCCCACCCGTCTGCACACCTGTCCCCAGTTTCAGTTTTACTTGAGCTCTGAGCCAGGGCTGGCTGTTCAGCGGCCCTGATTCAAAAGAAAGAGTGGAGACTTATGACTGCAGTTGAGAAGTGTACTTAGGTGCACACTTGCACGCATGCAGGTTCACCAGAGTAGTTAAGCTCACTACACTATTGAGATATGAGTATGCTCCTCTCTAATATTTAAACAATGCTTCCTTCAGAAGTGGATTTTGAACGTTGCTGATGGACAGAAGTTTCTGAGCAAACAAGAAGGTGGATGACCCAGGCAGAATTCTTAAATCACCAAAGAGCCGTATTAAAAGGGACCAACAAAGATCAGAAAATGGCAGAAATTGTAAGGGGGTGTTGTTGATCAGCAAGCCAATCCAGAGAGTACATTTTTACCAGAAATAGGTATGAATGTGCCACCTCATTGTTCAAATAGGGGATGTTGCCAGGCTTTAGTGGGATGGACCTTATTACGGGAAGGGGCAGTCATCAAAGTACAACCCTGGCTATTTTCACAATGTTGGCCGCATTGTGCCTGTAAGGGGCTGCTTTGTTTGTCCTCATTTGGAGCTCAGCCATTTGATCTGGAACCAAAGCAGCAGCAGTTCAGCTGACGATACAGAAGTGGTCCAGATTCATTCAGACTTGTGCATCCCCAAGTCTAATTTTAAGAAATGTGAAAATCAAAGTTCAGAGTGGGGCACCAAGGCTTTGTGAATAGGAGAGATCCAAAGGCTGAACCTAAAGAGGTGCATGCTGCTCAGGAAGCCACCAACAGGAAGTCTAAGCATAAGCGTAAGTCTGATCTCCAAGTTGAAACATCTGATTCAAGTCTGCATATTAGAGCTGGCCCCCTCCACTTGTCATGCAGAACCTAAAAACCGTCACTGACACAGACTCTTCTATCTATTATTTCACAGAACTGAGCAGAACTCCCTCTTTCAGTTGAAATATATACGTGAATGAATGCTGCCACTCATCTTTTATGTTATTCGATAACTTTGTAACTAAAGTATTACGAAGGTTAGGTTTGGTTCCTATTTTATATTGTTATACTGAACTATCACTGAAGAAGAAAAAAACAAGAGAAATAATCCCAAGAGTAGAAATTGCCCCTAACTGGGGAAGAGAACTGAAACAGGCATTTACTTCCTGGATTGGGCATTGGGCTCCCCTCCATTTCCAGTTTAGAAGCTAGGTACATAGCTATTTACACAGAAGCAACACTGTATTTTGCAGAGAGTTTCATCTCCAAGTGCATAAGGAAGTTTCAGGTGCCAGATGACAGCACGGCCAGCATTAGGTGAAGTGTGAAGCGTGCATGGAGAGGGAAAGGATGATAGATTTTGGGTGACAATTTTTGACTCCAATGCCAAAAAAGCTGCCTACAATTTTATTTGGATTTTGCTCACAATTTTCTTTGTTGTTAAAAAATCCTATTCATGAAGAGTTATGACAAAAGTCTGCTTGAAGAAGTTACAGGCTTCTTAATTGCATAAATTCTGAACAGCTCGATTGTTCTCAGCATAGGAAAAGGTACTCTCTCTGTGCTTTTTTAAATGGCAATTAATTCCATTCTCATTACCAAATGTATTCTAAAACAGGAGAAAGAGGAAGCCCTGTCTCTCCTCATCCACTATTAGCATGAAATTTAAACAACAGATGGATTTAGCTGCCTGAATTGAAGCAGGTATTTCAGGCCTGCTTGTTTCACGGTCATCATTTAAATTAAACAAAAGAATTAACTTGAATATTTGTTACCTTTTTCTGGAAGCGTACTGGCATTGCATAACTGCTCTTCACCATCACCAGCAGATGTTGCAGCTTTTATTTTAAATTGATAAGTAATATTGGAAAGCAGATTTCTAAAAGTGTGCAATGTATCATAAGATGAAAAATTTGTAGAATTTCCTTCAACTGTTATGATGTAATGAGTAATTACACCGTTGGATGAAGCAGGAGGGTCCCACTGCACTAGGATCGATTGCCAACTCGTTGCAATACAATGAACATTCTGGACAGCATCTGGTACTTAAAAGATACACATGCACCAAAGATTAACATTCCCACACAATTAAAATGGTAGTCACAGAACAATATAGTCAGAGAAGCAGACCCAGCCTTCATAACGAGGGTAAAACACTCCAGTGGTAGAAAAATTGGTACTGTAAAAGAAACACATCGAGACAACAAAAATATGTCTTTGTCTTCATGAGATGGTTCATTTCCAACTACTATGAACATGACTGATGCTAGTACTTGAAACATAAGCAGCCATCTATCTGGCTTTTTCCTAGTAGTGTGCTCCAGTTTTACTTTCACATGCTTATATTTTCCCCATGTTTTTTTAATCAAAGTGTAGTAAAACATACATAGTAGTGTGAAACCCATATACATACTCCCCAACAGCATCAACAGCACAAGTTCCTTATTTATGTTAGCTTTGCTTCTTTTAGGCACTGTATTATATTTCTGTCCTTTCAGCAGAGCACGACCTGAGCAGAAGTCATTGGGCAGGTTTCAGAGCTGTCATATCAATGCTATTACCTTACTGTTCCCCACCTCCTTGCTGGTTCCAGCAGGAGAATCTTTTTTAAATGCTCATAAAAATTTAATAAAAGGCAGCAAATATTATACTTATGCTGAAAATAGAGCAATTATCTGTGAACAATTGCTTAAATAGAACAATGAATAAAGTACCTCAGAAAGGGCTAAAGTGCTGGCTATATCAGCTAAGATAAAATTAATACATAGTGAGGGGTGCTGCAACCTACTTCCTCTATTGAAACATGTCCAGGAATCCATAAAATAGTGAAAAGACTGTCAGTGAAATACTAGAAATAGAAGGAAACATGTTCATTATCACTGCATAGAGGTAAATGAATCTCTTTAAAATGATTAATTTTCTTTTCACAGTTCAAAGAAAAATCCTTTTTCTAAAACGCAGCATCTGCAGAAGAAAGAAGATTAACTGGCACTTTTAATAATGACTAGAGACAGAATCCTTAGATGAACTCAATGAGGAACTGATCCAGCAATTGCCCAAAATCTGGATTGGAGTGAAAGGAAACAATAGTGCAACTAGCTGAGCATAAAATCTGAGAAAAAGCTGTAAAATGACTAGACCATGCTCCTGTGGGCAATGTCTCTCCAGCACTTCTGAAGAAAGTACCATAAGTATGGAATGTCAGCGATGAAATGAGACAACTGGTGGATGACCATCGTTCTTGGGCAGCACAGCTTCCAGCTGCAGGGATCCAACAGCCAATCTGAACCAGTTCAGTGATGGTCCAGATTTCTCATGGTGGTGTAACTGCTGGGTACAATAAACAGCATAATTTTTCCCAGAACCCCTGTTTTATCAGCTCTGGAAGGAATATCTCACTGGAAGTGTGGTCTTGAAAAGCTGTAGTCACCATATGGGATCTTTTGATACCTCGTTTTCTCCCTTTGCTGTCAGTATAAAGGAACCTGGGAATTCAGACACGGCCCTGGCACTGACAGACCTTATGAAGTACATGAGCCTGGGTATCGCTCTGACCTGGCAAAGGAGCTACAGTTTTCCACAAAGGCCAGTTTCACAAACCCACAGAGCTCCCGGGCTCTCTTTAGTGAATATTCACTTTCATGTGATACAATTTTTCATTTTGAAACAACGTGCAACTTCAAAAGACATGTAGAAGGCACAGGACAAAACTGTACACAACTAATTAATTAAGCCAGCTATATTGCATAGTCCTTCGCAGTTGTCAGGAAGTATAAGATCTAACAAATTAGGATATTTAATTAGTGGCTAGGTTCCCTTCCCAAAATAAATTATAAAAAATGTTAAAAATTTGTATTTGTTTAATACATTTTCCAGTTCATTTGCCAATCTTTTGTCCAGTTGCTTTTAATATTGCTAAAGTTTCAGTTATTTTCACAGGGATCTGAATTATTGCTTTGATCTGCAAAGACTGATGTCTATCTAATTTTCCTCCCTTTATCTGTGATGCTATTAAAAGATTTATAGTAGCCATATAAGCCTCTCATTTCAGATGAGGACATTTCTAATTCTACACTTCCGACATCAAACTTCAAACCCAGCCTATCCGGTACAATAGGAATGTGAATCAGCGTTACACAGGCAGAAGACAATGAGACAGTGTTATGTTACGTTTTCTTTGGAGAGAAGAGGAAGAATGTTGTTCAACCATACAAGGAAAATATATATAACACAGAACTGCAGCTTAGAAAATGTCACATCTAACCTGATTCCATCGTTGTAAACTGGACAGCATTACTGAACTGATTGCCATTCCCAAGCTTGGTAAATGCAGAGACAGTGATAAAATAGGGGCTGAACGGTTCTAATCCAACAAGGTTTGCTTCATGGTTTGAACCTGAAACATTCTTAAAGAAGGAAAAATTATTAGTATGCAATTGAGCTGTGTAAACATTCTGGGCCTCACCTTGAACTCACTGCAATGAACAGAAGATTTAGAGCCTTGCCTCTTCTACTCTGAGTAGCTTTCAGTCAAAGTAGTCCCTGAGCTCAACGAAAAAGAATGCAGGGTCAAATTCTTCCTTTCCTTTCTCCTCTCCCTCTTTTACTGTGGCTTGTGAGGAGATATGCCAAAGGATGGTATCATTATTACCATAGTGTTGTTAGAACAGATTAACTACACATATGTCTTTTTTTACCAATACTGAAAACTCTTGGCACCTCCACATCGCAACATCAACCCTCTCTCACCTTCTACTTCCTTACTACACCTCTGCAGTGGAAGAGGCCATGTGTCATAACTTCTCATTTCTTATACTTTACCTAAGCCAGACACACAGCTTTGAAAAAAAGCTAAAAACCACAGTTCAGTTCCTCATAGCCGTTTTTCCCAGAGCATGCAAGGCATATTTTGTGCAAATGTTGAGAGGGCTGTAATAGCAGCAGGGAAAGAACAGAATTTCAGCAAGAAAACCTGGTGAACATCTTGTGGGATCCAAGTTATGGTGCCTAACTACAATATTTCTATATAAACTGCTCTTCCTGTCTTGCTGCCACAACCTAAATCTAATTTCTTGCCCATATAACATTACAAAACATGAAGAAATGTAAGGCATAGCAGACACATTCAAATGCTCCACCCAGTTTCTGTATTCTAGTTCAGTTTGAGTCTGCCTCAGATGGACAGTGGGGTGAGGCATGGAGGTCACATCTTTGGTGACCTCTATGAGCACCCAAAGAATGTGTTTCCAAAGGCATCTGGCTGTAGAAACCACTGTTCCTCTTCTGTATGCGCATTGTGCTCCCCCTCTTCCAAGGATTATGGAAGAAACTGAGGTGATGACAGCACTTCATTCCAGAATGGGGAATACCAGCAGACTGCATAAGAGGTAGCACAGTAGGCCACCCCATAGGGACTGATTTCTACAATGTATATGCTTAACAACAGCACAAGCGCTTTCCTTGCCTGCTAAGTCTCCACAATAAGGACTGTATTGCTGAGGGAGCTGGAGTAATGGAGCTCCTCACAGTCCTGCATGCACTGTACACTACATGTCTTAAACCCATAGCTACTGCAGCAATGCTTTTTCCCTGCAGGTTTTACAAGTGTCTTGGGTGAACAGAACTCAGTATATAGTTTCTAAGCCTGAGATGCAATCCTGGCCTCAGCTTGCTGTCTTTACAGTTCATGGTGCATTTCTTGATGCCATCCAAGCAACCAGACTTAAGCAGATATAAATGCCTTGATCAATTTTTGTACATAATTTTACAGCAACTATGTCAATTAAAATTTATTCAGTCATTCTTACTCTGCATAAATAAAAAAATGCAAACCTCTAAACTGTTTTTAAGCATTTTTCAAGGTGACTCGGAAAGCCTGTCTTTCTTTTTGAATCTTGAAAATCCACAGACACTAAATAGCTAAACAAAGGTAGCCATAAACCAAGTAACATCTGTCATTTTCTATCATTCAACTGACGCGGAAATATGAACTAAAGATTAATAAAGCTCATCATTAATGAAATACTAGAAGCTCAAAGCAAATTAAAATCTAACAATTTGTTTCTATCTAATTTTAAAAATTGAATTACAGGCATGGTGGGAGGGTAAGTAAACTGTCTTAACAAATAGGAATTTAAGGGTGTTCCACAATTCTAGGAGCATAACAGACATTTGAAATATTTATCATATATTTTGTTCCTAAAGCATGAAAAAAGTATGTATTTGCCAAAAATAATTAAACACTGTTAATTGTAAACATACCTGATAAAATATTTTTTCAGTGTTGTTTTGATAAATCTTAAAATTATATCTCGTAATAACACCATTTGGCTGAGGACTTGGATCCCATTTTAGCCACACAGAATCTGCAGTGTAGTTGGTAATGGTCAAATTCTGGGGTGGAGCTAATGGCACTGCAAAAGAGAAATGCTCTTGAGTTTCAAATTACAAATAATCCAGGCAAAACCAAACATTTTGGAGAAGCAAGAGAATATATGTACGTTTTTTATGATTTTTACCTGAACTCAACAAAACAGTACTTCATTGCTATTTTAATTTTTCTCTTTCTTTTTTGTATAAGAAATTCCATTAATCTGGAATACATGTTTAGTCAGCAAGGGATCTTCTTAGAGAACTAAGAAATGTATTCATCACTTAAACATCCCCATTGTCAGAACCAAGGCATTTAACAAAAGTCATATTACATATATTACTGGAATGTGATACACTTTGCTTCCTACATCATATATTGAGTGCAACTCAATATATATTTACAAGATACGTCATTTACCATGCAGGTGAGAGGAGGTCCATGTAAAGGAAACCTGAGAATGTGTCAGAAATATTTCCATGTATTATTATTATTCAGTTACGTGGGGGGATGAAGAGAAAGATATTGTTGCTTTCTTCAAAACCCCTGACACTTGGCAAACAGTAATGCATTCCAAAGGCAAAAGACATTTCTCCTTGGAGTTATTTTTGTACTCCTATGCAGAATGTGATCTCCGCTTGCAAACTGTGGTGGGAGGAGCAGAACTCAGAAAAGACTTCCCTTGTGGTGTTTCCTTCTTCTGAAAACTCTTCACACACAGACCAATGGAAAATTAATCCTTCATCTCAACTCTCTCAGGTCTGATGTTCAGATCTAGGATGGATGGATAGGGCCAAAATTTCAAAGTTGGTTACAATTTAATTTGCTCACCTGACTCATCTGTGTAGAACTGAAGCAAGGCAAATGGACCAGGTCCTTTTATTGTTCTTGCAGCTGCATAAATGCTGTATAATGTGAATGGTAGAAGGTCTTCCAAGATGATAAAATTATTGGTGGTAGAGAATGAGTTATTCCTTTCTGGCCCAAATAAATTTAAATCATAACTTATTATAATACCACTTGGTTTAACAGGAGGGTCCCATGAAAGCATAACTGAGGTAGTTGAAAGATTGGAAAACGTTTTGATTATAGGTGCTGATTCTGGGACTACAGGAAGAAATAAGAAAGAGAAAAACAAGGATAACCTCAGAAAAATATGAATTACAATGAAAAAATGTCTTTTAACTATCATTTATAGTTGTGCTCTGAGTGGAAAATTCTATTTCATGGTCTCAACACAGAAATGTGTAGCAGTTGTTTATGTCATTGTATAACAAAAAAGCTTTAAGTATCATGAGAAAAATAAACACAATAATATTTTTTTCTTTTAGAAAGCTATTTGGTAGGTTTTTTTCTACATTTCCTTGTGAATGAGTAAAATATACTTATCTTACCATCTTCATCAGTTCTTATATGCAGACTTAGAGCATGCAGTTCAGAAGATCCTTTATCAGTGGCTGGTGTGATTTTCAGAATGTAATCAGTATATTTCTCCAGATCGTCAAAAATGATGCTTGTGTTGTAAGTAAGGAAAGACAATATCTCATTGGTTCCCAGTTGCAATAAACTTAGAGAAACATGAAAGAAGACTAAGCCATTTGGCTGGGACGGTGGAAGCCAGCTTACATTTACAGAAGATGAGGAAATGTTGTGATAGACCAGATTTTCAACAGAACCATCTGGGACTATGAGAGATAATAAGCAAAAAATAAATGCATGGATTACAGCAATAAAGAATCCAAAACTAAAACAGAAATAAATGTAAGATTAGCTTTTAAGTCTCATTTGTAATATTTTGTACAACTTTTAAAAATCATTTATGTTTCTCTATCAAAAGCAAAATATTTTGAAGGCATATATGAACAATTGTCCACTTTTAATTTTATTAATAAAAGACTTTTAATGATGGTTTTAGACAATATTTTTATTGCTCCTATCCAAAGAAGCAGCTTGTGAACTACATTCTTAGCATTATAAAACAAAGACTCAGATCAAAATGTCTTCTTTGCAAAGAAATATACTGTAGTGGTGAAAACAGTACTTACTGGATTTTTTTTAACTTTGCCATCATAAGAGTAAAATGATTTTAAAGTTAGAGAATATTTAATAAATGGAAGTACTGATATACACTGAACATTAAAAAAGGTATTAACTTACTATCCTGATCTGTATACACATCTATTATTTCACTTGTTTTGTTTCCGTGTCCAAAAGCTGTGCTTGCAGTTAACCACAGAGTATAATGGCTATATTTTGCCAAGTCATCCAGAATTGCAGACTGGGGCATATTGACATCACTGCCGTTTCCATAACTTGTGAAATTCTAAAA
>RSEF01000001.1:49715819-49769514 GCA_003993805.1 Himantopus leucocephalus
AAAAAAAAAAAAGCACTGTCATTGAAAATGTTATTTATTCATTGATTTGTCTTTCTAGTTTCCCATTCAGCCATCACCATGCGATATGATTCATCACAGTGTTCAGGAGACATAAACCTTAACTTTGACTCCTAATGAGTCCTGATTTTTACTGAAATACTCAAGCAATTTACTGTACGATGTCTATTGTTACTCTTTGTAAGTACTACAGAGTACCTAATTGACTCCTCCTGTTGTTTGTAGATGTTGAATGCCAATCCATCTTTTTTTAAAACACATTAAATCTGGAACATTGCAATGTGTTTATCCATATTGCATCAAGAAAACAACAAAAAAGCTGCTAATTGCTCATAGATTACATAATCACACAGGCGATTGCCTTGCCTGATCAGCATGAAGCAAATCAAAGTATTTCTCTCACTTTATTCAATTATTATGAGAGTAGATCTTACAGAAAATCATCTCATTTTGAACTTAAAACTTCCAGTGGTAAAGATCTCACTGCAACACTTGATAATCTGTTCCTTTTTTTCAGTTGTCCTTCCCATTAGAAACATACCGTTATTTCTAATGCAAACATCTATACCCAGTGGATTGTGTTGAACTGAAGGAATGGACAGAATTTCTTTTCCTTGTGCAGTTACTTGCTAACAAAAAGACTGCACCAGAACCAAGTCCCACTTTCTTTTGAACTATATAAAAAATTCCACTAAAACTGTGACTGTTGCAAGAGGTTAGTGCTCTAGATCAGCCCCTCTGAGGAGGCTATTCCCATTTGGAATGAACCATTTTGGAAACTGAAAAGACAAAAAAAAATAATCAGAATAATTATGTAAGGTCTGCTATACCACATAGCTGAATACGTCAAATCACCCACTTTTTTATGGGAACCTGACTTAGATGATCCAAAGCTGTTTGGTTCACGATCTGAAAACTGTTGAGAGGTCATGTACCCCATAAACATATTCAGCTCCAGCACTGGGTAGGAAGCCAAAGCTTTGCTCCTGATTTGAAGATTCATCCCTTTCCAGCAGCAACATTGCCCCTTAGACCTGATGGCATGAGAAGCACTTCTCAGGACCAAAGAAGTCCTCCTAATTTTTCTATGCAGCAGTATTTTCATGGTGAGATGGATTTGGCCCAAGCCCCTGATGAATTGTCTAGTACACATTCCAGTTATTTGGCCTGCCCACTATTTTTGGTGTTACATCTTATTTGCACCCTCCATCTCCTTAAATCAAAGCTGGCTTTAAATTAAATTATTTCCTAAAAGAGACAGGCTGAGACAGCAGACTTACTAAAACAGAAGGGACTGTAATGTTTGCATATTTAAATTCAGAAATACCAGATATAAACACAGCATACTAAAAAATGGGTTGTATTTCTCTTGAGGAAAGTTCTTACTGAAGAAATCACTGTTATATGCTCTATCAAAGTTGAGTCAGCACTGTGCAAATTGATAGTTCAGTATGCAATCTTGATGTCTGTCACCAATACGTATCAATTTAAATATCTAACATAACCATCAAATTTTTTTTGTACAGGCAAAATTATTTTATTACAGCAGAAAAGAATAGGTGATACTCTCATTCATTTCCCTGAGATTTTTATACCAATATCTGAACACCTAGTTTTGCCTACAGTCACTAGCACTCATGTAACGTAAAGAAGTAGTTTGTTTGGCAATGAAAACGTAAGCCTTCATTTTGACTGCAGAACAGAAGCTGCATCAGTAAAAATACTAAGAAATTCCGCACCAATATATGACTTTCTTCTTAACACAGATGGAAGTCACACTATCTTCACATAACTAATGGAAAAAGGCTGGGAAGAGCTTTGCTTTACACTTGGCTAGCGTAAGTTACAGGAAACAGAGGATCGAATTCTAATTCTAATTTCTGATGCTCAAGCACAGTATGACAGAAAATACCTTCTGACCCAGAAGCATCATTGTAATACCCTCCTGTTTTTATTATTATGATATCTTGCAATTATTAATAGTTAGCAATTAATAATAATATCTAATAATAAGATCAAAAAAAGGACCTTAAATAATTGTCTGAGTTTTCAAGGTAAAAATGTCAAAGGTATTACATCAAATTTTGATCTTAGATTTAATGAGAGTTTATTGGTATGAACAGCTGAAAATCCAATGCTTAGTTTAAAAAGCATACCTTTACAATTTAGTCAGCTGTCTGGCAGTTAAGGATTCAGTGAACCAATAATGTGAACACTATAACAACAGGCTTTTTGGTGCTTCAACAAAACTCTTTTAAGAGGTAGTCCCCTTACTATGAGGAGCCCAAGGACTGAGGACTACCTCAAACTTCTGATATGACAAAATATTAGAAAAGAATGAAGACGTAATTAAGAGTAAGGGTGAGCAGGAAGAACTGTGTGGGTACAAACTGAGAAAAGATGAAACTTGCGCTAATTCTACCCTGGGGATAGAACACTATAGGAAGTTTTACAATTAACTGTGGCTGCAGATGAAAGCAAACAGCTTAGGATTTTTGGCTACAGCTGAAGAAATTCTTCCTTCTGTCCCCTTCTTCATCCATACATGAAAGAAGTTTTGACATAGCAAAGTATCAAATTATTAAAAGCAGCTAAGTGTAAGCAATACACACAGGCCATGAAAGCGTCAGCAGAAAGTAGTATCTTCTTCACCTCAGGAAGCAGCAGAAATTTCCAGTGGCGTAAAGCTGTAATTAGTTGTATACAGACAACACAGTGCTGCTGTTCTTCACTGTTAACCTTTTTCCTCTGTTCTGTTTCCTTCTTTAGGTTCATTGTCTTGCACTGTTGTCTTGAGTTAGAGTTATCACACACCTGACTCTGGCAACCAGGTGAGAGTGGTGACACCGAGGGCTAATCCCAGCCATCCCTCAAAGACTGTAATGCACACTGTTCCAGTACCAACCTAAGTGAAGATATTTCCTTTTTTTTGTGCCGTACCATTCTGAGGCCATCTTTTAAAAAATTTGCAGTGTATTTTAGGGAATTTCCCCTTTTATCCCTATTTTGCTCATACTGGTGAAAGAAATTCCTTAATTGCTAAGTTAATATAGGACATTGCTTGCATCCCTTGTCTGCACCTTGAGGGCAGACCAAGCCACTCTGAACTGTACCCAGTCACGTTTGCCTAGGTTGGCTTGAGGCACAGGGGTTGGATGGTTTGCAGTCTGATGTTCAGACTCCAGAAGGGCGGTGGCCTTTTTTTCTCTACTTAGCTCCCAGTTCCTCTGTCTGGTTTGGCAGAGCAGGACAGTTGTCATCTGTACTGAAACTCCTCCACTGGAGAACTTTCTCCAAGCATAAAATTATATTTGTAATTAGCACCTTTCCCACCTTCTTGCTAATCAAAACACAAATATGGAGAGATTGAATAAAGGAGTTTATTCAAGTCAATGATATCTCTTATAGATCAGTATTTAGCAATGAGACAATTACTTCCATAGATTCTTTGACTTCTTTCCTTGATAAGACTGGAGAGTATGATTGCTTCAAGCACCATGTAAGGAAATCACAGAGTAAAAATTGCAAAGCTGCTATTGCAAATAGTGAAAGCTCCAACTGTAGGAATTCACTAGCGTCCCAGAGAAGCGTCATAAACAAGAGGTATAGTGCCATGTCATCTGGGTAAGAAGTATCCTTTGTCAGAGTATGTGCCATATCTTCACTGCACTAGGGCAAAGTAGTGCATCTTCACTGCACTAGGGCAAACATAAACCACTAAGTAGCATTTTCCTTAGACCTATGGCAGCAGAAGACAAAAGAACTTGAACGTAGCCTAGTGCAAGAGATGGTTTCTTCTATTTGGCTACCAGTCATTCCTCCCTCTCTGACACTTTTACAACCTGTCAACATCCCCATAGAAACAGCCCACTCATCTACCAAAATTCTCAAATCTAATCTCCATCACTAAATTTTTCCTTCTGCTGTTCTGGATCTGAATCCTAAGTCTGAGCATACCAGGTCTTCTGACTGCAGTGTGATTTTTTCATGTAAACCTGTAAAGCAAAGAAACTATACCCTATGAAGGTATGTAACTGTTTTTTTTTTTTTCTTTTTAAAGGAAAACTATTTTTCCTGCAAGTTTCTGCATCATGTCAAGGAGTAAACTGCATCTTTTCTCAGGTCATTTGCTTTTTTCCTGCTAAACAAAATGCTTTACTCTGCAGCTACTGATTTCCTCTTTTTACCACTGCTATTCATAAGCAGTGCTCTATATTCACTAGGTTTTAATATGTCCGAGGAGTTTGAGAACATGTGAGAAGTGACAACTCAATACAACAGAATAGTAGTAGTTTTAGTATGACCTTTATATCTATTTCAGATTATGACAGCATTAGAAGATGTTAATTAGCTTGAGATTCTTCAGTCAGGTTGCTTTTCAGGCATCTAGAAGATATGCTTTCAGACTTGGACCTCTGTTATTACGTCCTGACAAAGAAGCAGATGAAAGACTGTCAGAGAATGGCTGCCTACACCAGCGTGTCTGAGAAGGTGGGGTCCCTAGAAATATGAAAAGATGATCTATTTTTTTAATTCTCTTGTAGCATTTCCCAAACTGAAAATACAGTTTGGATAAACATAAACAGAATGGTGACCTAGATGCAGAATATTCCAACCAAGGGTTATTTCTTTCTAAATGTGTGCAATACAAAACTTACCAACAGACCCTGCAACTACATGGTTATACTTTTAAGTTACAGATAGTTGTTATCTGTATGTGTGCATACACTCATACAGCTTACAACTGTCTGTATATGTCATATATACATAATATATGTACGTATCAGGCTGGCTTTCACACATGCATTTCTCAGTTGTTAAAAGAGTAATATAAAATACCTAACAGAAGGGAGCCGGGGAGAGTTGGTTTTTTGTCCTATTTGAAATGTCTTGCACCTACAGGAATGCCAAGGGACAGAACAGGAGAGCAATGTAGATACGGTAGTTGCCATGCCAAATAGTGAACAGAGAGGCATGTGAAGGGCATAGGGAGTTAAGGGAAGCAGACAGATCAGGAGTGGATCATGATTTGAGAGATTAATGGTGATCTCCCAAGGCCAGTAAGACAGATGCAACAGCAGCTGAATCCTATCTTCTCATAGCTTTCTGCAGAGGGATGGGTTAAAAATCGAAGCTGAAAGTGCGAAAATGGTAGTTTCCACACCTAGAAGTGGAGCTACTGTCAGCACGTTTCTGCCATCCACCACATAATATGCCAAAGCAGCAATAATTTCCACGCATGCCACCACCTGGTTCTTGCCCAACTACATCACACAATAACGAAACTGGACCCTCACCTTGCTGGGCCAATGCTACTGTGCTCCATCTTCCCTATCTCGCTCCTCCATTTCCAGAGTCCTGGACACATCCAGAGGGATTATAGCTCTCGGTGTACCAGTTTTCACCACACTCATTCACCTCAGAGTTCCACCTTCCTAAAGGCAGGAATAGCCCAAGTCCATAGTCCTCCTTTAAACTGGCTTGAGTTGTCCAGGAATTTGATAAATGTAGACACTCTTCATAGGATGGGCTAGTTCAGGTAATGCACTGGTGTAAAGGTTTCTCCAGGGATTTGTTAGGCTAAGAAAAATGCTGTTGGTATAGCAGTGTGTGCAAGCAGAGACTGAGGCTCTGAACTATAGCCCTGACTTTAATCTCATCAGAATGTGAATTCATGGCACAGTCCTGCTTGCATCTGAGACTATGCAGACAGAGCCTGGCAACCACACAGCTTCACAGAAGTCAGAGAAGTGTACATACTGAAGTATGTCGGCAATTATTCAGTCACAGGTATTTGTAAAATTTGTGATTTTTTTTTTCTAGTTATCCTCAGACACATGCATACCTCACCCTAGACATATCTTGAGTATAAAGTTATGCAGTAGAGGTAAATTTTCATGCATTAGCTTCTTCATTAATTTATATTTCTTTCTTTTCTTCCACATGTGTAAAGCTTGTAACCAAAAACCTGTAAATGAAGCTTATTTCTTATTATATTTCTGTATCATAATATATTCTTAGGGAGGAGAACAGAAAAACTATACGTGCAATTAATACACGTGGTGCACAATTAAGGATCAAAGTAGCAAGAAAAAAAACCTACATGGAAATGTGTGGATCATCAAAAAATATAAATAACATTTTTTTTGCCTTTTATGGTTTACCTTAGGAATCTCAATATCTTTGTTTCAATATACTAAACAGTAACTTCCTTTAGAGAGTAACAAAAATATGAAATAATAATGTATTCACTTTGATATTATCTTCTTATTTTCAGTACTGTATAAACATGTGTTACAAAAGTAAATACAGAACTGTTACAGAAATTTATTCAAATTGATAGATTAGACTAAAATAAATAGTCTTAAGGATGTACAACGAATGGAACGGGTCTTGTGTTTATTTATCTACATATGCTGTGCATATATATGTATTACATCTATGTGTGTTTATATACATGTACATGTAAACTTTGCAATATGGAATGTTACACAAAATTATTTGCTTTAATGCTTAATGATATGAATGTCCAGTGAGATGCACAATGCGATACATATGATTTCAAGATGTGCTTCTGTATTTATAAGTTAAAAAACTGCCTTGTGATAAAGGAAATATGAAAAAGCAATATATTGATAACTATAAAATTGATTTAACCTTTAATGGATTATTAGAACACTTTTTTGAATTCTTCAAAAGAATAATATAAAAACAAGCTTACCTGTATGAATATTCCTGAATTATTTTTGAAATAAACTGAGTAGTACAGTATATTTCCATTAGGCTTTTGAGGAGGAGACCAGAATAGCACTATTGACGTGGAAGTAAGGTTTCTGTACACAACATCTTTTGGTGGATCACTTGGTGCTGGAAAAATGTTAAGTTTTAGCATAGGTTTTGCTCATTTTAGTGTCCAAGAAACATCCACTATAGATTTGACAACATCCTACGTCAAGTTAAGTGTAGTTCTGATTATGGTATAAAAACTACTTCTAAAATTGATGAAAGAAAATAGTAGATAAAAATAACCCCTATTTTTTTCAGACACATTTGTACTTAGCTGCACATGTAAACAGATACTCTTTTCTTATAGAATTTGTCCTGTACTTACTGGTTTGGGCACATGGAAAGTCTAATTTGCAGACATGGAAGTTGAGTTAGGCCTCTATGCTCCATATATAGTTAATAGGAAAAAAAGGAATTTGCTTCAGAAAACCTAAATTAAAAGCCTTGTTCTCTCTTTGCTGATTATAAACAGGATTCAGGCTCCCAACTCATGTAGGTAAACCAGATACTTAAGCTCGGACAGTACGATCATTTCTGATTTTTGGTCTTTCCTCAGCCTTTTAAACGTGAAAGAAGGACTCTAAGTCTTCAATTATCCTCTCCTCCTTTCCTGTAAAGAATAGCAGCATATGGTCCTTCTCAGTAGCACAGTGATGCAGGAGACTCAAATTTAGTTCCTTAAGCCAGCTTAAGAGAATTTAAATCCATATTTCTCACCATCCAAGAAAATACACAACAGGCAGTAGAGTACTGAACACTATAAGTTATCTTATCTCTCTTGCTTTCTGCTGTTCCAGTTTGTATAAAATACTAAAATAGTAAATGAAGAAGGAACTCTAGGATCAGTTCCTAAAAATCCTGCCCTAAATTGTCGGTTCATGTTTCCATAACAGCTTCAATAGCAAAGACTGGGAATACCTACAACCTTATGATTTAGAGTGTCTTTTGAGGGATGGATTGCATAGACACTAATCCTGCCAGTGATTGTGTGTTGGGAAGTCCATTCATCTATGCAGGATGATTCTGAACTATGCCTGCATACTATCCATTTTGGAACAGATCGTAGCAATATAATTGATGGGAAAAACAGATACAATAATTAAACTGAATGATTTTCAAAGCACAGTATATGGTACGATCATTTAAAAAAGTCATCTACCATGTTGGAAGTAAAATCATTAAGATAGAATAAACAAATCAGTGTACACTTACAGATTTCATTTTCAAATTAAAACCATTTCAGACTTGTGAGAGAGACTCGAGTATTTTTCCCCATCAGAAGTTGTGTCACAGCAAGATAAAGCAAAGAGCTATTAAAATATATTATAAAATTAATTTGATTTATTTCAAAATTTTAAATTAAATTATTTTAATCTTACCTGTCTTGAAGCTAAATGCAAAGTTTTGCTCAGTAAATTAACAGAAATACCCATCATAATTTTATAAAGCCATAGATATGTGTACACACAAAGACAGAGACACACACAAATAGACAGGTAGAATGTCTCTTCTTAAGCAGTCAAATGCCACTTCTACTTCAGTAGCTTTATTAACCTAAATAAGGCTGATGGAAATGTAAGGTTGAATGAAATTCAAGATTCACACTATATATAAGCTTACCTCCTTCAGAAGTTCTGAATGTTATAGTATCACTTTTTATGTTGCCATCTCCAAATCTTGTACTTGCTGTTAGGTAAGCACTATAATCATAGTTATTTTCCAGGTCTGTTAACTGCAGTGATGTTTCTGTTACATTAACACTCCTTTTTGACATTTTATTCCTAAAGAAAAAGTATTTTATTAATTATATATACACACCATTTCTGTATGTATACAACTGTAGCATACAATAAAAAACTGAAAAATACAACATTGTGGTAAATACAAATATTTTAGGCTTTTAAAAAAGACAGAGATAACTTGTCTTTTATGTTCAAAAGCTCACTTTTGTACTGTTGCATCACAATAGGGCTCTTAATTTTGGTTTGGTTTTTTTTTTTAAAAAAACAACACAGAAATACATTTGTGAATTACATCAGCAAAGACAATGATTATATGGAATATCAAGGAGGAGCATGTCCATCTAGGAAATGATATCAAATGGTTATGTGGTACCCTTGGGAAGGACACAGTAGGGCATAACTAAACTGTCTCCCTGGACAGGAATAGCGAAATATAAAAAGATTATAGCAGGGAGCATGCCCTACTGTGACTCTGTGAAATTGGTCAGAAGGCTGAAGTTATAAATGGAATAATAGAAGATGATATGGAACAGGAATTAGCTGGTGCTGAGTTAATTCTGGTGGAATGTAGCAGGGGATCAGAATGGCACTCTAGTCAGGTCAAAACCCGCCTAGAAAGACTGTGAGATGTAACATTAATAAAACGCTGGTATTAGCATAGGTATGAAATGATTATCAGAAAGTAAAATAAGATACAAAAATAACTAGGTTGAATTCAAAAAGTCTGCTATTCCTCATTAAATTAATTTAATCTTTTAGGAAAAAAAATAGCAGGGAAAAAAGCTGGCTAACATTCCATTCCTGCAAAGATTTCTATATGACTGGGTGCCCTGTGTCTTTAATGTGATTTCATACAGGGATAATAACTTGACAAGTAAAACTGAGTATCTTGCTCCAGGAGTCACTATGCAGCTCCTCACAAACAAGCGAATGAGTTCTAATTCTAAAAAAATGAAAGGCAAAATGAGAGTCAAAATTACTAGACGGGCTGATTTTCATCCTTTGATAATGAATGAATGTCCCATTAGCAAAGATCACCATCTGATACTCCTGAAATGAAGTTACATTAACAAACAATTGGAACGAGAAAATGTATGAGAATGAAAAAACTGAATTTTCCCCATCCCTTTCAAATTTGGAGTGGAATGTCTTTTGATATGGGAAATGCTCTTGTTAACAGAGAAAGTTAACAACACCACATTTTTCCCAAACTTCTGACATTTTGAATAGTCAGTAAAGAGATACAAAAGATTGCAGCTGCAGTTATCAAATTCTATACAAATAAAAGACATCTTTTCCTGGATCTTTGCCCAATATATTCTTAGTATGGAAAAATGTTATAATTTAAGAAAGAAAATCCACAGCTTAGTGCTGCAAACACTTCTTCTCTGAGTAATTGCATTCTGATAACAGCTTATTTGCCA
The DNA here is from genome assembly GCA_003993805.1 of Himantopus leucocephalus. Lineage (NCBI taxonomy): Eukaryota > Metazoa > Chordata > Aves > Charadriiformes > Recurvirostridae > Himantopus > Himantopus leucocephalus. The sequence continues at coordinate 49,725,790 of RSEF01000001.1, forward strand.
AGAAATGTTTTCACAGTCAGGCATAGTTAGGAAGAAGAACAAAAGCTTGGGGTATTTCAAGAAAAGATGATTTTCTGTTTAGAAACAATTGAGACTGAAATGAAAATAATAAGAAAACACTGATCAAAGTGAGTGCCGTCTTCAGAGACAACGAGAAAGAAAGTACCTAGCAGAATAAACTAAGCCAAGGAATTTTAATGAAGAATAATATTATTAAGTTTTAAATGAGATCTTTCAGAAACCCACAGAAAAGAGGTTCTAAGAAATTGCATACTTTCACTTGACAAAGACAGGTACCATATTTTGTTAAAAATCTGTACCTCAGAGTAGATCCAGTCAGTAATTATCTCACAAAAATTTGCTGAACAGGATAATGCCAAAAGACAATAGCTATATACAAGTTCAGCAATTTTGTTATATGCCTTTAATACTCTAGAATTGCAGACTCAGTCTTTGCTGCCTGGTAGCACCCAAAACCACCTTTGCCTGTGACAAATTCTATGAAAGATTATAACAATGAAAACACTACAGATATTACCCTTTCTATTCTAGTAGTTGTGGATTCTTGTTCTCAATCCATTAAAGAAAGGTTACCAAATTCTCTATAACTGTTGCAACATATTTAACAGAAGGAATATTTATTTGACCTCTGTATTAGCCTTCCTCTTTCTGCTTTATTGAGAAGCTCTGGGATTAACAATCTTCCCAAAAAATATATTGAACGCCTCCCAAAAGCAGCAACTATGGCACAGCAGTTTGCCTTGTCAAATCTCACCCTGCAATGCATTGTATGAAATTGTATAGACAATTCTGTTAAATACTTAAAATTCCCCTCCACCTCCAAGGAAGGAATGAAGTTGTGGCCCCTTTGAAGTCAACGGGAGTTTTTATCCAGTGTCCTTGCCTCAAGATGATACCTAATGCCTCTCTAATTTTAGATATGGAACAGTAAGGACAGATAAGACAGAGCAAGGAGAATATGGAAGGAAAACGGAAAAGACTTACTTCAAAAATTGTGTGGTTGCTTAATTCAAGTATTTAGAAAGACAGATCAATTAACAGTTTTTTTTAAAAATAATTCTTACTAACTAACTTGTCAAATAATAAAAGCCTGTAAGCTTTAAGGCAATGTAAGGATGAAAAGTAGTATAACCTCAAGTATTTGAACACAGCCTGTATTAAAAATGTAATCCTTATCATGAAGTAACTCTTTCCTAGCTAGAGGATAGTCTTTAATTTAATGGTTTTTGTGGTTAAAGAGCACCAGAGTTTGCCAATACAGTAGAAGTAACAAGACAAGCCAAATTTAACTTTTCTGGAAAGAACAGCTCACTCTTGTTCACTTTATCACCAACTTAACTAGAAGTTATAATTTAAAAAAAAAATTACTAGGAACTGAGGCCAAACCCTACCCCAAAACTGTCAAGTAATATTAAAATAATAAACGTAAGCTCAGTAGTAGTGTGTTTATAAGGACTGCTGATTTCCACATCTGGTTCACATCTCATAAGGTGCAAGTTAGCACTTGCTTCCTGCACCTTTGTAGTGGCAATAAAACAGTACAGCATAAATGCAATATATTAAAAGTGATCAATAAAAAAATCTTTTCACTCCCAGTAGAAGTTATACATAGATCTTTGAAAAGTTGCCACATCACTAGACCAAACTATATTATGCAGAGAATAGGACTGAAGCTGCAAGTTTTAAGGTAACAAAACTCTTTTTTAAAGGTAAAAAAAAGATCCTAGGAGGGATGACAGAAAAAAAAATAGGTAGAAAGAAAGGATAGATAGAAAAAACCCCAAATACAGTAAATGAAAAATATCTGTTAAAAAATACTCATTTGCTATGAATGTAATAAATAGAAAATATAACAGTAGACCTAACTGATAGCACATACAAAGACTCTCAACATTGCTTTTATACACTTTCTATAAAATGAAGCAATATTTCTCTATTTTAAGCCTACTTCAAATCTCCTTGACAATTTAGCATAGGCTTATGCCTTGCCTTAAAATAGGCCTAATCAGAATATAATGAAAATAGACACTGTACTCTAGTTTAAATTTGAATTAATTTTCCATAACATAACATTTAGAAAAATGTTGAAAATGCTTACAAAATATTTAATACCCCAATTTTCAGGTACTACATTATACCTGAATTTGTACATACAAAAGGCTAGTATTTTAAGTGCTGGATGAATATTCGTTCTCCAAAAATGTGTAATCAACACATTGTGTAAGAAAAACCTAACATTCCTGATAGGTTACAGATTAATATTTATCCTCAGAACTACTTCCAGAAAATCTTACCAGACGTAAACTGTGTAATAGAGGATAATTCCATTTGGCTCCAGTGGAGGTTTCCATGACAACTTCACAGTGACACCCGACAACTGTTTTACAGAGAGGGATTCTGGAGGAGAACTCGGAGCTATAAAATGAAAGAACGGGACACAACATCTTGTTAAACAGCTAAGATCGATGGGATATGCAACATCCTTAAATAGGTTTTTAATTATTTCTGATGGAAAGAGAACATTGTACTACACCAGTGCAGTATCCATCAACTAATGTTAAGGCGCAGCTTCTTTTCCTTTTTCTGACAGATGATAAAAGAAGATTTTGCATGGTGGTGTTTGAACATCTGTTTCTGTGATTCAATGGAAAAAGTACTTCATGAGAAAACAGAGCAACGGGTAGGTCACAGTGATTCACCTACTGTCCAAGTACATTGCTGTAGGTTTTTTTTTCTCCTAATACAAGCAAGAGCTTTATAGGTACGAACACATGTAAAATATAGCAAAATAGTTCCCCTGAGGAAAAAGAGGTGCTGTAAAGAATTATACAAAGCACCAAAAAGTGGAAAAGTGGATAAGCATGGCGTTGAGAGATGATAAAAATGTGGGATACTGGGCAGCGGTAAAATCTATTCACTCCATCAAATAAGCACCATATTCATGCGTTTAACATGTCACAAGTGCAAATATAGAGACAGGCATTGACTGAGACCCTTAAAATTAATTTTAAGATGAACTCTATGTGACACCATATCACAATTGTGTAGGGAAACAACGTAAGTAAATGAAAATGTTAGACCACATTTGATTTCATTCTGAAGTTCATATAAATATTGCTGAAGAAAAATATACCCATGCATGCATAAGTGATCCTGGTTTGTATTAGCATGTTGTTGAGAAGCAAATCTTTTTCTTCATCTTGATTCACAGATATATGTACGACTATGAAGTAATATTAGAATTACATCTGTTTTTCTCAAATTAAACCAAAGAGCATCATGCACTAAAAATTCAGGTCATAGCTGTAGTCATGCATGAAAATTGAGAATATGAGCATAGCTATTAGCAAATCTATGAAACATTTGGTCTGAACCTTGGAACACTGTGTTCCTGTGAATAAAGAACATGTGGTGTATTACAAATATTGTTGTTTTTCAGTTGTTGTTCCTTCTTTCACTATCTCAAAAGTTGGCATAAAGGTTTTAGAACTCTGTACATTAAAGAAAAAAATATTTTTCACTAACGAAGTTTCACTGAATTCAGTGAATGTCTGTATTTACTAGCGAAAAATGGCGACAGCTGTATTTAGTGTTTTACTTGTTATATTATCCTCAGTGGCTATACAATAAAAGATCTGTCATACTGTGAATGTCATGTCTTTTTGGCATGCCTGGTTCATTCTACAGCTCATATTCAGAGGATATTTTTTGCTTAAGAGTATACTCTACATTTCTCTAAATAAAAATACTCTATGCAAAAGATGGATTTATCCAAATTAGCTGTTCCCAGTGTGCTCCAGAAACATTACTCTTGAGCAAAGGTTTATTACTGACAGTGTGAATGTAAGCCCATCAACATCTCGGAGATTTGGAAAGATCCACTATCATCAATAGCTGGATCTTAGGCAAGTCAGTGCTCCCTAAGACATGAAAAGAGACTTAATTTGGGAATGGTTGGTGGGATGTTTGTGTCAATACCACTTTAGTCTAGGTTCCCAGAGACTTCCTCCCTAAGCAATGGAGAGGGACGGACGCAGGTTCGTCCAAACTCTGACTCATAGCACCTAAGTTAAGATTCTGCGTTGAATTTTTTTCAGGATACCCCCTCCAGAAACTATAGAGGGGACCAATGACAACTTCCTACAACTAAATTGAGTACAAATATCATTTTAAGTTTCCTCTGCTGATTTGTGACCTACTGTGCTAATTAGCAGAGAATGCAATGACCGTGTTCCATCCTCAGCCTGCAGTGAAGAACACTCCCCTGCTCAATTTGGAAGTCCAGTACTACAGATGATGGACTTTGAGCATTTTCATAATATTAATAATTTTACATCTATATGTGTGTATCTGTACCTGCATCTGTTTAGAAAAATAAAAAAATCTCAAAAAAAAACCAACCCAGAAGTGTCCCTGGACCATTCAAGCTGCCCTTTTGGTGGTTTTCCCTTTCTCCAGCTCTCACATGTCTGCAGAACCAAATGCAATATTTAATTCTACCATGTAGTGCATTAGATTAAAATAATATTAGTAAATTAAGATTCTTCAAATTCATAAGCTATTGGTAAGACCAAATGTCCATGCAAAGCAATTGTGCTTTCACTTACGTTGTACTGATAAATATATGAATTAACAGATAGATAGACAGATGTGTATGTTTGTGTGTAGATAGATATAGATATCAATACAGAGATATAATTGAAAAAAAAGTACATAAAACCTACACATATCTGACTTGAAGTGTAAGATTTGTTTAAGACTACAGGCAATGATACATTGCAGCTTCTGTTCTGACTTACCATCTTCATCAGTCAGCATACGCAGAGGCACACTACGAGGGCCCTCCCCCATTGTGGTACTAGCAGACACTTCTACAGTATACTCTGTATATTTCTTTAAATCTAAATAAAGAAGAATAACTCAGTAAACCAACCATTCAGTGGGCAAAACTGGGTTTTTTAATAAGTAGTTTCGAAGTGCCGAATAGGCCCATTTCTTACAATGATCTATATCTTTAGAGATTGAAATAAGCATTAGGAAAACTTGAACACAAAGTGTTCTTCATGAACAAAAGAAGGGACAAAGCCTTAATTACCAGTTTATACTTCATATTCCTAGAATGCTTTACAGTTTGTCCTTGGCTGTACTCTGAAAATTTACCCCTTAAGCTACTGAGCTCACAGCATTAACTGCTGTGTCATGCCCCAGTAGTAATGACAGAACATAGAAAAAGATGCAAAGGTGAGTGGAAAGGGAAGTATTTATTTTTATCCAGAATAAGATCAGAAAGACATGCAGGTCACTTCAGTGTTCACTTTGTTACTATTATAGATACGCAACTAACTATTGAAGTTAATTGTAGTTGAAACGTCTAAAATACAATGAGATATATGTTAGACTGCATACCTATCATGGCCCATTCCACCACATTACTGCAGAACACAACAGGCTACTTCTCAGGACAGGTAGCATATACCTTTATGTAAGGACAAGAAGGAGCATGTCGAACCAATGAGCTCATTGATGTGCATCAGTCTGCTGATCCCTTCTCAGAACAATATACAGTTGCCATAAATCCCAGATCATTATATACTGGCCTGTAATACGTAGCGTCAGAAGAGTAGTGTTTATGACTCTTTGCTCAGTTCCATTAGTCCTCTTGAGATATATTGTGTAGGTCTGTATGATTCCATTGGGAATGGATGGCGGAAAAAATGATAATTCAATTTCCATGGATGAGATGTTCCTATAGGTTATGTTTTCTGGTGCCGAATCAGGAACTAGAAGACAAAATTTAGACTCATACTAGATTCCAGTCAGTTTCATTGATTTGTTAAACATTTTCTTAATCTGGTTTAAATGAAATGCACTGCAAATATTTTGATTTCTATCCTATTTTTTTGTATAAAATAAAGTTTAAAAGAGGCTGAATTGGAAGATCAAAAACATGACAGACACTGTAACAAGGTAAAAAAAATTGATGGAAATCATCTTAACATGCCACATTAAAAAATCTGGAGCAAGGCACTAAACTTTCCTTCTAACACCCCATAGCTATCACTGCAGTCTTCCAAGTTAGCTCTTGTTAGGAGATTTTCCATGTTGTACTGCCATAATTTACACTTTGTATCAGCAACCTGCATTTTCTTCCTTTTCCCTGGGTGACCTATGCAAACTGTATGAATACCTGTATGGAAAAACAAAGGGAGCCTAACATATTGCCATAAGGGCCCCGAGAGCATCCCCCCTCCTGCAGGTTTGGCTGCTGGGGCTCAGGGCTAGCTTAGCAATAGCGTAGCCAAGGGCTGCCTCCTCCTCGCTGGTGACACACTCCCAGGCAACGCTGCAGTGAGGCTGCAGCCAGGGTTGACCACTGGCATCTGGGAGCTGCTTTCAGCTGGAGCTCTTGTGCTTTCTCCCTGTCTCAGCTACATCTCCTGCTACTTCACTGCCATGGCTGTGCTTGCCATGGACCCACTGATCTAATCCCCGATTTGCAGCCTGATGTCACCGCCTGACCTCAGCTTGGCCCCATCACTACAGAGCTGCCCAGTTGTCACTAGGCTGTGTCTGACGTGGTTCACTAGACAAGTCACTGAGCCTGCTAACTCACTTTCCTGACTCAACCTCAGACCTGCCTCATCACCATGGAGCGTTTGTCAGTCTGTACTCTGGGCTGCCCCTGGCTGCCACCCCCAGACCTGCCCTGCTCCCTTCACTGAGGGTTGGTGGGACACGTCCTGGCTAGTGAGGCTAGCCACTGGCCCGCAGACCCCCTTGGGTCTTGGCTCCCCATCCCTTACGGGGCAGCTGATCCTTGCTGTGTCATGACTTGTTTTTTGTACGGATGTGTCTGTCTGTCCCCCCAAAAATACAGAAGTATGTTTTCCATTATCCAAAATTGGTCTGATAGCATAATATATCTTGTTCCAGAAAATAATAATCATACAATAACAGCGCAATTTTCCCAAAAGGTCAAGTAAGGCATGGGTATGCTTTAGGATGCCCTAACCATATTTATAAATGTACTGACATTTGATGAAACTCCACATTCAAAAGTATAAATAATTTCTGCTTAAGCATCATCCAGAAAGGGAATAAATGCCATGAAAGGCAGTGAAATCAGCCCACAATTCTGTCTAATTTCATGGAAGAATGGTAACAGAGAACTCCCAAGAGCTCTTCAAACACACCAGCCCATTAACAGGTTGTGTTTCACTCAAAATGCTCTGTCCTCCAGATCCTGCCTTGTTTTTATTCTTCTAATCTCAGAAGATGTTTTTGCAGCTTCTCATCTCTATCACAGGCAGCTGGAATTCAAATTTTTGTTTTGAGCATCAGGGGAGGAGTTCTTTCTCAGGCACTGAGAAAGAACTAACTGCCTTAAAATACAACTCAGACAAAAGATGGATGTCTAAGTTAAAGACAGCAATAAAAAAGGTTATGTCTAGGGATGTCATATTTGTCAGGCAGGTGCCTACATATTATGGTATCTGACTAAAAAAAAAATCCTCAAAAGTAGCACAATGTCTTGGCAGAGCTAGCTTGGTGCTTCTATTATGACTACTGTTTCATGCAATCTAAAAACTAGGTGTTTGTGTCCCCATTCCTTAAGAGCTTGACTTGTTAGGCAGGCCTGGACCACAACTACTTCACACAGGAAAAATCAAAGTTCATTCCAGAAACAAGGAGAAGGAGCTCATAGTGATCCCACTGTGCCTTAACAATCAAGGAGCCAGAGCATCTCCCTGCCCCTTCTGAGAGACATCAGAATGTGCATGTCTTTCCTTACTGGGAAAAATGTGATAAACAGAGAATGCTAATCTCCAGGGCTATAGGTCTAGGGATAAATAAAGTAGTCAGTCATCCAAGGTAGAAAATTGGTGAAGATGGCAAAAGGCCCCCAAAACCAGATGATCATCATACCAGTCCTACCCGGATATGGTTGAGTCCTAAAGGAAGCTAACCTTCATGTCTGTGTCCCTAGCCATCTTTCATTCCTGAATCTACAGCATAACCCAAACATTTATTACTCCATGTAAGTCATTATCCTTAGTCTTTTCTCCAATACCTCTCCTGTTTAACTCCACTGAAAATTTAATGACCCTCTGCCTGTATTTTATATCCCTTTCCCTACATCATCCTACCTTACAGCTACTTACTTATGTCAAGTCTCTTCCTATGCCTTGTTACACCTCTTTAATGCTAATCCTTTCCAATCCTCACTTCTAAATTTACTTTCCTTTCTTGGAAAAACTTCACATACTCTGCTATTTGTTTTATCTGGAGCTTCTCCAAAATATTTGCAGTAACATAAGGTGCTATTTTGTAGCAAAGTTGTTTATCTGTGAATTCTGGGGGGTTTTAACCATTAAGATTGAATTCTTACTAAATTTCTGTTCATAACTTGAATTCCAAGTCACACTCACTCTTTGAAATCCTTCCTTTCCTACAAAATATTATTTTCCTGCAAGACACAAGGAATCTTCAAGGACAAATAGTAAAATACATGAAGTCCATCAGGCATACAACTTCCCACTGTTTTCTTTGCTTCTTAATTTTTCTTACTATTTCCTTGCTTTTGTTTTCTATATAAAAGGGAAAACAGGGTTCAAACTTACTGCTTTTCAAGGCAAACACATACTTTTAAAATTAATTAAACTGATCTCCTGGGCGTCACATGTCACCATAAAGCAGCTGATTGTGGAAAACTTACAGTTTTATACTCACCAGTTTCAGAAGTTCTCACCAGAAGTGGGAAAGATGAGTGATTCCCATGGCCAAGTCTGGTGAATGCCCTTACAGAGATGTTGTAGAGAGTATATGGCTTCATTTCACCCAGTAATATACTTGTAGATGAGGCATTTTTGATAAATAAATCATTGGAATCACTGTACAGAACTTCATAGTGAGTTATGAGACCATTAGGCTGCTCGGGTGGTAACCATCTCAGGTTTATTTCTGTTGCAGTTACATTTATTAACTCTACATTTTGGGGTGGGGAGTCTGGTTCTGCAATACAGAAATCAGAGAGAAAAAGACAACTTCTGAGACTTTCAATTAATTGAATATAGGACCGATCTCATAAACCTATTGGATCCTAACATTTAGATATCCTGAAGATTACTGTAGCAGTATGTATAGCTATCTGTACCCAAAAGGCTACAGTCACTAACTCACTCTCCTCCTCAAAGTTTTACCACTTTTTATCTCAGTTAATTTCTGTATTTCTTCTTTTTCACAAACAAAAGTAGACATCTTTTTGCATCCCAGGCCCTTTAGCTTTTCTGGAATGTCTTTTCTCACCCACTTACAAATCTATCCAAAATTGCATCTATTATGAAAAATCTTTTCTGTCTACTGCTCTCATGCAGACTGACCCTTCAAATCCTCCCACTGGCTTCCTTGAATTCAAGTTCTTTAACTTTATCCGAATGCTGTCTTACTGCTTTCCTCTTAAATAACCACCCATCTTATTTCACTCAACCAACCATTGAACCAGGAAAGGGACTGTACAGACTGTAACTGAACTCCCTTTAGTTTACTGATACAGCTGCTAATTCATGACCATGAAGACCCCAGTGTAAATCTTGCATGCACTGGTGTGAGGGTAATGCACAAAACAAGTCCAGCTCTGGGGTAGTGTGTTGGCTAAATCTACTGGCAACATATGACTTCATGTGACAACAGTGAGCTAATAATGCATGGAAATGTTGAAGGAGTGAGTGGGACGCATTTATGAATAAAATTGGCTCTGAATGTCAACCTTGATTCCTCTGAAGGCTTGATCACTTCACCCCTGAAATAACCTGCCTATAATATTTTAAAAGAATGTAATAAGAACCCAGGATTGTGCAATTCAGTTTGTGTACAAGTACCTATATACAGATATTTCAAATTTATCTTGATATTTTTTGGCCTAAAGGTCTTACAAATCGTTTTCATTCCTGATTTCTGAGCCCATGAATGAAAAGTATTAACTGTAACTTATCACACTCTGGATGGCAGGACTGCCCACATGGATATTCCTCATGTGAAGAAGCTTAATTTTCAATTGAAATGCATTTTACAATTTATCTAACGTGGAACAATATTTGAATGCCGCAGCCTAGTATCTTCCATCCTAACAGAAGTTATCTAAGATAGATGTAGTGAATCTTTTATTTGGAGGTATCTCTCTTCTCAACCAATCAAGAATCAAACAAGTTTTCGCTCCTAGGTTGGCTAGAGACATCAATCTCAACTTGAATTACCTCAGGAAAATTAAAGAACAAGAATAACAAAACAAGACTAATTATATATAGCCTTGTAAAAAGGTAGGAATTATAGGTGGCTTTCTCAGTAGTCTCATCTAGGCTTGTGGGCATCTCATACCAATGGACAAACTGTTGGCCTGAAACTCCACTCTGTGAACAAATTTCTGTCATGCTCAGAGGCAGGGAATTGTAAACCTTCCAAGAAAAAGATATTTAGGTAGGTAATTTTCTGTTCTTGTGATATGCCTTTCCGCTGCAAAAAAACCTAACAGCATAGAAGTGTGCAACTTTTAAAAAAAATTTACAAGGACCTGAAGTTTCACTGTTTAGTTTGACGTTTTGGTTGGTTGGTTGTTCAAATCATCTAAGTTTCATAACTCAGCATAATTTTTAATCCTGTAATCCTTTGCTCTCCTTTATTCCCACTGAAATAATTAAGTGTATTGTAGCAAATTTGGAAATGAGAGAGAGAAATGACAACTGGACAACTACATTTTTTGTTACTTTGGCAAAAACTGGAGATAGCTCTCTGAAACCAGTGAAAATAAAAACCTAATACAAATGAAAAAAGATACCCATGACTCTGCTTTGTAAATCAAATTCCTGTGTTCTCTTTGCAAAGGCAAAATCCAGGTACTGCCCCTGTACTTTCATGGATGGAGACTGCCTTGCAAGCAAGCAAGGTAGCGTTATATCCTACATTAAAAATATTCATCAGTCTTAAAATGAATAAACTCCCAAACCTGCATAAAAACAACTGCATATAATATCATTCTGTATAGAAAAACTTCATTTTATCAGCAGCTCTGCTTATAGACACCAATATGGCTTCTGAATTGTTGAAAGCTGCCATTTCCAGATGCTTCAAAACAGACGTAAATTCCATATAATAACATTTAAAAAAAGGTAAGCTGGAATCCCAAAGATAATCGATTATGGTTTAGATGGTGTCTAGGAACACATTATTCTCAGTGAAGGAACCTCAGCTCTGCAGTTTTCTTCCCATTTGTCTATCAGAGTTGAAATTAGTTGATTGCTGGTCATGCTGCAGTTTTCGTCATTATTTCTAGCACCTACCTAAAATTGGGCTGAATAAAGTCAGTGACTGATAGAAGACTAATAATTTCAACATTGATTTTATTTGCACACTTTCTTCCCCTCCTTATGTGTGTGACCAGTCTTCTGAAGAAGCACAAACTTTAATACAGAAATCAAATCATCATTGCAAACAATGTATTTACCATCTTCAGGGGTTCTCACAAAAACATCATTCTCTTCAGACAAAGCACTTTCTCCAATTGCTGTAGAGGCTGCGACCCTCATTTTATAATTTGTGTACTTTTTTAAACCTAAAAAGATCGAGTAAAAAAATCTTGACTATTGGCTTCTTAAATGTATTTTTTCCCTCATCGATACTTATAAAACTATAAAAATGTTTACTGTTTTTAGAGGTTTTGATGCACATTTGTCACCTAAAACACAGGACATGTATAATGCCATTTATTTGGGAAGAGACAAATAGGCATTCAGTCAAATCAATAGATTTTGAAATAAGCCAACCAGCTTCATCCTGTTATAGCTTTAAGATATTTTTTTTTCAAAACAAAGAATGCATATATGTACATCCAAATATACAGTTTTATTCTATATGCATTACTCCAATTAGCATAAATAAATGCCTGAAAACTCAAGAGGAATGCATTTTCTTCAATTACTGTCAAAATTATCACCTTAAAAGAATAAAATTATTATTAATGTCAGACAAATACTGTGAAAAAAATTCAAGCTGAAAAAGAATTGACAATTTAGGAACATTTTTCTATGTGGAAAAAAGAGGCCAAGGAAAAAATCCAAGGAAAAATCAATTTCACAACTTAGTACTCAGTACATTTCACAAATTTCTACTTGGCACATTTCACCAACTACTACTCATCTTACCTAGTCCTCTCCTCCCATCTCACATTCCCTACATACCCCTCCCCAGTAGACAAGTCTGGCAGTAGCGTCCCAGCCTTGCTTTTACATGCAGCTCTGTTGTGTGTGTGCAGATGGGGGAGATTTGGTCCCCCCACCTTGCAAATGGCTACAGTACATAAAGCTGGAAAAGATAATTTTGTATAACATACTTGCAATATATTTTTTTAATCAAATTACACTGTACCTGTCATAAGTAAGCTGTTGTTTGAAGTTATTGTACGGAATGCTCTTTTTGTATCCAGTTCCATCGCATAAACAGTATAATGAATGATTTTCCCATTGGGGTTTGCTGGAGGATCCCAATACAGCAAAATAGAGGAGGAGCTAATATTCTTGTAAGATATATTTTGTACTGAGCTTGGAACTTAAATGGAAACAGAAAAATATGACAATAAATAAATAAATGATTAAAAAAAATTAAAATGTTCAGTGAAAGAAGTCATGTATGTTAACTTATATCAGAGTTACATTTTACCTTGTTCACGTGTCCTGACCGTGAGAACTGAGGGTGGCCCTTCTCCAACAGCAGTGAAAGCAGACACACTGATTGTGTAGTCTGTGAAAGGTACAAGGCCCTTTATAACATAGGACAGTTCTTCAGCCAAAACGTTAATGGTATACCGATTACCTGTGATTAAATAGAGAGAAATAGTTACTCATAAACCCTTTTTTTTTTTTCTTTTGCATTCTAATCTCACTTTGATGTGGTGACTCAGAACTATTTTATTGCACAAGAATTAACTTTCATAGCAACTACAAAAATATAAAGAAAAGTTTACACTCTCTTAACTCAATCAAAGAGAGGCTATTATAGGTCCACTTTCGTGTGTACAATCCTCTCTGCTTTTCAGAGGTCTTGTATGAAGTACAGAATTCCGACAGTAGGAATAATGGATAGATTGGCCTAGGTGAAAGAATGAATGGGTGAGAATGAAAAACATGAGGTTTATACTGACAACTGTGTCCAAAAAAATTTGAGAGAAATCTCCCAGGAATTCAGAAAAGGCTTGTAGATGGCCTAGTCTCCCCACTGACTTCAGAACCATAGCTCCTAGGTTATTGGGGCTTTTGGTTTGTTTTTAAACTTTTTTTTAATTAGGAAAGACAGATTCCCTCTTCCGTGCCCTTCTAACTGTGCTATAATGACTATATTTGAAATGGCTCCCCTCATGGATCCATTCACACTGGTATTTTTTAGCAGAAGAGTTGCAGTCAGCAGAATGAAGAAGACACGTATGCCCACAGAGTTTCTGATACATCTGCAATAAAATTCAAAGTAAGCAGCAACCCAACTGTGATAGTCAAAGTCACCTGTTACAAAGCTGCCATTATGCCACGGCAATATGAAAACATGTGGGTGCTTCACATAACTGAGTATCAGGCTCAGAGTTTTCCAAGACCAGCATTAAAATGGAGGCATGTAAAAATCAGCAGATCCTGTTGAAAATTTGGCTGTCAACAACTTTAGCTACTATAGTAACTACTATAAAATAATAATAATGTGCTAGATTACAATATACCCCTTCTGAAATCAATTTTTCAGCAACACAGACATTTTTTAGCAACTCAGTACCTCAAGATGAATGAGGCTGTAAAAAGAAGATTCATATTTAAAGCATTGTATGTTTCTCTGTATGAAAAAGAATATTTTTCAGGATTAATATAGTACAGAAAAGATCCACTGTAGTTTAAACTAATGGATTAAATTCTGGTCTTAGATGCTGGTGTATATGGAAGAATTCAACGACTGTAATTGAAAAAGAAATCAAAAAGTAAAAACTTGACTTTCTGTCTACTGTTCAAAACTCTCACTGTAAAAATTGAGTGGTATTTTAAGTCCCAGCCTGTCAGCTGAAGCCTGCTTAATGATTTGTAAATATCCATACTTGGTAAAGAAACACTGGTCCATTGATAATACAGAACAAGTGTACACACTAATGACATCACCATGTCATGGGGTCATCTCCACCTGTTTGTCACCCATATAGCAAAGTTGTAACTTTTTGACCTATTTACCTTCACTGACATTTGAAAACCTATTAGTCAAAAGGCTTAGAGAAATCAAGGTCTCTGAAGGGCTTGGAGATATGTTAATCCCTGACAATCACACCTGCTTTGGCAACTGTAATAACTGATTGTCTATGCAGCTTGGCTGATGGCTTTCGGGAGCTCCTTTCACTAGGAAGAAGGTCAGCTGGGTGACAAGGGGCTAGTTCCTGCCTGTGTGGCATTTCCATTTGCTTCAGAAGGTTATTTGGTAGTAAAAAAATCCGACTCCAGCAAATGACCCATTCATAATTTGCTTGAACCACGTGCTAAAGATCATATCTGGGACAGTGATGAGGGTCCTTCAGAACAAAGGAGCAGGTAGAAAAATATCCTAAAATATCTTACCCAATGCAGAATGTAATTCTGCAGCTCCATGTATAGCAGGCAAATTATTACCAGATACACTTGTAAATATTACTGGGGAAGCTGTCTGAATGCTGGAAAACACTTCAGCTGAACCTTCATATAATTCATGGGCTGTTTCCATTGAATTCCAAGTGGGAGAAGGTTTGATGTTTTCATTTATCATGTATGGTTCCAAAGAATCAATCAAATACTAAAAATTAGAAATATAAAAATAAATCACAAACCTCGTCATCACTAAATTATTTAATTAAATTTATACATACTATATAAATAGTGTTTGTATATTTGTGCATATATATATACACACAATATATAAATGTTGGCATACAAACATTATCTTTCATTACAACAATAACTTCACAAAATACAATTTCTCATGAAAAAGCTCAGCTGCCAGTAGCCTAAACCTTTTATTCATTTTTATTGTTTAAACAAACACCACATTCTTTTTAAAAAAAATTCTTAAAATATGGGTTTTATAGTAAAATAGCAATTTCAGAGCAAGGCCTTTAACTTCATGTAATATAATGCTATATCCTTGCAGTTATATTGAATAGACACATGTTTGAGCTTGGAGGAGTCCATTTGCACTAAGCATGTTCTGAAACAGGTCGCAGGCACTGAAAACAAGACAGCTTCTGATGCTCCTACTAGGCCCTGAAGAAAAGGAATAACAGGTTGACTAGATCGCTGAGAGGGAATAAGGGAAGAATGAGAAGAAAAAAAAGCTCATGAAATAATGGGGAGAGGGAAAATAAAGGAGTACATATGTGACAAGGGAGAGTGAAAGGGAGGTAAGTGATATAGAGGTCCATAGGACAGAAGGGGCAAAAGCCAGATGTGGGAAGGGGTGGCAGTAGATATAAGGGGAGCAAGAACTACAAAGAGAGGAACAACAAAAGCAGAAAAGAGAGACAGCCTAGAGTAGAGGTACAAAATGGTATGTAAGCACTAGATCATTATGCCCCTTCAGAATCTGGGACCAAATCCAGGACTCCAGTGTCTCGAAGTTGTTCTGCTGTCATCTGCGAACACTCCCCACTCACACATATGGCCCACTTCACTGCCAGAAAGAGATGCTTTTACAATGATGTAACTAATACACATTAGCTCTCTCCCTACAGACTCTGGGTGGAGAGAGGGCAAAGCATTTTTTTTACTGCTATAACGAAGGGTATTAACCACAGGCAGAGATACAGCATCAATCTCACCTAAGTATGAACAGGTAAAAGCTGTATATGGCTCATCTTCACCAACATTTTATAGCAAAAGAGTAACCCATGTGGAAATACTTTTTGCCTCTGGGGATTTTTGACTTATAAGATAACAGCCTTTTATTGAGCACCATTAGCACTGTGGATCTGACAGTTCAAGTCCTGTAGATGCTCTAAGCTTGGGTCAATGGCGTTCTAAATAAAGTAATGTTTGTTATGGTTTAGGGTTTTTTTTTAATTAGAAAATTAAATTCAATAAACTATAATAAAGCAGCAATGATGCTAAACTAAGAACTCAAAAATTAAGAAATACCATCATTGAAACATGCCTGTGCAGACAATTTTCATTTTTTCTGTGTCTGTACTATGATACAATCTATAATTACAGAGTTAGGTACTTTCAATTTCCAAGGGTGCCTGCTTGGTTTAATGAATGGATCTTTATCCTCATTTTTTTTTCCCCTACTACTTATTTAATGTTTGGCTCCAGGGCTCTATTTAATGTATACCATTCAACCTGAAAGCAAACTCCTTCATTGAGTTCTGCATCAAAAACTTAAGATTCTGTATCAGATCCAGAGAAAGACATCATTATCTAAAAAAGGAACTATTCAAACTTCGGACTCCTATGTTTAAAATTAAGATCAAAATCCCTACCTCAGAAAGTACTCAATCCTGAGCTGAACATTTGTTAGGGGTCCACAGTTCTGTGCTGCATGCTCCGAGCTGCCTCATCTAAGCACATAGAGCACATCAGCACCCAAAATCCAGACGCTAGACTGACTGACAGCATAAGTCTCCTAAAAGATTTGATCCGGTAGATGTGTGCAGATATCCTTAATATATAACCATAGCATGGAGTTCAGCATGTAGTATCAGACACGTAAATTCAAGGATACAAATTGGGGCAGAAAGTCTAAGGGTGTTTGCCTTGCAAGGAGAGCCGTTGACCAGCCTTGAGAGATTTATGTTGATTTCATTTCTCCATGGTATTCATATGCACATCTTCTAGGAGTTTGCCTGAGTAGCTATGTATCAACCTGGGCACCTAAATCTGTACTCTTACTGTCAGGTCACCCTATGCTGCAAAGAACTCAGGAGCTAGAAGGGATTGTGGGCTATGGCTTTCTGCCTTCAGTAGCTGAGACATTCTGGATCATTTCATCAGAATTATTTATTGTTTTCACGTTGTGGAAACAGCATTATTGGAATCTCTTTAAAACCCAGCCAGAGAAAGAGGGTACAGTGAGGAAGGTGGCTTTTAAAAGCATCACGGCTCATCTGTGTTGGCTAATTCCACATTCTTTACCTATTGGATAAGGCAGAGAAGCACAATTAATCTAGCAAAGAAATCCATATTAAAAAAAACCCTAAATACCTTATTTTTTCCTTCGAGAATAGTGTTTTCCAGAGTCACAGCTGTTTCCTGCATGTGTACTTTAACTCTATACTGGGTAATGATTCCATTCGGTTGTTGTGGCTTCCTCCAAAGAATTTTTATGTATGTGGCCTCCACTTCTGCTAGATGTAAATCTGACACAACACCTGGGACTAAATATTCAAGAAGAAACTTGATTTAATTAAACATTTCTGATTATTACAAGCTTTTTCAGCACTGCATGCAAAGTACAATAGGCATTTAATCAAATTTCACATCCTTATCTTTTGAGTTGCTCCTGTGCGGGTAGAGAGTTACTGCACATGGTTTTTTTAGCAAATAAGTTACAGTTCTAAAAATACGCACGCAGTTTTTTGACATATATGACATATGTATGACTATGGTCAAATCCTGAGATGATGGAAATCAGTATAGCTCTACTGAAGTCAGTGTACTGTGAACCTCATTGAAAACAAAAGCTTGATTCATCAAAACCATACAAGAGCGAAGTAAAAAGCTGAAAAAAAGTGTACAAGATACATCTTGTTCATTCTCTTTTATAACAGATTTTGGCTCAATTTCTCCTTTAACTACACAGTAATAATAATACTGTACTTTATATAGGACTGCCAGAGATCAGGAACATTTATATTTAATAGAACGATATTCAGATTTGATATGAAAAATAATTTTTTTCTAATATACCACAGAAAAAGACAAACTTGAAATTACTTGCATAACGAAGGTTTGTAGATTTGGCATTAAAATGAAATGTTTTGTGTCCCTCATAAGAAAAAAAAAAAATGCCACCAAAATCCCCATTGGTTTCTGACAGTCAGTTTAGACGGAAGATGAGCATGGCTGTACGGAGGCAGGCCATCTCTGGAAATTGTCTCCGAGAGCTGACAAAAGCAGATACTTTGAATACTCCAGGAAAGAATACAATAAATAAGGACAGGCGTTCCTCCTGCTGTTACACCTTGACAGCTAGCATTGCAGCAATCACTGATTGAGAGGTTTTCTAAATTTTTGTTGTGCGACATAAACACAACACAAAAATAACCATCTTGAAACTGCCTGCCTGTTACACTCAAATTTTTCTGGTTGCATCTTCAGTCGCAGACCAATAACCCTGCACACTCTAACACACATGTAAGATAAAACTACATTTCTATAGAACAAAGGACTCTCACCTGGTGAACGGACTGTTGGGAGCCAAAACTCCCAAATGACAAAGTAGATGGCTCAGGGGCAGAACTAACCGCTTGATTGCCCCAGGACAAGATCTCAATATTGGGTCTGCCTCAGAGCTATGGTCCCTGGTAAAGCTGGCTCCATTAGAAACTGGCATGGGGCCTTGGATTTGGTGAAAATTAAGTCAAACGAGATGTTTAATAAGAAACGTTTGGGGCCGAACAAACCAGCTGCAGGGGTGGAAAACCGGGGCGCGGGGGGAAGCCTGTGGTGTTCTTTCTCTTCCACTTGCTGCCATCTAACGGATAGGTGGGGGGCCTGCAATTTAATTACCGTATCTAAAAATAACTACTTTAATTGAGGCAGAAACTACGTTTCTTTCACGATCTCTGAAAGCTTCTGATAGCAAGTAAATTTATTGACAGTGTATGAACTCGAAAAAAATGGAGAAATAAATCTACATAATAAATTTTCAGGTAATTTTTTTCATTAGCTTATTATCCCTCTCTTGTAAGATTCTTATAACACACCCATTCTTTCCTTTGCAACATACCTAAAAGGCTTTGAAGGGAAAACTGAAACCAGTTATCAGGTACAGCCGATTTACTTCACTTCTTTATGCTTACTTACCATCTGCAGGAGTGAAAACGGTAAGGTTAGTCTTTGGCCCCACCCCAGCACTTGTCTCAGCACCAACGTACACGTCATATGTTGTAAACGGCACAAGGTTACTAAATACAAACTTATGATCTTTTGTGCTGTTATCCAGAATATGACCTAGAATGAAAAATAAAGAGATCCTAGCTCAAAAATAAAATCAGTCCGTTATTTGCTTATACTAAATATAGCCACATTGCAGAACAATGAAAAGCCACATTTATTTGTGAAAAAGCTAGTTTGGCATCAACCGCATTGGAAATAATACTGAATGCCTGCAAACCCACCCACCCTCCCTCCAAACATCTCAAGAAGATATGGGGTTTAAGAGGTGGGTATTGTTTTTATATAAATTCATTTCTATTGCTTTTCCTGTGTGGCCCCATAAAAACATTAGTATACAGCTCATGAACTTCTTACTTAACTACAGGTAGTTATATAATTTCTTTATATATATGTCTGCGTTTAAAAAAATTACAAAAACAGCAAACCAGACTCATACAGTTGATCGTATATTACACGGGAATGAAAATCCTCCAGAAATCTTTAATAGAAGGATAAAAGATGAAAGATAAGATACAGAACAATTTGGATATATAAGCACTCTAATTGAGCTGCAAGCTTAGCCTGTCATCTCTCCAAAAGAGTGAGGAAAGTTGTTTCCTCCACTCTTAAGAATATATAATATGAATTTCATTGCATACTCTTCCTCATGATGGACAGTCTTTTCCCTTAAAAGTAATCTAAAATCTATTAAAATGTCTAATAGTAAAAAGGATACATAGCACTGGCTTCACATATTCGTTCTTGACTGGCAGGGACACTAAGAATGCAAGCGTAAGGAAATAATCACAAAAAAGAAAAACAAATAAAAACATCAGTTCACACTTACCAGATGGTCCATACAGCTCAACCCTGTAACTAAACTTTCCTGTTACTATGGTTGGTGGGTCCCACATCACTGAGAAAGACTTTGCTGTAATGTTGCTCTTGGCAAAATTTTGTGGTGGATCTTCTGGAACTTAAACAATATTGGAAAAAGTATTTGAGCATAATCTATATTAGGATTTCCAAGAACCACATATCAGACAATTAATTTTAAACATAAACATTAACTGTTCTGAAGGGAAGCTACATTAAAAGCACATCTCATTAAAATGACTTAATTTTATTTCATTGTTTTGTAAGGAAATGCTCGCAAAAGGTAACAAGAGAGCTGGCAGTATGCAAATAATCCTTAAAAGACAAAGGTGGCAGGGATTCTACCAAGTTTAGCATGGACTTCATCATGATATAGATTACATAGAGAAGATGGTCAAATACAATTGTGATGCTCAGCAATACAGAGCTCACATCGGGTACGTTTTTCTTCCTTGAACAGGTTCTTTTGTTATATAGACAACACTTCATATTGAAGATTTCTGACAGCACTAATAATCTACATTACTATGCAAAAAGATAAACCAGGAAACAATTAAGCTTGAAAAACATTGCATACTTGAATAATTTTCAACTTTCATGAAACTATTCACATAAATTAAATGAATCCTATACACAAGTGATTATGGAATCTTATCCTTGTCCTTTCAAAAGTATACCTCACTGTACTGGTAAGTTTATGAGAGGTTACTATTGAGATGAAAATCTGAATCCAAAGACAACTAAAGGAGGTGGAGTTTTTTACATCCATATAGAGTAAAAACAAACCTGATTTTCAAAAATGCTGCATCCCCAAGTAAACTTATGGAAACTGCTTGATATAAATTTCTATGAAAATCAGGTCTTAGTATGTCATGTGTGAGATTTAAGCCAATATGGAGATAGACTGATCCTGTAAACAAATACGCAAGTTAACTAACATACTACTCTTAAAAAGTACTATAGTCTTTTGTAAAAACTAATGTACAAATGAAAGAAATGAAAAATCCTGTCATTCCTAAAAGATATACTATAGATTGGTCAGTAGTGACTACTTAATCATTCTTAGTTATGCAAATTGCATCAGCTACAATTGTACATAATTCTGAAGTACCATCTTGAAAGTCCACTTTTTTTTTTTCCAAGGTTTAAATCTTTTTCTCTTTGTAGAAGTATCTTCCCCTAGACAGCCATCCCAGCAAAGGAAATACTTGCAAGCTGGGTTTTAAAAAAATATTTATAATGAAGCATTTTAAAATGCTTGAAAGAAGTAGCCTTTTTTTCAAAAATCAAAGCAAGAAACACATCATCCTTGTCAAGCACAGAGGAGAGCTTCAGCATGGCTCAGAAAATTCTGGTTAGAGTGGCAGAAATAATTTTCAACATTTTAAAATGGAACACCAATGAGCTATACCATAGAGACATAGATCACCTTCCTCTATGTGGCGAAATGGGCACGACAACAACTCTGTGTCATGTTTCTATGTGAGCTGGAACGCGATATTTGAAATAAATGCACTCTCCATCCTCCCACCTGCTATCACAAACTATAATCTATCAATTTCTCTCCCTCAAGCCTCATCTCAGACACTCCAGTGGAGGACTGAAATGCGAGGTTTTGGCCATATGAGAAACCGGTAACTTGGAGGGGGTGGCTAGTGTGACACTAAAGAGATTCTTGTAAGAATGAAGTCATTTGGAAAAGGGAAGTGGATTTCAGTAATTACAGAGAGACTGGATGATGGTGTTTGATACTGGAGGGGGGACCTGTTACAATAATTGCAAAGCAACACTACTAAATCATTATTTTACTATATAGGCTATATAGATAAATACAAACTTTAGCATGTAAGAACATCTTTCCCACTGCAGCAAATGAAAGGTAAGAAAATAAAAATAATGAGGCAAAAGCCTATTAACTCATAATGCCTTCCTAAAAAATCACCAACCAACTCTATGGCCAGCCTCTGAACAGGCTCCTTGGCACACAGGCATGCAGGACTCTCAGGGGAGCACTTTAACAAGCACCTGAATGCTCATAAGGTGAAGATCTAACAGAGGTGGATCCAGAAACTTGGGTGTGACAGTGTGCTGCTAAGAGGAAGGACTTGCTGAGGCCATGAGGGCTGACTGTGTGTGCTCTGGGCTCACCACACATCCACCCACACCGACCAGCAAGACAACCTCCCTTTTCCCAGACCATGGTTTAACAGATGAACAACACTGTCTGTACAGGCACTCAGTAGGCAAGGATTGAAGATCTTATCAAACACACCCTAGGATGTTAACAGCAGGAAAAGTAAACTGGAAATTAGTCCT
This sequence comes from Himantopus leucocephalus, assembly GCA_003993805.1. Classification (NCBI taxonomy): domain Eukaryota; kingdom Metazoa; phylum Chordata; class Aves; order Charadriiformes; family Recurvirostridae; genus Himantopus; species Himantopus leucocephalus. The sequence continues at coordinate 49,748,139 of RSEF01000001.1, forward strand.
GAGATTTTTTTTTTTTAAACTATCCAAAACTTCATTAACTCTAGACAGAACAGCAAACTAGGGATATTTTAATTCTAGCAAAGCATAGAATGAACATGAACAGCGCTTGGAGGGAATTAAATTTCCTTTCATCTGAACAGTGCTATAAATTCTGGATGTATGAAAGGGGAACCCTGTAACATCAAACTGTGTCAGGCAAAAGAATGATGTACTAGCAAACAGAAAGACAGACTAACATTCCTCTAGAACACCTTTTTGGTATGGCTCTATTAATAATGGTGCCCACTACTTAAGCCATTATAAAACTCCTGCTCCTGGACAACCTCCATTTCCAATTCTAACTTCTCAGTGCATTGCAGGTAATCCAAAAGCCATTTTCCTAGTGTTTAAAGATTTCTTCAGCACCGAACAACTTTCTGCAATAGGTCCAGTTTGAAAAACCATGGGACAGGAGTTTTCTTTATACTCCTTATTTTTCCACGAAGACAAAGAAGCTTTAAGTGCATTGCTATGTACACAATACACACACTTTTTTAATACATGCCTGACACCTTTTCTGTTCATCTGTATTTTTAATTCTTCTTCCGTTGTTCCATTAACTTCAGTTCTTAAAATATCCTCAGATTTTCATAAAATTTGATCTGTCCTGACCATACTTTTGTATCTTTGATTTTTAATCATAACTGAACTCTCACTCACTGTACATTATTAGATACATTAATAGTTAAACACACTTTCAGTTGATTCCATCAGGTAAAATTAAGTAATCATGTAAATACAACGGTGTGATACAGATAAAGACAGATTCGGACTGAAGTATCTTGCAACACAACTTCAAACGGATATTCTGAAGTATTCATATAAATCTGAGAACTTTATTTCCATTTGAAAGCAGTATATACCTGATTCTGGTGTCCGGACAATTGCACTGTCAATGTAACCTGCTTCAGTGGTAACTGCAGAGACTTCAAAAAGATAGGTGGTATATGGCCTGAGGTTAGTTATAATAAAACTAATTGGTTCATTCCAAACAGAGCTCATTTGACTCGGTGCCTCTGTACTTGGTATAACTGTAGTCCGTGAAGGAATTGTGGATTTGCCAAAAGTAGTTGATGGAGTGGTAGTACTCCACAAAAATGATTCACTGTTATCCTATAAAGACAAAGTATGAAACATGATAAGCTGCATCTATAACCTGTAATTGTAAATATATGTAGATCAAAAAAAAGCAGACCACCTTTGAAATAAAATTACCCAAAATTGGTTCTCCTTTTAATCCTTCAATCTCCGAATTTAGGTTATCACTGCATTAGCTGGCAGTGCTAGTACATCCTGTTAGTGACATTATTATAGTTTCCTGCCTTATCTCAAAAATTCTCAAATCTGACTGAACAGAAGTAACTCTTTAGGATTCATTTAATTATTCCCAGATTCCATTTTCAGCATTCAGTCTCTCTCTTAACAAAAAAAGTCCCCTAGTGAGGTCCTTCTACATCATGTGTGTTGTATGTATGTATATATCCATATAAAATGGATAAGACCAGACAGGGGCTTCCTAATCTATGCTCTCAGGAGACACCCCTGAAAAACTGCTAGATATTACAGTAACTAATGCTTATGATTCAGTAGGTGGCAGTCTCCCTTCTCAGTGATGAATTAAATCAGCCTTATGCTGGGAACATTCACAATGCCTAAAGTGATTTTCCAAAGAAAATCTGAACCCAAAGTCCTGATATCTTTTATCATTTAAAACTGCACTTTTCATTAAAGTACTAAGCCTAGCATCCTAAAAAAAGAAAAAAAAAAGAAAAAAAGAAAAAGAAAAAAAAGGAAAAAAAAGTTAGGCAACTTGACATCCAAGTAATCACAATACTATGCTCAGAATAAAGCGGAAAAGGAGAATAAGCACTGGAAAAGAGAATTTTCTTCAAGAAATTCTTAAAGGTATACATTGGTTACAGGTCTGAATCCAATGAACAGTCAAAATTCAGAAACTTTTCAGTGAATGCTTATTTTAAGAAAACTCAGACTACAACCTTTTTTTAAAAAAATCATTCTGCTGGGAGTGGTTCTTTTTATTTTCATATGAAAAGTATGTAAATAATGTTGAAATGTAATGCCCAGAATAAAGCATACATTTAAAATATGAAAAGCATTGTCATACTATATATAAAAATATGATATTAACATTACATTATGTCAGCACTGACCAAAAAAAAAATCTTGCATTTTCTAATTGAATGCTGTAAAAAAAAAAAAAGAAAGGTGAATAAAATTCAAAATTATCTGTTTCATCACTTTCGGTTAAAAGGACTCCAAATTGACTCTTTGTTAACATTTTTACTTTGATTAAACTGAGCTTTTCAAGGAAAAGTATTCCTTTTAAAATATTTCGGACAGAAAGGTTTTTCTTCAACCAGTATATCCTGCCTTGGGCGTAAGTTTGTAAAGTATTTGGGATTGTTCTGAAAAGCAAGCTTCCAAATTTTTTATGTCTCAAAATTGAAATGTAAAACTATATTCTGCGGCTTGAGTCTACTTCTAATTTAAAAGGTTTATAGCACTTACATTACATTCTGGTAACCTCCCAGACAGAAGGTCCTCTACTTTAACCAAGACATCTTTCACTACAATTCCACTTCTTGCATGTTTCACACTAATCTTGAAACTAGTTATCTTTCCATTTGGTTGCCGAGGGAGAAACCAGATCAGATTTACAGCTGAATAATTTAAGGCTTCAACTGTGAGATTCACTACTTTACCTGGAGCTTGAAAACAAAACAAACAAAAGCAGTGAGACATACTTTCCTTCTCAGCACTGGAAAAAAAAGAAAATCCCCCTTTTTTTTGTAATGCCATTTCTAGCTTCCAAACCCTGAAGCAAATAAATAACAACAATTCACAAACACATGTAAAGTAGCTGATATACAACCAGCTCTTTTCCAGTCTAGTTTGAGAACTATAATTATTTCAGTCTCATCATAATATAGTAATTGGTTTGATCAACTTAAAAATATTCTTCCTAGAAGCAACTCATCTACTGTGTCAGAAGTAGCAAATTCTTGCCCACGTTTGTTTGTTTAAGAGCATATGACAGCACTGGGTGTTTTATTTCACTTTACCTGTGTCATCTTTTCAGCTGGATACAGAATTTTGGTAGTTTTAAATAGCTCAACTTAATTTGAATATTTACTATTACTACAGAATTTATGTTCTTTGTATCAGTGTCAGTTTCCAGGCCCTTTTGTCAGAGCACCTCTATTAATCACAGCACAAAGGAATGGGATGCAGCATCTAAACGAGATTTTACAAGCTATATGAACTTTCCTGAGAATTAGAGCACTGTAGCGCTCTCTCAATCCTGCCTGCATGGCATGGGCAGTAGAAGTTTCTGCAATAGCTAGCCTTAGTACCAAGGAGAAAAGGGTTATGCTGCCTTAAAAATATACACATATGCAAGTGTCCTCAATTACAGATCTTCCATAGCTGAATTGAGACAGATCCTCCAAGCCTCATACTCAGCTGTTGCTTAGGCCCTGCTGAATCTTTTGCAGATCTTTCACCCCCTTCCGCCTCCTCCCAGACTACAGCCTTTCTATTTAAATAATTATATCTTCTGTCTAACTTCCCTACTTTAAAATGTACTTCTTCATGTTGATCAAGATGTTAGGGTTTCTTTAACCATCAAAGCAAGAGTTAAAAAAAAAGAAAGTTGAGAAGGCAAAAGTATAAATGTAGTATCAGTGACACAGAACTCTCACCTAGAATTTGAAGAAACCTTCCAATTACATTTATAATAAGGGATTTTAGCTTTAATAAAACGTAAGCAGTAATGCATCACAAAGTAAAAAGCTAATGTTCTTATATGGAGAAACGCTGATGCCTCTGTCAAACACGAGTAAATAAAGCTCGTAGAAATAGTGTTTTCTACCAACAATAACATATAGAGTATAGTTAAAAATAATGATTTTGCACAGCTCCACATGGTAAGTTTACTACCCCTTCTCATATTTTGTTTCATAATTCATTGCATTATCCCAGAAATCTGATGCAGAGTGATGATTTCCTGCTATTAACTGAGATGTGGCACTCTGCAGTTTGCACAGCTACAGAAACCAACCCGGGGTCCTAAACACAGAGGGATGGTCACTGCCATGGCAGCACAAATTCTACATTCCCCTAAGACTTGTTCATCCCAACGTAAGTGGCCTCTTCAGCCAAGGCTCAACTGCTCCTGGAGTGTAAGCAGGAATACAAATTCTAAATTAATAAAGATTATGCAAACTCAAACTACAATTATAATTTTTTAATCTTCAAAACCGTCAAGTAAAATTTTCATTTCAATCATGTATTGTAATTTTGGTGGGGTTTTTTTGCTTCAGAACTAAGAAGTAAAAACTTAGTAAAATACATTCTGTGCTGGGCTTTCCAGAGAAGGCGCTTGACTCCAGCACTAAACAAATACGGCTTGACATAAACAGGCAATGCCAGAGCTCATCCCACAACAAAGTCTGTCTCCTAGTACTGCTGCAGGCAGTACACTTGATAGGTAGCTCTGCTCTCCTGTGACCTTGCTTTCTGGAAGCAGCCTACCTAGAAACTGGCATAGGAAAACCCCAACAGAACCAGACTTTGTGTATAAGAAAACCCCATATGTGCACACCCTAATTGCTGTTACTAGCAAGTATGATAAAATGCACCTTTTCCACTGAGTGAGGGAATAAGAAAAGAAATAGGATTTTGGTCTAAATGCATCAGAATTTGTTGCAGTATAAAATGTGCCATGGATACGTTATCTGAACAAACTAGAGCAGCTTTACTTAAAATAATCAGCAGCTTTATTAAAATTACCACTTTCTGCAGTCTGAAAAAGAAAAGGATCGCTAAATACTCCAACACCAGCACTGTTCTCAGCAGCCACCTACAGAAAAAAAAAAAAAGCCACATTAGAGAATCTATGTTATATAGTTTCAGGGACTATGAATATCTTAAGGATACACAGAGATCCACCTTCTAGCTTTTAAACTATAAATATAAAAATGAACATACCTTTTATAGCTGTACTGTTTAATTTATACTCAACATTTAAATGTGAAAAATAAAATGGAAAAATTATGAAAGAGTAAGAAACTGAGAAAACCACGTGTGAGTAGCCACACTTCAAAGGTGCTGAGTCCGTATTTTATGCTAAAGTCATCATCAAGAATAACATCAGTAACATTCCTTTTCCTTACCACAATTTACTTAAACCAGCTTCCCCATTCCTATTTTATTCATATTATAACTTAAGAGAGTAAAAAGGAAAATAGGTACTCTTACTTCTTGAACTCCTGAAGGATAGCAAAAGCAGATCAACCTCCCTCAGAGCAGAAACCCAAGGAAAGCATGTCGTTTGGCAGAAAGACAACAGGTCAGGGAACTGTGGATGCACTTTACGGTGGTTGTGCCTCAATGCTCATGATCACAGCAGAGTCTTCCCATGGAACAGCAGTACATTGTGACTTCGGTAGAATTTACAGAGATAAACACAACAATGATGCTATTTGCTCTGCAATATAGGACTTACTGATAATTCAACTCAGCAATGGGCCATGGCATGCAATACTTACAAAGAAAGAGGAATGAAGCCTGACTCCTTATTTTGAAAAGAAGTGTCAGAAGGTAAAACATGAGCAAAATTCCAACAGTGATGGTGAGAGGTATTTGAAAGAAGCAGCAAAGCTAAAAGCTCTCCAGCAAGGTTAAAGCTGGCAGAGCCATTCCCTCCCGCCAGTGTCAAGGAACAAAGGTATGGCACTGGTGCTGACAGAGCTGGCAGTGCAGACTGTGGGGAAAGTGTGGGGGGAAGGGACAGATGTGCAAAACTATGTGTGGGTCATAGTAGAAGTGACAGACAACACGCAAGGGATAACAAAGGGTACAGAGTGTGGAAGGAGCCAGCAGGTCAGAAAGGAAAACTATTCTAATCACTTCTCAGGACTAAACTGCGCATCTTTCAGAAGACTGCAAAGCTATTTGAACAAAAGCACTAAGTCATGGCAGACAAACTGCAGCAAAGAAATACGATGTAACATGGAAGACAATCTAGGATGTAAAGGGATGCATATGCTTATGACCACTTCCCAGTGTGATGCTTGGTGAACGAGAATCTGTATCACTGGCCAGCTCCTTCCTAAGCCATACAAACACCCCCTCTCCATGCAAGCACACCTCATGAGTCCACCTAACCCTACCTACTTTTGTGTCACAGAAAGAATGACTGGAAACATCCTTAAGCATTGATGAATTCTACAGTAATCACAATAGTTAAGGAAATTACCTGGAGATCTTCAGGGGATTGACAGCCAACCAGAAAATTCTGACAGTATTGAAATTACATTATACAAATTTAAAGGTGTGTCCTCACCTGAAGACTGATTTTCTATCTCATCTAAAAGTTGGTACTATAGAAAGGGCACAGAAAGGAAAACTAGCATTAAGACAGACATGGAAACTCCTATGTCATATGTGTAGTTTCAAGAGAACTCAAAGTTACTATGACATAAGTATGCAAAAATTTGCATGGTAAAGGTGTCAGCTACATGCCGCTACTAGCTTTGAAGAGAAATCAAAATAAATGCTTACACAATGTACTGTTAGCTTCTAGAGATCGCTGCTACAAAAAGACATAGAAAAAAGCTTGGAAATATTTAAAAAGGACAAGGTTACTATGCAGATGATAAAGTCCTATCCAAAGTTCAAGTAGCTGCAGTTCACGTTTGGAAGGGGTATTAATTTTCATGCTTTGAAGTATAATGTGGCCACTAATTATTTAAGTTTAGAAAAAAAATCTTGAGTGCATATTTTTACAAAATTATCAATGATCAGGTGTCCAAAACTATCCATGGCTCTCCAACATTTTACAAATTATCACTTGTAACTGCTATTTCTTTCAAAAGGTTTTTTTCATTACATGTAAAGAAATTAAGACTGGGCCGTTACAAACAGATTGGAAACACATATTCAAAGCTTATAAGCTTTGTTGAACTGTACTGTCACAGTATTTACTAGAAAGAATTTAACAACGGGACCAAGTCAGGTACCCTCAAACAATAAAGAATTTGCACAAATGCAAAAATCAAGAGCTCTTTTAAATGACATAACAGACTCCAAAAATTAACGGAATAACCACAAGAAATTGCTCAAGAGAAGGAAAACATGTAATGTTTCTTTTTGGCCACATCTGTGAGGTAGAAAAAGTGTTTCCACCTGAGTCGTTATTGAATCCGTGAGGTTGCTCATGGGTCAGGCAGTCAAGACGCCCACCAAAGCAGTAGGTAACGTAACAACACTCAGCTTGCCAACAGACTTTTATTCACTCAGGAGAAAAGCCATGTGGTCCCTGCTAGACAGAGGTTGTTGGGTCACAAGTCACTTTCCTGAGTCAAATTCTGCTCTAAGATCAATGTTTCAGGCACCAGCAATGGGAAGGATTGCCTCCCATATATATCAACAAGAGGCAAATTATTGCTAAGTAAAACAAATGATTTAAAATATCCCACAGTTTTCCTGGTGAAGATTCGCATATGGAGCAAAGACCGGAATTTGCAAAACCTTTAATAATGAATCCCACACAAGTGCTCCTGCAGTACTTGAGGTACACAAGTGCTACAGAATTGCAAACTGAATTCTCTTAATAACTTAATTTGTCTGAAGACATTAATTTGCTTAGAGTCTAAGTGATAATACTTTTCTCAAATAGTAGCTGAACCTTTTTTGTGGAGTTTTTTGTTTGTAGTTTGGTTTTTTTTTTTAGCAGATGACTGAGGCAAAGACATCAAAGGATAAACATTTCTGCAGCTGTGGATATCCTGGCTTTTATCAGCATGGTCATCACACTAGATTCACAGTGAGCAACTTTCCCACAATGGCAGGCATCATTACATTTTTACTCTCTTACACACACATGCCACCTTTACAAAGAATCACTGCACAGCCCTATTCCTAGTCTGGTCAATTTCAGTATTTTTGTATAGCTTTGCACGGTATGAACTTACATGACATGGAATGAAACAAATCAAACACATTATTTCATTTCATTCTTGACATTGAAAAGAAGTACCTCTCCAAGGTTTTTAAGAAAGAGTAAGTCAGGTGAAGAACTGCTTGGCAAATATTGCCAAGAGGACAGCATTTCATTTCTGTCCACCTGAAGTCATTTATTGTTGAAGAGTTCAGAGATGGATCAGGAGCGCCTAATCTCAATGTAAACAAATTCCACATATAGAAGTAATGAAAATACACGTACTGATTTTGGCAATAGATATTCACTGTGGATATCTAGGCAATAAAATCTATGGGAAGGGAATGGAAAAGTATGACATTTTTTGTTTCAGGAGATAACACTAGGTAAAATGCCCAGCTTTAGGGAAATCAAGCTACACCTAAACAGATATTCAGGCAAGAAAACTCCTTCTTAAACTAATTAAGTTTAAAATCAAAGAAAAAAGTATGTATCTACATGCTTTTCTGGATCTGGCTGAGACGATGTGATTTGAAAGATAAAATCTCAATGAAGATGATAAAAGATTTAGATGTTTTTGAAAATTCTGCCCTTTGCTTTTTACTTTCTAACACACAATGCCATATGTCAACAAGAAATTAAACAGAAGAAACTATGGTTTAGTATAATATGGTTTATATATGGTTTAGTATGGTTGGAAATTATTTCCAGTAGATTTAAAACCCACTACTGTAAACAAATACCTGGCTGATATATTTTCTTATATGGCAACAGTAATTAGCAAGGTCCTTCAGAAAACACTATATGCACCTACCATAAACTCACACAATGTACAATAAATCAGAATACGAAATACTAAAAGGCACTCATAAAGCTTTTACCGTAATTTCATAAGTTGTTCCGGGGTTAAGACTGGTAAGAAGAACTTCCAAACTATCTGGCTTTGTTGTGACCTGTGTATAAGCTGTTTGCATCCACGGGCAGACCTCTTTATATTTAACAATGTAGGAGAGAATTCTCCCATTTGGATGTCGTGGTGTATTCCATGACAGCAGAATCCCAGCAGAGCCTACTCTTTCACCTGCAAGGAACACAGGGGGTCCGGGATCTAAAAAAAAAAAAAAGTAATTGTTTTATACATACACACACATATATAAACCAGTTTTTAATTAAGTTTCCAGATAACAGAGACACTTTCACAGCTTCTATAAAGAATTAAATCATCTGCCACCATAAACCTAGTAAAACCACTGAAAATTAACGTACTGTTGAATAAAAAGCTTTTTCTGGCTACAGCCCTGTTACAAAAATGTTAAATGAATTTGGAACACCAGGAACATTCTTCTATAAGTATGTAAAAAATGTAATACTCAAGATCTTCATGGAAAAAACAGACTTTAATGCCAATTTAATATCTGAGATATTCTAGCATGCTCAGTTTCAGTTTCTTTCCCTAAAAACACTCAAAACCAAACCGCACTCTCTTACAAAACATGTCTGATATGGTTACATTTTTCTGAAATGTCTTCAAAGTCTACCACTATACATATAAATTGGGATATGGATATTACTACGTGACACAACAGCAATTTTTTTCAAACTTATCAATTGTTCTCCTTTATACTTTTTCCTTTTCTTTTTTTTTATAATAGCCAACATAATGGATGAATACAACTACAACTCAGATCCAGGGCCAATTCTTAAAAATATCTGGTAGAGAAATTCTCATGCTTTCATAAAACACCTCAGATTCAGTGTATTTTTTTTATGGTTAAAGAACATGAAAAATTCTAATAAGTGTTCAAAACTGATTATCATTTCTCAAATACTACTGTGCATATAAAATACAAAAAAGCGTAGTTTAAAAAAAAAACAAGAAAATTTCATCAATCATCATTAACTCACTTGTCACATTTGTTGTCACTGTTCTACTCGCAGGTGAACTGTATAGTGAAGAAGAAACTGCAGAAACTGTAACATTGTATGTTGTTCCAGGAATAGTATTAGAAAAATCAGCCTGAAATAGGACATAGATTCATTTAAGTCTTTTACCAAGAATCATAAAATGAAAAAAAACCAAACCCAAACCCAAAAGTTTAAGCATTGTATTATTGAAAGTGATCTGCTAATAAGCTTTTAGAAATACAACAGTATTTGCAACAGTAAAAATAGTAGTTTACGTTAGCTACAGTGCAGTATTTTGCCATCTTATTTAACTACCCTCCATAAGATTTGTATAACATTCAATATTAAAGAACAACAAAATTAACTATTAATTTTATCACAGAATCAGCTATCAGTGTATCTATAGAGGTTTTCCTGTATCATCATTATTATCAAAGTACATATGAAGCACTATAAAATTCCTTTTTGAAAGAATAAACACAAAAGCAGCCTGAAACACAAGTTTCTGAACCTTAAGCTAGCCCATCTTTTCAAATAAACAAAATTAACAACTTTTTAGCAAGCATTCATATCAAATACCTGTATCTTTGCAGTTCCAATAAAAAACAAAAGCAGAACAAGCAGAACAGCCATTATTTCTGTTAATATTATTATATTTTCCAGAAAGCAGAATCAAAAAGTGCCCCTATTTCTTTTTGATGGCTTAGCAGTGAAATGTTGCCTGCATTAATGATTTAAGCACAGATCTTCCTGGCAAGTACACAATTAATGAGTCTGTATTACTCAATAGCTCTGCCCTTCCTTTGTTAAACTATTCATGAACCCTTGGGTGACTGGCTGTATCCTTCTAGCACACTAAAAAAAAAAGTAAATTCACTACCTGTTGTTAGGCAACAAACTCTGAATGCTGAAATTTGCTCTCACCAATTTTTCATTAATACTTTCATATTCATATTTGCATTAAATAGCTAAAGAGGCAAGCTTGAATTCCTCATCAGCTCAGTGCATAAAGAAAAGCTGGCCATGCAAGTCCTGTAATAAAAGCACATACTTGATACTCCCTAACTCCAAGATCTAGGATAACAACAGAACCATGATCAGGAATAAGATCCACGTGAAATCTGTCTACATGTCCATACGGTAGTCTCCAATACAGTGAAAAAGAATATGATGAAACATTGAAGAATTTAAGTCCTTCTGGCTTTGCAGGTTCTGAAAGAGAATTGTGGAATAGAAGACATTAACTTAAAAAACTCCCTTTACAAATATATTATTAGCTACAACTGAATATAAAAGCATCCAAGAACAGTTTACTTGCTACATGAAGGATAATCGCTAATTAGTCTGGATACAGCAGTATATTAGACTATAGTTGCTATACTACCTCAGAGATTTGGTTGATAATCTCCAAGCTATGCTGTGCAGGCATCCCCATTCGCAGAGAGCAAGCTCAAATATCTCTGCCCAGCATCCAGTTAACAAAGAATCTCTGCACAGTCCTGGTGTTTCTGCTGTCCTCGACCTTAAAGCTAGCACTACCACTGTCATAACTAGTGCTATTGTTAAAGTTCAAGATGTAGCTGGGGCTTGTGCTGTTGCTAGCCACAGAGCGGTTAACTCTTCTATACATTTCCTATATTTGGAATCCCAGTAATTCCATGAAGTCTAGCGAGTTAAGTCCCTCAAATTTGGATGTTTTACTCCTTTTATTAAAGCCAAGTTTTCACCTTACCTCTGTCAAACCATCTCACTTTCTTCTGCCCTTAAATGTACCTTTAAATCTGCTCAAAGCCTAATAATGAACCAGATTTTAGCTTCTTCAATAGCTCATTAAACATTATCTGCCTTTAATATTGTATAATTTATCCACCTGTCCAACCCATAGCCATGTGCATCTGTCTTCTTTCTACTTTGGAAAGTATACACAGCTAACAACTGTCTCTATGGTTATCTCCCAGAGCAAGCCCAGCAGTGACGCTATTCGTCACATCCGAGACTTGCTACTACCCTTGCACTCAGTCCTCGGACTCCCTTACGAACATGTTTCTTCAGAATGCAAACTAAATCTTCCAGTACTGTTTATGCACTAACATCACACTACGCAGTCTGAATATCCTATCACTTCTATCCCGAAAGAGCTACATTCCTTTCTTATTTACTGTAAATCTGCTTAGATTACATATATTTGATGAACTCTTTACACTGACTATCCAAAGTTGCAGAATCACCTCAAACAGATTATTCCTGTTTTGCCATCAAATAATCTATCTGAAATAATAATATATCCAAATATTATCTTTAGATTTTATATTCAGTCTGTATTTGGCTAATTTGTATGATTTTTAAATTGTTGTGTTATTTTAATACTAACAGAACAAAAAAAATCTACTAATATGTGTAGAGGTGTGCAAGTGTAACTGAGGGCATAATTTCTTCCTCTTAGTATACTTTTATAAATTTTAATTCCTACTGCTAGCATCAGCACTATTATTTCCATGGATCTCAACTTCCTTTAAAGCTGGATTTTATCCTTATAGAGGTCTTTTTATACAGACCCATGATTAATCACTGAGTGTACAGTTATCACAATACTTAGGTCATCTTTTTACCTCTGCTGAATTACTTTTGACTCAGCAACAGAAGACAGCATAAAAACATCCTCAAGGGAAGAGAAATTTAGCCCAATGGAGCTAATGCTCTCCCTACTACTATCTCATGACTGAGAACCACCCTTCTCACTGACGCTGGAAAAAGCCTCCTTTCTCGCCTTCTGCAGATTTAACCACATATGTTGGAATGCGTACATGAGTGTGGTTCATTCCAGCCTCATTGCACCTGCTCTTCTACAGTCCTCCTCTCCATTTCATGCACATGCACAAACACTTCTTACCAGCAGTGGTCAGCATATTTGTATAAAGTATATAGTCAGTGTATTTGTGTAAAGCACAATCAGAACATTTGCTGTAAATTTCACAATTTCACCTACAAAAATACTACTTAATATCTGCAATATATATTTTGCGTGAATGCATTGAAAATTAGTTGAGGTTGAGTAGATACATCAGTGCATATGGAGTGCAAAACACAACATGTTAATTTTTCTAAAAATTAACCATCATAAACCAGCAGGCTTAGGATCACAACGTAATCTCAATACATTGAAGTAAAAGGAAGTGCAATTAGGTCAACCAAACTGTCTTAAATCTTCCTTGCATTAGAAAAAAAGATTCAATTAAAATTAAAGTACAATAGCATTGTTGTCCTAGTTTAAACGTTAAAAGACGTACAAGATTTTTTCTTATTAATTTTACTCTCAAGACATTATCTCAAAACAAATGTAAGGATTTTCACCCCACGTCACTTTATTTTAAAGGGTCTCTTCGACCTCTTGCATCAGTCACCCTGACTAAAGGCAGAAGCACCAACGGTTTGTCAAGCACTGATCCCAAAAGCAGACGTACAAATGTCATGACATTTGGTCAAAGCAGTCAATCAATGACAACTTCCAACACTTCTCCGGTCTTCTCGTACAACCATATCATTGCCACAGTTAACTCTAAAAATAGTATAATAAAGTAGTAAGAGAAATTGGTTGAGGTAGTTCTGGTGCATCTTTTTGCTCCTTAAATATCATCTGTATTCTACATTGTTAGATTACAGTAAACTGCAGACACGTGTCAAGACTGAGATTTTACCCTACGAAGGTTTAATCACAAATCTAATAAGTAACAGTCCTTGAATGGAGTAGTTTACAATCTAAAGCCTTAACTCCACAAACATTTGTAAACTTCATTCACTGAAAAAAACCTACTGAAATTAAATAAGGTAAAACAGCTCATGCTTAACTCTTTGCAGGATAAGACCTGAAAAATAATGAAAATACTAAAAGTGGTCAAAAGAAATTCAGCACAACTAAAGAAATTATGTTTCCAGTAGCATATCACTAGATGCAGGTTGAACAGGGTATAAGTAATGTATGTCCACAACCACAGCAAACTGTTACATGCAAGATCTCTTGAAATTCCAGTGTTATTCTACAAAGTGAGATGTACAAAGCCAAGCGTGCACTGTTATTGACAGCTATCATCCACCAGCAAGGACAGAAAGCAAGAAACAATACAGACCTGTTACAATTTCAATGAAAGCAGAAGCCCCTTCAATATTTCCTCTTAACCTTTGCAGTGTAAAATTATAAATGCCCCCAGCAGTCAGGTCTGTAACACTGAAGTCAGTCAGTGCTCCTGGAATCTTGAACTTATTTATGAAGGTGTTATTTGATAAAGATGCTTTATAAGAAGTGAAGTTGGTCTTGGTTGGATTCCACATTAAAGTTGCAGAGGAAGTATTTACCATTTTTAATGCCAGACCGCATATCCCAGCTGGTTCTACAGTAAAAATTATTCAGATTAATAAAGAAAAATTTAATGCATAGTCCTTAAAAATATAAGTACCATCTTTTAAAAATAAATGTTTTTTATTTAAATGATTTGAGGGTTCACAGCATCGTGAAATATTCATACAAATTTTAGAAGTAAGTTTGTATGGATATATAGTAAACAGTGCCATTATGCTGCACAGGGTAAAACATGAGGATGTACCTCCCACGCGCACTATGTAATTTATGGAAGAAAATTCCAGACTTATCAGATCTTCTGTAAGAACAGTAACATTAGTCACTGGTGAAACAGAATGAGAATGGAACACTTTGTAAACAGAAGTAGAGATTTTATTCAGTTAAAAGTTTTCTAAAATATATCATAGGCCATATAATTTTAGAAAACTGTTCATCTGTTCACTTACGGATACAGTAAAATGCACAGTCTCAGTGATTATCCCTTTTTTCCTTTTTAAATATTCCTTTTGGTTATATTAAGATTCCTAAAATCATAGATAATGATTTACAAATAGCACCTCCATTAATCTGTGCAGCACACCTGCGATTAGAAAATAAAAATGTTTCCATTCCCCTTAAAACATGGATCTTCCAGATTATTGATTTATGTTGCTTGAAGCTTTCTGAAAAATACTAATTAGAATAATCCCATTAAGGCCTGGATTATTCAGCATGAAAAAAATCCTAAACATTAAAATGACAGAGTAATCTTGCCATAATCTAGCCAGATTCTGGACTCACCCACAATACTCTTGAAAATATTTGCTTGAGGGTAAAAAACCACTTTCAGAACCATGACGATGATTATTCTGCTGCACTTTTCATTAACAAGAATCTGCAGGACCAGATCTGGGTTTTTTCCAGAGATTCACTCATCTTTGAACAACTAAGTGCAGAGCCTCCTTGACTATTAACTGGGATAAGGAGTTATAGTCCAAACAAACCATAGAAAATCCATCAAAAAAGGGAGGAGGTCTATGACATGCCTGTGTATAAATCTGGAAGTTGATTTATTTTCTGATTATGCTTAGCTGCTCTTTATCTGCTTTGGCAGTCCAGAATCCAATATAAATCTATTCCTTCAAGTATCTGCCACAGATAAACTCTCCTCTTTTTATGCTGTATCACAGGAGCATTGGAAAAATCCATGTTTGCTCAGAGACAGAAAATGAGTGCAAGAACAGGTTAATTTTCTGGACCTTGTTAAGCTGTCTGAAGCACAATTCCTCTTATTTTTTTAAGCATTCTGTAGCCTTGTACAGGAGCAATCCTTCAATCTTAGACCATGGGCTTGCAAGAATTTAAGAGATGCAGAAACAATTGCAAACAAAATGCAAGGTAATTCTTAAAGTATAGGATGCTATTCTGCCAAGATCTTATTCTGCTAGAGCTGGAAGAATTTTGTGACTCCACCTCTTTTTTCAAACAGGTATCTGCAACTATGTTTAGACTCCTCAACTTCAACCCAGCGAGTTACATACAAGGTTCCTGTTTAAAAAAATATCACAAGAGGAAGCAGAACTTGCCCCCAAATTTAAAGTTTCGTTTTGAACTGTGTGACCCTTTTGAGTCTCTTACACACAGTGATTTAAATGTCTCTGAACATTTACTGTTTTTCAAAAAGAAGTAAAGACAGGTTATAAGGTATTTCCTTACTTGTGATGACTTTTTTCTCCACAGCCACAGAGGAATCCAAGCCTTTAACTGTCCTTAACTGAAAAAAGTATTCTGTCCCAGGGGCCAAATTTTTCACTACAGCTCTGCTGTCATAAACGGTTCTGGTAAGTACCTTTCCAGTATTCATCAGACAATATGAAAGCTATAGAAGAAAAATAATTTCTTATATCAGACTCTTTTACTTTATAATAGCATTGTTCAGAGATTCCAACTACCCGTTTATATAAAAGTATTGACAATAATCTCCACATTTTAAAGACCCCCCCAAAAAATCAAGAATATAGCTTAAGCTTTATATTATGTTCCACAAGGTTGATCCCCTACTTACTCTAAGATTCCTTAATAGGCCAGTGGTGAAAGCAGTGACTTCAGTATTTAAAAGTAGATGGAGGAAGCGAAGTTAAGTCATGGCTTACAGGTGACATGTTTTTGCTCTTGGAGGAAGGATAATAAAGTGCACTCTGACTGCTCAGTCACACAGCTGTACTCATGAGCTGTGCAATTAACTACAAGAGTGAAAGAATGAGAATAGCCAAGGGGTAGAAGAGCAGCCTAAGGATTAATCAACAAGATAAGAATAAATTTTTTTTAAATTCTAAAATGGAGACACTTCTGAAATCTCTGTATCTTTTGGGGGGGGAAACAACCCACAAACAAAATCAAACAAAACCAACAAACCAAAAAACACGCACACACTGTTCAGAGCTGCGATTCTGAAGAGTCCCAGGGAATCAGCCACTCAACTCCGCTCACTGGTATACCTTGAAAACTCACTTGTATAGAGCCACTGCAGAGAATAAAAGTGCTGGAGATACCAAGTAATTGAATTTTGGGCACCTAACTCCTAGAGGCTGTGGGGATTCCTTCTGACCTCCCAGATAACTCTAAGGTGACAAAAAAATTTCCTGTGATAGTCCTCTCTGTGGACATAGAAAACTCTTACTGCAGACTGTTTCATATCTGCATTAGTGAAAGGCAAGATGCACTGTGTCTGCCCTGCAGAGGAGGGCTCTTGACAAGAATCTCCAACATGCACACATGGGTTTCTCAGGTGTGGCAGTTAGTACTAAGATATGAAGAAGGTTTGCAACTGCCTACATCCGTGTATCCTGTCCTGCCACCCGTTATTTCCTCCAACAGAAGAGGGATATATTCTACACGTGGCAGTGACCTGAAAGCACTTTGGTTCAGCTGCTATTCATCTGGGGAGGAACGATCCAATTCCCCTCTGTATATTTTACCGCACAGTACCTGATAATACACACTAAATCTTGAAGGCTGTCATCACCTTATTAGAATTACAGCACTGCAAAACGCTAGAAGCAGAGCTATAGATTAAAGATTTACATCTAGTATAAACAAGTTAGGAAAGTACCTTTTGTGCACTTTTCGCTCTACAAACTACAATATATTGCATAGAAAGTTGGTGAGCTGGGATAATTAATTTTAAATGATTAGTAAAATGATCCCTTTTATGCAGGTGCACCTTACTAAGCAACCAGTCTACTGAAGCCTTTCTCATTAAAGATTTAAAGATAAGCTCATTTATTCAGACAAAGCACTGTCTAATGTGGCTGCTTGCTCTATGAGATGCTGAACAATAATACTGTGCCATAAAGATCAATATTACAGATGACAATTACTTTCCACAGGATGGTAAAAATAACCTGACCACATACAAAAGTATGTATCTGAACTGTTTCAAAACACGAATGAGAGAACTGAATTTAATTTTAAAATTTGTAAAAATACTCCAGGATACATCAGCAAATTGTGCTGTGGTAAGTTAACTGGCTACTCTTACCATTCAGATAATGCAGCTTTACACTAATGAAGAGAGAAGAAATGTCAAGAAACTATATTAAGAATACCCAAATTTCAAGTTCTAGGTAAGGATATAACCAAAGTCATGGGGAAGGGGAAGGAAAAGAATTGGACACTGTAATATTGGGGTATAAGCTGTGTAAGACCATTAAAGTACTTTGTCTCATGGTAGTGCTACATACTAAAGAATATTCTAGTCAAGTAAGTCAACCATACAAGACTATACCTTCAAATCTTTATTGACTCAGAAGACACGTTTAAAGAACAGTTTACTGTCACAAAGTTTTATCGACCGCATGACTGTGTTCATACAGTGACTGCAAAATGCAAAGGATAATACAAGACAGACTGCAAAAAACAGGATACAAAAGAGAGACTGGTTGAATGTTGTGTGAAACATGATCCACAGACAAAGTATTTAGATGTCAAAGTGGATTGTTTCTGACCAAAGAACTGAAAGAACAGAAATAACTCTAGATTTTCTGCTAAGAGTTGCAAAGGATATGGTTCAAACTACAAATGCTGAAGAGCCACTCTGTAATAGCAACTATGAAATATTAGTACTCAGCTTCTTTGTAAGAATAAAAATAAAAAGTCCAGCATAGTGACATTTAATTAAAAAAGTAGAAATATTTAAAAATGAACAAGCAAATTAAAAGGAAATTATGAGAAGCACCCAAAAGTGTCATGGTATGAAAAACATTGAAATGCAACTTTAATACATAATACACCACTGAAAAAGTTTGTAGAGGGAATGTAGAAATAGAAAAAACATTTGAACAGTAAAGGGGATTACTTTAGGAAAAGATATCCTTGAAAACCTGGAGATCATGTCAAAACAAGGAAAATACAAAATACAAACCTGTCTAATTCATGCAAGCTAACTTAAGAAGCACAAGGAAGCAGGGCAGGGCAGAAACGCAGGTCAGCAGGCCAAAAGAGTCACTGAAGAGCAAACTGAAAATAGTGTAACAGCTAATGAAAACAATAATTTAAACATACAATAAGCTTATCTGGATGTTGGGGAGGCCACTAGCTGACCAAGGTACAAAGGCAGCACTCACTATAGACAAGCCCATATGAGAAACAGTAACAGAATGATTTGTTTCAATGGTCAAGGATGATCCCACACCAGAATCATTATTAATGAACTGTGAATTTTGAGTCAAATTGAATTGTCTCAAATTGAAGTGTCCACAGAAGAGGTTTTTAAGAAAGTCTGACAGTAGTCAGAAAGGTAGACAGCATGTTATTGCCTAGGAAAGGAAGTAAAACAGAAAACACTATTAATCTTTTGATAATTCAATTATGCACACAATCTCAAGAAGGATATCAAAGGCTTAGAAAAATTAAAGAAAAAATAATAAGAGATGTAGGACAGCTTCCATATAAGAATGCTGCACAAAAGGCAACTGAGAAATTAAAGCTTATATAATCATGAAAGATATGGGTATGATGAATAGAGAAGTACTAGGTATTTCTAATACCACAAGAACCTAAATAATACCAGGTTTAAAATAAAAAAAAAAAGTGTGCTCTTTCAAACAGGGCATAACAAAATTGTGAAGTATAAAGGATTAAAAAAAAAATCAGCAAAAACAGTCACTGTTTTCCTGATGTATGTCCAGTTTCAACCTATCACTCAGGAAATCCCTAAACTACTTACTGCCCAAGGCCAGGAAGGCATGGGAGGTATCAAATGCTTGCAGTCTTGTCTTGTGAATTGTTACATTTAAAAAAAAAAAAAAAGTTTTATTCTGGAAATTTCTACACAAGACATTTACATCCTTCTACAAAGAATGAATTTTTTATTTTGCAGCTTAATGAAATTAATTTGTATTACAAACTTGGAAAGCTAAGAAAAAAAGATTACATTGCATATGCATTCAACCCTTGATCTTTAATCTTCTTTTTTATTGCACACTAGCTGAAAAAATCAGTTATTGAAAGCTTTTAAAAGCATAATCTTAAAATATTTTAAAATTTTTTTATGTAATATGAAGTACATATTTAGCTGATCTTCCCTCATAGCAGTATTTCCTTCCCATACTTAAGTGGGTTATAAAGACAAATATTTACCATTGGGTTTGCAGAATTTACAGGATGATAATTTCGTAGATAAATTAACAAACAAACAAAAACAAAGATGTAAAGGATTGCATTGGTTTCTTCCCACTCTTATCTCACCTGAAACATATCAAATCCTCCTCTTGGTAGTTTCCAAGAAAAATAGACTGTATTTTCTTCTTGCCCAAACACCTGTAACTCTGATGGTGGATCAGGATCTGAGGTAAAGGAGTGGATGCAAAATTTAATATCACAATAATCTATATTAATTTGAAGGAAATTAACATCTACAGAAGACACCACTGTAATTCATTATTTTATAGTTCAGTGTAGAAACAGATTTCATTTTGTACTTAAGAAGAATATAAGATAAATTAAATTCATCTCTACATATTAGCAACAGAATCAGAAATAAAATCAATGTTTGTAAATTTTTATGGAAAAGTTGTATCATCCTAATATTACTGCTGATACAGTTACTGAAAGAATCCCATTAACTACAGATGAAACTCATTTGTGTTTTAAAAGCTTTTATTTACTTAATAACTTTCAAGGATGTTTAGATTGAAAAGGAAGTGATATATACATTAATTCAGCCGTTGTTAAGATGCATTGATTTAATAAGGGACAGCTTTTCTTAGACAACACCTTAAAATGTAACAACCCTAATTTTCTGAAATCATGAAAAGCTATTAATAAACCGCAAACCTACAGGTGTTAGTCTTGAGGATAGTAGGGTGACTTCTTTTTAATCCATTGGCTGTCACAATACTGATTAAGAAATCAGTGCCTGGCAGAAGAGTCTCAAATTTGTACATTCTACAAAGATTAAAAAAAGAGATTGTATTCTTAAAAATGCATGTTATCTTCATATGTTAATTCTTTATAGTATTATGGATATTATTTACACATGATGTGTGTATACATGTGTATATGCTGTCAGTCAAAAACTATTTTAGTATGACAAAATCTTAAATATCACATTGTGGTTCACAGCAAGTTCAAGTTCAAGTAGAAAGTCTTAAAAGATTAAATTAAACATCCAGAATGACATGGAGATTCTACTAGTGCTCACTTCACTGTGGTATTTTGTTTGCTCTTCTTTGCATAGACATATCATATGAGATGCAATTCCTAAAATAATCTTTTTTCACATAGGTATAGTAAAGTATATCAACTAGAACACCAAATACATGTGACATATAAGTAACACTGCAGGCTCCTTATTTNAACACCAAATACATGTGACATATAAGTAACACTGCAGGCTCCTTATTTTAAATATACAGTGAAACATCTGTTTTGAGTTCACATCAGTAGTTTTTTAAATGTAATCCTCATACCTTGCACCAGAAGGTAACATTCTCTCCTCATTGAAGACCTTACTGTTTATTGAAATAACATATCCATCAAACGTATTTTGGGCTGGTGGCCAGGTAACAGTTATTGATTCAGAGTCTCTGCTATAGTTCAGGTATTTAACTGCACTTGGTACTGTGTGATAATAA
>RSEF01000001.1:49769614-49794424 GCA_003993805.1 Himantopus leucocephalus
CAGGAACTTGAAGAGCTGCTTCTGCACTGATTTTGCATTCTGGAGAAAACTAACAGTTAATGATGTTAAAACTTAATCACTAGAAATGCTGAGTAAAAGGAAAGTGGCTGTGTTTTGGGGAGTGTTCTTTTGATTAAGGTGGAATGTGCCTCGCATACTTAATTTAATGAGGTTAAAAAAGAGCCAGCTCCTGCTGTTGTCTTGAAAATCGCCCCATTAATAAAGCCTCCCTTTGTGGTCGGTGATTACAAAGTGCTCTGGAAAAAAAGGAGTAAGTTTGCTTTGTAAAACAGCTGAATAGGCAGCACCTAACTTGTGGCACTTACAGCTAAAATAGCATTCAGGTGGTACACCCATATGTGCTCTGTGTGTTGGTGTGTTTCTCAGAGAGAGGGAGACTGACTCAGTGTTTCAGGGGTTTCATTGCAGCAGCTTTTGATTTACTACCTCTGCCTTTGAGCATGGCTAAAACAAAAGCTTCAAAATGGTATTTTTTTTCTGGTCAGATTAAGCCTGCTTTGTTTACTAGAAGTTCTAAATAAAGCTCAAATTAAAACTTGTATCCCTTATTTCATGCTTCAAAGTTCAGTTGGATGCAGGTTTTAGGAAAAATAAGGAACAACCCATCGAAGAACAAAATACTATCTCAAGACATAAGTAATATGTGATGATAGCACTTAAAAAAATACACAGTAAATAATATCAGTGTTGCTCATTTTTATGGTGCATACATGCAGTGGCACTAATTTTTATTTATTTTGTAACTACTTTGTCTGGAAATTATTTGTGAACAATTTTTACCAGTTTATTAAACTGATTTAATCTCAAAGAGCACAGTGGAAACCTGATTTTCTATTAAAAAGGTTAATTTGGGGAAGGTTAGGGGACCGAGAATTACATTGAGGCAAATTTACCTCTGAATTCACTGCTTCAAACCTGGCCAAAGGCAGATGTCACCCAAAGCTTTTGGCTGAGCCAAGTTCTTGTTCAGTAGCCTTTAGGAAATAAACCAGTGGTCCCGCTGTTAGGTGGGGTAACTGTGTGTGGGACTTGTGTACAGAGGCCAACAATGTGATAAGGAGAATCAGAAATTCTGCCCCAAGGAGAAATTCTGCCCCAAGGAGGTAGAGGAGGATCTTTACAGTGACTCCAGCAGCGAGATGATGTCAGTATGTGTTTCTCCTCTGGGGCTAATCTCTGCGTTTTACAGCAGGGATACTCACCGGTGAGGAAACTGGTGTCGCACTGGGGAGCAACTGTATGTGTTCTGAGACCAACTGCATTTCTGAGACCAGCTTTGCTCCTACGCGGACTGATTGAACCCTCTTCATGTAAAATCTTGAATGCAAAAATGTCCGTTAGGAGTCTACCTACTTAAAAGGAGACAACACTACTTCATGCAAGTTGCTTTGATTGTGTCTGTTACCAACACTTCCCACGCGTGTGCTCTGAAACGCTACAACGCCCAACTGCAAAGCATTTTCTCAAAGCAAATTGAAGCCAGCTACTCCTGGGAGCAGCTTCCCCAAACTGCGCACGTCTATACAGCCCCAAAGACATCGTTAGTACAAGTGGAAAGAGCCGAGGTAAGATCTGCCAGCGGTGGATGTAGGATGGGTCCCACCCCACAGGCCCATCCACGCTCCAGCAGCGCTGGGCAACGGGACGGGGCCGCTGCCTCACGCAGCACCGCGGCTCCTGCGGCCCCTCTCCCTGCTCCCCTTCCCTTTCATCCCGGTAATCATCCCTGTAGGAATAGTTCGGCTGCGACGCCGTACAGACATACACATCTACTTTAGCGTTCCAGCAATTTATTTATTTACTTATTTATTTTAATTTTGACGAAGCCTTTGCGGTGCGCGGATCCCGGTGGTGCCGCGGCGCGCCCACACCGCCGCCGCCGCCGCTTCCCCTCACGCCGGCCCGGCCCGCAGTCGGCGGAGGCATCCGCCTCCGGGCCGGCCCGGAGAGCGGAGCTGCTCCTCCTCAGGGAGCGGGAAATAAGCGGGAAGCTTCGGGTTTAAAGCCCCGCGACGGCGTGAAGGCGACCCGGGGGCCAGCAGCCGGGGCGCCGCTGCACGGCGCTGCCCGCAGCCCGGCGGGACCCGCCGCTCCTCCTTCCCGCCCCCTCGACCCTCCCTCCACCGCCCGGCGGCGGGGGAAAGGGCAGGAAAGCCCAGAACAAATCGGGGATGGGGACAGAGAAAGCGAGGAGGGGGAGAGGAACGCAGCCGGAGGGGAGGGCTTGTCCGGCCGCCGTCCCCCGCGTCTTCGCCAGAGAAGGGAAAGGTCGTCGCCCCTCACGGGCAGGGCCCGCGGGGCGGCAGCAGGTGATGGCGGCCGCCCCGCTGCCGCCTGCTCGGCTCTGGGCTCCGCAAAGCCCAGCAGCTGCCCCCGGCGCTGGGCCGCCCGGCTGGAGGGGCATCTGTCCTGTCAGGATGGGGGTGCGTTAAAATGGCTGCGGCGGCTGTCAGGGTGAGGGTGAGAGTCGGTGGGGCGCCGTCCGCAGCCAGCGGCGGTGGCGGTTCTTCAGTCGGCCCTTAATGCCCGGGGCTTCCTAGTGCTGGAGAGCTTTCTCCCGGGAATGGCGTGCTGTAGTTACTGACTGGAAATTGACCAGGTCCTCTAGTAAAGGGATTGTGTGCCAGTTTAGGAAATCTATAGGCTCTGTTTTTATACTGAGAAGTAGGATTTTCTATTTTCTGTAAGCAGTTTTAGGCTTGCTCGTGCGGTTCCTGGTGTTGTACTGGTGTGCACCTGCCTTTTGATGAGCAAATTTAACAAATTATCATAATCTTACCACTGTTTATGTTTATTCCTCATGGTCACCCTGGCAAGACCTATCAGTGGGTTCTGCAGCTGTGCTTAATACTTCCCCAGAAAAGTGTTCTAAGGCTTATTTTGAACACTGACAAAGGGACAACTTGCTCGAAATGCGTACTGTGGAAAACAACCAGAGTCTCTTGGGGAAAGTGCAAAGGGTAAAACTGGTTTTAATGAATTTCGATACACTAATCACTAGTAAAACTTAAAAAAACCCTGACAGTTTTTACACTGAGGGGCTTTTAAATGCCTGATGAACAACAGGCACATCTGCAGTTCAGTGAAGTTGAAGGACGGCCTTCTGCTGATCTCAGGAAACTTTATATGAGGCCTGGGAAGAGGCAGGGCCAGGGGGAAGACACAGATCTCGGGTGCACCATTGGCTGCTGCTGTATCCGTGTGAAGTATAAATACGTGTGTTAGTTTTTGTCTTCTTATGTCTTAGAATTTTTAACACAATTTTTTTTTGAAGCTGTTGTGATTCGAACACATAAGAGACACCGGGACTATAACGTTTCTTTCTCTATGGATCAAGCAGTTCTTCTCCTGATTTTATTAAAATACTTATTTAAGGTAAGAAAAATACTGCCTATTATGAAGATGCGTAGATACTCTAATTGAATATTGAAAATTGGTGTTTTGTGATTTGGACTGCTTTTTTGTCGTTCTAGCAGTCAGAGGGAGCTCTCAGTTACTGTTACTGAACATTCCCAGTCTTCCTTCTGTTTAAATTGTTGGAAGCTCTCTTGAGATCCTTCATCTGCGTTATTACTTTCTGCTTCTTGTGTAATGTTGTTCCCCAGAAGAAATAAGAGATCCCAGCATCTTTAAGTCCTAAACTAGCTCATATTGCTGTGTAAATTTTCATCTTTTGGATGGTGTGGAGACATGCACTGTGATGCTGGAAATTCAACATTATTTTGGTACCTGGGGGTGTACTCTGGCTGTGCCTTTAGGAAGCATACTTCTGCAAAAGGTATTTTGCTTTCTGATCCGAAACTGCCGTTTGTGGCTTAGCCCTTTGTGTTTGAGTGTTACTCAAAGAACCATATACATATGAACCACGTGTAACTTTCTGCTTAATTTTCTAGTACGCTTTGCAATAGTCTTGTCCATATTTCTCTATATTTAGTTTTTGTATGTGTAGTCTTTATTTTACATATAGCTTAACATGCTTAGCAGTAAAGGTGACTTCAAAGCTTTGTCAGTTACTGATACAAATAAAGGTGATTTCAAAGCGTTGTCAGTTATTGACACAAATATCACCCCATTCCTTTAGCAAAGAGAGCCATATATTTGGGGTGGTGAAATGCTGCTGCTCCCAATATATTCCTTGAGAGTATCCAGGTAGTGTCCGGTTGCATCGGCCAGTGTTGAGCTTGAGAACAAGTGATTTTTATGGAAGCTGTCGTGCAGCACCCTGTGACCCACCTTAGTCAGGGAAATTTCCTGACAGTTTCAGAGTGCTTGACAGTGCCTGGATCTTAAGGATTGTGGTATGGGGTGAAATAAAGACTTCAGCAAGTTCAGTATCATGCCTCCAGAAGTAGTGAAAAGCAGATCCTTGGGGAGGACTGTAAGAACAGCATAATATGAGAATTACCTATACTGTGTTAGTTTCCCACCATTTGCAGCTTACAGACTTCTTGAGACAGATGTAGTTGTAATGCATTTTGTGATGTTCAGTTTAGTTCGCATCTATGAATTAGTCTGGCCTCCTCTGAAGCCCACTGAAACTTTCAGTACTCATTTTAAGCTTTGTCAGATAAACTATTTCTTTTGTGAAAAGCTGCCTCTTTTTGTTTTCTTTGAATCTGGAGCATACCAGCTACGTTTCACCCTTCACAGTTCTTATAGTTGAAGAGAAAATGAAAAATCAATCTCTGCTGACTTCTGGCTACTTAAGATTTTGTAGACTTCTGTTGTATTTCCCCTCAAGTGCCTCTTTTTCAGACTGAGAAGCCTACTTGAGTCATATGTTGAGAAGCAGTCAATAGCAGAAGTCAATAAGTGTTTGTTGTGTAGGTTTCCTGGCTGGTGTGTAGCTAGCCTGAAGACAGATTTGAATCTTAGCTCTTTGTGGTTGCTTTAATTTTTTTTTATTGCTGCAGTCTTTGGGTAGGGACCTAAAAAGTGCTGGCAACAAAAAGGGACATTCTAAATCCCTCTCATCAGATATAAGCATGGTAAAATTTCTATGTACACTTCGCAAATGTAATTCTTGTTTTTAGATCTAGGACTATGTATTTATGTACAGTAAAATGGCATACAATATTGCTGATGGTGGAAAATTATTAAAAATAGTTAATTCAATGATTGGCAAAATTACATTTTTTTAATTATCGTTAAAAGTAGGTTTTCCTATCCTTTGTATTGTCTGGACTAGATTGTTTTCAGCGAACGCAAGCCAGCTGTACACCCATCAATTAAAAGCCTACTACTTTTCCTGGAAAAGTGGTCCTTAAACACTTTTGTGTATGCCATCAGTATTAGTCTAGTGTTTCAATTCAGGGGCTTCCAAGAGGTGGTATGTACTCTCTTATAAAGGGTTTAAAGACGTTAAAGAGGTTAAAGTTTATAAACTTTATAAAGTTTATACTTTTAAAAGTATGATCTAAACATTAAGGTCTTGATAGATTTATAATGATGTCAGTTTGTCCTTAGTTAAAGAAAGTTACCTGAAACCAAACTGAGTTCCAGAGTATGTTGAGTTAAAAAAATAGAAAAGAACTGAGTGGTTTTGCTTTTTATGGTTTGGTTTTTTGTGTTTGGTTTTTTGGGGTTTTTTGTCTTTTTTTTTTTTTTGGTGTGTANGGACAACACAAAGTAGTATAATAATAAAAATCCTAGTTTTTATTTCACAAAGGAAATAAAAATGTAACTTAAAAGACAGAACTGCAATCTTTTAATAAATATTATGTGATAGGAGTGGGCATCACATGCCCCAGTTTCTCTGAATTTTAAAGGTGTGATTCAGGTTCATATCCTGTTAGATAGAAGCAACCTGTAAGTTTCTGGTTCCAAATGAAATTCAAACACAGAAGGAACCTGCTTCTCTAAAGAGCTAAGCTGAAGCCCTTCAAAGGCAGGTACAGTTATAAAAAAGGTGGTGTCAAAAATACAAAAGTCTTGTGTCTAGAATGAGTTGACCTCTGTAAGAAGTTGAAACGCCGAACAAAGTTTGTACTGCCATGTCTAAATTGGATTGGTAGGGAGGTGTTTAATAAATTATTTCTTTACCTCTTGAAGGTTGCTGTTTCTTGTTCTGAGATATTTGGAGGTCGTGAAAGTGATGTCATGTGAGAATAGGACTGAGACTTCCAGTTCCTGACTGGCTGCTAACTGTGATTGCAGTATGTACATTGCAAGTGAAATACCTGACCTCATTTCTAAAATGATGACAGATTTCTCATTTCCTAGTAGGGCATGTTTGGGTTAACTGACATGGTTTGGCCACCTCTGGAGAGACAAAGAAANTGAAGCCTCTGTGCATCACACAGTAGGGCTAGTGATACTGGTCCATATAAAAACTGTTGCTAGCTGACAAATTCTAGGTAAAAGTAGTTAAAATTGGCATAATTTATTTAGTTAGAGGTACATTTTCTGCATTTTCTACTAAGTTGCATTCATGTATGTTTCTGTTACAGGTTTCAGAGAGTCTAGACTGTGACCAAGTGAAAAAGCCTGCTAGAGCAGTTTTGATGGAGTGGACTGAATTGCCCAAAGGAGAGGATCCAGACTATTATACTCTAACATACCAGTGCACCGATGCTCTCAGTCAAAAAGTAAATTTCATCAATCTAAGCGATAAGTAGTTCCAAATGTATTTAAGCTGTAGATACCAGTAGTTAATAGCATTGTGTGTTTGTTTTAAAAAAATTAATGTAAAATAGCAAATAAACAGAAAATTTGGAGAAATTTTGCTGAATTCTGTAATTCATGTCACTTATGTGCACTCTTACAGAGTCCTACTGAAGCCAGTGGGACTTAAGTAAGGACCCTTGAGTATCCTGGTTGAATAAGGATAGAGAGGCATATGTCCAAAGTTAAGAATATGCAAGTTCTTCAAGGTACTGTGGTTAGAAGAAGGAATCTAACTTCTCCAGGAGTGGCACAGACACTACCCTCAGGTCTCTGTGGGAGGGCGTTGTTCTTATTTTGAGCGCAGGTTGTTCTGGAACTTAAAGAAAATATGGGGACTTTAATATGAAGGTGTTTGTTAATAGTTTGATTTCTAAAAGGTTTTGTTTTAAATGCATTGCATATTTTCCAGTTTAACTGCAGCCTTAAGTTTGATGTGCTGCAATATAAGCTACCCTTTAAAAAACGTCATAAGATCATTTATGAATTGTGATTTTTATTACTTTCACTACATCCAGAAATTCTTTTAACTTGCAGAATGTAAGAAACATTTCTAAAGTTGAACAGAAACCTGTCAGTACTACAATTCTGCTTGAGGAAAATAAGAAGTATGATATTACAATAGAATCCCTAAAAAATGGCCGAATCTTAAGTGTAAAATCATTTAAGACACGTAAGTAGAGTAGCACAAAAATATTTTTGTACTGCTATATAGTTAGTCTAATACTGAAGATTAAAGAAGTAGGTGTTGAAATCCTGAGCTTAGACACATATTTAGAAACTTTGCATCTATGTCTGTTTTCAGCCATGAAGAGTAGAAGGAATAGTTCTATATAACTCGTTTGGTTAGTGTAAAAATTCTGCGATATGGGAGTGATGTAAAAGTTTGGGAGATTTTTAAATGTTACAGGCTTTGCTATACTACAGTAGTTCTAGGAGATGAGATTTATAGAAGAGGATCATTGAGAAAATTACTTAAAGCTGGGCAATTTCATGTCAACATAGGGTTGTGATTGTCTTATATAAATTAAATATATCAGTTAAATATTAGATATTGTTGTCTCCACTTTATGACAGTCCCTCTTTAAAAAGTGTTAATGAGTAGCTTGAAGATCTTAGCATTGTGACTAAATGGGGCAGACTTTTAGTATAAGAATTTGTGAGTCTAGCCACTGAACTTTTAAAAACATCATTCATAGCTGTAAATCTGTTCAGGACCACAAGTCCCACCAATTACTAAAATGAAAGGGCTTTCTAATCTTAATTTTGTTAATTGCTTTAAAATAGTTTGTAGCATTACGTTTGTACACATTACAAGCTCATACTAGCTTTGGAATACAGTCTGGGGTCTGAATACAAACAACATCACTGGGAAAAACACATTGCAGCAGCCATTGACTCTGCTGAAAGTATGTTCAGCAAGCTACGGGAAATCATTAATTCATGGTTATGCTACTAACGTGCTACTGCACTTGGCATCTTTTATTTAATTGATATTCTACCGAAGTATGTACTTCTACAGTTAAACAGTCCTTAAACTGTGCACTTTTATTTCTGGTTGCTTCAGACATAAGTTTNAGGAAATCGTTAATTCATGGTTATGCTACTAACGTGCTACTGCACTTGACATCTTTTATTTAATTGATATTCTACCAAAGTATGTACTTCTACAGTTAAACAGTCCTTAAACTGTGCACTTTTATTTCTGGTTGCTTCAGACATAAGTTTACATACCATGACAATGAAGAAGAGTATGACTTTCTTAATTGCTCATTAAGACATTTTCTGGTTTGACACTACCTTTCTTTCCCTACTGTGTGTATCCCTCATCACTTCTTAAAAGAAAAAATAGTAACATTGATGCAGTAAAACTTTGAGCTAATTATTCCCTTGTGGTAAAGGCCGTATTTATTTTTTTCTTGGTCTACTAGGTGGAATTTCAGAAAATGACATCAAAACATTCGTGACAGCTACTACAGTGTCTTTTAATTGCAGTACAATGACCAAAGAATTTTCAGTTGCAGTTTCACTGAGTGATACTTCTCAGATTATAAAAAAAACCAATGGATTTTTCGTATGGAATAATTTGACACCTGCCACCTTATATACATTTACGTTTATATTTGAACAATTACATCTGGAATTTATAAATGTGTCTCAGTCCCTGGATGTTCAAGCTGAAACAGGTATATATTAGAGTTTGTTGTAGTCACAGTGAATGCAAGGAAGCACTGCATATTTTCTAGAAGAGTTAAGAGTAAATTGTAAAAAGCCTGTATTCCATTTTACAGTTTTTAGTAGATGTGGATTATTTCATTTCTAGAAAGCCGAAAGAAATTGAATGTTAATGACATAGGTTATTTCTAATTAATATTTCTTAGTATTTTTAGGAGCAACAATTCAAATGTCTTTGTGCAAATGTTTTAAGCTAACTACATTTTTTGCAGTCTAAAATAGAGTCAAGTGAATGTTGATGTTTAGCATTGTAATTATTTAAGTGTATGGATTAAATTTGTTATATAGTTTCAGTGAAAAGGCAGGGAAGATCCTGAATTTGACAGGGATTTGGAACACTTTTTGCCAGCATTCAAAGTGATGGTTTTGTGCTGCTGGGTGGCTAACTTAGCTGCGCTGTTTTGTTAGAAGTGCTTTGATGGAGGCTGGATTCTGAGGATGCTGTGGCTTGATGTGTAACTTCATTCCTTTAAATGTGCTACTCTGATAATGCAACTTGAAATCCTGAAAATTAGGAACACCAAAGAAAGGATGATAGAAGCTCAAATTCAACAAAAAAATTATTTTCCTAGACTCGAAACTATTATGAAAGAACTCTTTGTTATCTTCAAATTCAAAACAAAAAATGAACCATCAGAACCTAAGCTTAAAGTACAATTTTTTTCCTAGAGTAGGATAAAAATTAATGGATCTCTTTTTTTTTTTTTTCTTCAGTGGATTGTAGTTCATGCTCTTTTAGCTCAAGCAGTCAGATTTTTTAAGACCCTCAGGATTTTGAAGGAGGGTTGATTCATAATTACTGGGGTTTTTTTGGTGTTTGCTGTCGTGACTTAATTTAATGCTAGCTTCATCAAAATGTCTGCGTAATTATAAAACATCTTGAACTGTACCACTGCCACGAATGGTACAGAGTATCTTTAAAATCCTCTCCTTATTCACCTATAGGCACCTGTTCCCAAGGGTGGGTGGCATTCCAAAGCAGCTGCTATCGAATGGGTAAGGACAGCAAGCCGTGGAAGGTGGCACAACAAATCTGTGAAACATCTTCACAAGGGGCGCATCTTCTTGACATAGGGAGTGAAGAAGAACGTGGGTTTATTTTGTCTTATCTCCAGACAATTAGTCAAATAATCATGTTATGGACGGGTCTTAATGACCTAAAGGTCAGTCTGTTTTATCTTCTTTGCTCTTATGTATATAGAAGCCTGAGAATTTTGAAATATAGAGCCCAATTCTTTGCAATAAAAAACACTAGGCCATAAATCAGTTGGTTTTTTGTGTTCTTAGTAGTTATAAGAGGAGTCATTATTTATTCCTGTTTGGAAATACTGGAAATATTTAGCAGGCCATAGCTGGGAAAAAAAGACATGGTTTATACATAACCTGTTTAATTTCTCTTTTTTTGTGTGAGTACTTCACAGGGATATTGTTTTGCCTGTAGGTGGTGCTGCATTACCAGATTTTAGATCTTGCTCTATACATATGTCTCTATGGATATCAAAGTCGGGGGTTGGCTTTCTCAGTTTTGATATGGGTCTGAAATGTTGAGTGTTGAGCTTAGCAAGGTCTGTCCAGTATGGATGGATGCTGGATAGCCAGTGGAAGAGGGATTAGAGCAAGGTATTTCTTTTGAAAAGTTTCATGTTCCTCATATTTGGGATATGAGGGTTCTTAATGCCAGCTCTGCTGTCATTAAATGACTCTCTGTGGCATGGTGAGTGATTTGGGAACAGCTACAGAGATATATAAAGGTATTGGGAAAGCTCTCAGAAAGATGGAGGCACTCTGCCAGAAATGTGGGGGGATCCAGTCTTCCTGTGATTGGGCTTAATGAAAACTTCTTTAGTGGTAAGTATGAGAAGGTTGGGATGAAGCCACTGTTTTTCAGTCTGGAAAATCTACACTCTGCAATTTAATTTTAATATTGTTTTGGTCAAATAAATTTTAAAAGAAATGCTGTGAAAAACAGTAAAAAACAAAGTGAGCTTTATTTGTAAGGGCAGGAGGTAAGTGATTTTATAGACAAAATTTCTTTTTGCAGGCTCTGTTAAATAACTTAATGGGGCTACATAAACAAGTCAGAGTGGGATAACGTGCAAACTGAGGAAACATAAACCTGTCTAGGTTTGTGATTAGAGAAGCACTCTAACCTTCCTGGTTACTAAAGCACCAGTAATATATGCATTTTACATGTAGTATCGTTTTATGCATGAGATTTTAGAATTCTGTAATTTTTACACCATAGTGATATTAATCTTAACCAACTTGGTGTTTTAGAAATAAGCTAGTATTTGTAAGAGGCTGTCAGAAATAGATGTCCCATGAAACCATAATATTTTTGCAGTCTGGAAAGAGTGCTAGAAAGGTGTTCTTTTTAAACACCGATTACACAGAAAAGAGTTAATTGCCAGTTTGGAATTTGCCTGTTAGTCAACTGTTTAATCATTACATGCATTTTTATGTTTGTGGGAGTCTAGTGGATTAAATGAATTAGATGAGTACCTCGTTTTAAGAGTAGCGAGGGATAATAATAAAATACTTGTTTTTCCAGCACTTCTTTCCTAAATATTTGTATTAAATTAGCGTGTTCAAGTACTACATGAATGTATTACAGTCCTTCTAAGTGTCATTGTTGTCATTTGCTCTCATGAGAACTCCAAATTGTATTTACACCAAATTGTACTTACCCGAGGAATTCAAAGATCATGGGACATATGCTAGGAATTGCAGGACTTGTTTAAAATCTGAGATTAAAAAATACAGATTCAATTTTATTTTTGCTTTTTCTTTCATATTTGAACCACTGGGAAGTTAAATTTCTGTTTTCAAGTTTTTTTTCTCCTAGTACCCATGGGACTTGAAATCTTCTATGAAATTAAATGAAAGTTGAGACTATAACCTACTCAGAAGATTTCAGCAGCCTTAGGAAAACTGCCGAGCGCTGTGACACTGATAAAAATTAGCAACATTGTGAGCAGGATTAGTTCTGTAGCATTTGTATTCTCACAGTTCCTCCTTCTTTAACCCTATTTTCATCTGTATCTGCATTCAAACCCTTCCTGATGAGGGTGAGCATTCCTGTGAAAGACAACAGGGACCCTGGAGATGTAGGCCAGTGTGCTTGGAATGAATGGAGCACTTCGGTGATACCCTCACATCTGTCCTGACACTCTGTGCAGTTCTTCAGAGTTAGGAAGTGGAAAAAGTAGCCAAAGACTGTTTACTGAGGCTTCTCTTACAAGCCCTGCTGCAGAGGTGTGTATCATAGCAGTATCTTGTGGCTTCCTGTGCTTGCAGTCAACTCTGGTGCCCAGGAAGACCAGTATAAGAAAAAAAAATGCATTGATCTACATAGTATTTTTGAAACGGCAGGCTAGACACACAAGTCATCCTGAAAGTTAAGTTGAATTATTTTATACCATTGAAAATCTTCTTCGCTCTCTTGGGAAAACGAAAGACATCACAGTATTTTATTTGATTTTTTCTCAATTCAGGGGGTGAATTGAAAAAAATAGGCTTATTCTCAACAATCATGATTTTTTTTTTTTTCTCAGAGAAATGGAAAAAATATTTTTTTCCTCCCCCTACCCGCTTTTGAATATCTTTAACAAAATGGAAAAGCAATGGAAGTCTTAAAATTATGGTGATACATCAACTTTGCTCCATTATAGTACTTACAGGATTTACTTAGATTGTAGGACCACAGACTTGCTGTGCGTGAAAGCACTTATGCTAGTATACCTCCTGAGAGTGCTTCAGTGTCATGCATGAGTGTGTCGGGTTTTTTATTAAGCCCCTGTAGATGTTAGTATGTGTTAGTGCAGTGCAGACTGAAGCCTGTCTCCCACTAGAGGGTTATTGCCATGCCGTGAGCATGTTCTGCAAGCATCTTTCCTTTGAAATATGACATCGTCCTAACCTAGTATTTGTAGGGTTCTGCTGGAGAAACTGAAAGTACCTCAAAGGTTAAAAACTTGGAGTCAGGTGTGAGTGACTGTCCTAACCACTGAGCTACCAGCCAATGGGAGAAAGGAAAAGACAGCACTTCCTCATCTGATTGTGAAACTAGCCCTGGGTTTTTTCAGCTACACTATTTTTGCTTTCAGGTGGAATTTATGAATATTTTTGACTGACTGAATTTTTTTTTAAGTGAATAACATTTTTAAAAAATCATCCATGATTATTAGATTATTTGATTAATACTGAATTTTAAAGGATTGTTTGTAATGATAAAACACTCTACATTAGCCTTATGTAGCTTATATTATATTATATTTATTATATTATATTATTACCTTGTAATCTATTGTAATAGAAGGGATAGAATTTTATGCTGAAATGTTTACTGCATTCAAAACGTTCCTGTATAATTAATCTGTATAAATGAAGTATGTAAATTTTGTATGTTTAGGAGATATGCTTGCAATGACAAAAGTCTTAAGAATTCATCAATACAATGTAAAAATACATGGAGTTTTTGCTTAATTTTTTTTCAATGTAGGAAGAAGGTCAGCTCTTATGGACAGATGGATCTCCTTATCTTCTGAAGTCTAGTATCTCAACTTTGTCAATGATACCAGAAAATGAAACTGACTGCTATGCCCTTCAGAGAGATCCCACTGGTCCAGACTATTTCTTCACAGGATTTTTCTGCTATATACCGCTACCATATATTTGTGAATATGAATGTAACTATATTTCCTCCAGTCTTTTGAATTTATTTTCAAAAGCCGTCCCCCCATTATGTGTATCTTTGAAGATGCACATATAAAATGTTTTTCATGATTTTCAATGATTTTTTTCATTTTTGGTGTTCTTTTTCAGTACCTCTGGTACCAGAAAACTTCACGTTTAGTGTGCGTGATGTCAAGACAACTGAAGCTGTATTTATGTGGAGTGATATGGACATATGGCTTAAGTCAGGCTTTGCACTTATAATTAAGTACTATTTTGATCAGCGGAAACCATACATTCTGAGCTTGCCTGTGAATACAACTCAAACAAAAATTGTGCAGTTGTCTCCTGGCCTTTGCTATAGTTTTCTATTAGCAGCAA
Organism: Himantopus leucocephalus; assembly: GCA_003993805.1. NCBI lineage: Eukaryota > Metazoa > Chordata > Aves > Charadriiformes > Recurvirostridae > Himantopus > Himantopus leucocephalus. The sequence continues at coordinate 49,783,589 of RSEF01000001.1, forward strand.
GGAACCCAGAAGGGGCACAGACTATCTTAAGTCCGATTCTGAAGGTAGAAACAAGTAAGTTGCAAAAATAAATAACAGTAATAACCAGATAATCATATGCTTTTTATATTTTTCCTTTAATTACACTATTCCTTTTGTTGATATTTTGTCTGAAAATATGAATAACTCTGAACATGAATTCTGAATCTAGGATTGACCAGTTGGTATAGTGGATTCCAATGTCTTCATTTTGCTTTTGTGCTAAAATGCTTTATTGAGATTGATGAGGAAAAACTCAAGAGTTTTCAGTGGCCATGAGCAGAAAGCTGGCTACAAATTCTGTTTATGTGAAGTATATTTTAAAAGCTTATTCTTACCATAATTTTACTCACAAAATTCCTACTGATGTCCAAAGCAAAAGCTGGATGTCAGAGTAGCCATAAGGTGTTTTTTGGCCATGCTGATGAAATGCAGAAGCGTACGTTCCAATGTGAAGTAAAAGATTTTGTTGGAATAAACAGATATCCCTACATATGTGCAGTAAAGATTAAGACAGCCTTCATGGTTTGAAAATACATTGTGTTTTGACCCACTGCATGGTGAAGTATGGCATAAGAAAAATTCCTGAACCAATTAACTTGTGCTCTAGTAATATCTAGCTGAAGGAAGCTAAATGAAACCTGCCAGTTGGGAGAGATAAAAAAATGCCTTTGCATCTAAAGGTGATCAAATGGGCATGTACTCAAGGAAAAAATACTTCATGGACACAATTTTAGGTGCAGATTTTCTTGCGGGTCCTGTTTCTGTGGTACTGGGAAAATACTCAGTTTTGCAAAAGTTAAAGAAAACATACTGCCCTACCATTTTTACCAATTCTGGCAAGGCAGTCCAAATAGGAGACAGACATCCATTTTCTTAAAATCAGAACAAAATACAGATTTTTCTTTAGGGGAAAGAACTGTTCCTTTTGTCCAGCAAGTACATTTTGTACAGCTCACTGCTTCTTCCCCTGGACTGCTTTAGTGCTCTTGAAAGTCCTCCCATCTCCTGTGCCTCCCGGCTTCTCTGCTCCCTAGTAGGATGGTTTGTTTTCTGGATATAAGACCTTGTAATCCAAGGTACCTCTATAATGGAGGAAGGATATTCCGCTCTCTTCTATGAGAAGCAAATACATATTTTACCTCAGAAATCAGCTTTTCAGCTGCAACATTGCTATCTACAGAAATGTGATTGTCCAGGCAAGGAAAAGTAGGATGATTTACCAATTATCATACTGGTGACTGAATTGTTGGAAGAGGTGTAGGAGACATAATGAAGAACTGTTTTAAAATGATTGATAAAAATGGAACACTTACACTTAATGTTTTGAAATGATTGATAAAAATTGAAAACTTACACTTTCTGAAATTCAGTAGATTTTGCCATTTAATCAATTAGTATCAGGTTTTAATCAACGTGGGTAATTCATACCATTTGTCTTAGATGATGTTTCTGATCTGACTGAAGTACAAGAGAGCGGACCAAAGTGAGGAGACTGAGTTCTACGTAAAGAGCCGTGTGATTCAGAAAACCTCAATTAGATAGTGAGAATATTCCCTTGCCTATCAATATTAGATATACAGTCAAAATTGCTTTGTTACTATTTGGCATTTATGTAAGTAAGTGTGTAATGTTAGCTTTTCAGGCTGAATTTGAAAAAAAAGGGTTAGTTATTGGTAAAAGATATCAGAAGCTATTATCCTATTTCTATTCCTAATCTTATTCAATAGGACCATTGCACTCCCAGAAGTTAGAGGCTACGTATGTTTCATCTGCAGAAATACATTTAAAGTGGAAGCCTCCACAGCATTCATCCAGTGCTTCTTTTCATTACTATCTCATCAACATTTTGGATACTGAAACCAACATTTGGGAACAGTTACCAGTTGAAAAAAGCAAGGCTTCAATAGTAATAGAAAATGTAAAACCTTATCATCAGTATCAGGTATATTTACAGAATGTAGCAGAAAAAGGAACTCTAAGCTGCCATGAGAAGCCTGTGTTAATCACAACAGGTGATGTATCCATTTTCTGGAGGTTTTATTTCATTAGACAGAGTTTAAATTGAAAATACAAGGCACAAAAGTATTTTTAAGGCCATGTACAGATTGTGGGTTGTTGGAATGCGTTGGGAGAAAGTCAGGGGAATTCTTTTCTATTTGCTGTTTTCTGATTCTAACCTTCAGAACCTTCCAGAAGAGTGAACGTACCTATCCCTTTATTTATTTATTGACTTACTTATTTATAGCACATTAATGTGTGCTATAGAAGAGACATCCTATTTGATAAATATTTATGATTTGTATGTTTAATTTTAGCAAAGTAGAAACATTACCATGAGGTCTCAAATTATGTAGGTGAAGACAGATTATTTTTCTAATCATAGATTCTGTGACTCAGATTGTGTCATCTTTGTTACTCTGTGTATATCCAATGGAACGGAATATGCTTGTAAAGTGAGTTCCTATTTATTATGAGAAAACAGAAAGCAGAATCTGCCTGTAGCAGGTGGTTGTCTACAAACTATTTTAAGAAACAATTAAATGAATTAGTAGTTTTAAAATTATGAAATTTTAGAAGAAAAAAATAAACCAAAAGACATCATTTGTAAGTGATTCTAAATGGATAGTAAGTTTGATCTATGGTTTTATACTGACATCTTTTTCTTTGATCAAGCTCTCAGTCCACCTACGGCTGTTTATATTCACCCAGAGGATGTACAAGAAGAGAGTGTAATCCTTCACTGGAAGCTGCCACAAGAGGGTCAGGAATCCTACATTCAAGTGAAACCTAACGCAGACATTGGCGACACTATGAAGTTTTTAGTAAACAATACAGAAGAATTTAAGATTGATCTCCTAATTCCTGGAATGGCTTATGAAATAGCTGTGGCAAGTGTGAATAATGGAAATATGAGCGAACTGAAGACCATTCAATGCACTTTAAGTAAGATATTTTTAACAGTGGAAACTACTGACTATAATACACACAACATCAATCTCATTATCATTACTATCATCTAACAGATTTGGTAGATCAAGTCAATTTGCTTAATAGCCAAGAATGAAAACTAGAATGTGAAATGTACTGATCCAATCCTAGCTGTTAACAGCAAAGCAGATGCTGTTAACTTTCAGAGGTGCAGCTTTGGGAAACACATTGGTAGTACTGAATGTTATTTAACTGTGATGAGGACCATAGCAGGGAATACTGTTCCCACTGGCAGAATAAATTGAGTGAATCATTGATTTGCAGTGAAATAAAAAAATACTGGAATGATTGAAACAGACTGTTTATTTTTGGAGATGCGTTAGGTGTTCGGTGAACCAAGAGAGACAAATTAACCTGCTAGTGGTGAGAGGGTGCTGGGAAACGATTTTAAGAGTTAGAAGCAGTAGTAGCTGAAAGGTAACAACTTTACATCATTTATCAAAGGGCCTTTCTTGTTAGTCATAGTTTACCAAGATATTGAAATGCTTTTGGCACAGTATACATTTTTTGCATATGTGAAAGGAACGGGCAGGATTCGCTTACACATGTGGTATATAAACGCTGCAGCTGTCAAGTTATAGATACATGAAATGCTGCGTTGTCATTTTTTCTAAATTATTTCAGTATTTTGGAGGGTAGCAGGCTTAGTATTTTTCAGAATCTTCTATACAGAATTAGATTTTAATACCTCATTCAAGACACAGATGGCAGAAAATTCTAGATGGGATTTTTCACAGCTGTCAGAGCCAGCTGTAGGAGAAGAAAATGAAACACATCGATACTGCATTCATCAAACGTATCTCATTCTCCATGCTCATCTCCCTGTCCACATGTACCTTTATATTTTTTCAGCTATCCTGACTTACCCTTCTTGGTGCAGTTGTGGCTGAAAAGGTAATTCACTGATACCTTTGGAAGGCTAACTTGTTTTCATTCCTAAATCATTTATCAAATGCTTTTAGGATTCCAGTACTAAACACCTAAAGAGATCAGGTTGTTCGTTGTTTCTGACCAATGACGTGTTTTATTATGGTAGCTATTAGTTTGCAATGGGCAAACATATTTTTCAGGACAATTGCTTCAGATTTATTGTGTGGTTTTCACTAAATTTATTTTCAACTGATTTAACGCGTGGCAATTTTTTTTTTTCTTCTTTTAGAACCCAAGCCCGTTCAAATTGTAGTTCCTTATATGTTATATAGCAATGCTGTGGTATTATTTGTTCGCATGCCTGATAGTGGAGTATTTGATGGCATATATGTTGCACGTAAAGGAGGACCTAATAGGACCTTCATTTTAAAAAGTGATGGTAAAGTAACAATTGAAAACCTTACTGCAGGAACAGAATATGATTTCTGTGTCGCCACAAAAAGTGGAAAAATGTTGAGCTCCTTTTACCATGTATCTGGTGTAAAAACATGTGAGTATTTTAAGTTTATTCCTATAATATTGCACCATATTAAATTTGGATTTGTAAACTCTCTTAACTTTATTTCAGTGCAGTAGAAAAGACAGGCTATTTAAGAATCACCTTTATGTAGCTGTGTAAGCAATTAATAATTATACTAACAGTAGCTTGTTTTTAAACAAGGCTATAACTATCCCTGACCATTTCTAAACTTTCTAAACTGTGGGGGTTTATATGAAGTCTATAAAAATGTCTAACAAGTATTTCAGGGATTTAGGCTGTATTAAATTGTTGTCCTTGTGGGGAAAAAAATCCACATTTTTACCATTTATTTTAGTCAAGAAGATTAGTATCAATGGAATTATTTCTGTGTCTTGAAATGACTAAGTTTCTTTCTCCCAGTGCATCTTTAAGCAAACAATAAAAGCACTGAGGTTCGCATTTTTCAAGATAACAAATTCAATCACAAAGACATTAAAAAAAAGTATTATGGGAAGGGCACTCCTTCTAGCAAGGCCTTTAAAAAAGGAATTTTGGTAAGAACTTAAAAACTGTTTAAAAATACCTGCTGAAATTCTGTGTTTTGACTTTCCTATTTGTTATGATAATTATACTTCCAGAAGTTTTTCTTTTCCTGTTCTACCATTTTCCTTTGAAATGCTTTTCTACTTTATTTCTCTGAGAGTAGAAAAGTTATAAAAGGAAATGTTAAGAAAAGATAAAAAGAAGAAAGGAAGAAAGAAGAAGAGAATGAGGGCAGGACAGAATTTTTTTTCCGCCAATAATGAATACTTTGAAAGCTGATTTTTCTTAAAATATAGTTTTAATAAAAACTTGGGATTTGATGGATCTTGTGAAAGCATTTCCTAAATTTAGCATGAAACTGCCTTAGAAAACTTAGTTTTGGTCTGTCTCTTCTGGGTCCCCAAAAACTTGGAAGGAAAAAAACCCTGACCCCTTGCATGTATACAGTTTTTCTTAGAAAAGTGTAAATTTTGGTACATTCCAGCCAGAAACAGCTGTAGTGGGGATGAAAGAGATGCAGAGAAGAATGGAAGGTCCTCCGTAATGTGATCTGAATTGTATCATACAAGGCTGTACTAATTAGGGATGAAGTGTATTTGTCTTGCCTGGTCCACCCAGCTTTCTGAGCTGTTTGACAGGATTTAGGTACATTCTGAGCGCTATGGTGGTGGTATTGGAGGGATTAACTTCATTCTGGAGGATTTTTCTTCTTTGGAGTGCCAGCTCTATCCTCAGGGAGAAATATGTGTTCAGCCCCGTGTGAGTTCAAGATAAGCAAGCAAGCAAGCAATTTTCTGTGAATAGTGGCAATATTATCTATTTGTTCTTTCTCCATTTTCCTATTTTGGAATGTCCATGTGTTTGCATTCCTGAGATGAGATTTTGCCCTCTGTTTATTTGAAACTGTTATTCATTGTCTTCACTTTTATGTCTCCACAGGAGACACAAAAAGTGTTGGACTGAACAAAGTCTTGGATTGAACAGTAATGTGTTTTATGTGCTTCTGTAGGTCTGGCAGCTCCACTCAATGTACGAGAAGGTAACATTACAGACACTTCAATACAGATTGCTTGGGACCGTGCTGATGGACATTTTCATCAATATGAAGTCACGTGTATAAATTGTGCAAGTGCTTTCAGGGTATGTTTTTTAAAAGACCACTTGTGTATAGGCAAAGCAGTTATTTTTTAAAGTCTTGTATTAAGTAATCAGACATTAAATTAAACTCTATGTCTCCTATTAGAATAAATGGAGGTACCATTCACATAATATAAGTAAATTTTGCAAGCAGTTCTGTGAAAGCTGTATTTGGTTTTCTAGGTCCAGAAGGTCAAGCAAGAAACAGCAACGTTTTCCAACCTTACTCCTGGTACGCTGTACAACTTTACAATTCGAACAGAAAAGGAGGGTTTCAGGGACAGTATTTTTGTGACAAAGGAAATAGAGACAGGTGAGACCACAATCTTGTCAAATTCAGCATTTATTTTGCTTCATCTGTGTGTCTTGCTTTCTTCTACTGTTTCTTGAATTTTATTTTTATCTCGAATAGAGAAAAATAATTCAATCATTATCATCATTTTCTCCTTATTCTCTTTCATTGTTATTTTCCTTAGTCTTTGACTGCTTTTGTCCTTTAAAACTGTGAATTTGGGTAGGGTTACATTCTAAGATGAACTACCAATGTTAACTTCGTAATGATTCAAGCAGGTGTAGAATCCAGTAACTGATACTTGCAGATGGTCTGGCTACCAGCATTACAGAAAACAAAATCTTTTTTCTTAGACTTCTGTTTAATGTTTGATATCTCACTTCAGTGCTGAGTTTGAACACACTTAGGTGTTCAGAGCTAAATTAGTCTTACGTTGTTCTCTCATTGGCCTCCCATTACATCAGGACTAAGTTTGGGGTTTTCTATGTGTAGTTTGCTTTGGGTTAGGACATTTTATTCTCAGCAGCACAGTTCTGTTCTAGTTCTTCTCCTAGGTGCTAGTAGCTTGCTTCCATTATACATTTAAAACCCATTCTTTCATTGTTACTTTTTTCCTTTCTAAATTAGGATCCGTTGAAGTCAGATTTTTCTGCTTCTTTTTCTCACTCCAGCAAGTATGTTCATTCTGAAGGGTTCTCTCATTTTTGGAATTATGTTTCTCCCCTCTGTCCATATCAGGCTTTCACTTGTAACACAATTATGTTGCTTCTTTTTGGTGGCACTGTGAATAAATCTATTCAGGTATCACCAGAAAGTAAGTACTCAGGCCAGTAACCTTCACATACTGTCTTGAGATAATAATTTCAGAGTCGTATCAGTTCACTGTTGCTTCTTTTTTTCAATAAGCATGATGTTCTTATTCCACTGAAGCTACATCAAAAGTGAGTTCAGAGCCTCTGAGCTGCTTTCTGTTTCCAGTAATGTCTAGTGCCATAGATATACTGAGATATCCTGCTCCAATGGAAAATGGTGCCTTCATCTTGGGTGTAGGGATTCATGGTGTGGAGAGAAAACCGTTTTGGTCATTAGTTCAAGCGAAAATGAGGACCAGACTAGCAGTGTCACTATTCTTGGCTAGCAGAGTAACTCAGCAGAACAGCACTTGATTCTGTTGTTGTCTTCACTCTAAGGGTACATCTACTATTGTATTGCTTTTTGGTTGAAAAGTTATAGTTAATAATAAACTACATAGTATCTTATAGTTTAGACATAGAACAAGGAAGGATCTTGCCAATATAGGGAAAGTAAGCCTCAAAACCATCTGTCCTGGTTTGAGATAAAACAGAACCAATTTTCTATTTAGTAATTTTACTTTGAAGCTAAGCTTCCAACTAACTGAAGTTTCTGAACTAACTTCTAACTAACTGAAGTTTCTGAAATTAACAGCGTATTGTCCAGACACTGTTTGCTCCCAGAGAGACAAGACCTGATTTTTTCTAATTTATGCCAAGGCATGGTATGCAGAGACGGTCTTGCTTATACTTATTGCTATAATACCTAAGGCCGGCTAGCTTTGTTATTTGCCCTGTTGGAGGGTCGGAAGTGGAAAAGTGTGGAGGGCTCACACCTGTGGGGAGGAGCAGACAGGACAGGTGACCCAAAAATGACCAACAGGGTATTCCATCCCATCTGCCTCGTGGTCAGTGTAAAAGCTGAGGGATGAAAGGGTCAGCCCTCTTTGTTCAATGGCCGGTGTCCAAGGAGGACTCTGTTCATCTGTCTTTGATCCCAATCCGTGCATTCCTGAATTCAGATCCAGAATCCAGTTCCCATCTGTCACTGAGTCCAGTCTGGGACTTTCCCTGTGCCTGTTGGTGACATGATCATCATCCTGGGAGCTTGATATGGTTTTGTATATCTCATAAATATTTTGTTATTTTATTTTTTTATGATTTTTCTAATATTTTCATTAAAGTAGTTTAGTTTCTTTTCTAAACTCTTAAGTCTCTTTCTCTCTCTCCCTCCTCTCCTTGGGGAGGGAGGTGAGGGAGAGCATCTGTTTTTCATTTCAAGTGTCCAGTCTGGCCCAAACCACGACACCATCTTTGGATTCTTTCAAGGAGTCACCAAACACGTGCTAAGGGAAATGCAATTGATATATGCTGTTTGGATTTCAAAGAGTGTGTCAGTGAGGTTCCCTCATTATGGCTCTTAAAAAAGCAGCCAGTCTTTTAAACTGACCTAACAACAAGGAATGGAAGATAAAAGTAGTTTTCACAGTGGAGGGAGGTTGTCAGGTGACTTCTGTGACCTGTTCTGTCCAACACTTTCATAAATGATCTAGAAAAGTAAACAAGCACAGAGGTGACAGAGTTTGCTGATGTAAAGTTACTCAGGATAGTAAGGATAAGAATTAGCAAAGAGTAAATGTGGAAAGACCATATGTGCCTCAGTGGCTGGATGTTAAAATGTCAGATACAATTCAGCGTAGATAAAAGTAAACTGATACACAAGGCAAAATAACCCAAACCTCACACATATATGGTCAGATCTGAGCTGGCTATTACATCTCTGGAGCGATATCTTGAGAATATGATGGATAGTTCCTTGAAGAAATCAGCACGTAGCTCAGCAGCAGGGTAGAAAGCAGCTGGGATGTTAAAAGAGATTATAAGACAAAACAGAAAACATCGCTGTGTTGTGTATAGAAATGCAGGTACTCTTGCTTCTTGAATACAGCATGCAGTTCTGGTCCTGTTAGGTTGTGTGATAACAGTTCACCTGCACACTCGCAGAGGAGCCCAGAGAGGCGATGGCAAGAAGGGGAGCCCAAATAATACCCTGCCAGGCTACTCCCAGGCCCATCACAGGAGCTGTTCAAAGGTCTATTTCCACAAGCCCAGAGAAACACAGTGGCAGGCAGGAACCCAAATCACAGACTCCTAAGGAACGAACACCTTGTCCAGGTCCTTCCCAGGGCTCTCAGGAGAGCGTCAGCCCCTGTGTCCAGGCATGGAGCCCATCAAAACAGGTCATCGGAAGGAGCTCTCTGCATCACCTTTCAGACTAACGGGGGTTGCTGCCTAGAGGTGTAGGACATGGTATGGGATCCAGGGAGAAGCAGTTTGGGATTGCACAGGACTTATTATGGGATGCTTAAGGGAGGAACCAAAGACAGGAAAAAGGAAGGGATTAGGTTATTTGGGGAAGAACAAGTGTGGGAAAATAGAGGGCTAATGGGATAAAAACAACTCATCACATGTAAACAATTCGCTTGTCTGACTGTGCCTGGCACCTGATCAGCACAATCTGTCCTATCCTATTAAATCCCTTTCTAATTCTTCCCTGTTCTCTGTGTGTGTGTACACACACAGGAGCATGAGTGCACCAACTGGAGTCAGACCGCAAGTCAGAGGGCCCATGTGTCTGTGGTGCAGCATCTAGAGCAAGTGCTGGTGTGCGAGTGAGTGTGTGACCACTAGTNCTCTTCCCTATTCTCTGTGTGTGTGTACACATACAGGAGCATGAGTGCACCAACTGGAGCCAGACCGCAAGTCAGAGGGCCCATGTGTCTGTGGTGCAGCATCTAGAGCAAGTGCTGGTGTGCGAGTGAGTGTGTGACCACTAGTGACATCCAGCCAGATGAGCTGGTATGTAGGTGAAGTGGCCTGAGAGCAAGGGGGTGGGTGGGACAGCTCTGGGTGTGAGAGGATCTGTGTATCTCTAAGGGTGAGAGCACAGGGGTGTGGCCTGTTGGACCTGGGAAGTCCTGGCCAGCTCTGTGTGCATGTTTGTGTGTGTGTCTTATGGTCCAGCAACTGGAGTGGGGATACGACCTCGGAGGCTCGTATGTCCAGGTGCCAGCAACTGGAGAGACTGGGATCCAGTGTCACCTACTGGGCAGACTGAATGTCTGAGCCCAATTGCTGGGGAGATCCACCTTGTACATACGTATGTAAGTATTCTTCGCTAGTGGACCTCCATTCTCTCAGCAAGAGAGGGGAGCAGGATGAGGCTGCTGGTCCTGTCTGTGTTCGTGTGAATGCTCTGAGTGTCTGTCTGTGATCTGTGTGGTCAGATACATATATGTGTACATGTGTGATGTATATATGTGCTCTGTGTGTGTGTGCCTGCTGGGAATACAGCTTCAGCCTTGCTGCTGGTTGGACCTGGGGACGTGGAGTGGCAGCAGCCTTGCCTCTCTCAGGCTGATGGATCTGGCATGTTTTATTTCCCTCTAACAGGTCCCTAATGCAAAAAAGTCAAGTATAGTATATGTGATCAAAAAGATTCCAAGGAGGGCAGCAAGTGTGATGATATATGTAATGTTTTGCATTTAAGGAACCTCTGAGCTAACACTGATACAGGAATAATGATGTAATGTAAAATAATTTGTGAGAGGATAAGTCATGGAGAGGTAATTATGGAGCGTATAAGAAATGATAATTCACTGATTTTTTTTTTT
>RSEF01000001.1:49802297-49815818 GCA_003993805.1 Himantopus leucocephalus
GGATTGCCCTGACCATGACCACGTGCAGGACCTTGCACTTGGCCTTGTTGAACTTCATTGATGTTTGCACGGGCCCACCTCTCAAGCCAGTCCAGGTCCCTCTGGAGGGCATCCCTTCCCTCCAGCATGTTGACCACACAACACAGCTTGGGGTAGTTGGCAAACTTGATGATGGTGCATTCAATGCCACTGTCCGTGTTGCTGACAAACATGTTAAAAAGCACTGGTCCCAATACTGACTCCTGAGGAACACTGCTTGTCACTGGTCTCCACTTGGACATCGAGCCGTTGACCGTGTTGACCTCTGAGTGTGACCATCCAGTCAAGTCCTTATCCGCTGAGTGGTCCACCTGTCAAATCCATGTCTCTCCAATTTAGAGACAAGGATGTCATGTGGGACAGTGTCATGCTGAAAGAGAAAACAAAGAGGACCGAACAGAACTGAGGAAGAGGCCAGGTTTCCAAGAAAAACATAGCTTGCTGGGCTAACAGGGTAAAGATGTCGTTCTGGTTTGGAGTTTTACCCAGGAAGCAGAGACCTTAAAAATAGTATTAAGGAGTTCATGTATGTGCTTCTTGAGTTGGAATTTATCTCCAGTTTTGGAAACATATTATTAGGTCAATTAATAAACATCCATTTATTTTCAGTATCTTTGGTTTTGGTTGCCAAACGTGAGACTTACGGAAACAGATACTTTTCATATATTTTCTGGTCTCATTTACTTCAGTTGAAGAAGTTGAAGGAGGCAGTTAATGTATTTAAAATGTAGCTATAGGGCAAATGCCAATTCGTCCTCTCTAAATACTGTAAGAGCATGAAAGAAATGTGCAGCATGCCCTAAGTGTGTTTTCTTTAGTCTTTTCCATTGGAAACACTGGTGTTATGTCAGTGGGTTGCAAAATGATTTCTGAAAGGTATGTGATCAGTGTCACCATCCCCCGGCTGTTTTGTTGAAGCAGTAATCCCAGGTACCATTGACTGTTCTAACCTGCATCGGTGGCTGGTACAGTGCAAAACATCATCTGGTTTTGCCCACATCAAAAATAATGAGAAGAGCAAAAAACATGATTGGTAAAGAAAAGGATGAAGGAATTGGAATTGTTTGGTGTAGAAGCCAAAAGGGAGATTTAAGTTTTAAAACACAAAATTTGGCTACAGAGAATTTGGCTACAAAGTCAAAGGCAAAACTGTTCTCTGAGCTCGCTTTGAAGAGGTCAAAACTAGATGTCTTAAATTGCAAGAAGGGAGATGTACATTTTAGACTTTAGAAAGAAAAATTTTTTTAATGCTAAAGGTAGTGAAATGCATGAACAGATTATTTTGGGATCTTGTGGAATCCCAGTTGGAAAGGTTAAGCAAGTATTTCTTTAGGAATGATATTAACAGTTTTTCCTAATGCATGCAGGCAGAGGGCAATTTTGCACGTTACGTTTTTTCTCTGATTCAAAGACATAAGCGCAATATAAAATCACCTTCGAACTTTAGTAATGTTGCACAGATTGCTATTCAAATGTTGCTTACATTTAAAAAAATGTGGCTGGATCAATTAACATAATATCATTTCAAAATATCTAATATTGTTGTGGTTTTGTCTAACACTTTGTTCAGCTTCTGTTCTCACTTCATCTAGCAAAATTTTAAAAAAAATCTAGCTGATTCCTGGGAACCCGGCTTGGAGAAGTATATATACCCTGCATGGCATAAAAGGATTTTAGCAATATGCTTTTTTTACAGTTATGGTGCAAAATAATTTTAATGTGGTTTTTTCTTTTGCATATATGCCAGCTTTATTCAGAACCTTTACCTTTTTCTGTTTTTATTCTTAATTGTCTTGCCTTCTGAGCCATTGAATGAAGGCTAAAAAGTATCTGTGAATATAGCTACTTTGATTCTTAAGGTAGCAGATAGTATTGGAAATTAAAGCATAACTTTTGAATATTTGAGTGACGTGAATGAAGACATAATTATGTGTTGCCTTCTTCACTACTGTACTTATTTCATTACTAGCAAGTAAGTTGTCACATCCGAAAAAATACTGAATGCACTAAAAAAAAATTTCCAGGCCGTAGATGGTAGATGTTAAGCTGTATGTAACAGAAGTCCCGCTTTGGAAGACCTAACTTACTGACTTGCCAAGAGTAAAACATGAACAGAATATCGGCATTTTTGTGCCCTCTTCTACTCCTACCCCTAAAAGGTTAATAGAGTAGTCATTTTAAAGTATAATTAAAGAGGTAAGTGCATGTGCTTGAGATTCCTGTTTGTGAAATGACAGAAACTCTCCGAGACCTCGGGGCCGGGGTGAGACAGGAGGTACTGAGCCCCAGTCACAAAGAGGCAGTAAGTCCTAGGTGACTGCTGTAGGCAGCTTTACGGGGGCTCAAGAGCATCCTAATGTGTGTAACCACACTCAAATTGTTTTAAAAAAAACCTTATTAGATGTAAGTTATGCATAATGTGGATTATCAAAGGCTGCTGCTTTCATGGATGTACAGGAAAAAAGACGTATTGAAAGGATAGGTAGATATTGTCAGAGTACTGTTTTAAAATGTTGCTGGGAAGCAAGCTGTTTTGATATTATAATGACTTTCAAATGCTGTTGTGATTTTTGACAGGAAGAGCCCTGTCTTTTTTTTCCACCATAGCACCAGTAGAAGGTAGATGAGCTCTTCAGAGAGACTGCTAGTGAACTGAATCCAGTTTCTTTTATTTATTAGAGTAGTTACTGTTTACTCTTTTTATTTGTTTTACTCTTCCTCCGCTCCTTTTGTTAGATGTTATTAATTTCTCAGCATTAGGAACACAGCCTAAAATAAGATTCTTCAGACTTGGTTTCATTTGGTAAGCCGCATTGAGATAATTGTCTGGTTAGCAACGTATTAGCATTTTACAGTCCTGCTTATTATGGCAAGATTTAATGGCAGCTTTTACAAACATCCTGCAGATCCACCTCTGATCTTTCTGCAGCATATTGGAATATTTTCTTTTTGATTCTAGACCTCTGTTTTAAATAGGAGCATCTCATTGATGTCCTTTTTCCAAAACTGTGCCTTGGTTCCATGCTGCTGTTTCTTTCCAACTAAAGCTTATTCAAGCAAATCAAAGTTCCTCACGGGAATTCATCTCCTTGGGAATCACTGGATCAACAGAAGTTTGCAGCCGCACAGGGCAGCTTTTCAAAGCCAGGCAGCTTTTATTTGTCAGCCAGAATGAGGTATTTGAGCACATCCTTGGGTGACAGTAGAGAAGTGAAAGTCTTGCAGTTGTGGTCACGGTAGGTGCATCTCTGCTCCTCAGATCCCGTAAGAGCCACCCTCCTCCTGAACGGGGTAGCAAAGCTCTCGTCACACTGGCCAGACAGTCTTGTTTTTTATTTCAACTTGCAGTCACATCTTTTTCACATACTTGTTCGCAAGCGATTGTTAAACATTTATGTGGCAGTGTTGATGTTGCCATGTACCTTTACAAGAATCCAAGCTCTGGTACTTGCTGATGTTTTGACCATTCTGAAGCGGTTGTGCATAGTAGCCCAGGTACTGCACTGTCTTGCTCCCTTGTTCATATCATCCTACAGTGATTTGATATAAAAAGCAATGGATGACGTGAATTGTACACAACTTTTATGACATTAATATGGAGTTTCTCTGTATTACATGAAACAACTCCCAATCCTTTATTGTTCATACAGTTCTTATTTTATGGGAAGGGGCTTGTAGTACAGAATGTTTTTGTTACGTTCCTGGTCCCCAGCTTTCTCCTTATAAATGGTGGTGTAAAGGAGTCACAATAAAAGATTGCTGCATCCTAAACTTCCTAACTGCTTTTGGTTTAATAATTGCCATTCTTTGACAATAAAGACTGTCCTGTGGCATCTATGCATGTGGATATACTAATCAAATATCCTAATGTAGAGCAGTCCTTTATTAGACAGGAAAGGTGAAGAATAAATACACTTTCAACTAGTAATGAGTTACTTTAGGCCATCTGTTTTTATTTCTAGTTACATTGTAGCAATACCACATTATCACAATGAGTATCCCCATGAAACTGTTTGGAAACTCTCAACTGTGTTTTTTTCTGTGTGTTGCTCTTCTTTTTGATGTAGAGATACCTGCAGGTGGACAAACAAACACAAAGAGCATTGTTTAGAGTGAACTTTAGTTTTTAGATTCTGTGTCATCTTTCAGTTAGTGGAGTCATCTTTGTATCTGATGCCTTCTGTATTTTCTTACTTGAGGATTATGCTGTGCTTGAATTATCTTTTTCTGTGCAAAATGACAATAAAAATGAAACCTGAGATTGTGAAGTGTTTTTCTTTAATTAGAAGATGAGAATTTTCTGTAAATGTCTGGTTGTTGAAAAGGCTGATTCACATCGCTTTATGGGGGATTTTAAGTCACTGATGTAAAACACGGTAATGTCAAATACATTGTGAATGTCAGACAAATTTATGAGATTTTGTAACTGTTGGGGTCAGTTTCATTTAGATAGAGATGCTTGTATGCTTAACTGTTGTTGTCAAGGGATGAATAAGAATATTTTGAGCCCTGAACCTGATCTTCTTAAAAAAGATATGTGTCCATGCCAATACAAAGTAGTATAATAACACATTTTCATAATGTCAAATTATTTTATGTGAATGTATGCTTTTTCTGTGAAACCTTAACTATAAAAATCAGAATGATTGATGCAAACTGATTAAATCAAGACCAAATTTAGCAGATTCTTAGTTAGGTCAATTAAGGTACAGTACTTTACTTCCACTATTTTCACTAATAGGCTTATTTAGCTTTTTGAGTAAATTGTGAGGTTATAGATTAAAAAATGACTTCCTGAACTGAGTATAAAGTTTTATTAGCTATATTTTAATGGAATGCTCTCATTCCTTGAAAAAAAAAAAAAGGACAAAAAAAAAGTCTCGTTAGTTTGGAAGGCTGGCTGTTACGTACTTCCAACTTCTTTTTTAGGTTTGTAGGTGGAGAGTTGAATATCTGTTACAATGCTGTAGATCGTCACGTTGAGAATGGACGAGGAGACCAAATTGCCATTATTTATGACAGCCCTGTAACAAATACCAAAGAGAAAATAACATACAAGGAACTTCTTGAACAGGTATGTTTGAGAATAATCTTGTTACTGAAAATAGGTAGTAAATATTGCACAGCAGGTAGATACTAGAGAGGTAGAAATGGTCTACCTTGCTAATTTATTCCTTTTGCTGTGCTTAGTATTGATTTATAAGCTTCAATACCTATACCCAATTATACTGCTTCTAAGTGGTTTTGATCTTCCTCTAATTCTTCTTCTACAGGTTAATATGTTTTTTCCTGATTGGTTAGATTTTGAACTTTTCTCTACTGGATTTCTCCCCCCCTCCCCCCCCCCAGTTCTTATTTCATNCCCCCCCAGTTCTTATTTCATATTTAAAAGGTAAAGCAAAGTATTAGTCAAGTCACTTGACAGTTGCTGCAATGAACCAAAATACAGTTCCAGTAGAAATGAAGATGCGTACCTTGGCTATTGCTGTACGTAATTGAGTGTAAAAACAAGTGAAATTTGTCAGGGAGGAGCTCTAAAAAGAGCTCCACCATCTACCCTGCTGTAGGCTGTTGTGGGGGTGCTGGTGGCCCCACACTAGTTTTCTGTCTGGAAAGCCTGTGGATTTCGACTTGCCCATGGGCTGAGGTAGCTTACCCCCAGCTGGGGTTGGGAATACCCAGTTCTGCATCAGCCCATTCAGGTTTACTCAGTTCCTGACCACGGGTTGTTGCCCCCATGGGTGTTTGCAGTCTGCCCCATTCAAGGTCCTCTGCTGTCATGGCCGTCAGCTGGTGGTTTGCTCTCACACTGCTCCTCTGTTTAGCTGGCTTTTTTCTTCCAGTTATGTGTAGCAGTTGCACTTAACACTGAGCACAAAGAAATCTTGGAGTCAGACTCATATTCTTCCTTAATGTATTTCAATGTGCAAGATGCATTACAGGGAACGGAACACATTCACTCTGCTTCAGATATGCACCTAGTGTCTGGAGTAATGTGAAGCTACGGTTTAAAATATGAAATGAGGTTCACAACACAGTAATTCAGTTTTGAGGGTTTTATTCCACTGTTGCAAGAAAGGAGAAGTCATACCGCTACAAAAAACGATAAAACTGTACCAGATTCTACTTTTTAAGGAAAATGTGGAAAACATTTACTCCTTGCCAGTTTTCTGTTGATTTACCAAGTCCAAAAGAGAACTTAGAAGTTACTGTACAGTGTGCTGGTACGGTTTTAAGAAATCAGGAGGCTTTAGAAGGGCCCAGCTCCTTATCTAATTTTATTTATTCTTTTATAGATATATATAAAATATGCTTTTTTATAAAATTATAATTTTATATATATTATGTTATGTGTCATACATAAATATATATACATGATATATACTGTATATGTATATATGAAATCAATGTATACGTACATATATGTATAAAGTACATACTTGTTTTATTTAATGAAATAATACATTTTAATATAAATTATCTTCAGTGTACTCTCTGTAGAAATTTCCTCTGAAAAACACTGGTGCTCTGCATGTTTCATTATAGGCCAGTATGCGTGCAGATCAGGCATATGACTGAAGTTGATTAACATCCTGATAGGGAAAGAAGCCTTTTGCCTTCTTTCCTGAGTTCCCTTCCCCATTTAAAATATCCTGCCTGTCCACATCCAATGAATATTTAGTAGTCTATCTGGCCAATAAGCTGATAGTGTAATGAGGGTGTCTTATCAGAGGCTACCTGTTCAAAATGTCCTGCTAAAGATCAGCACTTGAAGCGGTGGACTTCTTTCTGGCTTTTGATAATAAAAAAGAAGTGTAAATGGATTCAGCAGAGGTTATGTAGGATAACTGTGGGTCACAGGGTGGGAAGATGCAGAATTTTGTAGCAGGTTGGATCATTTGTTCCAGAATTAAACTCATGGTAAGAGTGAAAAAAATGACAGAGCTGCTTGGTTGGAGATAATCTGTCTCCTTAGGGAGGGTGGGATAGCTTGAGCTATATACTCAGGAAGCCTGTTGTTTTCAAATTATCCTTATCCTTTTTACTTGTTGCACTGCTATTTACATCTAAGCGCTACAGTGATGCTGCAGTTTTAATGTTAAGCACCGCTAAACTGCAAATAATTGAGAGAAATGTTGGAAGCTTGTGGATATTTCGTGCCCAACCTGTGGGAAACGTTTTGTGTGTTTTTTTTGCAGATCTGGAATAGAAGGATTGCAG
Organism: Himantopus leucocephalus; assembly: GCA_003993805.1. Lineage (NCBI taxonomy): Eukaryota > Metazoa > Chordata > Aves > Charadriiformes > Recurvirostridae > Himantopus > Himantopus leucocephalus. Next base: position 49,809,558 of record RSEF01000001.1, read on the forward strand.
GACAATTTCAGCAATTCTTTACTGATGTAAATAATGGCAAGATCAGTTTGTGTTGATATTCTGTACAACTATACTGCCTTCACACTTGGAAAGTCTTGAGAATTACAGTTATTTAAAGTGAAGTTGTACGTGGTGCATACAGTTGCATTTTAAGTGTGTTAATTATATGTTGTTACAGATGAAATCTTCCAAATGCAGAGAGGAGGGACTTAGCAAATTTAAGACATAACAGTCTTCCAGAATGTACTGATTGGACTTTTTTCTTTACTGATGCCTGTTATAGGCCTTTAAATGAGGATTACAATATTGAACTGAAGCCAGTGAAGTGGGGATGTAGATGAACAATTTGAGTTTGCCTTGGGACATTCTCTAATTCCAGTAATGAGATGTCAGGAAAAGATAAGGGAGACACAAATTCTGTTAGAAATATTACTGAATCTGTGTAGTATTAGGGAAATATAAAGATACCCAGAAGAAATAAGGAGCAATGGCTTCATTTAAAACCAAATTTTCTGATTGTGTTGGAAAATACTACCATTTTCAGGTTAAGGCAAAGGTTGTTAGGTAGGTGAAAAAACCCTTCTGTTTACATCATTAGGTGTATTCTCTAGAATGTCTCACTTGCTAAAATGAAATCTCAAGAATTTGAGAGTCATTATTTGCAGGTGTTGACGCTTGGTAGATCATGTACACAAAAGCAGTGTGATATCTCTCCGTGATTCTTTTCAATAACAAGGCACAGTTAACATGTTGAATTCAGTGCCATAATAAATAATTTCTGAGTGCAATAATGTGACGGGATTAGCAAAAACCAACACCCCTCAAGCCTTCAACAGCATTGAACGTTACAAAAATATGGATGAGAAAGAAGGGCTTCAGGTTATGAACAATTGGCTAGGATGCAGTTTCTTCAATAGGAATGTTTTTTTCCATAATTACCCACCCTAAAAGCATCTTCTTCTGAAATAGCTGCGTTAGCCATTGTCAGTTTGGATTTATGTATATCTGTTTTGCTCTGCTCCTATCTCCCGTATATGACTGAGGAATCTCCCAGATTGTTCTGTTTCTAGTAGTCTTTCTCATTCTTCATGCTTTACTCCTTCATCTTTCTTCGTCTTCTTCCTTGAAAAATAACCAATTCCTTCTTCGGTAGAAATAGTGACTTTCATTCCAAGATATTTTTTCTCAGATTTGCTTTAGAATCGAAACTAGAGTACAGACAGAAAATCCTACTGAGATTGACAACCCAACTCTTTATCCTGTTTGTCTGCTAAAGCAACATTATCTTGATAAAACTATGTATTAGATTTCCTGTTTAATGCTGCTTTTCCTTATCTTATTTAAATCTCAAATGTCATTCCTCAGTACATGTCCTAGAGAGATTTAACTGAGATGTCACTGGGGTAGTTCTTCAGAAATATCAATATTAGTATTCTTTAAAGGATGAGACTGGTCAGGAATTTAGAGTGGTGTCCTGGGTTTTTCACATTCCACACAAAAGACTTCCAAATGACACTGTAAACGTCTGAAGAAGCAGCTGAAACTTGATCTCCCCTGACTGAAGATAGTTATACTGCAGCATGTCAATGTCAGCGATGCTTACAGTAATGTAGAATTTGGAGCAGCTTGGGCAGATGAGTGAAGCAAAGCCATGCTGAATTAACTGGTGAGCCTCCTGACATTTCCACTATATGTGGTATGTGCATTTTACTTTGGACTAGGTTTAGTTTCATCCTTTGAACCAAATGTCTCATAGCTCACTTCAAAGCCATCTGAACATAGCTATCCCACAAGCCTTTGCTTCCTTGTGGATTCCTTTAGGAAATCCCATGATCACCCTTCATCTTGCTCACTCCTGCTTGATTTCTCCCCCCGACTCCGAGTGAATGTTGTCCAAATAATGGCCTTTTAGGGGAACCTAGATTGTGTAGGAGTTGTGCAGAACACTATGGACTGTCTGTCACAAGTACTAGGAATTCCTTCTGAGGCAAATCCTTATCTGGAACCCATCTCTTCTGTGGAGTGAATGCCATGGCATCACTTCTTATCAAACATTAAATCCGTGCCAAGCTGATGAGTATTACGAAATCCCCATCTTGTGTCAGTCCCTCCTTGGAGACACACAGTCCACAGCTGATCTCCCAAACCAGGAAGGAAAATGGCCCTTCCCAAAAATCCCCAGCTTCCTCTCAATCTAAAGAACTTCTTGGCATCTGAAAGAAGGAAGGAGAATTTACTGCAACTGACCACAATCCCAGCAGCTGTCTGGCTGTATGAGAAAGAAATCATCCTGATTTATATTTTTTCTTGTTATTTGTGTAAGAGTGTACTGGCACCACTACCACAACTGAACAGGTCCTTTACACGGTGCATTTGAGACAGTGTGGCTGGGATTTTACGCAGAAGCCTAGAGGGGCTGTGTTATCAAGGTGCACCATGTCCATGACCTACGCGGTTGCCAGGACTATGCCTGGCACACAGGCAGAGCTGGGAGGCGGCAAGTGCTCTCTGACGGAGCTTGCTGCTGCTCCACAGAACTTCCCTTACGGCTCACAGCCTCTGGGGAATTGTCTCTCAAGGCACAGCAGCTCTCACAGTCAATCCAGAGACTTACACCACCTTTCCACTGCTCTGCGACCAGTGCCCTAATTCTACCAGAAACCTCCTAAACTCAGTCCCATCCTCAATACCTGTATAGGAAAAGAGTAAACACACTTACTCAGGCAGGCATCCGGACCACTGATTTTGCAGTTCCCATTTCCTGCTGTGGCAGAGAGTGTGCCAAGGGGATGCTCCTGTGTGTTGTCTCGTGGGGGTCCTCTGGGGGTTGCAGGCATGAGATGTGTGCACCACTGTTGCCATGCTTTTCCCTAGACTGTGTCCTGGGACTGTTGATCCTATCACCAAGGGTGTGGATGTCCTTGGATGTCTGTGGATGTCTGTGGATGAGCAGTGGGCTTCGTGGAGAGCTCTCCCCTCCCGTGAAGATCTGTTCAAGATCTCTGTGGTAGGGGCACATGCACTATGCCACTTCTGAAGCATGATTTAGCCACCTCATCAAGAACAGGGTTTTCATCTATTTGAAATGAATGCAGCACCACTTGTCAGTCCTCTCCCACTTGGCAGCAGGCTTGACATTAGCAACAGGGTGGTGCATCAGCTGGAGAAGCTTTTGCAGCAGTAGGAAAAGGAGGAGACGATAATTAAGAAGTGTAATAGAAGAGTGAAGAGGCTGATCAAGGGCGGGGAGAGTAGGAGAGAGTACTTTCTTTAGTAGTCTTGAAAAATCAACACAGTGGAGAAGCTGAAGAGCATAAGGCGACTTGCTGCCTTTGGTTTAGAGGAATGCGTGTGCGACATGGCACTTTTTATGCCATGAGATGCACTTTGGGATGTTTCAGGAGCTCTTGATATTTGAAGAATCTTTTTGTGTTTAGCTTGCATTGAAGGACTGGACATTGGTGAAACCCAGTCATTGTTCAACACAGGAAGGTTTGAAATTCCTCTTTTCAGCATTTTGAGTGGACTTTATCTTTTAGTATCTTCTAAGAAGAATTCTTTTGGCATGAACCAAAACTGCTTTTTGTAACTACTAGGGACAGCCCAGTGATTTCCTTCAGAACTGCAGTACTTCTCCAAACCTGAACTGCTAATATAGATGTAGTATTTGTTTGGTGGCTGGGTAAAAATAAAGCCATGCTCACTGGGGGCTTGCATTTGATAGAAGTGTAATTTAAGCCCAGATCTTCAAAGCTGAAAGCCTACTTCAGTTTCTTATTATATCACTTGGTCTCAAGTGATTTTATTACTGAAGTGTCAAATATATTAAAGTGATAGAGCAATCTTAAACTTTGAAGAAAAGCAGAGAAATAGCATGCTGGTAGGAAAATAGCAACTGTAAAATCTTGAGTGATAAAGTATGCTGTCAATGTAAACCATAAATGACAACACACTGTAACAAAGTGGAAGGTTTCATGGCTTTTAACAGTTTAATGAAATGTCACTACTCACTCTCCCCCCTCCTCCCCCCTTTTGAGAGTGAGTGATTGCTTGGATGTTTCAGGGTTTCCACATCAATCTTAAGGGCAATATAAACTTGCTTTATGATGTTCCCTGGTCGCCCAAATAGTTGCAGATAAGAGACAGTGTTTTATTATGTATTATGTAGTCCAAATGCTCCCTGGTTGTCAGAAGGATGAGGGAAAGGGCACAAGGAAGATCACAGATACCCATGTATTATATTGGGTTATTGTCTTCAGTGACATTAAACTTTCTAGGGTGGGGAGGTTAAGTGCAGACAAGCGAGTACTGGGTTTGCATGGAACACGTGGTTCCTGCCTGCAGCATGCTATGTGTATTCTGCTTTAAGTACAATTTACCTATGATAGGTTTCAATGAAAGTGGCTTAAGTACATGCAGATCTCTTCACTGTCTCCCTCCTACAGCCAAGTACAAAAGTTATATAGCTTGTATACAGGCACTAGGAGTCTTCTATTACAAAATTACTAATTATTATCTTTAAATGATGGCTTTTTTCTTTAGCAGGCAAACATTGCCTTTTTTGTCATCATTAATAATTATAAAATAATGATAATACTTGTCCATTGGGTTTAACTACTTATTGCCTATTATCCACACTTATATCAACTATAAAATCACTCACCAAATATTACTTTCTTTGCCTCTAGCCTTTCTGTCAACGCTCTGCTTGAGAGTGTCACAAGCAGCAAAGATAAGGATTAGTTTTCTCAGTTCTTTGAGGTAAGGTGATGGTAGCTCTGTAATGACTATGCAGATTTTAATGTTTTCACAGTAGGAAGTGCAGAAAAGGAATTTACCTTTGGAAGTAGAGTTGTTATCCCTACATACAATTACTTTCACCAATCCTATGCAGAAGTGACTGTAAATGCTGGTAGTATGGCAATAAATTCTAGTTGTGTACATGTCCAGGCCTTGTTGATTTTTGTTGGGTTTTGATAGCATATGTCAGCTTCATAGAGTATCGATAGGTATTAATAGGTCTAGAGTCAAAGAAAATTTATTTTGATAATCAGTAACATTTAATGTAAAAGGTCTGTTACAAATAAATCATACACATACCTTAGTTTGTGTGAGTTTTCAGCTTGGTATGGTGATCACTTTGCCTTATAAACGTATTCTCTCTTGCAGCTGAAAATAATGGCAGGGATTTATGCATTGTTTAGAAAAAATGGAAGCTACACTGTTATCTTCAGGCAGAAGTGTAGAAATCAAACAATAGTTTGATTGTGGATGAGCTGTATATTTAACGCAAACACAAGTCAGATGCATCTGGAGCTTCTGGATGTCTCAGGTTGCTGAAAGTCTGACCGTGTGTTCCCACTGAAGAGAGAAGCAGTGAGTAATGCTATGTTATCCTCTTCAGCACATGTATCAGATAGGCTTGGATGTAATTGCCCGAAGTTTTCTTGAATATGACCATAAAAGAAGAGCCTAATGCCGACAAATCTCGGAAAGTAACAGTGGTACTAGAATTTGATGTATTGAACTAGAATAAGGTAACTCTTCAATAGAGAAAACTCAAATTTGATGAATAATATAAATGAAAGTAAAACATTTCAAAGAAAATCTACCCTCCTGACTAGCTTATCCTTGAAAAAGATGGTTCTTCCCTCTTGTCCTGCTTGCACAATGTATATTATTGGCCTAGGCTGCTCCCATTGCTTTCATTATTTGCTAGGTCACTGAAAACATCTCTAACTGCTTCAGAAGCTTGAGTATTTTCTGTTCTACAGGCAACATCCCCCTGCTGCTCTCATGAGTTTGTCTCCCCTTTCCTTTCTGTCCAGTCTGATAATACCTGAAGAAAAGAGTCTTTCACGAGACTAAATTTTACTTGAAATCTTATCTGTCTGATATAATGAATAAATAAGAAATAATGCAGTGCAGGTAAGATGTGAGGAATTCATATATGAGTAGATTCATGTTACATAGATAGTGAAAGAAATTAGAATGTTTAAAATTCTTATGTTTATTGTAGTGTTTTCTAGTGAATGGCAACCTCTTAAAGAAGAGTTTTACTACTGTAGGCAAGGTGTTCCCCTGTAAGACAAAGCAACTCCTTTGTTCTGAACTTAGATTTATATGTCTTCAGATATCCCAAGAACTTTCTAGAGAATTTGACTTTTTAGTCAACCATTACATGGAGTCCAACCATCATCAACCTAACACTGCTAAAACCACCACTAAAGCATGTCCCTAAGCACCACATCTACACATCTT
>RSEF01000001.1:49816818-49828071 GCA_003993805.1 Himantopus leucocephalus
TTGAGTAACCTGGTCTAGTGGAAGGTGTCCCTGCCCACGGCAGCGGGGCTGGAACGAAATGATTTTAAGGCCCCTTCCAACCTAAACCATTCTATGATTCCATGATTCTCTTCACCCATCATGCCTGAGAAAGCAGGGCTGGCTATCACAATAAGTAAAAATGGAGAGGCTTTTGAGGGCCACTGGTCTTCCTTGCTTGTGACAGTCTCCTGCTCCAAGCAGGAGAGTAGCAACACATGGTGGAGATGTCAGGAAAAACTCTTTGGCCTATTTCTTTGATTTGGTGTTAAATCCCAGTGTGGCCTCAGGAACAAAGATGCCTGCAGAACATTGGCACCTTAAGCTCTTACTTCCATGAAAAACTTACTTCCTTTATACTGGAATTATAAAGTACATATTTCTAGGGAGTCCTTTGTAACTTTGCAACATTTGAACTAGCCTGAGGCTTGGTGTGGAGGCTTAGTGTTATTACAGTGCTTCTTAAACAAATACACTCTTCCAGAGCAGGAAAGCATTTCTATTACTTCAGAGACAGCCTGGATCACAGAGCTAAAGGAAAATATAGTTGTGGCTACTGATTTTCACTGAAGAAAATGGGACCAGGCCAGAAATGGGAAGCCCTATATATATGCTATAGCCAAAGACGACAGTATGATAAACATAATCCAAAGGGTCTTGGCATGAAGAAGTAAAGTGTTTTGGGTTGAAAATACTTTATATTAAAGTTAAAATCCATACTCGGTCATGCACAGGGAATGCAGCCATCATAAGGCCTGTGCCTCACTTATTGATGTGGAATAGTAAAAGGATTTTTACAACTTCTATTTCCCTTAAAAATAATTTTATGCTTCAGAACTTATACTTTCTTCCCTCAGATGTTTAATTTAAACACCTCTCAAATATTAAAGTTCATTTAAATTATATTTTACTTTTTAAGCAGTATTATTTGACTACTTTCTATACACATTAAGAGATCTGCAGAACCTGAACCTTCAATTTCTAAACCAGAACTAAACCCAGAATTTCTATTTTTTGACTAAGAGATATTCCTTAGTAGGCAGTCAAACAAGACTCTTGTTTTTTTTGATAGCAACTAGTACTATAAAAAAACCTCCACCCTTTCAAAACAATTTAAAAACGTCATGTAGGAAAAAACATGTATCATTTTGATCGATAGTGCAAATCATCAAAAAAATTACTCAGGTGATCTGCTTATTTTGGAATATAATAATTTTAGAACAGCCTGAATGTACTGTTGTCTTTGTTAGATAGTCACTGGCTTCCTGAAAACAGAAGGTCCCCAAAGCCAAATATTGGTGACTGCAGTTCAATTTTCCTTACAAAAAACAGACAACTGATCACAGAAGGAAGAGACGAATACCCTAATGCTCACCACTCCCTCTTCTTTTCATTACAAAGATAGGGTTTGGGGATTGTGAATAGCATTATACAGTTTCTCTAATTTGGAAGATTCTTTGCAGGGGAACATGGGGATTTTCTCCTCCTAAGACTTTGTCAGAAGAGTACTACATGTTACAACGTGTCCACTTTGCATTGGTAAGGAGGTAGGGAATTAAAAATGTAATTACTTCCATGCTCATTTAGTTTTTTGGCAACATATGAAAACAAGCTGATAAGGAAGAATTGACATTAATTAGGCATTACTATAAATGCTATTATTTTGCAGATAAGGCTTTAAACCACTTACTACCACTGGAATGAATTCCAAATTAGAGCCGTATTTTTAAAGATAACATTATTACCGAATAAAATCCTCTTCCTGGAGACATTTTGGGAGTAACTGCAATATGCTATTTAAAATGTATCATTACGCCAAGTCTGACTTTGCAAAGTCAGGAAATTTCATGAACATCAACTTTTTAGCATTCATCCAAAATTTGAGAGATGCTTGTATTTGTCTGTTTTAGAGACAGTGCCTCAAAGTGGGCTGTCTTCACTCTTTTATCAAAGACACCAAAGAAAAATCACATCATGTTGTGTTGTGGAGTTGTGTGTCAGAGAAGTAGGGTTGCCTCCCTAGCACTGACTTCTGATGTTTAATTCTCCACAGCATTACTTCCTAAGGATTCTGTTGAATTGGGCCATTTTCTTTAGCACCATTCTTCCGAGAGACAGGTACAGCTGCCCAAATCAACCTACCAAGCTGAGAGCACAACTGTCTCATACCATGGAGACTATAACGGCTTTAATATCCCTCTGGACAGCAGAGGTACATGGGAGCAAAAGGAAGGGGGAGATGATAAGAGCAAAACTATGTTGTTATCCTGCAAACTTTCTATTTTATGTCTATCCTTCCCTTGCACAGGGAAAATTCTGTCTCTGTATCAGCAGCTCTCACCAACTCATTGCATAAAACTCAATGAAATTTATTAAAAAAAAAAGAATAATCTTTAAATAGACTTTGTGTGGGAAGTTAACAAGACCTTGATTGAAAGTGTGTCATTCAGTGACATTCAATTTTCTTTACGAAGATGAGGCTCCCCACCATGAAGCAAACAAGAAATAACAGCTTAGGATTTCTGATACACATAATGCAAACACTCTGTGTAGTACACAAAGTCCAGACACTGTCTTGCTGAAATTTGAACAATGTTTCAACACAGATCTTCATACTTCTGCAAATAATAACATTTACTATGATAGTTTTAGTAGGGTTCACATCAAAAGTCCTCAGGGCTATTATATTGTGCATATTGTAATGTCTCTCAGTTAAAATGTAATCATAAATGTAGGATAAATTGGTGAAGTTAAGAGCCAAATCACTTTAGTAAAATACAAGCAGAATCTATTAAAAATTTTTGGCTAATGGGCAGTTTATATCCTATGAAATGGCCTGTAGTCATAGACATTTTCTCAAAAAGATAACCGATGAAAGTGTTTACCTAGCAGATCCTCTGATTATTATTATTACTGACACTATCACGATTGTTATTATCAGGAATACTAAAATGTGTAGTTTGCAACAGAATGCTAGACATGATTGGTTTCTAGAAGAGAAATAGACAGAAACAATAGACCAAACATGCTACATTCATCTGAGTAATTCTGTGATTTCAAGTTAAGATTAAACACATCTGCCTCTTGAAAGCCAACATACTCACGTTCAAAGACTCCAAAATTCAGGAGACAGGATTTCTAGTTAATTAAGCTGCATTTCAATTTTATCTTTTCTGTTGTCATTTGCTAAATATTTAAGAGAGGCTCGAATCCTGTAGCTAAGGTCACTGTATGACAAAATAAGGCAGTTGAATTCGTACAAATCAATAATGGTATTAAATGTATAATAAAAAAATAACAAATTACATTGTAGCTATTTATTTTCTGCAAGACTATAAATGTTTTTAAAGTCGGAAAAAAAAAGGAGAGAAACTCAGACTTGATATTGCTGTATAATGCTGATTTAATTTAATCTGAAAGGATCCATCCGATTAAAAGACTGCATTAGTTAAAAACTGAGTCAGATCTCGTTTCAACTTTGGCACTTAAGTGACCTGTTTTTTAAATCATTTGAAACCCTCATTCTTTCTCCTTTTTGATACTTAATATAATAGTCAGACTGAGAACAACAGGTAAAATTCAATTTCCTTTGTTTACAAAATGTTTTGTAACCCAACTTTAAGGAGTTTTCGGGAAAAATGACTGAAGTACAGAAATCAGGATGCAACTAATAAATTAAAGTTTCTAAATCTACAAAATAAGGAAGTATAACTTTAAATTTAACAGCATCCCAGGTAAAACAGATTAGCAAAGCAGATTTAACAATGCTGTGATTACTCTATATAGGTGTACATTTTAAGTGTACAAAGATGAAGGGCAGCATTCTTTTGTCTGAAAACACATATTAAGCTACGTGAAGCACGTTTATGAATGCTTAATACAGACCCAAAAAAATTAGAGCTGCTGAGAGCTACTATTAAAAAAATAATAAAACACCTGTGGAATAAACAGACTTGCATAATACCTAGCCTTGCAATCTTGTATGTACTGTACTACATTAGAGACCCCCAGAGTTCCCAGGTTGATTAAATGTTATCAAATGTATTTTCATAAAGCCATTTAATAATGACACATTCTAAATTAATGTGGTAACCCTTGTTCTCTTGGAGTTTTTTATCCTTACACCTTTAGGAAGTTATAGCTCATACGTGCTTTGAACAGATGAAATTTTCTCCCTAAGTTCCAAAAATTATTCAAGAAAAAAATAACATTTGTACGATAGATCAACAAAGAGATGAAGATTTTAAACTTGATATCAGGTTAACAATTTAAAAAAAACAACACAGGCAAACATAAAAAAATGAACTGGTGAAAAATAAAATAGAAAATTTATATGCACAAGTGAAATATTATTGTACTACTACACAGCATGAGGGCTCAAACAGAAAAAAATAAATTGTGTATTCTGGATTACTAGAGTGTTTATGAGTCTGTGCCCCCTGTGATTTAATTAAATAGAATTTATACCTTAACAGAATTTGTTAATCTAGGCCTTCACGCGCACTGTTTTTTCACTGATTTAAACTTTCAAGTGTCTTTATGATTCTGTGTTTTTCCAAAATGTGTTTATTTAAAAAAATTGTCAGTAGTTATCTCCAAGTAGTCAATCCATTATGTTAAGCCCTGCAGGAGCAAGTCCTGACCTTAATTTGTGTATGCTTTCACGGTTTACCATTATTTTGAATACTTTGAAAGTGTTCATTTGGGTCAGTTTTGTGCATGGATTTGTTCCATAAGGTTTACAGAAAAACNCACGGTTTACCATTATTTTGAATACTTTGAAATTGTTCATTTGGGTCAGTTCTGTGCATGGATTTGTTACGTAAGGTTTACAGAAAAAAAAAGAAATAAGAATAAAACATAGAAAATAAACATGGTGCTGAAAATGAGTGTGTTCAGCAGCCATGGTGTTTCAACTTACCCAGATATGCTTTTCATGAGATGGAGAGAGATGAATGGAAAAAAAAGCACATAAATGTTAATGAACATATAGTAGTCCATTAAAAAAATAAATCATATGATAGATAAAATAATACCACCAGTATAACTACGGAAATCTTTCTAACTGGTCTTTAAAGAAGTTAAGTGTTCTTTTGAAGAACAGATGCATCCTTGAAAATGTGCTTTTCATTAAACTGATGTTGGTACCACTCAGCACAGCACATCTACCTTCTACAACACNAAATAAATCATATGATAGATAAAATAATACCACCAGTATAACTAAAGACCAGTTAGAAAGATTCCCGTAAAGAAGTTAAGTGTTCTTTTGAAGAACAGGTGCATCCTTGAAAATGTGCTTTTCATTAAACAGATGTTGGCTATTTATAAGGTACCACTCAGCACAGCACATCTACCGTCTACAACACATGTTCATGCCAAAGATCTGTAAACACAGTGAATGTGGAATAGATTTTCAAATCAAAGCATTTGCCCAGATTTGAATAATTTCATAACGATTTGTGTGGAACACCAAAAATCCTGAAAATCTCAAACCCGTGGATTTATGCAAAATACTATAGAGACAACCAAGGTTTACTTTCCTGTGTGCACTTTACTAATATTTTAGCAAAGTATCTTACAGTAATCATGAATGACCTAGACTCAGTTTTTTGTGGTGGTTTTCCTTTTTAAAGTATGCAGATTTCAAGCATATAGATGACTAACATTTTTAATGGTTATTCATGCCGTGGAGTAGTTTTATTTGAGCAGTCATGCTAATACTAGACTAGTAACAATACTGGTAGAAGTGATTTGCCCTCTAGGTAACCTCTTCTTGGTAATAGTAAAAGAAAGCAGAATGCCATCGCTGATGATAAACTTTCTTCAGCATCCTTTAATTGCCATCATAAAAAGAAAATTATATGCCTGAATGAAACCCAGACGTCTCAGAAAATTATATTTCTATTAAGAAATGATTTACCGAGATATAAAAATGCTTGGTAGATATAGCTGTAGAAAACTTTGGGGTGAAAATCCTGTGCTCTGATTAATTAAGAAGAGGTTGCAGACATTTCAGTGAGTTCAGGGAGCTGGTTTCCAGATCTTAAATTTTGTTTTCATGTGTGTGAGGTCAGCAGGGAGAGAGAAGAGGAAGTGTGATACAGAAAAGTAGACGGAAACAAGTGACATTTATACAGAGAAGAAAGGAAAATTAAGGAAAAGAAGGTCAACAAAGGCATGCAATATAAATAAAGGACTAGAGAATTATTCAAACAATTACCAAATCTGATGGGAGTACCATTAGAATTGAATATGCATTTGTGATTTTGGGGCCAAAATCTCCATCAAGCTCATTTTCTACTGAGCTAACTGTAAAGACTGACTTGAACACCTTTGCTGGAAAGGCTTTTAATTTTGGACCTTCTAGAGTCTATTGAATCAGAACTCCAACTTCTTACATATTCCCCTGAATAGTCCTTTGGGGATGGGTAGAGAGAAATAAACAGGGGGATTAATTGGTATATGAGTAATCTTTTGGCAGCTTTAATAAACTGCAGTTTGTAGTCTCTTGGGGATAACTTACGGGACCTGAAGGCTATTCCAGTCTCCTTCATTATTGCAGGGGATCAAGGGACATTCCTTCACTTCCTGAGCACCTTGTCCACACAATAATAAAATACAGCATAAAAAAATGTATCTTTAAATTCTAGCTTTCACCTTTTCGTAAGACAACCATTTTATTGAAGGAACACAACGATTTCCCTTAGACGCATATTAAACTAAAAGATATGTAGAATTTGTTTTCCTCTGCCGTCTTTTATCCATTCTTCTCTTAAACCCTAATTCTACAGTTAATCTGACAGGATATTTGCATCTGCTGGGGAACATAATTTAGAGAGCCAGCTGCATGCATGAAGGTAGATGCTTTATCCAGAAATCCCAGACTGCAATAGATAGGCCTATATGAGTAGATAAGGCAGGGACTGGGGCTTTGTTCTGGTTTTGTTTGATTAAAAACTTGCAACTTGTTGATAGGAAAATCCTTATCTTTTATGAGGAAAAGAATAAAAACCCCAAACTTGCCAAAGGATAAAAATCTTATTTTGAAAACATAAGATTTTTTAAAAATACATGATAAAGGTATAGCATATATAATTGTTGTATAGTTTTTTCTTCCTCAGAATAATCTGATTAAGGTTTAATAATCCTCTGCAAGATAAACACCCACATATCCCTATGTTTGTAATCCTAAAAAGGCTCCAAGTATCTAGCGTAATAGCAAGATACATTTTTAATATTGCAAAAGCTTTGACTGGCTAACAATTTGAAAAGGTCTTCCAGAAAATGTTAAAAATGTTTGTTGACGGAATTAAGTTTAAAAAGAAAATCCATCTTTATATATATTTCAAGGATTCAACATCAATCCAGGCAAGAGAAAACCATGGTGGACACAGCAGACAATCCTAAACTGCTTATCAGAACACTGAATGCCTCTCCTTCCTCCACTGGAATGAGAAAATAGAAAATAATAGCTACTGAACTCAGTATTCTTTGCAAGAAAGGAAGGAAGAACTAAAGATCTGTCTGAAAGCTACTAACAACATTAGGTAGTTTCTCATAGATGAGGTAAGAAGGGAAGAAACTAAATGCAAAACTTGAATTTTTCCTAAAGATTCAGTAAATAAAAAATTGGGGGGAAAAAAAAAGCATAGTATTCTTAAGAGCTACTGTAAAAAAATAAATCATGTATGTTAAGGATATAATGGTGTTCAATAAGCATTAAGTATACAGGAACATTAGATGCATGGCACAGAAAAAGACCTTAATTAATCCAATTGGGTTAATTTTTTCAAAATGTGTGCAATTAAGAAAATCATTAGAAACAGCTATTTGCATACTGCAGAGATTATTTGTATTCACAAATACAGTATGTCAAATTTTAATTGCAGTTGCACACATAAAACCTAATTAAAGAGGCATTGTGTGGATTCAAAAGCAACTAAATAACTACAGCATTTCAAACTCTTATTCCACAAAAAGGTCTACCTAGACATTTTCTCAAGTAGCTTGTTGACAGGGATTTAAACTTCCATTTTCCACAAGCAAATCTAAGTCCCAGTGTTCCGTTTTCCTTTACTGATTTTACTTAAACGTGGATTACTACAGCATGAGGCCTATATTTTGTGATTTATCCATATGCTCCCAGTTTTCGAAGAATGTATACAAATGAAAACCAACTAAAGGACTGAAGCATTATTAGGAATTTGTCAAATTTATCAAAACAATTTATCAACATTTATCATTTTTTTTCTAGATAGGAAGGAAGAAAAGTTAATTAATACAACATGTTCTTTTGTTCATGTGAAAGTTACTACTGTTTAACATGTATGGCATTGTAGTCAGCTAAGACTTAACAGCATTGCAATTCTCTCTGTAAGCTTAATTATAAGGCTATGATTACTAAGAATTTCTTTTTACACCACAATTTTACATATGAGAATTACTTAGGTCTTGATTTTACCAGGCTTTATTCATGTATGTAAGCACACGTACATGTTCTGGCATATCAAGGCTTTTCTGCAATCCACTTGAAGGCAGGACGCTGTATCTGGCAAACAAAAACCTGTATCTGTGGAGTAAGTCACCACAAAACAGGTTCATAGGAAAGAGTGATTTTACGTTGATTTTCCTTGGAAAAGCTTATTTTGGAAATGTGGAATTAGTAGATTCTTGTCCAGAGTCAAATCAAACAGAATTGAAGAAAAAAGTGAAGCTAAAGCTCTGCTCTTGACTCATCCTAGCACCACCGGATGACTTGGGCTGATCGCAGTATGACACAGTGCAGTTAATTCATCGGCTATGAGGTAAGTCATGATTGTTATTCGAAAACTCATATTAATATAAGTGGGGAATTTATCAGCCTCTGGGCTGGAATCCTGTCACTATGATCCAGGCTAGCTGACTTGCATGTAAAGTTTTCTTCATGGAGATAATTTGTATTTGGGAAGTGATGGCATAGGCCAATCTCAAACCATACTAGCAGCATGAACAAGGTCAAGCCCACCTCCGTGTGGCAATCTAGGACAACGTAGCACTTAAAATGTCTCTCAAACCTTGCCTTATGTTGGTGTCTTGCACAGGATGAAGTAAATACATCCTGTGAAATATCAGTGGTGGTGACCAGCCATTACATACTTCTATGCAACATAGAAGACATGTATGTCTTGTCTGACTTCAGCATGTTTCCTTCTTCAGGCAGATACCTATTTGCTGCAACATTGCATATTGTTGCAGACCAAATCAAACATTACATTTGAAAAGGATATATATTACTGGCACTCAGGGCTGTACTACACTTTGAAAGACAAAGCAAGACTCTTTAGAGCAGTATTTGCCGCCAGTGAGGCTTTTGGGTAAGGACGATTTGACATCACTCCTGAGCAAAACTGTGGACAAGGAGAATACAACTGATGTTCACTAGGACAGTTATAGCAAAAAGGGAAACAAACATGGCTCTATTTCTTGATAATATTTCAAGTTTGGCTGAGTTAAAGAAGATTTTTTATAAAGGGTTCATCACATGGTATTTTAGTGAAAAGGACAGTAAAACATTTATAGGGCTTAAGTGGCCCTAATTTGCTACCTGAGATGAGGTCAGTGGGAATATGCGTTTTTAAGGGGGATACAGATTATTTGATTTTAGGCACAGTGTCATCTACTCTTTCTCTGAGGTATGAATGGTCTTGTGGGACACATGCTGATCAACTTCTGCTGTCCCAGAGGACACTATGANATGAGGTCAGTGGGAATATGCGTTTTTAAGGGGGATACAGATTATTTGATTTTAGGCACAGTGTCATCTACTCTTTCTCTGAGCTATGAATGGTCTTGTGGGACACATGCTGAGCAACTTCTGCTGTCCCAGAGGACACTATGCCTGTATATGAACCCTCTCTGAACCTTTATGAGTTGTGATAGAAACTGGACTGACCTGAAA
The DNA here is from genome assembly GCA_003993805.1 of Himantopus leucocephalus. Lineage (NCBI taxonomy): Eukaryota > Metazoa > Chordata > Aves > Charadriiformes > Recurvirostridae > Himantopus > Himantopus leucocephalus. Next base: position 49,826,777 of record RSEF01000001.1, read on the forward strand.
CTTCCTACACTGAGTCTCAGTTTGGGCTATCATGACAACCCTGAGTGAATGCCAAGGTCAAGTTATTGTGCAAAAACACCCATGGAGAATGATCTTATGAACAGCTGGGATAGGGTATACACAGTCATGGAGAAACGGTAGCTCAGAATTGGAAATCAGATAACTGTTTTTCACAGGAGCTTGGTTAATCACTAGAAAAAAAAATACTAAGAGAAAAGCTCCATTCTTCATTTCAGTGATGAGTGACTTCTGGCAAGTATACCTTAACCAAATAGAAATTATGATTTAGATGAGTGCAAATTATTTGAATCATTAGGGTACTTGAATGTAATGGTGACATAGAGGGTATCAGTGCCATTAATACTTTTAGTTCTAAACTCTGAGTTTTCTTGAAGAAGTTACTGATCAGTCAAAAGGCAGAAGACATTAGATAAAAAAATATTAACAGCTTTTGTACAGAACAAGTGAAGTGGAATATAAAGGCTAGTTTAAACAATAAAAATGCAGTGCATTATTTTGTCACACCCCAACATCACTTATTTTCACCAAACAATGGAATAACACCCTAAACGCTCGAAATACCTAACATTCGGGTTTTTTGTTTTCTAGGACTGCATGCTCAATTTACAAGTAGTAAGACTTAAAAAGTTTTAATACTGACTGGAGCTGTCATATATTTAATGTCTGAAAGTAGACATCTACGAATGAGTCAGGCAACTTAAGTTCATCTTTTCAGATGATTTTAGGAACATGTTGGGTCTAATGTAAAAATTCTACACAGCTTCCTTAATTTCTCTTTGATGCCTTAGGAGAAAGACTTGTTCCTAATAAATCTACTGTAATAACCAAATGTTGGATGAATAAGTGTCTAGCTAGACACTATAAGTGTCTAGTATATCATTGAGACAAACTGTTAATTACATTTTAATGATGCCTAAGTAGTCAATTGAAACTGAAAGAAATTTTACATCTAAATAGCATCTTCTAAGCAAGAAGCAGGAAAACTTTGAAATTTAGGTTAATGACACTATAATCATCAGAGAGAGAATTGGTCTGCAGAATTATCATATTCTCTCAGGAAACTTTTCAGAGTGAAATGTATTTTTCAGTAATCTAATCTATGCACGTAAATTGTGCTAAAATACTGTAACACACTGCAGTGTGTTTGTAACTGCACGAGGCCAGAGCAGCATCAATGCAAGTGCTTGCTGTTCAGGGAGCAGGTGGCCAGGACACCTGGTGGACCATTAGTACCTACTGGCTGCAGCAGCTGACAATTTGAAACATCGTGCTTC
>RSEF01000001.1:49837465-49868546 GCA_003993805.1 Himantopus leucocephalus
CAGAGAGGTTTTTTTAGTTTTATGTAGTATTACAATTGTATTCGAGTCTCGCCAAGCATAAACACAAAATATCATCAACAAATACCATGCCTGAAAAGGGGGTATTTCTCTCCAGTTATCCCATTTTAATGTGACTGGTATTTTCAGTCAATGGATACAAATTCACACATCTTCTNAAGTCTCGCCAAGCATAAACACAAAATATCATCAAATACCATGCCTGAAAAAGGGGTCTTTCTCTCCAGTTATCCCATTTTAATGTGACTGGTATTTTCAGTCAATGGATACAAATTCACACATCTTCTGTACTGCAGCATTATTTGGTAGTAGAAGGCTGCTAGAACGTGTCTTGTTCAACTCGCTTTTCATTTTTATTTTTGGTAGAGGTCTCATTCTTTCAAGCAAAGCTGAAGAAACTCTGCAGAGTTTATTTACTGCATGAACCTGGGCCATGGAATCTCATGCAGTACTGCTCCTTCAGACAACCCCTGCAGGAGCATTTGGCAATTTGGGGTCTAGAGACCAGACATCTACAGAGCTCTTCCCAACTCGAAGTTTCCACTTCGACTATGACTGATAGCCTGCTGTGTCTGTCCCCAGCTGGCAAGGAGAAGGAGGTATTCAACACTGAACTCCTGCTGAAACTGTGCAGGGCAAAAGTGTCCTGAAATGGTTGATGAGGGTGAGCTAAGTCGTGGGCTGTGCTGCTGAGCATGCAGCGAGGTGCTACTTCTAGACCTTATGATATGTCAAGAGTTCAATTGCAACTCATACAGACACATCCATCTGAGCTTTAGCACAGCAATTGCTGGATGCCAGTGAGGCCACGACAACCTGAAGTGCAGAGGCTATGCTGTCATTTTGTATTTGAATCTGATGAACCTACTGACCCAAAGCCACTGGATCCAAATCAAGGCAACCAGGGGCAGTGCAGGTATCTGCTGGAAATTCAGTTTAACCATTGCCATTTATCTTTAGCCAGAGTGCTTAGTTTAGACAGCTGGTGAAATGGAGCACAACTGCATGTTTGGGAGGTGTTGCTCTGGTGAAGTGGGTGGCACCATGGCAGCCTGCACACCCAACTCCTCCACAATGGTCTGTGCCACCAACGTTTTCATTTCTGCTGTTCAGCAGTGGGAACTGAGGGCAGCAAAGAATCAGTGCCATTGTCTGGCACAAATGTCAGCCCTGACTTCCTCTTCCGATAAGAAATCTCTGCCTTTGGTTCCCAAGATGGCAGCAAACACCATTCTAAACTGGGAGGGGTAGAGGTGAATATGAGTAGTTGTCAGTTCCCAGGAAAAGGGAGTACTCAAGCTAGATGGTGGTCAACAAAAGTCCCTCATCCCAGCTGAGCAGAATGAACACCCAGGCTCCACTCCCAGCTGTTTTAAGCAACCTTCTTGGCTAGCAAAGTTAATTTCTGCTTTCTGAGATCAAAGCTCATTTCCCCTCTGTTGGGAGGCTCCACAGGGAACCAGTGTTGCTGCTTCCCAGGAAGGGGCCACAAGGGGACATTGGAGACATTCAGATTACCAGAGAAATAGCAAATAAAAAATGGGGTTACCCATATCCTATTCTCCTCCCTGTATGTAGAGATCAGCAGAGTGGGCTGCATTGATTCTCTTCTAGTGCTTAGAGGGACGAATTCACCCAGGCTGCAAACTGGTTTGTAGCCCACACTGAACACTGCACCCTGCATCTGCACTCTCATCAATATCAGAGTTGTACACCTTGAATATGTTAACACATACTACCTTCACATACTTAACTGTTGCACTGTTTATTTTGTCTAGGACCAAAATTAAATTTTTTGCAAATCCCATTTCAAATCAAACCAGACATTTCAGACTACGTCTCCAAAGGAACAGTAATGTTAGAAATGCTTTGCATGATAATTTGATGGCTTGGTATCTATTTACGTGTGCTGCTTGTAATGCTGAAATATATATCAGTTAAATGAATTGTTGGAAAACAAAGCACTTACTTCAAGTAATTGATATACTGTCATGAAGAATATATACAAAATGCTGCAAGTATAAACGAGTATACCAAATAGAGAAGTATATTCAAATGATGATATATATGAAGTAGTAGAAGGTTTTAATGTCTTCTAGACATTTTCTGGAGGTTTGAACTCACCAATAGTCCCACAGACTACTGTGTAATAACTGCATCACTTCAGAGCTTTTCATTAGTAAACGTTTTTTTATGTATAAATTGATTACAGTAATTCCAATGACCAGTTCTGTTTCTTATTAATTCCAATGCCTGTATGCTGAAGGTCCTCGATCCTCAGATCATTATGTCCCTGGTGAATCATGCAATGCTCAAAAACACAATAACAAAACCCCAAACCACCCAAATGTCTACATTCTAGGGAATTTGCTATCTCTATGTGTGATGAAAAGGTGAATAAAGAATTAGAGATGAGCCATTCATACAATGAAAAGATGAGGTATTTAATAGTAAAAACATCACACCTAAAATTGGCATCACAAAGTTTCTTACCAGTGTCATAACCCCCATTCTGTCCATCTCCCTGGCTGGACTGCGAGGGGTGAGTTTAGGAGTAGAGTGTCCACTGGGAGGAGATGAGCTTGCAAGTGATGATGCCGTCACTGAGCCAGTAATGGATGTGCCTTGGTGGACTCTGGCTAGATTTAAGCCTTCCAGACTCACACTGGCCACTCTGTTCTCTATCTCTTCAGCACGCAGTTCTGTTGACTCTTTCTCTTCTTGGATTAACCTTATTAAATAAAAGAAGAACGTCATTCTATATTTCTCTGCATACCTCAAAAGCAAAAATAAACCCCGTTTTGTTTCAGAGGAAATTTGAAAGTAAAAGAAAACAAGGATGAATATCATCGATCACCTTCAAAATAATATTGAAAAGGGTATTTTTTTAATCACCAGAATTATAAAATTTTTCTTAATTCCTCCATCTTCAAAATCTGCCGAACAGCAAGACTTGATATATGACATTTCAGGAAGATTGGTTCCTTTGCAAAAGAGACAATATAGGGGAGGGGGAGTTAATGATATGGTTTATCATAGGAAACCAATACCAATCTTAAGTTGACATAATCTGATTTGCTGTTGCTAAAGCATGACCACAAATTTAAAGTCAAATGAAATTGGGTCTTTAAGAAGGGAATCCCTAAGATAATCCATATTAATAAAACAAGAGAACATGCAAAACAATTTGTCCATTTCATCCCTACAAATTGAAGAAAAAATGAGTTGTTTCTAAAGCATTGAGTTTTTAGGTGAATTTCAATAAAATAGCCCTCTTGATAAGAGGATAAGATAAATATAAGCCTCTTAAACATACATAGCTGCAATAGGATGCTTCCACTGGGTGCTTTAGTTTAGATTTTTAATTGTGATTTTATCTAGAATGATAAAATGTGTTTAAAATAAAACATTTGTTTATAAGTCCTTTTCCCATAGACACATGTTAGAAGGAGTCTTTTTTTTGCAAAGAGGAGAAAAAAGTATGAAGGGCCAAGGTTAAATGAGAGAATACTAAGTTTGGAGAGGCTGAAACTGTGAACCAGGCTTTTGAGTGAAATGAAGCAAGTACAATAAATGAAACCATAATACATTGAAAATGGAAACCTACAAATTCATGTGCTGTGATAAATCTTCTTCCCTTATATCCATTTCAAAATTTCTATAAAACGTCTACAGCTCTTTCTGAAATGAGGCATGAGAAGAACTTAAAGGCAAATAATAATTTGAAAGGGAATGATAACAACCTTCTTCATTTCTGAAATCTAAATTCTGAATCATCTTGTATAATAAAAAAAATCTAAGGCAAAATACATTTTTAATCTCTTTTGATATCTCCAATCATATGATAAACCCTTATATTGTTTGTCAAGGGAAAAAAAAAACCAAACAAGAAAATGGGAAATGCAGTAAGGTTTATAACCATTTATACTGAAACATATAAAAAAAGAATACAAAATTAATTACCTGGTTCTTTAATTGTGTCGGCGATGCTAGTGAAAGCCTACACTTCAGTATAAGCTTAGCAGTAGGGGAAATAAACTACTCTCAGTGGACCTCCAGCAAAAATGGCTATATACAATGTGCACCCTTGCTTCCTTTTCGAGATAAAGCTGTACCTAACATCTAAGTCAACATCCTGTGTTAAGTAAAACAGTGATCTGACTTAGGATGGCACAAATAATATCCCACTATGTCACCTGCAGGTACAATTTCTTGTGAAAACCTTTTACTGTATTACATAATTACTTGTTCAATCGTCAAAATGCTAGTGTTTTTTAAAACAAATACACTTGTTGCATCTACAGCTTCCTGAACTGGTCACAGTGCTGATTTCTTTGTAATAATAGAAAATATAGGTAGGTTTCTCTCTTTTACATACAGAGTTTTAAGGAGATTTATCCTCCCAACAACAAAATTTCTCTTTGACTCTCTATCTTGACAGCTGTAATAAGAGATTTTAGAATATAGCAAATGAAGAAATTCTGGGAGCTGTAGATCTATAACAAAAAGTCTTCCCTGTGAACAGAAAAGTTATTCGGATTCAATATATTCCAATAGAGTTCTCCCTTTAAAAGTTAACTTGCTCAGAGAATAACAGATTTGGCAAAAGGTAATCTGGTTTTGATTATATTTCTAACCACAGTCTTTCTGGGTATAGTATTACCAGAAAGTCACTAATACATTCAGTAATCTCCGTCATCTCCTTCTACAGAAACAGTTGCTAATGACAGGGTGTTTTTCACACACCAAGTTTTTTAAAGTTACCGTTCCTGAAAAACATAGAAGAATGCTTTAAGCCTAAAACATGGTTTCATTTATAAAACTCACTTAATTAGAATACATCATTGGATTCTCTATCACTCCATTAAATTTGCATATAAATTATTAAGATACATAGAATTCACCACTTATTTCCAAGCACTATAACCCAAGTTAGAGCATGAAAAATCACATTTTATGCCTCCACAGAAAATCAAACCCATGTCTTAGAAAACACGGTTTATATGAGATGTAACATAGGAATAATTATCAGAAGAAAGCATGAAGAGCACTGAAATAAAACATATCTGATAGGAGGTCATTAATGAGTAAGAAGAGTCATGCAGAAGAGTGAAAAAGACTTTGAAAAGAGGACTATGAATAGTGTTCTGTCAAATCTCCACATGGTAGCTTTCTTTAACATGCTTCTCTTTAATTGGCCAGCAGTTCTTCAATTGGAACATTTTTTGAAAGAAATTTCTGTGGTTAGGAAATGAAGATGCCATTGGTATCTTCGCACAATCAATACTCTCATATGAAAAGCAGACACCTAATTTTATGAACTCATGCACTAAAGGAAGCTAGAACCTGTAATCATAAGTGCATCAAAGGCGGTCCAGGCTACATACCTGATTTCTTTATTGATTGCATCTAACTGCTCCTGAAGCATCATGGCCAGTGTCTGGGCATCAGAATGGCCGCTTGGTGACAGGAGGTCCATGGAGCTGAAAAGTGTTTCTCTATCATCATCATCGATGTCGGACATTTCAGTGTCGCTTTCAAATGGATGGCTGCTCAAAACGCCAATCTGCTGGGTCCTATTCCACTCGTGATCTCCAAGTGATTTTACCTGAGCAGGAATTAGTATGTACATGGCTTATTCCATGGAAAAAAACCTGCTAAGTTGAACTTCTATAAAACGGGAAAGGACAGCAACTAACATTTAAGAATACTTATTCAATGATTACTTCTCCATTAATACTTGCAATATTACTGCAGATGATGTAACATGTTTTCACATGATTTCTAATGCTGTGTAAAATTAACCATCAGGAAAACTTACACAAAAAGGTACCTAGAAAAGACAGACAGTCAAGTATGCTTAAACTTTGATTTCTGAACTTCAACAATTTCTGCCTTCATTTTAGTAAAACAGTACTCTTGTCTGAGTGTGTATAGAAAAAACCCTGCTATTTCAGTTTGAGGGTTTTTTTGTTTGGTGTATTGTTGGTTTGTTGTTTTCTTCTGGAAATACACAAACTGTAAGCTTAACAGCCTGAAATATACTCTTTTATCAGGGAATATATGAGAAGAAATTGGGGATCAACCTTTGGTTCATCTCTGCGTACGCCCATCCGTCCTCTTCTAGGTCGCCTTATCACTTTAGTTGACCGATAATCCGACTGGCTATCAACCAGTGAGCCCACAGAATACCTCAGCTCTGCTGATGTGTCAAGGTGAGGCCTGTAAAAAGAGACACAGAAGTAGACTGAGAGAGTAATAGTAATAATAGTAACAACAACAATCCAATGACCTTTAGTCTAGGAACACAGATTTTTTTCCTTTAAACAAAAAAGTTATTATGTATCACAGAGTAAATGACAAAAAACACATTACAAAAAAAATCATTTAAAAGTGAAAACTTGAGATCATACTACAAGGAAATTAAGGAAGAAAATAAATAAAACCTTTGAATTTTCAAAATGCATAATAAAACTTCCCACCCAAAACTTTAATATGAGAATGCAAGCAGATTTCAGGACACGATAATTAACAGAACTGGCTACTGAGTGTGCTATCCTGTGTAATTTCCTTCCATTACTTTCCTGAATAAATATGCCTGAGCTTATTGTAAGCACATTACAGGTTCATGAATAAGGATATCTATAACTCTTTCCTCCTGTAAGTCTGTGCTATGCATTATGAATATATTAGTAGACTGCCTTGCGATATATAACATCGGTTATGAATGATTCATCTCTATTTGATGACGCTTTTGAGAGTTTTAACCCCCAATTTTTTCCTGTACTCCTGGTAAGTCTTGGGACATTGTGGAGAGACATATACATGATAACTTCAGCATATCTTTTCTTGGCTGCAGACAATGGTCCCTGGCCTTTCTGTCCGTGGTCAAACAGCAGCAGTAAAAGTTCCCCGCATAGTGCAGTAGAAGTATCCTGCCCACAGGCTGTGTCACCGAATCAGAAGACCAAAGTCTCCATGCACCATTTGAGCATTCAGCCACAGCAGTGGAGACCTGGACAATTTCTAGTTCTTAAAACATAAGCAATCTCCACATAAAAATACATGAATAGCGCTATTATAGTAGAAAAACAAAATGTAACAAGTACTGTACTGATAAGACAACTAAATATATATTTGTTTATAGCAGCTCCTAAAAAATGTTTGATATTTCACTATCTCTAGGAGCATAAAATGAGAGTTTAAAGATGTACTTACATTTTTATTTTTTTTTTATACTTGGGAAAAATGCTTACAGTCACCTACAGGCAACTTACAGTGTTCACTGCAATGTTAATAATCAGTTATGGGAAATAGAACAGGAATAAGTTTTGTTCTTAAACACTTCTCTGTGTTTAATGCTGTTCAAGAAAATGATGGCTTTAATTCTAGACATAAAAAACCTAAGTAAGAGAATGTCTGCGATCCAAAATGAAGGAAAGAATAGTAAGTATTTAATGCTGATAGTTCCCTGTTCTTGAGAGGGGTGGTAGCTTTGTGAGGTGAGGTCAGGGAAGGGGAATTATACTGTTTTAGAGGAACTTGCTGAATTCTCAAGACATTTAGACAGCTTATCAAGTCCAAACAGCCCTTTGACAAGGGCTAATCAGACTCCTGTTTACAGAGCACAAGTTAATGATACTCATCTACCCAGCAAGAAAGGCTGCATTTCACCAAGGATGGCTACTCCAAAACCACCTCTACTGTCTCTTGCAGTAGTTCAATGGTCTGTGTTCTCACAAGCACTCTCAAAAAACANAGAGTTAATGATACTCATCCACCCAGCAAGAAAGGCTGCATTTCACCAAGGATGGCTGCTCCAAAACCACCTCTATGTCTCTTGTAGTAGTTCAATGGTCTGTGTTCTCACAAGCACTCTCAAAAAACAGTGTTGTCTGTGCCTGTAGCAACACTTACACTCTCAAAGGAACAAAAATTTGAACAGTTACAAGCATCACATTTTGAATTTCTGCGATTTACACCCCTCCATGTATAGAAAAATATTATTGCAAGAGATAAGGAAAGGTCGAAGGAGAAATCATGGCCATGTACTGAGCAAGGTGTCTGAGGAAACAATGGGCAGACAATACCTGATGCAAGCAAAAAAAGTATCCAACAAGAATAACTTCAGAGGATTAGAGTGCTCTGAATTCAGCCTTGGTCCATGAGCTTTGGCTGGCAGGTTTTAAAAGTTAACATGTTGCTTGTTATGAAAACAGGATATGGCACACAGTTATCAATAAAGTAATGATTTTATTTTGAGGGATACTTGTTTTGAGGGATTCTTGTAGGCAAGAAAGACTGTCTGTCTAGAATTACAAATTCATTTCAGCTGTTGGTAGCTACTTCAATGATACCTGTCTCGCTATTGTTCCCATATTGCTTTTCCACCACGGAGAGAGGCATAATGTTTAATGTCCTGTTACGATATTTTCAGATGTCTCTGAATATTGCTTTCATCTTTAGCTGAAGATCTGTGGTCTTTACAGATCTTTACATGCTAAGCAAAGCTGACTTATTTCTTGCTAATAAAAAAATAATTATTAGATGTACTTGATAGAAGAAATAAATGTGATCATAAATACGCTGATTAACTTCAGCATTAAAGATGATGGTTTCAATCTTATTATTAAGCTCTCCTGCGAAAGAAATGGGTATTTGAATATACTTTTGAAAACATTCCACAATTTAAAAGACTTTCCTTAATCTCAGTAATATTTCAGCGTATACTCACTGCTATAAGGCCCCATTTACCTATGAAAAAAGTGAAAAGCAACAGTAATAATCATTGCACAGATTTTACATTTTTAAAGACATACATGATTTTTTATGCGTGGTCTGAACACATCCCTGTTGTAAAGGTTTGACACTTATATTTATGTTCTATTTCAGCTTAAATTAAGGAAACTTTTGTCATCAAATATTACCTTGACAATGTGGGTTCGATTAAAGAACCGGCTCTCAATTTCATTTGATCCAGTTCAGATCTCAGTTTCTCAATTTCTTCAGCAAGTCTTTCCTAGAAATTAGAATAGTAAGACATACTTACTCGTGATATAAAATACATTTACTTTATGAGATATTGCTCTCGTAAAGCTAAACAAGTAAGATACACTGAATGTAGCACTGACTGTAATAATAAAAGGCAGTGAACTCATTCAAATCTCATTGTTAATAAGACATACGCATCAAGAGGAGTTTGTATAGCATTCTACCGTTTTCCACTAGCTGTAAGTGATGACAGGACAGGTTTGTACTTGAAACTTTTTTTTTTTCTTCTTATACTGCTAGGGTGAGGAAAAGAACAACCAGCACTGATCTGGGCACTAATTGCACCCTCTGTGCTAGACATAGCTCAGTGTGCAACTTGCCATTTGCCCTTTAGAGACAGAGATTGTGTCCTGGCATTTTTATTTACTAATAGAGACACTGACTTAGAGACAACCACATTTTAGGTGTCTTGTTGAACTGCAGCTTTACAGCTCGCCCTTGGAAATTGATGAAACTATGGTACGAGGTGCTGCTGGTGAAAAATGACAGTGTGCCACAAAAATTGGATTTTTGGAACCAACTAACAAAAAGACTATTGACAGCAACCACTACAGAAAAAACAGCTGTTCACAAGTTGTAGAAATAAGGATAGTCTACTAATAAAATGAAAAGAAATTAAAGAATTTTAAAATAAATTGAGAGAACATGGGATGAAGAAGTAATACTGCTGTTCCTAGAGTTTAAAATGTTCAGGATTCCAAAATGCTAGGAAGGAAAAAGATCTGCACTTAATTACTATCAGATTCAGTCATTTTTATGATAGCATTTTATACTATTTCTTGGTTGAATAGAATTACTGAGATGACTTGGTGGTTACTCGTATTATTTGCTAGTTATTTAGAGATTATTAACATCTGGTGTTACTTTCATCTATCTGAAATTGCTTCATCAGTTTCTTCATCAAAGTAGAACAAATAAACCATTCAGAGTGGGAACTTGGAAGCTCTGGACTCAGACATATGTGGTTGTGTGTGAGGAGAACTCATCCCCAATTGCACAGAGCCATAGCGGAGGTGTTCTATTTATTTCACTTCCCACCCTTCAGCAAGAATCAATAAATATAATAAATAAAAACATCTTTGCGAAAATAGTTTCGATACAAATGTAGATTTTATACCAGATTTTTCATCTTTGTCAAGAGCTGATATGTATGTTCAAGCCAGAAAACAAACTGAAAAAGAATTAGCCACTGTATTCGCTTTCACTCTAACACTATTAAAACAATAAAGTTGTGTTGGAGATAACATCGGAAAAATACCTTATTTACACAAACAAAATTGTTATCCATAATTCAGGTTTAGATTCTCTGGTAGCAAAATTATAGAAACTTTTGTTTCAATTGATACATCTTTAGAAATGTCCTTTTTGTCATCTAACTTAATGGTGAAATATGATCCTAATTTTGCAACAGCTGAATCACCTTATATATATACTGTGGTAGTACAGCACAGAAATTTTATTTATTTAAAATGCCCAACAAGCTCCTTTTTGGGACTTTAATCTCTCTGTCTTTCTAAAGGGTTATGTGAACGTAGAGGAAAACAATTGATTTGAACAGATATATCTTTTGGTTTTTTGCTCATAGTTCTTGATTTCGGATGTCGTATGATATAATTATATTAGTATGGAATGCAGCTATGTTTTTTAAATTTACACAATCTCTTTTAAATGGATTTGATACATTACAAAAATACTTCTATGAATCTGAAGGCAGATACATTTGTGTATTCTACTGCGCTCAAGGCAAATATAACTTCAAAACAAAATCCTAACATTTGGGATTGGAATAAATATTTGTAATTAATTTGACTGATTCACTAAACAGTATTAGGGGTTAATTTCCAATGAACTAAGAAAGGCCACGTTCAGCTATATTTAGCATAATGCCACTGCACCTGTTAAGAAGAGTTGCATCAAATCAAGCAATTACATTCCTCACTATGAAAGTGTACCCAGTTATGCATACATCTCTCTTAAACAAGACTTTTTCAGAATTAAAACTGATAGAACAAAAATTCCAGAGCCAGTGAAATCAATATGAATTTTAGTACTGAATTCCTGAGGCTAGGATCTCAACCATAAACTTAGCTCAGAACAATTGTTAGAGACCCTCAAATGTTAGTTAAGACATCTGGGTGATTAAAAGAATTATCAATGGTGCCAGGAAGTCTTTACATGCTAGCTGGATAATTAATATACCATATACATATTTGCAAATAATAAATATATAACTTTTGATAAAAAAACAGATAAAAATCACAGTATTTTATAGCACCTTGTCGTGTAAAGACTCTTCCAGATTTTTCCTGAAACTTTCAGATTCTTGAATCAAAACATTCTAGAAATTAAAAGGAAAAAAAAGAGAAAAAAATTAGAGATATAATAAATATCAGGTATCACTATATACATATAGCCTCCATGTACAAGTTAGAAAAGTTCATATTCACTAGACTTTAAAATTAAAATCCTTTAATGCATCAGTATGAGTATATACTAAATTTAAAACACTGGAAATAATCCAAACATGTAGGACCACATTCCATCAAAACCAGCAAAAACTTTGCATTTTCCTTGAAATGAGAAACTGTCACACTCTTACACAACTATTTCTCCCAGGTTCGTCTTTTGTCAGGCCTATTTCTTGCTTTGTGTGACATTTTGTTTCAATGATATAAATCAGAAGTACATCCTCTGGGAGGTTCTGAAATGTCCTTCTGAAAGACACTGGAAGTTTCCCCTCAGATCAAACTGAAGACGAATAAGTAGAAGAGGGAGGCATTAAGAAGGATGAATATAAAGGTCATGCAATTTGAATTTTGCAGTGCCATTGTGTCTCACATCACGGAAAACCCGTAAATAACATTCCCTCTCCAAGAGTACATGCTCCTTCTCCTGTGGTGACAGCATTTCACTCTTCAAAGAGGAAGTGAGGTAAAATCAGCAGGTTAAAATACGGGAATGAGAGCACATCCGAAACACAGCCATTCCTCAGTCCTTGTCCAATTTCTCTCACTGCCACATACCGTGTGATGCACTGGTTCTTTACAAGCTCTTCAACAGACTCCCCGCTGATAAAACAGGGAGTTATAATATTCAGCATATCCAGTTCGCAATAGTTCTGGAAAGATTCTTAAGCACACTCCTGAATTAAGTGTTGAATGTCTAAGTTAGACCATATCTGTGATAATATTTGGTAATATAAAATCAGCATGCCTCCATCCCAATAAAAGTAGAACAGTTTTCACACAGGAGAACCTTTATTAAGCTGAACTTTACACCGCCCTTTGCACTGTACCTTTTCTTCAAGTGCTGCCATTCTCTCTTTTAAGTGTAGCTGCAGACGCTCATTGGATTCTGTCAAAAGTCTGTCTACTGTATCCGATAATCTTTTGTTGTGCTCCTCGTTCATTTTTTCTCTTTGCCTTGCCTTTAATGTGGAATAGAAAAGACAGATTGGTAGGGTCCAAAATTAACTGTACAGACTTGTATCATTAAAAAAAATAATAAAAGTAGTATGGTAACCATAGCCATTTAAAGAAATTCCACAGGAAATATAACTACTGTTATTGATTAATGCACATTCATTTTTATATCAGCAGAATACTTTGAAAGCTGCAACTAGATGTAAACTAGTATATTAAGATAGTTAGATAAAGTGCGAAGATGCTGCCATCACTGCTATAAAGAAAACGTTTACCAGTAGACAGATTTGTGTGCTGGGGTGCATAATGTAGTGCTATAATGACAAATTAAAAGAAGAAAAGTGCACGGAATTTGTCTGCAATACACATACTCTTTGGAGTTCCTGATTCTTCTCTTCAAGTTGAGCTTCTAAGTGTCTCATACGTTCCTCAATGTTTCCGTGTCTTTCTTCTGCCTGTAAAAACATAGAACGACTCTTTCTGTAATTGAAGTGGCTTTGCAAGTCTTTATCTCAGTAAAGTTTAAACAAAACATAAAGCAAGCTACTACTAACTGCAAACTTAGTTTTCCAAAAAGAAACTTCATTTAAACAGGCAGCTGAACAGCATTGCTTGAAATGTGTCAGCTACAAAGGCCTGTTACATCCAAGCATCAGCAAAACATTGGAGTTATTTATGAGCAATGAAATCAGCCAAATGTAACATGCAGACTGTGCATGGTTTGAACACAAACCTGCCATCGTAAAATTGTAAGCTCCTGAAGCACTGAACTGCACGATGGTTGATTATCAATAAAAAAAAAAAATAAGTTAAAGAAAATGAAAACAAATCAGATGGATTCTATTTAGCAATAGAAAGTAAAGTCCAGTAGGACTACCTTCCTACGTATGGAGATCATTTCTTGTAGTTTAGCTTCCATAACATATTGATAATCATCAGATGAGGTAGAAGAGGTTGGATCAGACTAACAAGTCAAGGAAAAGGAGAGGGACAAAATTGAAAAATCAGAACTAAAGACACTGACACTGAACAGAACACAGCACAGAATGCTTAAAAGAAAAGTGTGACTGAAAATTTAATACTTTTAACTGACAGGATTTTACGTGGAATAAACTACACTGATACTTGGTGAATATGATGCAGTTGACGTGGAGAAACTGAAAATAATGGAATGCTAAAAAAAGCTATCAACCTACACATGGAGGTTTAAGGTTAGTGATGGCTGGCTGATGACATATTACTACAGAGTGGATTCAAAGCAATACTGTCTAATCTAATGGTTTGTTTGGAATTATGGCAAACTAAACACCAAAACAGGACTCTGTGAGGCCAATGTCAGAAAGTCCTTTATAATTCTTCTATCATTTTCTAGAAATGAAAACAATGCATAAATACTAAATTAATGGATCGGTCAGTTACAGGACTGTGCAATGTTATGGTACATTCCCTAATTTCTAGAAAACAGAAATAATGTCAAAAGAGACAAGGCTCAAGCTTTAGTATTCCATTTTAGAATACACTACATAAGCCCTTTCATCCAAATAAACAATCCAGTTTTCATCCCTTTGAAAGGATCCACCCCGGTGGATCTCTTTGGAAGATCAAGGTCATCAGATAAAAGAAGAACCTATAAATAAAAATTCATTAATGGGAATGAAAAGTCATTACTGAGTATAGAAATGGTAATCCATCCAAAGATTCATTACTACTTCTGACAGAAGTTGACCATAATTAGGTCATTTGTAGCAAAACATGAATATTCATGTTATTGTCATATCAAACAAGTCCATGTTACCATTCAAAATGAAAAAAAAAGCGCTTAAAGAAAGGGAAATGCTATATTGGATTTGTTGCTAGGGAAACAGGAATGTGCATAAGGTGTATAAACAGTGCTACTGATGACTGAGTTGTGAGCTTGTGCTTGTCAAATGCTATTACACTCTGTCAGATTTACCCTCTGTCAAAAAGAGATCCTGAACTCCATCTTTCAATGAGAAGACTTTAATATGCAAAAGAAATACTACTCTTACAACTGTATTTTTTTAGTAAGACTGTTTTTCATACTGTTGTCGACTAATGTTTAATCAGAATAATTAAGAATAGATACCAAACTAATTCTAGATGTACATCATAACTTAAAAATACCCATAACTTAAACTCAGTTGTATTATCAGGATCAAAAGATCAAACAGAAAACAAGACTGTAACCTAGAGATATATAAACATAAACTGCAGCTTTTGATATGAAGACATCCATATGAGAAAATCCTGTTTTTATAAATNTATAAATACTAGAATACGCTTAAATTTGAAAAATCACTGTTCTTCTCAGAGTAAGCGTATTCACCAAACTCAAATTCTTGCAAAATTTAAGGGAAAGTCAGCATACTTTGTAAATAACATCATGTAATAAGGGCGGTTATTGTTTCTGATCATGAAGCAGGCGTACTGTGACATATTTGGACCAGTGACAATCCCTTTATGATTTTCTTTATCTTGTCTTTTAGTTTTACATATTAGTTTGTTTCAGCACACAAGTGCTAATGCCCTGCTTCCTCTCCTAATTGGATACAGGAAGATAGGGTTGAAAAAGTTAACTCCCTGTGATTGCAGAAAAGCAGATCATGCTGTCCCTTCCACGAAGTGACCAAGCTTTATTCTCTGTAGAAGATAGACTTTTCACCTTTTTGAGTCCTGGCTGCACTATTGGCTCAAGGCCTTCTCTAATGTATCTCCAAGGGTCAGGAGAAGATTTGAAATAATGAAAGCTCTGAGCTGATGATGGGGAAGGCTTAAGTAATTCTACCTCTTTTTGAAACCATTGTCATTGAGGAGGATATAGAACCCATTGGGGGTACCATCCTACAAAATTAAACTACTTAGAAGCTTCATTAGCTGACTGCAAACTTTAAAAGCAAGTTACTTAATCTGCACTGCTTCTATGCACTTAATTGCAGGTTAATGCAAATTATTAAGATAACCAAACTAATACTTCTAGGTTCAAAGGGGATCTCACCTAAGTCTTCCGACATGTCTGTCCTAACCTGTCCTTGAGAAGATGGTTTAGCTAGCTGTCATTTACATTTATTTTTCAAACTAAACAATAGACTTTCAGTCCAAATCACGCCATACCTTATTCCTTAGCAGGAAATGGTCTTTTCAATGCATAAAATAATTGTGGTATTAGGCCTAACTATTATTTGGAAGAGGAGGAGGAATGAAATTATTGTCAGAATTATGTATGTTATCTGAATTCTGTAAAAAACATTCTTGAAAGAACATGTTGTTCTCTTAAGATTCTTATAACAATCTAATTCTGTTATTTCATAACTTCCTATTGCTTTAATACTTCAGTAAGGTATAAGTTTAAGATATGTATAAGTCTTTGCATGGTAATTTTCGGTTATTTCACTAAAATATTAAAATGTGGATAGGTACATCCTTCTTAAAAAACCTTCTTGAATGTGGCTCAGAGTGCCTGTACTTTGTTTTCCAGCATAAAAGCAAACAGTGCTGATGTCCCCATTCATCTCCCTTTACATCTCTTTGGTAGGATAAAAAGCCTTTAAAATAAATTCAAATCCACTATGCCTTAGCATCAAAATAAATGTCATTATTCTAAACACTTAAAACGTATTTGAATATTTTATGTTTCCTTTATCTATGTGCATTTCATTTCTTTATTCCTAAAGTGTTAGTCTCTATTACCGTATAAGAACCAAATTATTTTATAACTGAGACATTAAACAATTAGGCTCAACTGCTTGTCTGGCAGAGGACAAGCACAGGTGTGCAGCCTTAGTACCTACCCTGGGCTCTAATGCTATTTAGGGTTTTTAAACACTGCTTCTTATGTGCCAAATGCATGAGCAGCCCCTGCAGCAGCGATATGAATCAAAAGGGTGTCCTCTGTAAGGCATAGGGAGACACAAACGCACACACCTATTCCCTTTTTCTCTCACTTGCAGAAACCCACCTGTAGACAAAGAGCTGCAGTAGGAAAGAGTAGCCCCTCCATCTCCTGGTGTGCCTAGCTAGAACACACTCCCAAAACGAGGGTTTCAACACTTCTCATTGCTCTCCACGCTGAGGAAGACCCCAACCTAGGTCTCAAAGAGACCCTTCCAGACAAAAAGACCTAGCAATTCAGCTACTCCCTAATGGATTTGCAAAAGCCTCCTGCACAGACTTCCCCAGGCCATACTGTTAGGATTGATATGCCTGTGGTGGCTACAGTTTTTTGTTGTCCATGTGTGTTAGCCCCAGACATTCCAACTGGAACAGGCTCCTTGAGACACTTGGGAGCCTACAATAAAAATATTGAATATCTCCATCTCTGCCTCATTGTTTGAGACACGAGGCAGAGGCTGGGACACCAGTGTTAGTCATGTTCCCATAGCAGAATTTCAGATACACGTGAAACAGAAGGGACAACTGTGGACTCTGAGGTTCATAACAGAAGTTGGATTTCTTCTGACTTGCTTTGCTAAGAGTTAATTGAGTTAAAAACTTTCTAAAGTGGAGCTTGTGTGACTACTTGCTTGGCAGACCTTACCCTACATTCTTCTTTTTAATATACGACTTGCATGCCTGTTTGCTAGTACTCTGTACAGGAGGATTAGTAAGACACATGGTGCGGTATTCAGCAACTAGCATTTAAAGCATTTAGCCAGCACATTCAGTTATAAATAGATTTGTGAAACTGTGCATCTTGGAGTGGATTAAAAATATATGGACAAAAACTAACAATGTCTGACCCCTATGAGACGCCAGCATGAGTCTTAATGCTCACTTTGCACTCTATATGCTATGAAATAGCAATGAGATAGCCAGTATAAGCCAGTAACAGACAGGAAAATTTTGCTTTGAGGGAACACCAAAGCAGCTTGTATTATTGCTCTCTAACCCTGTTAAAACTCTGCTGCTGCTCCTGCTGCTAATGCGCCCACAAAAAAAATGTTGCTTTCACATCATCTGTTACTGTTGGCACTGCACATTTTCTAGGTCTTTACATCTTAGTTGAAAAAAAAAAAAAAGAATCCAATTTCAGATGCAGAAAGCACCTGTACAGTACAGGTGCCATCATTTTTCTTCCTCGTGCTGATCTGCAGGAACAAATCTAAACTTTTCTAATGGTACAAGCCAGTTTCCCCAGTTTTGAGACCTTGACTTCTGAACACCTGCTGTCTCCAGATTTCCTACTGGCTTCTTATGGCATACATTCCTTTGGCTATCCTTTGAATGAGTGAGTTATTCAAGAAGAAAGAATGTATTATTGAATCGAGCTATGCAATTGAAGGTGAAAATAACTGATCATGGTGACTGACTCACAACAGCTCATGAAGTTATCAGCTACTCATTCACGTGCTCATTTCTAACCCATTACAAATGTGACAAAATACGTTGGCTTATGTCACCCCTTTTTCTGAAACCCAACCTTTCAGTCACTAGATATCCATACATTCTTGCCCCTCCTTCGTTGCCCTACTACTTTCTACACCTCGTAGATTTAGTAAGCAACTCCTTCTATTTAGCTCTGTCAAACTTGCATCTTTCATTTCTTCCTCCTATCAGGACAAAATCTTCTGTGCAAAGGGAAGCACAAGAAGAGGGGTGGTTTGAGAAGACAGTAATGTGTTTTAAACGTAAAGTTGTATTAGACTTCTCTCCACATAGAAGTTTTTCTCTCTCTTCTCCCCCCACCCCCACTCCCCTGAAGAAGATTTATCAACTGCCTTTTCCAGATAACACATCATCTCTCTCTCTCTCCTTTATTCTCAGAAAGATTTGTCTTAACCACATCCACTTCTTGCAGGAGAACTTCTTTCCCTGCTGCATCTTTTCCACTGCAGACCTTCTCCTTTCATTTTCTTGCCACTTCTTCCCTACTTAATGCAAACCAGATCCCCACATTGTCACAAAACAAGCATTGTGTCCCACTTGCCTCCAACTTTCAAGTAATTCATCATCACCTTTAAAATAAGATGAACATATTACTATGCTAAATGTAGTTTATTATGATTATGGTTTCCTCTTGTCCATGTCAGTGCTTCTCTAATGCAGCTAAAAAGCACTGTTGGTATTTCTGGTGACCTGCATACAAGAATGATGGAGTAAAATGCTGATTGCTGTCTTATGATCAGAGAAGTGACATGGTACCTCTGCTGCACAAGCACCCAAGGGGAAGAGTGACTATTAGTGGGAGTGAGTGAATGGAAGTAGGCGGATGCTGGTTGTCTCAACTAGACCCCTCCTTGAATACATACAAAAAGAAACCACGTTTGGCAAACTAACCATCTGAAGATTCTAGATGCTCCAATATCTGTGCCTTCTGAGGTAAATAAATATCTTACAGGATAAAGAAATGTTTAGTTAATATTGGAGGGAGGTTCTTTCTACAACCATCTGCCTCTTCTCCAGGGCAGGCAAACACACCAATACTGTGAGAGTGAGTACAAGGTGGCTTAATGAATCATGGCAACCTAAACCTTGGGATACATGCCGAGAGCTGTGCTACTTGTCATGACCAGACAGGTACCAGTGTGAGGGCCAGGCAGGACAGCACAGTACATGGGATCATGCTGTTCCAGGTTAGTCAGCCACAGGCTGACTAACCCTCCAGTTGCTCACCCAATGGGCAGAACACAGTGAAAACAAAGCCAAAGAAAAGTTAAAATGATTCAGGTAAATTTACGGGTACTTATCTGAGTTCACTGTATAGTCCAAACTTTTGGAAGTTCACTCCTTATGAACTAGTTTGGGCATGAAAAAGTAGCAAAAGACATTCACTAGCCCATATATAAAGAAAGAAAACCAACTCGTTTTAAAAACTGACACCACAGAAGGATCTCATTCTACATCCTTCTTCAGCAGAATCCCAACCCACATTTATTATGAGGAAGAGTATAATAAATTGAATGCTGAATTGCAACATGCATATTTTAAACTTGGGTGGGTGGGTGGGGAAAAATCACATCCAAATCCAGAATATATTTGCTCTGTTTTATCTCCACATGTAAATTCCCGGTCTTATATTTTACCCGCAGCGAAGCAGTCATTGTTTCCAGTTATCCCACACTACTTTCCTTTAAAAAACATGTAAAACATTAGGCTTAACTCACCTCTTTCATATGATTGTAACCCCATTAATCTCAGAGAAGCCACTTTCATTGAGGTCGTACAAAAGAAAGGAGAATCAGTTTTGATTTTTTTTTTGCAGTGCAGAAAGAGTAGTTGATTCACGGGGCTCATCTTTTACTTAGTATACAGGGACATGCAGTGGCCATAGCTCAGGTAGGCAGACTTAAGGTAGTCTGAAGTCAGCTAATTTGAGCCCTACTGACAGCATGTATGCTGGCACAAAGCTCAACAAAGGCAAAATTAATTAAGCATTATTCAGGTTCTTAGGTAGTCTTGCAGCTTTCACTGAATAGATAGCATGGTAACACTATACCAGCTATCTAATTTAAAACTACTTAATTAAGCAGAAGTGACTACAGCATCGTCCTTGGTTCCAGGCTACATTTATGTGATCCGTGAAAGGTACTGGACTTTAAACTTCAGAGCTGTCAAACCAGCACTTTAATAAGCTCTACAGTTTGCAAAGACGTTATATGCAAGATATACAAAACATAGGCTTATTTGGCCTATAGACCAAATTCTGACATTCTTCTTCATGTCACGTGTTCCAAGAAGACATAATTTTAAATAAAATTTATTTCTTCAGTTTTTCGTGTAATCAGAGAAATGAACACAACCGGCATTACAGTCTAACACTCTTCCTAGAGCTTCCTGCTTGGCAAAAACTTTGATAAAGTACATTAAAGTGAAATGGGGTGGAGCATCAGCTCTGCTCACAGCTCTCTAACCACATCCCATGAAATAATGTAAGAAGACAAACAGAGATGTATACTGCAGCTTTATGGTCACAATAACAATCTCATGGAAGTCCCTGAGTGCTCTGCATGGTTGAAATGGGATTTCTTCTTACAATATTTGTCATTAATATATGTTCAAGGAAAAATGCAGTTGCAAGAAAAGACATGCTTGAGACTGCAAAATACTTACTGGTGCCTAATTGCTGGAGTAATTATTCAGGAAAAATCCTCTTAAAATAGAAAACAATATTTTTAAGCTACTGAGGGCATTACAATATGTGATTATTTGTTGAATCAGAAACAACTGAAAAAAAAAGTTAAAATGCCAAGGGATTGCTCTTATGTGCACCTGAATTTTTATTAAAATGCAATGATATTTGTTTGGTATTTCATGTATCTCCCTTTTTGCTGATTCTTCTTTTTTTCCCCCCACCTTTTTCAGTCTTTTTCAAATTCCCACCCATTCATATAAACCTAAAGTGGACAGCACAAAATCTTGATTACTGAATGATGATCTTGCCTTAAAATGAAAACAACCCAACCATCAAATCCCTCAAAAGCTTCTCTTTCTTTCTACTTAACTAAATTACTTAAAAATTGAACTTCAGTAGTGAACTGCTCAGCACTTAAGGATCCATTATAAATACAAAAACATAAGAATTGAAAAAAATTCATCAGCTATAAAAAGAGCTAGGCACATAAATAGCTAGAAATACTCCTTGGCAATAGAGACAGGAAACTTTAGATAAATCAGAATGATGTGTAATACAGTCTCTTAAATGCATTTTTCTTTATTTGTCTGATTTTAAGAGATGAAGAATAAACATATTATCATTATATGTCTTTGTGAAGCTGATAATACCTGAGTTGTAGTATTAACCACATGCACACCTGAAAGCATTAGAAGCCAAATACGAAAACCACGCTACTGAAAATTCATTTTTATCTTCTTATTTTTTCTGTAAGAAAGCTGCCATATAATGAATTTATCAGAAAAACCAGTTTGAAATCCTCTCAGGGTGTCACATTTGTCTTTGCAATCATATGATACAAAGAATCATTCAAAACAAGCCTTCTAAGTATGTACTGCAAGTTGTCTTCATTTGTGATGTACAAATGATCCCAGCTGCCATTAAGATTTGATTTTATAGCAGTTACTGGAATGAAAATAATTGTTGTTTCATATACATGGTGTATGAAAATGTCCAGAAGAACTAAGTATGTGTAGGAATGGGACTTTTCCCCACGCCTCTCCCCTTAAATCAGAAACTTTCATACAGTAAAATGAATCCTCCTACAGTAAGTAAAGCTGATGACTGCTTTGTAAGTATATTGTAGACTAACTTACAGATTACTACTTTTACTATTACTAAAATGTGAAGAATTACAAACACGGCATCGAGACCATTCCTGGTTAAACTTGTGGCACATACTTATCAGGAAACATTTGCTCCTTTCAAATCAGCTTAATACTACTTTTGTTTTGTCCTTGAGGTGAGGAATCGGGTTGCAAATCAAGGTTAAACAGTGGGATTTCTGAAGCGAACCTATTTCTCAGGGCAGTACCTTAGTCAGAGCCGCAATTCTCTGAGCCAGCTCAGCCTCCACTTCGGGTAACGTTTCAGCCTTCCTCATCGTCTGCTGCAGCTTCTGCTCAGCCAGCTCTAGACGCTCTTGCAGCTGTCTGTTTTTGTCTTCCAACTGAAGGCCAAAGATAGAGAAACAGGTATATATAAAAAAAAATAAATCAGAATTAAGCTTTTCCTTCAATTTCTTGGGTATTGGGGAAGTGATCAAAACTCACTACATAAGCATAGCTACTCCACAGCCTGGGAGAGTTTATTGGAAAGGTATTAACTCAACCATGTAGGCTGCTGGTCTCGCTAACGATGAGTGACTTGAGGCTCAAGAATCATAAGAAGGTGAAGAAAAGGAGTTGTAAAATGGCACTAATGAAGAGCAGCAAAAAGCTCTTCTGATCGATGCATTGTTTATCTGAGCAAAATAAAAGTATTGGTGCCAGTAACATGAGAATTTTCTAAATGGAAATATTGAGTCCATCTCACAGAAAAGTTTATGTATGAGCTAAAGTGGGACAGAAGGACAATTCCAAAAGGATAGAATTCCCAGCAAAGTTTATGAACAAATTGCCAACCGCTATTTTCTGAACAAATGCCAATCATATATTAGGAAACGTTAAAACTGACAATGTTGCTCAGCTAATTCATTCACGATCATATCTGTGATAACGATTAAAGAGAAATGAGGACTTTTGAATAACTGCAGTATTTTCTGGCCTACTGAGATGCACCACATGATTAAGAATTTTTTAATGGCTTGACAAGCGTTTCCTGCTTTCCTGTTCATTCCAAGTAACAGAAGACATAATGAAAAAGGAGGGTACTTTCAGATTCTTTTTTAATCCTTCAAAAGCATGAAAAGGTAGGCTTTTCACATCCAGTGCTGCAAAGAAACTTTAAGTCTGCCTGTATATATTCTAAACCTAGTTCTATTGATCACTGCTTTGAGCAGGCAGACCTGTGCAGCACAGCACGACTTACATTGGCAGCAATAAAAGCTCTAAGGACAGATGCAGGTACCTTACTTTTCCATTGTTGGGTGGTTTGGGTTTGGTTGGTTTTTTTTTCCCCTAACAATTGAAGAGACCTCCTAAAATAGCCAAAGGAAAGGAAGTCGCAGAGTTTGAGTTCTGATCCTTTAATTTCCCTGAAGAGGTAGTCACATACACATATATACACACACATACAGAGGGATGTGTGCATGTGTGTGTAAATGTATCTGCATACAATCATAGAAGCAGAGATTATCACATCATATAGGCTTATTTCTCGTATAACATTTTATATTGTTTGAAGACATGATAGGTGAAAAAAATAAAGAAGTCTGATACTGAGGCTGAGGAGCAATTTCATCTTTTACAGTTTGAACTATATTCATTTCATGTTAGCTTTCAGTTCACACTGTATTCTTCAAATTACAAAACATTTTTTTCTGTTCACTTTACACTTCAGCTTTTGGAATCACTGTGGAAACAAAGTAGCATGAGAGAAAACTGCACAATCATGTTATACTCTTTTCTAAAACATATTCACAGGTAGTTTATCTATGCACTACTATTACATTACATCATTAGAATCTATTGCATGCAAATTTTGGTCTTTCCTGCAGAAGGGAATTTCTTTTGCTTATACTATTTTTGGGGTGTTGTTTCATTTAAAATGAAAGTCAGAAAATTGTTACATAAGAAGCAAAGATAACCCTTTACTTAGGGGATATGACTGTGTGTTTATGAAAGACACGGTTAGAAAACACAGTTATTTTCCAATGTTGAACGTAGACATTTATTTGATGTTCATGGTCGTAGTAGCTGATATGAAGCTGAGAGGTGTTAAACAACTTCGGTTTCTTAGATTAACTGATCTGTTGATTACAANCGTTTATGAAAGACACAGTTAGAAAACACAGTTATTTTCCAATGTTGAATGTAGACATTTATTTGATGTTCATGGTCATAGTAGCTGATATGAAGCTGAGAGGTGTTAAACAACTTCGGTTTCTTAGATTAACTGATCTGTTGATTACAAATGAACAGATTAACATAATGGAAACCTCCTACTGTAGATCTTCCCCCTTTTTTGCATTAATTTTCATTGTTTATGAAGAAAGCAACTGACTAATGCAGATACTGCACCTGACGGAGGATGGCTTCCTTGTTTGCCAGTTCGTTTTCCAGCTTATCGTTCATGTCATGTATGGAGGTGGATTCTCTCTGTGCACTGAGGTAGCGCTTCTCCAGTGTAGTTATTCTTTCTTCCATATCTTCCTTTTGTGCCATTGCCTAACGTGTCAAACAAAACCATCAAGAACCGTGCAATTAAAATGCTATATAATATTATACCAGTTTAATTTTCATGCTAACAGTAGACAGGGATGTAA
The DNA here is from genome assembly GCA_003993805.1 of Himantopus leucocephalus. Taxonomy (NCBI): domain Eukaryota; kingdom Metazoa; phylum Chordata; class Aves; order Charadriiformes; family Recurvirostridae; genus Himantopus; species Himantopus leucocephalus. The sequence goes on from RSEF01000001.1 coordinate 49,861,791, forward strand.
GGCATGATCAGTAGTATTTTTTCTGTTTTGAAGAGAATTTATTTCCTTTGGGATTTCTTGTAACTATGGTATTTGAAGCAGTAGCTGTTGAGCAGAACAAACAGAAACAATCCTCGCCTTTTGTATATCTCTCTATTTTCTGTATTTTTCAGTGCAAAAAAAGAGCAAACGTAGCTCAAGTTTACTTGTTGGCTTCTTAAACAACAGCAGGCTTGATTAGAAAACAGAAAAACTGCTATAGTTACATAATAGTAGAAATATAGTGCAGTGATGTGGGGAAAAACGTATATGCACATTTCTACTCTTATTCCTGGGTCCTGCTAACATTTTCTGCCGAAGCGCATGTAGCAGACAGCAGGTGACATGTCCTGAAATTTCAGGAAAACAAGTGACCACAATGTTGGATACATAAAACGACCATAACATATGGGTATGTGATCCATACACGTGATGGATAAGGATTTCTTTAAAATCTTGAGCTGTTTTTATTCATGTATTACAAGCTGACCTCACTGAAGTCAATAGCTGTAATTTAGATTGATTATTCGTTAGTTTGTCTATTATATTGTTTATTTCTCTTCAATTAATTTTAGTAAAACCAGAAAATTTTATTAGTTTTCAACTTGTGTCTGGCTCTTGAGAAGACTTACATGTTGCCATGTAATCTTTCACAATGAAAATATTTACTGATGAACATGTCTTGCTGTTCGTGTTATATTACATTATAAAAGCAGTGTTGAAGTAAGTGAAATTATTTTTCAAGTAAGACACAATGAACATATAAATTGACTCAAATAGCTAGTCCTAAAATGGACCATATCTAGGTGATCCTTTTGCATATTGCTGGGAAAAAACCCATTAAAAATAGTAATTAATTCATTAAAAACACACAGAAAAAAAAGCCAATAGTTTATCCACGTTACACAATACTAAACTACCCTTCTTGTTGCAGGTATTTCACTGTATTGGGAAGACTACCTTTTGAGGACATATGAAATAACAAAGGCACTTCCACCTTTACAAATACATTTTGCAGCAGATTTTTAAATGGTATTTGGTAATTATTCTACATGCAAATGTATTTAGTGGCTACTTTGCTTAGGAAGAGAAGGGCTGAAAGCAAGTAACCCTGTAGCTGTCGTAATGTATTTAAGGGAGAAACAGAAGTGGCAATTCAAGCATCTGTGAAACAGCAATACTTATCAAAAGGTAAATAAGAGTGGAGATATTAGAGACCTACAGGGATATAACGTAGCAGTGGTGGAAAAGGAGAAACATATCAGTGCAAATTTTTTTTGCATAAAAATGATACCATACTTAAAAAGAGGCAGAATACTGTTATGTGAAGACACTTCGAGGCTGTGTCAGGCGTCAAAAGTTCTGAAAGAAGATTTCCTTCAGAATACTAGAAATAACAGGTTAAATATACACATACATATGCATATATGTACAAACACACACACACAAATCCATACGAAATACCTATATTGTAGAAAGCAGGTAACAGAAAGATAACTACTCTAATTTAAAATACCAAAATAGATTCTAGAAGCTAGCTTTCCACATATCTTGAGCTCCACATGAGAGAAGATACTCTGGAGAGTACTAAGGAGCACTACAAATTTAAGAGGAGGAAAGGAAAGGAAAAATCGATTTATATTTCCATTTATTGAGAGAACGGATTAGCATATTATAGCAGGGATAATGAAGTTACCACACATGAGTAAATATTATAATTGATTATATAAATAACACCTCTTTATAAAACAGCCCAGGAGTTTTAAAAGTGTACTTCAGACATCTCTATTTAACAGAGTTCATCTTAAAAACTTTAAATAGCTGAAAGTTTGCCAGAATGCACTCTAGTAATGCTAAACCATAAAGGAGTTGGCCTTCCTCCTATTAGAGTTGCTCATATACACACCCACTTTTATGAACACGGTTTTATAAAGAGACTTCTAGTACTATTTCTTAATGTAAATTTTGTGTTTCTTACGTACAAGGGCTTTTATCAGTGCTCAACTTTTGCTGCCCATATTCATTGGCCTCTACCAGTTTGTAGTGGGTATCACAGGAACAACAGTCAAGAAATGGGAGGCCACTGTGGTGAACTTCTTACCTCTCTAATGTCTCGCTGATATTTACTGTTCATTTCTTCCGTTTTAATGAGCTCCTTTCTGGCGGTCTCTGCTTCCTGCTCCACCTCTCCCACCCGGGAAGATAGAGCAGCCAAACGCTCCTTCATTTGTGCCATTTCATAGTTTTGTTTTTCCAGTAGTTCCTGAAGTTCAACAACTTGACTGGCTTCATCATTTGAGTCTATGGAGCCATTTGATAGTCGCTGTTAACGGAAAAGTGACATTATTTATGAATTATCTTTTAATATGGGCTCCATATAGAGAAATTCTAACACAAAGATTATTTTTAAAATTAAAAAGCAACTAGGAAGAGAAAAACATAATAATTTTCACAGTAGATAAGGGAGATGTACTTATGAAAAAATTGGAAAAGATTAGTATTCTTTCATATCAAAGGATTCCAGAACATAACGTCACATAGAGAAGTAAATGTTTGCATTAAGAGCAGAATACTACACAAAAATAGGTTTAGTTTGACATTATGACTATTCAAGTACAAATTGCATGCATACGTCTTAGCTCAACTTACACAGCATTTAAACTTAATCAAGGTCTACTTCATTTGCAAAATAGGCCATGCTGCAGGTACAGGAAGCAACACTAATAAATCACAAATTCACTGTATCAGAAAGTGCTCAGAGTCTGGACAATATATTGGTTAGGTCTACATTAGAAACAAGTTCTGCTGTAGTAATTTGTGTGCTGCTGAAAGCCCTGATATGAATAAAGTTATAACAAAAAAAAAAAAAAAAGTCAAGAGTCCAGAACTCACACTGCATTTGGAATATGATTTATATTGCAAATAAATGATTTCAGGAAAGAAGTGCGTTCACTAGCAGGACTTGCTGGCATTGCCTCATTATAAGAGATACTCACAGTAATGTTTTCCAGCATAGGCTAAGCCATGGTTTCATACAAATTTAGTTATCTGATGTCAAAAAAAATAGACAAAAAGAACAAGCAAAACCAAAATGATTTGATTTTGACCTATAACATAAAAAAATAAAACCAAAGTAGCACAACCTGTCATTAACTTTCTTGATTAGGTGCAATTTTATCAGTTAAATTTATATTATGCGACATGGGAACAAAGTATTTCACTGTCATTTTAAATAGGTTTATGATGCTCTTTGAGATCCATACAGGAATATTGGTCCTAAAAGGCACTTTTTGTCCTTCGGATGATACGTATAGCATTGTATACATGAAATATTCCTAGCAAGATCTGAGAGGAAACCAAGCTTGCTTTCATTACCACCTCTGTATTATTATTTTCAAATTATATTTATACAGAAATCTTCTAGGAAATTCAAAGAAAATTACTTTGCTTAATGACTTTAACAACATTTTTTCCCCAATCAGCCATAAAATGAACCCAGATCAAGACCACCTGCCCCTCTGCGGATCATTGAATAAAATTAATTTACTCTAAAAATTCATTACATTAAATAACTCAGTTCCAAATTTTCTTTCTTTATACTAGTTAATTATATTATATTGATGTTTTATGTTAGCTGCTGAACCATCATTGATCTATTTTCAGGACACCATGGTAAAATGACAATAGCTATTAAACTTATTCACACTCAGTTTGTTGTTTGGAAAGTGTCCAGTTAGTCTACTTGAATCAAAATCCCATTAATATGCAGAAATCACATATGTAAACAAAATAATACTCAAACAGAATAAAACATTCTAACCATCATACTTTATTCCATTGTGTAAATTTGAGATAACTATTTTACCTATGATATTTATAATCTGTTTTACAGTTTTAATCTCATACAGCAATTTTAGCAGTTGTCACAGACGAACAAATTTTACCTTGCATTGAATTTGCCCACAACTCTCTAAATAGTGATCCAGGAATTGCTGCAAGATTATAATAAGCCAAATACCAAATCCCAAATCTGAAAAGCAATAAATGGTATGTGATCATGTACCTTATGCGATATAAACCATTGTCATTTTGAAATGGCAAGCTGTGATATCTAGGAGTATGTTCACCGGCAGACAAATTATTTTCATTAGTAAAACTTTTCTCATTAAGATATTAATAACCAAGACACATGTAGTTTAAATGTGAAATATATGGGGGTTTTTTTCTACTAATTTACTTAATATCTGAGATTTCTGGAAAGACAAATAAAAATGAATTTAGAATTAATCTCTCACCAGCGGACAAGTGTTGTGATTGCCAATTATGTATGCATGTATTTTGATTTATGCACATAAACTTCCCTCATAATTCTTTGCTGAACTCCTTGTACAAGCTGCTTTAACTCTACTCATTGTTTGGTTTTGCTTTACATTGTTCCTGTATTCATATATAGAGCTGGTTAGTCTTTAAAATTCCAACTTACTAAAAAAAATTCAAATGTTGACATTTTTGGTATGATTGGTATAAAAAAAAGTTTTCTTTAAAAATTCAATTAAAAATAGAAAACTCATCTTAAAACTTGGTATTTTTAGAATTTTGAAGCATACTTGAAAACTTTACCTGGGAATTTTAACTAACATTTTGTCACTTTTACACCTTGCTATTATTTTATGATATATCCATTATATGGGTACATCACATGGAGTAATGACGCCAAAAGACAACAGGTAGAAAGTTATTAAGCATTAATTCAAGGATAACTGACACAACATTTCTCAGGTCCTCAGGAGGGTTTTTACCAACAGTTTTTTGGTCATACTTTCCCCTTTCTCCCAAACAAAAAAAGTTTGAACAAGAATGTGAAAATATGCTATGCCAGTAGAAGCAAAAGGCATCCTGTAGATGACGCCAATTCAAACGCATTTTCTGAATCAGGGAAAGGAGCAAGAACCTCTCATGCTCCAGAGGAATTCCCTGCAGAATAAGCTGGGAGACAGAACTGCAGCATCTTCTCTGTTACTGGTTTTGTGAAGAATGTCCTCATCTTTTTCTTTTCTTTTTTTTTAAATCTGGTTGCATTTCTTGTGCTGAAATATTTCCTAGTATTCAAAGAGTTTCCTGCTGCTGATGCTGTGTATCAATAGCAATCCATCTGTAAATAAACAATTAGCTGAATGCTTATAATAATGAAATCTAAGTTTTGACTAGATCTCTGTTCGTTATTACCTGAAGAACTAAGGGGAATCTTCTCAAGAGAGTATGCACAAAAAAAGTCTCAAAGTAGACATTCTTAACTGTCATATCCATACACTACCCAAAATCCCCAATATATCCAAGAAATAGTGTCAAATTAGTACAGAGGGGCAAAAAATAAAGTACTGAAAGTAAGCTGAAACAATTAGGAAGTCTTTAAAGGAGGGCAGGAATAGTAAAGAAAACTTTTTAACTAGTTGAAACATTCTAGCAGAGAAAACAAAAAATGTACATGGTCCCCAGATCTGGATTACAAGTTAGTCATCCAGATAAAGTCTTCAACAAAATTCCTGATGCCGCCTATCAAACATAGTTGTGAAAAAGCTACATTTTTAATTTTAATTTCAATAATTTCACATAAAACTATCTACTAGTAATGGCTATTTTTCCTTGAGAACAGAGATGTGGCAAATAGCTCACATGCTCCAATGCTTTGTGGTTTTTTTTTACTAACTAGTTTATCCAATAAAAGATAGTTCATCTGTTCCTATCACATTTACTTGTTTAGACCACAATGCTGCGGAGATAGCATCATCATATATTCTTTCTCATATATCTTTGCTTTCTACAGACACAGGATGCACACACCGCTGCAATGCGTGCACGCCCACTACCCACGCCGTAGGGCGCTCTGCCCTCTCCCCCTGCCCCCTTCCACAGGTTTCTCAGCCAGAGGAAAAATCTGGTTGGCATCAGCCTGAAAGACCTAATACAACCTCAGACGTCCTTGCTTGGGTTCATTCAGAGCAAACAAAGGTAAATGAGCAACTACATCTGCACCCAGCAATGTAGCACTTGCTTTCCTCAACACTGGGAAGAACGAGGGAAAGAGCAGCAGCAAGAGGAAGGCCTGCTGTGGCTTTCCCCAGGGCTTTTTTTGGTGGTATATCACCACATACCAGATAAATAACTGAGAAATCATGGTCTATACTAAGGTTTTCAGAGATACTCTTACTTCATAAAGAAAGCTTTTACGCTCACCCAAATATAGCGAAACAAGCTAGGAGGAGAAACAGATAGAAGATGAAATAATCATCAAGTAAATCTGATGACAGTGACATTAACTACAACAGAGGCAGCATACCGCAGAGGAAATCAAAATTCAAAAAATATCCTGTAGGGCTGAGTGCCATTGTAAAGGGTGATACGGATTAAACAAGAAATATCTGGGGGGGGAAAAAAAAATAAATAAATCTTTGAGTTGCTTATGATCTGTGGAAACGGAGGAGGTAAATAAATGTTCATGTTCCCTACTGCTGAACAGTATGAAAAGGAAACCAACATCCCTAGTATCAGATTTTCATTCTTTCAAGATCCAAAAAGCACAGCAGTAAGGCAGTCTGCTGCTTGTATAGGAGTGTCAGCAGGGAGAAGGACAGCAAATTGGAGCATTACACATAACAATAAATCCCCCCTAGATGGTTGCTTCTCTCCTCTCTTCTCTCTGCCATGAAATAATAAAGAGAAAACCAGCCACAGACTGGT
>RSEF01000001.1:49868646-49896027 GCA_003993805.1 Himantopus leucocephalus
AAAAGGTTGTGTATGTCCTAATGCTTTCATACTTTTTCCAGTAATACCTCTTAGTCTAATAAATATTACTTTTCCTTACATACTTTATTTTCAATTACTACTGATAGAAGTGAAATTTCACAGACTCACTACATCCCAAGAATGGCTTTGAGTTCAATAGATTAAAATTTCTTAGCAAAACTATAACATAGCATGTTCACTAAACTTTAAAACTAACTAAATCTAAAGATCAATTACATGTTCAGGAAATGAACACAAAAAAAGAAAACTATTCAGCCTTTCTAACAAGTGCAAATATAGTTGCTTATGCAGTAGTNAGCCTTTCTAACAAGTGCAAATATAGTTGCTTATGCAGTAGTTTGACTTATTTGGCCCTTTTTACATACTTCAGCTTTATTAAAATTAATTTTTGAAATTTTTTCATTTTTTTAAAATGAATTATTTGAATGCTCTCAGGTAGCTATAGTTTTACTATACACTAAACAATATTGCTAGCCTTAACAGAACAGAAATCAGAAGTGCAAGGTGCTCAAAGGAGCAAAAGAAAAGTGAGTTGAAGAGTATTAAGGTATAAGACATATTAAGACATTCTCAAGATTAGAAAGACTCCTCAATTTTTTAGTCAAATTTCTAATTTATTAATTCCCCTCTATTCCTTCAGCACTATAAGACTGAAAAAAATCAGCTGTTAATGTTCTCAAAATGCATGTTGTAGCTTAAATGCACATTTCTTACAGGGTGTGACTATGTAATCAATAGCTGAGCTGCAATAACTGACTGTGCCTGTTCCTCACCTGATGCAAATGAAGTGTAAGCCATCTTGAGTGGCAGTGACTGAGCCATCTCTGAGTGGCAGTGATGAGAGTGAAAATTACTACAAATTTTCGTGACTGTTTCAACTGTTTTCATAAACCAGAACAACAGAAGGCAGTGAAAATATGCAATGGAGTCCAAAATGGTTTTGCTATTTATTAAATTTTTGTACTAATCTTCATCGAAGATGTATGCAAAAATCTTTAATTGTATATCTTGCTTTCCAAAATGAGCTACATAATTCCTGGAAAACATCCTCATAAAGCTTCAGATTTATAGTAGTACATAAGCTATCATCACAGTCCTTTCATATATCTTTTTTAGTATTCAATTCTAACACACTTGGAATATGTAAAATTAATTGAAGATATTATATTTTTATATTTATTATATTAAATTCTAATTTATTCATAATTTCCATCTAATTCTATTTTTCATAAAAATGCTTCACACCAAATGTATAATGAATCAATTATTCTGGCTGCAGTTGAAAAACTTTAATAGTTTAAATGGCTGAAAAAGTATTTCTTACTTCATTTGCCTTTCCTTTTTCCTATTTTTAAAATCATATTCTGCTTGAAAAACAGTATTATTTCTCTAGTTCTTCTACCAGCTTCCATGGGCTGCTCGATGACCTGTTTCCCTATGCAGATGGATGAAAAGTCCCAAGGCAGTATGAGTCCACTACCTAGTACTTACATCTTTCCTCTCTCTCTACTCCTACCGTGCTCTCTGCTTTCCCAGAGGTTCCCCTGATTCCTCTGTGGATCCTCAAACTCTCTTTCTGTATCATGCTTCTCTTCCCACCATAGCAGGACTAGGGAAGTGATCATGCCCCTCTACTTGGCACTGGTGAAGCCGCACCTCGAGTACTGTGTTCAGTTTTGGGCGCGTCACTACAAGAAAGATGTTGAGATGCTGGAGCATGTCGAGAGAAGGGCAATGAAGCTGGTGAGGGGTCTAGAGCACAAGTCTTATTAGGAGCGGCTGAGGGAACTGGGGTTGTTTAGCCTGGAGAAAAGGAGTCTGAGAGGAGACCTTATCACTCTCTACAACTAACTGAAAGGAAGTTGTAGAGAGGTGGGGTAGACCTCTTCTTGCTACTAACAAGCAACAGGACAAGCGGAAACGGCCTCAAGTTATGCCGGGTAGGTTTAGACTGGATATTAGGTAAAAGTTCTTCACAGAAAGAGTTGTTAAGCATTGGATCAGGCTGCCCAGGGAAGTGGTGGAGTTGCCAACCCTGGAGTTATTTAAAAGATGTGTAGACGTGGTGCTTAGGGACATGGTTTAGTGGTGGTTTTGGCAGTGTTAGGTTGATGGGTGGACTTGATGATCTTAAAGGTTCATTCCAACCTAGACAATTCTATGATTCTATGATTTCCGTCTTTCATCAGCTGTCCAGTATTAAAGTCCATGTCCTACCAGTGAGGGGTGTGGTCCTGTCTTCAAGAGACCTGATTTCAATCTCTCTAAACAGACAACAGACAACAATTTCTTAACAGAAATCTCAGCTTAGATGTAAAAAATACATGGAAAACTGACAGTCATCTTTCTGGCTTCAATCCTCTTGGCTGTAAGCGCTGCTGAGGGACAAGGTGACTGAGAGAAAATTCACAAGACAGCAGTTGTCTAAAATGAAATGAAATGAGTTGGTGATTTTACTTTAAATTTTCATAAGTTTCCTGAAACCTTCATGTATTCAAACCTAAGTGTTTTATAAATGAGAATGCATGTTTAAAAAATATAAGATGTCTAACACTGGCATTCACATTGAATAGTGTTAGAATTTGCAAACCAACCAGGCCACATTACTGAGGACATCACAGCTCGACAAGGAGCTGGAGCCAGAAAAATTATCCTTAACTGTTATACACTGTGGCACTGTAGAACTGAATCCTAGTGGGTTTTATATGGACACTTTAAAGCCTGAAAACACTACTTCTGGAAATAATAGGAATTTAATTCAAAGAAAATTTTGGACACGCATTTTTTACATGGCACTTCAGAAAAAGGGGCAGAGAATTAATGCCTTTACTGTGGATATCAAGCTATTATATTCAAATCCAATTTTTTTCATTCTCGGTCCATTGTCAGTAACAACATGGAACAGTACCAGTGTGACACAGAGCAATAGCTGGAAGTTTTTCCCTTTGCCTTGCCTTGCCTTGCCTTACCTCCCTTGTATGTACACAGTTAACGCACTGCCTTTTTTATAATGACCTAACCCAAATTGCAGTCTGATAGCCCTTATTTGTTCTCTGAATAGAAGAGTTGCTAAAGGAACTGAACATAACTCTGCCTTGGCACTGAAGACTTCTTTTTTCCTTTCATCTGATGGGTGAACAACTAATTCAGATTCACATTTGCCATGGTGATATGGGAAATGTTGCAACTAATTCTTTCTATTCAACCACACACATAGCAGCTGTTAAAAGTTAAGGGAAGTCTTTGGTTCTATCAGTGAAAAAGAGGAAAAGTGCTACATCAGCTCTCTATCCTGAAGGAGAAATGGGCTCTGATTTACATCCTCAAAACTGTAAATTTATTTCTCACTTTAAATTTCTTTCTCAGTCTTCAATTAGTTTCAAAATAAACTCGAGGAAGAACACAAAAGCTGAATAAAGATTTCAGGTTTCATCATTCACATTCCGGGAAAGAATACAGGCTACAAATGCTATACTAACGTATGCAGTATACATATATTTTGAAAAAGATTTTACTCTGAGCAATATTTACCAGTTAGTAGTTGTATTAATGTCTTCCTGAACTTTGTAAGTTTATATTGAATAACCTTTGAATCTAAATATGGGGCAACAGCCAAAGCCTCTGAAAAGCCAATGCAAACGTATTGCCACAAATCTTTTATTGGATTCCCTCTTCAAATTTATGTTACAGCAAACATAACAAACAGAACCATACTCATTTCTGAGAAGTGCAGGAAGGGGTGTTGTTCCTGGTCACTACCTTGTTAGAGAAAAAGGAGCTGGAACAAATGCAAACTATTTTTATCTGATAATTTGGGGATTTTTTTAATATCATGAATGCAAATTAATNGTTCCTGGTCACTACCTTGTTAGAGAAAAAGGAGCTGGAACAAACGCAAACTATTTTTATCTGATAATTTGGGGTTTTTTTTAATATCATGAATGCAAATTAATGACTAGAATATTGCATTGTTTTCTCTTTTCTGGAAGTCAAAGACAGTAAGTGTAGTTCATAAAAGTAAGCATTACCTTAGTGAGATTGTGTTTATCACTGCAGAAATTACGTACTGTTTACATTTCATATAGTCCTTCAATGTATTTCTATTCTCTTGGGCACTAGATAAAGCTTTACTAAATAAGGTTTCACAAAGACTAATCAGATGTCACCTGATCTGTCAGAACATGCTATAATGTGCATTTTTGAAGGACAGATTCCCATTACAATGCCACAGATGCAGCAGAAAAGGGTTGTGCTCTCCATGTTAGAGAGTGTATCCAACATGTGCCCAGATGACTGGGTATTCCTCTGGCTTTTAAATGCAGCCACATTATCTTGAAATGTAACATAGACTATGTCATGTTAGCACTGCTGTCGGTGCAAAACATCACCCATCTTTCTCCGTCTCCTAGCAACTGCTTCCCACTTTTTTCCTTGCTGTCAAGTTCTTTCTTCTTTCTCTCCAGATCTGCAGCCCACAAAGAGCTTTTAAAAAACACACACGCTAGAATTGAATCTGTTTCTTTTCATGAAAAATCTATTGAATAAAAGCTCTCCTAGCTACCTGCTAATGAATAAAAAGATAGTGATAATGTTGACATGAATTGGTTGGTTTTATTTGCAAGAATATTAGGTATACTTTTCTGCTGCGAATTAATCTTAAGAGACCCAGTGTTTTTTTAATTTTAGCTAGGACAATAACACCTGGTAGTTGCTTTCCTTTGTGAAGATCAAGTGGGAACTTCTTAAAAAATTGACAAAAAAATGGGTTTGGAGAAGAAGTTTCTTCAAACAGTTTCTTCTTTCCAAATGAACATTTTAAATGTTGAGTCCAACGTTTAAAGCAAAATAGGAAAAATGTCTGCAGGAAAATAAACATGTCCGGACACTTATTAGAAGTCAATTATAGCTATAGAATGGTATAAATAAAATAATCATTTTTCTATGTTTTGTTCTTCTTGAATTGCATATAAGGAACATGTACTTCGTGATCTACTCTATACTCAATATCTGTTCTAACCATGAAGTTAATCTATTTTCTATTCAACTTTAATGATGTCTATTAAACCTCATTTTCATTTGCTGTATTATAAACTATTCCATGTATATTTATATATAATATCCCAAAATATTTCATAGTGCTGTCTTACATTATTTCTACAACTTTTCATTGCATGAAATAAACCAAAGACAGACATCAGGTACTTAGCAGCAGTAAGAGAAGTCTTTGAGATCTGAAGCATTAAGAAGGTCAGGGGTGATTAACTGAAGATAAGTTTCCATATAGACTATTTTCCCTATGAATACAGCTGCAAATTTCAAGTGACTTAGGCAATAGCAAAGGCTATTAGAAATGTTACGTCAGAATTTCACATCAGTCCCAGTCATGATCAGTCCTAACCTCTAGTGCTTAAAACTTTGCATTTTGTTAACAATGCTCATTGTTTGTGGCACATAACCTAACCTTACACTTAGAAAATACAACCACTGAATTTAACTTCGAACATGAAGAAAATCTAGAATTGGTAGTAGAACTGCCCATGTCCTGTGTTTTCAGATTTCTAAAAATTTCAGCATAACTAGCTATGTAAAATATTTGAAAATACGTATAGCTTCTGTCAAATTAAATTTCTAAATAATAATAATACAGTTAGCACAGTATCAATTTCATTTGCTGTGACACAACTCACCCAAGGAGACACAATGAGATTTCTTTGAGAGCCACATCAAATAGTAAATATTTATAAATTAATCCTTATCCCCATACCCTAAAGTGAAAATTCTCATAAAATACACTACAAGCCTGCAAGAACCGACCATGAAGACTGTTGTTTGGCACAGCTAGGATCTCATACAGGTAATGGTGTAAGAATAACAGCATTCTCCTACTACCTTCTACTCACTAGGGTGTACCTATTGGGTTCAGCCAAACAGGACTGGCTCTCTAGCATGGGAAGCTCATGACAAGCTTTCATTCTGCAGGGAGTGAAGGGATGCTGAAGGAGCTGTCAGACACTGAAATAACTGTCAATGACAGTCACGCTTTCTCTGAATAATGCAATCATGGCAATGATCCCTCTATGGTGGTGTATCTTTTGGATAAAAGGCAAAGGCAAAGCCCAGACTTCGTGTAATATAGAGAGAGCCAACAGGCTTTTTGAAATAAGGTATCATTCCTAGTTCTCCTTATACTTAAGCAGTCCTCCCTGGAAATACCAACACTGAACTGATACGTTTTATTTTATCTCTTCCAGTCTGTTTTGCACTTTTCATTGCATTTTGCTGTAGTAATGAGGATGCTTCTGTAGTTCTTGTACTGTGTACATAGCAATCCTTGCATGACGAGTCAAGTTTGGTGTCAGAGCTTGTTACAACACCTTGAGCTGTTTTAGTGTAGGAAGTGAAAACACCAAAGAAAATTTGCATTTAGGAAGAATGTAAAGACTTTCTTGGGATTTTTCTAAGTTTAAAAGGCAAACATTTTAATGAAGATATCTTGTTATGCTTTTTCAAGGGTGTAGCAGCTTAATTATTGGTTTCAACGTTAACATTTTTTGTGAAGAATAAAATTAAAGAAAAATTTCCATTATTCATTTGCAAAGGGTCATGATACATTTTCAACACACTTTTGACAGTTTTCATTATTCTTTATCCATTAACTTACTTCGTTTCTGGGTGCATTTTCTGATGGGGCAGTGTTTATTTCCTGTGACATCAGTATATCATATACCATGTTTTTTTGCCTCAGTATTTACTGCGAAGTTCTGCCGTTGGGCCTCCCTGAGTGTAATGGCAGAGTCTGTGGGAGTGTAGCAGAACCCCACAATATAGGAGGACAAGACACACATAAGTTAAAGGGAGTGGACTGGCTGCATCCAAGGGTGCTGAGAGACTTGATTAACTCGTCATAGTGAGGCCTTTTTCATCTTTGGAAGGTAATGGCAGTCAGGGGAGATTCCTGATGAGTGGAAGAGCCACATGTTGTGTCCACCATCATGAAATGCAGGAATTATCCTGGGAAGATCCAGAGAAGTACAAGTTGGCCAGTGTTGGGAAGGTTATGGAGCAAATCTTCCTGGAAGCCATTTCCAGGCACATAAAGGACAAGACGGTGATTGGCAAGAGCCAGTATAACTTTGTCAAAGGCAAATGACATCAGGCCAACCTTGTTGGCTTGTGTGATGAGATGACTGGCTCCATGGATGAGGGAGTAACAGTGAATGTTATTTACTTTGTCTTTACCAAGTCTTTCTGCAAGATCTTCCATTTACCCTGAGAGAAAGGGGTGAGATATAAATTGGATAAGTGTATAGAAAATTGGCTGGACTGCAAGACTCAGAGGTTTGTGATCAGTGACACAAAGTCCTAGTGTTATCCCATTACTATGAATGGAATAACCCCAGGCAACAGGGCAGGCCTGAGAAAGAGAAAGCAGTTTTGCAGAAAAGACGTAGGGGTGAATAAGGCCAAACACACAGTTCAGTCAGCAGGTTGAGGGAAACGATTACTCCCCTCCGGACTGCATCTGGTTTTGGGATCCCCCGTACAAGAAAGACACTGACAGACTTCAACAAAGGCCCACCAAGTTGGTCATGGACTGGAGCACATGGCCTATGAGAAGAGGCTGAGAGAGCTGGGTCAGGTCAAACTTAAGACAGGAAAGTTCATGGGAGACTTTATTGCTGTTTACAACTAGCCAACCAGAAGATGTGGAGAAAACAAAGCCAGCTTCTTCTTGGAGATGGCAGAGTGACAGGACAAAAGGGAACAGGTATAAGATTCACAAATGGAAATTCCAGTTAGGTATTATAGAAAAAAAAAATTACAATGAGGGTATCAATATCTCCCTGGAGATATTAAGAAGCTGATTAGACAGGACCCCAAGCAACCTGAAACAGCTGGCTCTGCTTTGAGCAGGAGGTTGGGGCAGACGTCCTCTAGGAGGTCCAACCTACATTATTCTACTAATCTCTGAATAACTTCAGCGAATTTTCATAGGTGGATTAATACCTTATTTCTGAAGGGTCTGAAACAAATCCAACTTATATAATTTTCCTGTCAAAGAAAGTGTAGAGTAGATGACTCACATGCCATAAAGGCTTTTTAGCACATTTGGGTGTATGCAGTCTTTTTTACTTCCAGTATTTTTGAATAAAAATCCCAATAATGCTGACAATGTGTGGTATAATGTGATAGTATTATATTATCAGGTATCTGGACAATATATAAAATGTCTTTGATCCAATCCTTCTAAAGAAGGAGACTAGAACATAAACACATAATTTTATACAGGATTTGTACCCGAAAATAATGTGTGCTGGGTTTATAACAAGATTTATAATGTTTTCTAACAAAAATATGATTTATTATATCAAAATAAAAAAAGGTTCGAGGCATAACTGAATAGCATATAGGAAAAAATAATTTTGGTCAATCAATTTTAACACTTGTTTTATAATGTAACAAATCTCCTGTTAATATGATTGCAGATGGCTGATTTTTCTACACTGATAATTATCATTACCACTGGGACCAAGACCCAAAAGATGTGTACCTGTGTCACTCCAAAATTTTTGAATGAAGTGCATACTGATTTTAACCTGTTACATTAAAAAAATTTAAAAATAGAATTTTCAAGAATATAGGTCAAAATATTATATTTATCTTCAATCTAATTCTGTACATTAATTTTCAAAATGAGATGTAAAATAAACTGCATAGTACCTAAACACTAAAACATTCACAAAAGAAAATGTGTAAACTGCTGCATAATCAGAATCTATTTAAAGTTTAGTTCTTATTATTTCTCATATTTATCCAACAGTGTCAAAAAGTATAAAAGCAGGAGAGCTCCTTACTCTATAGTTTTATCAGTGTTTAAAGTGTTAGAAAAAAAGATCAAAGCTCAGACCATAAACCCTATCAATCCTCTAAAGATTTTTTTAATAATACAGGATTTTGTAAGTCTTAATGACATCCAAAAGCTTATTACAATTAACTGCTTACAGTTGCTGGAAGTCATTATATTCCCTATTCTAGATTTTCTTTACATATGCTTTCATGATATGTAACTGAATAGAACATATAACTAAAGTGACACACCTAAACACAAAATAAGTTTTGATTTGGCATAAGTTCCTTAAATTCATTTAACTTTGAAACTGATAGTTAACCCAGTATGACCCATAACCCACAGTGTTTCAGACCTTTATTCCCAATGAAAAATAAATATTACTATATAACTAGTTACCCTTTTCATAAAGCTGTTTCTTTTAATAATAGTTCCTTAAATATAGTCAACTTTCTGAGTATATTTCTGAATCTTAAAAAGTTAAATTTATTACTGTGAGACCAGTGAACTGGTTCTACACAAATGTTGTGGTTTCAGCTGGGATGGAGTTAACTTTTTTATTAGCAGCTATGTTTTGGATTTGGGATGAGAAATACTTTTGATAGCGTATGGGTGTTTTCAGTTGTTGCTAGGCAGTGAAGGCCTTTTCTGCTTCTCATATCTGCCCACCAGTGAGTAGGCTGGGGGTGCACAAGAACAGCTGGGACAGCTGACCCCAGCTGACCAAAGGGCTATTCCATGCCCTGTGATGTCACGCTCAGCAGATAAAGCTGGGGGAAGAAGAAGAAAGAGGGGGATGTTCAGAGTGATGGTGTTTGTCTTCTCAAGTAACCGTTACATGTGATGGAGCTTTCCTGGAGATGGCTGAGCACCTGCCTGCCGATGGGAAGCAGTGAATGAATTTCTTGGTTTGCTTTGCCTGCGTGCACGGCTTTTGCTCTACCGATTAAACTGTCTTAATCTCAACTCACAAGTTTTTTCTCACTGTCACTCTTCTGATTCTCTCCCCCATTGTAACTAGGGGCAGTGAGCTAGCGGCTGCGTGGTTCTACCTGCCGGCTGGGGTTAAACAATGACACAACACAGCTCATCAGTTTCAGATGCTGTACTGCACAACGTCTCCCGGGCTTACCCAACCATCTCAAACAGAGAAGCAACTCAGCTGCAGTGATGAGCCCGAGCAAATCAGCCAAGACAGACCCCACAAGGAACTAGATTCTTTGCTTGTGAGCAATGATTCTCACACGCTCCCTACATGTGTAGTTTTGAGGCACTTACTAATTCAAATACATCATCATCTGAGCATTCGTTTCTAGACAGAAACTGGATGTAAAGCAATGCTCAAGGTGATACCTCATTGTTGCACAAAGATTCATTCACACAAAGGAGTCTTTCCAGCACAGGAAACCATTGGAAAGACACCCTTAATTAGCATGACTAGATGCAGTTATCATCAGTGGTTTTTATCTTGATTCTGCAAGCCCTTCATTACCAATGATAACAAAGGATCTATTAGTCATTTTAGGTTTCCCTACTTGTAGAGGGAACACTGTGCTTATGTAGTAAATGCTAAAAACGTCTCTGAAACTTAGGAGGCTTTCCTCCTAAAAATTTTTAAGAGGCAAGTTCCTTTATGTAATTAGAAAGATCTCATTCTGCCTTTTTGCTCTGTTTGTTTTTAAAATTTGAGATACCTACATTTTCTCAACAATAACTTAAAAGCATATCGTACAAACAATAAATTCCATGGTGTTGTGTTTATTTAGTGCTAAATAGGAGATCCATGTCTGGTAGGGGGGGTGATTTGGTTATTTTGAAAAGTCAGTACTATTGTTTACAAAAGATAGCTAAAGTGACCTGAAGTGCATTACAGCTATTGGTCATACATTTTTATGGATTTCCTTGGACATATGTAAATGCTGTAAGTACAGGACATAGTCCAAGAAGTTAATAAACAATACTTTTGCTCTGCTGCATCATAGGGCACAGTTAGGTAAGTTAAAGAGTGTATTTAGTAAGCTTTTTTTCCATACTGTACCTTTTCATCCAAAGCCTTGTGGTGCTCAAACAGAGATTTCAGAGCTTTGAGGACCTCAACTTCGCTGGAAACTCCTGAGGGAGACTGTGCTTGCCGTTTCACCACTGTCATCCTCAGTGACCTTTCGTGTCTTGAGACAAGGCACTCCAAATGCTCCAGTAACAGCTATTGGATTTGATATAAAAGGTTATTAATTTTTGTGCACCTAAATGCCATGGAAATTCTAACTACAAAGTGCACGCTACCAAATGGCAATTTTCTTGGCAACATCATTGTGGGAGAGACTGCTGGAATTATTGACAATGTTTCATTATTCTAAATCAGATGGAATAAATAGAAAAATAGGCAATCTACTCATGATTTCACTGAAAACTCTGCTATGAAAAGCAAGAACAACAAATCACTCAGCATAAGGTCACTATTTAACTAAATTAAGCACATATTTACAATATGTTTTGTGATAGTCATTCATGAGCATTAACAACCAAATAGCAATCAAAACCAATCTCGTGTCATGCAAAAATATTAAAGAAGTTTATAATTAGATCACTTTAACTGTAATATATTTTTAACTTATACTGTAAATTACTTAGCAAAATATG
Source organism: Himantopus leucocephalus (assembly GCA_003993805.1). Classification (NCBI taxonomy): domain Eukaryota; kingdom Metazoa; phylum Chordata; class Aves; order Charadriiformes; family Recurvirostridae; genus Himantopus; species Himantopus leucocephalus. The sequence continues at coordinate 49,880,156 of RSEF01000001.1, forward strand.
TAAAAGTAAACAGCATATTTTATTAAATTTTTAAGACTATTCTTTTTAAATGCCACAGCTAATGGCGTTTGTCACTAGCATGTGCTCTAAAACGTTCATTGTCTCTGTTGTATTACAAACATGATGGAAGACTAAAAGGTCTGTAAAGAGCAATTTCAGGCTATTGTAAATATCTGTAAAATAACCTGTAAATAACCTATTGTAAAAACATATGATAATTATTTTTCATTATTACTCTGAGGTTAAATAAAAAATTAAAATGGTATGTTGGTGTTGTATAGAAGATTCCACAATTGTCTATACTTTCATAGGTCTACCGTTGCTGTTCTTACTATCTGAACATAAAAGAGAATTGGTTAGCTGTAAGGTTAAAGCAGGGTAGCGATATTCATGAATCACAATGCAAGTTAAATGTATTGCAATTACAACATACAATTATATCTAAGTCAATGAACCGGAAATTTCAAAGTTACAGGGATAATTGTTTATTATTTCTCCTTCGATGTGGTTCTTAATATAGCTACTAATAGTAACGATATGTATTTATCTGTGATCCATAGTTATTCTCAGTCACATAAAAACCTTTATTATTACCTGAATTAAGACATAGAAGAGGAAACTCAGAGTGTAATCACATTATATTTGTGATATATTGCTATTAAGTCAGGAATGATGAGGGTTTGATGTTATCTTTGCTTCAAACATGGTTTTTGTGTCTGGATTTGCACCTGGTTATTATGTTACAATAACTGTTTTATTCACAGAAAATAGTGAACACATATGCAAATGATGTTAATATATTAAGAATTGTAATGACTCCACACAGATCACGAAAGGAGGGTATTTCTACCATTTCTGAATTCAAGTGTTGGTCCCTATTTGTCAAAAGCAAATGAGCAAGAAATTCACAAGCTTTGTCATCTGATCCCTGTAGGGCTGACAGAAGATCTAGGTGGATTTTTAATTATTTGAGGCAGTCCACAGTAACAGGCAAATTTGAAGAAACCTCTTCATGACAGAGGCATCAGGAACTCGGTACGGGGATGTGATAAGATTGTAACTTGGATGAGATCAGAACAGCTTCCAAATACTTGCAAAGTATTTCTGTTCATAGCAGTACTTAAGTACACAGTTAACTGCTATCATGAATAGAAGTGAATTTCTAAATTTTGGTCTAAATTCATGTATTTTTGTGATTTTTCTTGGCCACCTAGTTATTTAGGAGATAACTGGAGGAAAGTAAGTCAACAGTTGATTTCTAACGCTACAGTCTCCTCTCGGTCCCATCTCTCAAAAAAGACTATGCGGCTGCAACATTTCCTTCTCTCTGCAGCCAGGCTCAGCCCCGCTCCTTAGCCCTGGGGTAGCCAGAATCTGACTGAACTATGCTGTGGACTTACACTTCTCCACAGGCATTCCCACTTGCTGGCTGATCCTGTTAGAACCTGGGTCATCCTGCTCTGTTGTCTGTCTTGTCTACCTTTCTTTACGCAGAAACTTCAATGCATCATAGCTACCTCTGGAACATTCTAAATCTGGTCAAAATGCTATGAAATTCTGGGGAAACTGAAAAAAGGGAAAACATCAAACCACAGTTGAGCTTTTAGCATGGCCAGTCCTTCCATAAGTCTGTAGTTGTCTGAAGCTCAAACTGACACCCACTAAAACAGACCATAATAATAAAACCTTAGCAACTATTTTTTGGCCTAACGGTGAGCAAATTTGTCATATTTGATGTCCTACTAACCTAAACAACTTATCTCCCAGACAAACACTTTGGAGAGGAGAAACAGATTGGAGAGGAGAATTCTGAGAGCTTGTATACAAGTCTTCATTGGAAGGGAAAATGAGAAAATCTAGTTTAGGAGAGAAGAAGAATGATGGTGACAGAATTCTTGATATGGAAAAACCTTTAATGACAGAAGGAATTACATATAACCTATAGCACAGAGATAAATAAGAAACACAGGAAAAAAAAAAAGAATATACATCCAGCACCCCATTTTGAAGTGGTGTAGACAGATGATCTCAACAGGGAATTTGAAGGCAGCATCGACAAAAGAAAAACAAAAACCTTATTAAGAGAAGGAAGAATGGAGTTTGAAGAGAGTGATGAAGAGGAAAAAAACAGTTAAATAAGGTTTCAAGTATGAGAAGAGGGTAGAGTGGTGGGAACTCAGAATTTCCAATGGGTTGAACATGGAGGAGTTTACTATGTGGGATGAACAGTGCAGCACCCTAGCCCTTTGTACAGCAGCAGATAATACATTTAACTTTAGGTTAAGTTGCTGCCATGTTACAAACATGTATAATACATAAAAGTAAACCAAATGAAAGTCATCCATTTAATAAATACGAATGCTATTTTTGCCTTTAGCTTAGAAATACCATTTTAGAGGTGACAAAACCGTATTTCAATGTCTGCATATATTTCATAGTCATTAAATCAAGTACAAAATATTGTGTTGCCTATTTTACTGTATAAAGACAGATGAGCTGATGCCACAACTTAGTGTCAAAATACTCGTGGAGAATTACTGCACTACTTGTGAACATTTCACGCTTTTTCTTTCTGTTCTTATTCACTCAAGCTAGTGAGTTTGCAGCAGTTCATTTTTCTGGAAACTACCTCTGAACACTGGAATTTTCCTTACTGTCAGCCCTAAGAATGCTCAAGAAGGCATGCTGACATATGTTTCTGGCTTGTAAAAAATTCTTATTTGTGCTTTTCAACAAAAGTTAACTCATTTTCTCCCCAAATTGTGAGCACTGCTTACACCAAATCCAGCTGAGCAGAGAGTATTCTTACCCAGGTCTGCCAGTGCCACATTACTCCCGCCCATGCCGAAAGGGAAGTATAACCCAAGGGTCAGAACATCTGACTGTGACGGAGCACCTGATGGCAAATCCTTGCCCCTTGCTCTGCTGAAATGATACTGCTATTTTATCCATCTTTGCCCCAACTACAATTATATTTAAAAAAAGGGTAATAGATCTTCCCTACTTCCCCAGGAAGAGCCAATGTAACTACTGACAGAACTATGAAGTGTCCTATTGCTACGACGGTGGGGGAAGGGACACATGAACATATAAAATTAACATTGAAGTCAATGGTGCATCCAAGCAATGTTTAGGTTTAACAACTGAAGGAAATTGCAATATCATGTGGGCATGGGGCACGCTGATGGGACTACCCCCTTATATAATTCAAGAATTACTATTCCAAATATTTGTGAGAACACCGCAGGATTTAATGTCAAAATGACATTGTATCAATACTGGTAGTTCACTTAAACTACAAAAGAATTGTTAGAAACAGCTTTAGGTATTTTAGTATGTTGCAATTAAACTCTGGCATTAATAAGGGTCATGTGCTGCTGAGCATTTTCTGCTCCTTCACACTGTGTCAAGCTGCTACAGTTGTCAAGCACTGAGAGGGACAGACAGCTTGCAGAGAAAAAAGAAGATGAAGATCAACAGCAGCAGGCGGGACATCACCCACTCATCATTGCTATGCTTTTCCTACTGGAAAGCATAAGATTGACAATGAATTATGAAATAATCTGACAAGTGAATTTTAGTCTTATGCTGGGCAAATTTTAGGATGCTCAAGATGCCAAGCTGATAATTGCGTCTTAGCTAAATGGGATGAAAATTTCTGAAGCTCTGGGCTCTTCATAAGCATAAAGAATGTTTAAAAATAATCATTTAAAGACTGAAAAATGCTCTAGTGCATGTTTTGTGACAGAATGAAGCATCTTTAAAATGTTAATCAGAACTAAGCCAACAAGAATAGAGAAAAATTTTAGCTTCCTGTATGTCTCAGATCACTTCCAAAGCACTTATGGAAGTGATTGATTTCTGTGAAATGGAAATGCATGGTTAAATTTAATGATATAAACTACATTCGTGTAGGCTATCACCTACCTATATTATACTATACCATTATTACTACATGGGCACTGATTTACATATGGAAAATAAAAGAAGTTAAAACCTTCTTCTTTAGGAATGATGAGTCAGTAAGTTAAAATTAGCGTGACTCAGTTTGTAGTACTACAGGACCTGGATTTTAATCAATATAAAATATTTTATCTTAACTTTCTTTATTTTCAACAAATCAGTTTGTAAAAAAAAAAGTTCACAGCAGCATAATAAATGGAGAAATTAAAGAATCAGGAGAGGGTGATGGAGACAAAAGGAGAGGCATAAATAATGGAATACGGAGAAAAAATAGAAAAGATAAGGAATTTACTAAAATGAGACACACTTAGCTTAAGGGATTCCTTAGAGGAATGGGGTAAGGCACTAAGAAGACAATTATCTTTCTAGGTCCAGCTTAAAATTTCTTACCAGCATAGGCAAAATTTAATTTCCTTTCAGTCTATATTTAGAATGCACATTGTTCAGTGAATCTCCATCTCTGGTGCAAGCAAAGACAAGTAAAACAAGCAGACAAGGGGTTGAAGATTTACCTCTAAACCCAGTCACAAAATCAGTCATTTTCTTCAGTATTGTTCCATAGTGGTGGAAACTGATTTACACCCGTGGTCAGCTGGGGTGGCCTCAAACAGCTATACTGGTAAATTACTGGTGAAGATCTTTCTTTGAAAAAACAAAGCTACAGCCTAACTACAGCATATATCCCATGTCTGTCTTTCTGTACATCCAAGACAGAAAAGAAAATACTGGCAACCTAAATCCTTAATGGAAACACACATATGTGAAGCCAAAGCATGAAAGAAAATGTAATAATCAGGATAATGATACAAAGTAATAGCAATTAAGAAAAGGGGTTCATTATGAGAATAATGAATACAAACATAATAACTATTAGATTATACAGTGTCTGAAAATACAGGTATTGAATTACTATATATTACATTTACTATCTATTGTCACCCTGTTTTCTGTGATAGAAGTTCTTATTTTGAAAGAAGAAACACATGAGTCCAGAAGACAGATCATAATATTGATGCAAAAATAATGAAAATTACTGTCATTTACATTACTGAAATAATGGTTTTGCCTTTACAGAACTTTAGGAAACAGTTATACTTATTTCATGTGTACAGTGCTTTCAAACTGTAAGAACTCATGTTAAAAAGTTTAAAAAAGAAAATAGGGTGCCTGATTTAGTTTCGGCACCTATCAAACTGATGTAAATAAAAGGACCTCTAAGAAAATGAACTAAATAAAGGAGTTAAAACCATAGTTTAAAATATATTCTTAGAGTTTTCCAACACAATAAAAGGGAAATTTAATCATAAATTATAGCTTTAAGTTCTGATCTATGGGTATTATGAGACTGCAGTGCCTAATTGAAGATGTTTCATAAACCAGTCACTAAGGAATTGAGACAATAAAATATGAAAAAAATTAAACCTAAGTCAGCATCGTTCACCTTAATAAATGCTTCAACTCCTGAGGTATTAAGTAAAAGAAAGATGATGATATTGTCTTTTTTACTGCTGTTTCATTCATGAACATGGGGTTTTTAACATATTTCATAATGTTCATTTCTTATAACATTTTTCTTGTTGCTAAAACTGCTTGAACAAAAATATTTCAGACCAATTTAAGTAACATTTTATGCTATATACAAAAAGTATATGTATGTGTCTGGTTTTGTGTTGTGGTGAAAAAAACACAATTGGATCAATCCATATCAGTATTGTAATGTATTTTTTTGTTTCAGCTGCCAAACCAAACCCCAAATTTCCTCATAATCATATTCTGATTTAATAAATTAATCCTACAAACTTTTTCTACTTTTAAAGAATACAGATTGAGACAAAAATAACTTTGAATTTTAATTGAAATTTAGTACAGCCAAATTAGTGTTATTTCATAATTTCCATTGAATAATATGCTAGATCACATTGATGTGTGTTCCAGCTTCAGAAAAGATCCTATCTTTCCATGTGCTATAGGTGATCATTCTAGCTAGAGAATATCCAGAGAAATAACTGCAACAGTTTCTATTAAGATATTTTTCTATATGTTTTCAAAGTCCCATGCAATGATTTTCCAGAGAGAACCTGTTTGTCTTCTTGTCAGCAAGGCCACACCGATCAATACATACACATATGCTCCTGCATTTTCTATTTTGCCTCGCGTGCTAACAGATTAAGTTGCCAGCTAAGTTCTTGACATGAAAATATTTCTACTGTAATATGTCAGAAAAAAAATAATTATCGTAGGCAGTAAAAATACATAGGTCAGGAGGAAGCTTTGCTTAAGAATGCTGCTACAAGGACTGAGTAGGAACTTGATTAAACATTGGGGTAAGGTTTAAACCCTGGCATTTTGGCCAAGACATGGAGTGTATCAGTCCCAAAGAATGTCATTCCATCATGGTCTCTCTGATACATGTTACTGTCAGGGTCTCCAACTGCAGCTTGGCACAGAGTGGAAAACCAGGATGTGTGTTGCTGTTTTGGGATATTTTGTTTGTTTTTGTGGAGATTGGCAAAAACTGTTTGAGGCTGTTGGCAAGAAATAAACACACACATAGGTGTGGGTCTAGAATAAAGAAAAAAACAGCCGGTTAGGCATAACTGAAAATGTAAAAGGGAGTAGAAGGCTAGTGCATGCTCAGAACCTGACAGAGTTGCCACTTTTATTTCTTCTTGCTGATCTTCAGATTGAAGCAGTAGGTGCTTCTAACAGTATCTTTATGCTGTTACCCGAGGGAAATAAAGGGTTGGATTGAAAACATCAGGAACAGCCATCTGAGAATTTGGGACCGAGCGTCTTTATTTGAAAGTAGTAGGAAGTGCTACTTGGGACAAAAGTGGCTGTAGTGAGTAGTTCCATTACGTGTGGTTATGCATGAGTGTGTCCAGGGAGGGCAGGTGAGCCTTGCTCACATAGCCAAGCTAGAGCTGGGTTAAGTGTGCATACTAGCGGGATGGAAGAAAGAAGCCTTAGTTGGACTAACTCTATGTATTAGAAAAGACATTTAATTTCCTCATTGCAAAAGTGTATCAGTAGTCCTCCAAATATTATTACTTTATTAGAAGCTTTGCTTAATTAACAGAAAATTTTTGGAGCAACTTTTTCTTACAAAATATTAATGCTGTTTTGCATGAATAACAGCATAAATCTCAGTTTGCAAAAGTGCCTCTTTATAGGCAATGCCTTCACAATGAACGTCTCTAGAAATCTCATCACTAGTATGTCATTGAGACTGTATTCTGAAGACAACAGCTTTCTATCTAAAATGCTGGTCTTTCCCTACAAAAGACACGTAGAGGAGCCTACAGAAGACAGCATGACTATTACAGCGAACTCTGGTGACTAATGTAGCATATAGCAGCTTAGAGCCTGGCAAGAACATATATATGACATGATGGAGTGATCACTTATTAATGAAAATGCTAGAGGTCAGGGTAAGGCATGTCTCTGAATTTTTTCTCTCTCCTTCCCCATTAATACTTGGACTATATCTTCCCCTCTTGTTTACTGTAACTTCTCCTGCATTTCCTGTATTTTTTCATAGCCTAAATCTTTTCATCTCCAATAGCTAGCTTCATCCTCATTCAGAAGACACACTGGTAGAGTTTACTAATTTTAACTGCAAGGACTTCTTACAAGAATTATCATGCTCTGTAACTCTCATTCGTTGGTATTAGTTCTCCTGGAAAATCTCTTACCAACTTTTCTTTTACACAACACAAGAATGGATGATCTTTAAGCTTCTTGGTTTGCACAGAAAGTGTGTTTGACAGAGCTCAGTCTGACTTAGGTGATGACTTGCGGTTGACTCATCTTCTTTTCCTCTCACAGTCATTTGGCACGTGACTATCTTTGGCTACTAGGCTGTCTTGAGATTTCTAGTCTGCACTGCTTATATCCGACCCACGGTAAGTATTGGTACACTGCAGTTTTAATATACCAAAGTTGGTGTTCAATGGGCTTTGTAGTGAAATGGAAAAAGCATTGTGCTAGGCAGTTTTGTGTGCATACTTATGAAGAACTTAGGACAACTGAGAAGATGGCATTGCAAATTTAGTTTCTGTGATATTTTTTCTGTAAAGAAAGGCAAATGGATATATGTTCTGTGCAGGAATGGGTATATGTAGATTATTGAACAGGTACAATTGAGTGTATATTTTAGCTACATCTCTGTATTCAAAAGTTTGTGCTGGAAACTAACACAAAGTATTCCTTATTCTATGTAAATTATTTTCTTAATTGACTTTCCTATTTTTACCTTGAATACTAAAATAACTGACACATGTAGCAGTTACTGATAATTTAAGCAGCTTTAGAAAGTCTTCAACTTTGTAGAGATTGTTTGCTAAACCTAAAGAATGCAGTGCAATTCCTATGTGTGTCTACACTAATTAATTCTATTTTTGTGGCAGTCATTTTGGACTGTTTCGAATGTATGAGAGCCATGGGAGAAAAAGTAGGTCTCACCTATGTCTCCTACCACATTTCCCAAACCCGTTTTAACTTCTGTGCCAATTGTGATCATCTCCTGCACCTCCAAGCTAGCATGGAAGTAGATGGGGCAGTTTTGCCTCTTCGTAGGCATCTGTATCATCTGTCCTTCCTTGGGTTCTTCCAGGAAGAGTTACCCAGATCACAGAAGAATGAAATATGGATGTGAGAAAACATCCTTGGTGTTCGGCTTCTCTGAGATCTATCCCATATGTTCATTACCAGCTTGACTCCTGTCTGATCTGGGACTACTCCATCTCTTTTCTCACACCATCCACACCGCATAAAGCCTTCTCTGCTCCCCTCTTCCATTTCTTGATCAATTCTGCCTTTGCCCAGATACTTGAATGTGCAAATTATTTTATTCTGAAAACCATTCTGTACACCATTTGAGAATTTTCAGAAGGTGCTATCACATATTCTTGTTCCCAGACAGAGTAACATCTTCTGATTGAAGTAGAACACGGTAAATTTAAGGGTGAAATCTTGTCCTCACTCAGCTGTATGGCAAATGACATTTACTTCAAGGGTCACATGGCTGCATCTAGACTAAACAACAGACTGACTGCAGTATGTGTGGCAGCTTTCATCTCATCCTTATTCAGATCAAATCCAAGGCACAAGGGAAAGCTGGGTCTGTTGTAACCTTGCCTTTTGCCTTGATAAGAGATGAGGATATGTGCAGGCTACTTAAGCAGGACCTGGGGGCCAGAAGGCTACATGAGTCCCTTAGAAAACATTTAAAGTGAATCTATTTCTCACATTATATACAAAATCTGCTATTTTTGTAATATATCTTGCTAACACCTACATTCATTTCCTCCAGGACTGTGCGTGGTAGATATGTCCTGTTACTTAGAACCCTACAAGTCTCATGTACTTATTAAAAGGCTGGAATTTTGACCTCTTATTTATACAAATTAAGATCTAAATTTATATATAAGTATATTCCTCCTGCTTTACACATACATGATATCCAGAAAAGGTCTGCTGTATACTTACTCTCGTGTTGTTTCTTTCGGCTTTCAGTTCTGAAATCTCTTCCTCTTTCTCAAGCAGCTGTTCCCTGCATGCATTTAATTCTTTAGTCAGTGCAGCAAATTCCTGAGGAATAAAATGATATATGGAGTTACTCAAGATGTAAGCACTGGAATAATCTAACTCATATGCATTCTAGAGTTTGAGGATTCAAATAATATTTAGAAATCAACAACACAAATTAAAATAGCATATCATCGCCGACCAAAACCATTAAAGGTCTGGGCATATCTAATGAAAAGCACCTATGGAAAACACTGATTTAAGTTTAGAAACAAAAGAAGGTTCAAGATGATGGCAACATCCCCCATACATAAGTTATCAGAACTGCACCAGAAGAACAGAATTGGCCTATTTCATAGCAACAGAGACACCATACTTCACACCTAATGAAGTTCAACTCAACATATCCACTTAGCGAGTGTTCTTGCCTCTCTGTGAGGCAGCTGTTGCAATATAGCGCGGGAGAAAAATGTTAAGGTATTCATTTATCAAAATATATCTAATATCAGATTAACATAAGTAATATGTGCGTTGTGAAAAAAATTAATCTAATTATTTTTACTTGATACCTGAGTTTAACTACTAAAATGTATTTGGGCTTTACAGTGAAAGGCTGTCATGAGTCAGAGCAATATTCATGTTTGTTTGGAGTGAATTTCGTATGAAAAAACAACATGAAATGAAACTGGATTTTAAGTTGCTCCCGAGATTAAGATTTACACATGCAACTAATAGGTTTTCTGAAAAACACATTTTTCAGTTGTCAAAACTCCTATTAAAGTGTCTTGATTTTACCATTGCTATTACTCTTCAACAATATACATAAATTTTTGTCTATACAAAGGGCAGTCACAGATTCATCATTCGTTTCAAGAATGAAAAGGTTTCACTCCATATGTGTTTATTTTTGACAGGCACAACATATACTAAACTGTAGTGTTTAATTTTATCCTTTAGAGCAAAAAGATGCTATGTCTCATGAAAACAGTGAGGCAAAGGATGAACAGCCTTTAAAATTTGTGATCATGTGTCAGAAAAAAAAGATGTCTTAATGAACAGCATCATTGCTTAACAAAGATATATACATATTTTTAAATATTAAGTTAATTTTAGTTTGACCAAAATAGTCAGTGCTTAAGAGCACCCACAAGCAGCCATAGTTGAACTGAAGTCATTCCTAATTCTCCCCCTCCCCCGCAAAGAAAGCAGTTTAAGAAAAAAACATGTCCAGGTGGTTTATCTTATCAGTCAGTGGGATGAAGCTGAGACTAAATCTACTTATTTAAGACAAAAGCTGGCAATAATCTCAAAAGGGCTTGGTTTGCCGCTTCCTCTCAAGTTGCTGAAAGCAGCTTTTATCTGAACTAAAGTGCTGTTCAACAGAAATTTGGTAGGTATGCCTAGGCTCATTTTGTTTTAATTGAGTTTCTAAATAGTTAATGGTATACAGTATTATTAATAATATGTTAAAAAATATTCAAATAGTTTTCAAGTGATATTCTGATAATGTGTAAATAAGGGGGGGGGGTGTTATTATTTTTCAGCAGCTGGAACTAGATTGACAGTAAACTTCCATGCAAATTGCATGGTAGTATGGAAAGTGTTGTTCTGGTATCTTCAGTGGATTTTATTTTAGAGATCTGCTATTGATCACACAAACCACGCAGTGATGCTTTGTGTCATACCTCCTAAACAGTATTTTTATTTTACACCTCAGTGGTCAAGAACTTGTAAGGCTACACAGCATACTTTGACGTTAAAGCCCTTAACTTAGCTTTGAAAATGAGATCTAAATTGTAAAACTCCTTTCTCACATTTCAAAAGTATCATTAAAANATGAGATCTAAATTGTAAAACTCCTTTCTCACGTTTCAAAAGTATCATTAAAACTTCTGCCTATGGGTCTTGCTCTAGGATTCAGAAACTGCTAGTCCAGCAGTGTTATTCTGTCCAGATTTTTTTAAAAAAAAACCTCCTGTACTTAAGGCTATAACTAATGTTACATACCGAATTNACTTCTGCCTATGGGTCTTGCTCTAGGATTCAGAAACTGCTAGTTCAGCAGTGTTATTCTGTCCAGACTTTTTTTAAAAAAACTCCTGTACTTAAGGCTATAACTAATGTTACATACCGAATGAAAATATCAACTTTAATGGAAAGCCAACAATCTCAAGTCAAATTGAATCAGAATTTTGAAGCACAAAACCACACAGACACACGTGTTTTTATCTGCCTATTCCTCAGAGAGAAACTTTATAGCGCTACAGGTTGGAAGTCTTGTTACTAATTTACATACAGTATATACACGTGGATAAGTGCCTATAATACTTTCAGGATCTCACAGAATAAACTTTCTGTGTAATCTATGTAGTATGTCATTGTTATTTATGGTTTTTTTTATTTCTTTCTATTGTTTCAGTTGGAATTAAAATAGACATTTTGGCATATGCTTGGGCATCCGGATGGGTGACAGGTGGTGAAAAGGATAACAAGCTTCATCTGATGACTTACAGTTCCAGTTCCTAACTACAGTAAGGCAAAGCAGTCCGATAACATGCTTTTCTCGCTTTCCTTGGAAACAGAAAAAGATACATGCATTTATCAAACTGTAAATTCTCTGCTGTGCCAAGGCAAGCCTACTACCAGCAGTACAGTCCCTAATGCTTTGGTCAATATAATCTCAAATTATTAAGAAACGGTGTTCCTGCTAGTTTGCTGAGCAGCATGGACCTTATTCTTTGGGAATTTTGTTTGCTCATCAGCTTAAGTTTTCCCTTGCTTAAAAACAAATGATTCCTCAAAATTCTGCTCCCAGAGAGTCCCATACGTAACACAGTGCGCTCTCAGCCTTGGCATATCTTTAGCTTATACTCATTATAACTATTAGCATCCACTTTAGCAGGGCTACCTGCATCTGGTATTTTAGACCCTTTTACTTGAGTCACTGACATAGCCCCTTCAAGCCTTTCAATTATTCAGTTGCTGCTGCTCTCCGCAATTCCTCTGTGCTCTTGACATATCTGTGGTACTAGCATTTACAACAAGCAGTCACCTCTTCATACCTCTGGAGCTAAAGTGGCCAACTTTCTCTGTTCAGCTGAAGTACTAGAGACTGCTCAGTTCTCAAGAGCTTTGACTTTTCAATTGTCAAGAGCTTTGAGTTCTCTGAATTGAATGATGACAGAAAGAGGTGGTTTTTTTCTTGGTGTTTATATCATAAGCCTTGTACAGGGAAAGTCTCAAAGTAAAACTGAGTTTGCCTTAGAGCTTTAGAAATGATTATTTCTGTCGCATCTGCTTTGATGAATTAGTAACTAGGATAAAACCTCACAACAACTTGCTTTTCAACCCATGCTTCCAAAACTACAAGTAAAACTCATTTTAAATACACTCTCTTCATCCAAGGTATCCCTGAGATATGACAATGTAATGCTTCAGGGAACGTGTTTCTCCCACAGGTTAGAAGCAAAGCAAAGCATATTTTTGTTTTACTCAGTTATGTAATAAATAACACGTGATGATAACAACCTCTGCTCTTGCAATTCCCTCCTTTATATACAGGGATCAAGGGAATACTGTCATCTGGAATTACTGTTTGCAGCAGAAATCTTGCATGGTCAGTCGTACTTTGGGAGCCCTGAAGGTAGTATCTGTTGCATAACTAATATGATTTGACAGGCACAACTGCACTCTTAAAGCTTATGTGGACGTCGTACGGCTATAAAGCTAATTAAGAACTGAAGTGAATTACAACTGTATGAAAATTATTCAGTTGATTGCATTGTCTTTATACTATACAATGACATCAGGACACTAACAAAAATTTTTCATTATAAACAACCCAAGAAAGAGCATTGTGTTTGCCATCTGAATAAACACAATCTCAGAGCCTATCTTATCCGCTGTTTCTCTTTCTGTCTTAATACCTGGGCTATAACACTCCGTCTGACTGAAATATAGCTGACTCAAAATGACAGTTCTCCATTTATCCCATGTTTATGTTTGAAGAGAGGGCAGAAGCCTTGAAAACAACTTCAGCAGAAATTTGTAGCCACTGAAAGGACTGCCAGGCGTTACAAATGAAAAAGTCAAGGACTTCCCCTGGTGAAGCAGCTGAGATACAGTGAGAGCAGAGGCTGGAGGGTGCCCCGGAGAGTGGGAGGCCATCGGGACAGGCAGGCTGACAGCGCTGCCAGATGTGTTGGCAGCAGGACTGTGCAGGGCGGGCATACCACAGCTCCCTTACCATTAAATCTCTCCCTCCAGGGACTGGCTAAACAAATGTTGCTTTCTTTGCTTATTGTTCCCAGGGAAAGCCTGCGAGCTTCATTTTTTATGACCTAATATGCAGAAAATGTATATAACTAGCCTCTGAGCTGAGGGTATGCCACAAAAATTATACGACCTCATAGCTGCAACGCTCAACTGTTCAGCCTGTGTATAGAGTCAGGGGGAGTGAGTCGTACTCAAACGAAAGTACAAACAGCCTCTCATCATCCCCACAAAAAATAACTACTGAAAGAAAGGAGAAATTTTGTAAGAAAACAAAAACCCCAATAAACCCTAAAATTCTGTTTCAGAGACACTGGGGACATTTGGCTTAAAATCTCCTTTGGATTTTCCATCTTTGAACCACAGTTCATTTCAGGAATGAATGAATGAACTAATCTCTGCATGGAGAAAGAATGGTAAGGCTTTATCATTTTTATTTTACATTCAACACAAGCTATGTGGACAGATCTGCTTTCCTATAAATTTAAATGTAACTCATTTAACATGGGAAATAACTACTACAATTCCCTCAGAGTTTTAACCTTTCATTTATTATGTTTGCATCCAATCAATTTTGTAAAAATAAATAAATAAATAAATAAATAGCTGTACCTTCTTTCTTTCCTTATTATTCCTGCATTGGAAATATTGTTGGAAATTCTCCATGCTTTTTAAACAACCAAGGATTTATTTCAGCAATTTTGCCACTACCAGCGCACAAATTTCAACCTTGTTGACTCCTATTAACAAGACAAAACACTACAAACTTCTGAATGTAATTCACTGTTTATCTCCTTACTACAGAAGAGTCATAATAACAGTCCTTGATTCTAGATTAGGTTGAATGCAAGATTTAATTATGTGAGTTTGGTGTCAGTCTTATGAAATGTTTATTGTTACATTTCTGCTTAAGATGAGAGTTCGTCTGCGCACAAGTTTTAGGTTGGAAAACATGTACCCTGAAATGTTGTATTGTAACAGGATCCAGGTAAAAACAGGAAATGAATTTGGATCTCAGGACTAGAATTTTGGTCTCTTCGTACATAAGAGAGTCATACTTCTGAAATTGTAAAGTAGCCTCTGAGTAAGCCTCTTGAGAATATTATCAGATCTGTTTGTATTATGATGCTGTTTGCATGGAGAGTTTTCTACACTTCTCCACAAGTAAATGTAAGAAACATTGATTCAGTCTCCCCTTTCCCCATTTTTATGTCATGAGCTTTTTTTTTTTTACCCCTTCAAGAAGATTGGCCACTAGTACTAAGTTATATAATAAATAATGTGATGTGGGTGCACTACATCATGTTGAAGTACTAAATCTCTAGTCTGAACTGTTACTTTGTTTGACTCACACCATGCTTTCAGACAGGGAACAAGCTGCTTTTCTTCACGTGTGATCTTAGTGTCTCTTACATAGCCACTAAACATGCTTCAAACTATCAAGAAATTACCAAAGATGGTTTGGGTTATTTTTTGGCCTTTAAGACATCTAAAATGTGGAAAGTGTGGTCAAATGTGACAACGTGAGAGTTCATTAATGCATAGAGGAAAATGAAGAGGCTGAGGTTTCTGTTATGTAAGAGAGAGAACTAACTCAGTAACACAGTGGACTCTATTTTTATTTTTTTTCTTTTCAGAAATATGGGCACCGACCGAAATTCAGAAATATGCACACACTTACCTACACATAAGCACACAGTCAATGCTCCTTGGAAGAAAGAAAAAACTTTTCAGAGGCTCAGAGCCAATGCTAACATCTTCAAGAATGAGTAATCCTAATACATTCACTGAACAGAAAACTGGACAAATGGAGAACTGCTATACATATAGCTTTTGATCAAGAAGGAATTCCTTCTTTAAATACTCAGTTGAATCTACATCAGATTTTGAACTAAGTCTTGCAAGTATTTACCTATTCAGCCATCCCTTTCTTGGTAGAAAAAATCATCTCAAAGTAGTGTAGCCTCTCTGTGGATGGCCTACTATTGGGAATGAATTATTTACCATTATGACTGTCGTCCCAAATTAATCCAAATATAATTGTTTTTTTCTGAGCAAAAAGAAAATCCCCCAAATTCTCTTTCAGTGCCTTAAAAAAAAAAAAAAAA
>RSEF01000001.1:49896033-49918753 GCA_003993805.1 Himantopus leucocephalus
TAAAAAAAAAAAAAAAACAAAACAACATTTGCTTCTAGAATACACCCCAAAAGAATAATAGCGAACTAAGGATTATACTAGATAAAATATATATATATCTGCTTAAGGCCATTGAACATATTGAACGAATTTGGATATACATATTTTGGTTTAGCTTTGCAGCATATGTAACCTGACTTTTATATAAACGTTGTTTAAATTCAACAGCTGTGTCACGTTGCTTTCATGATTTTTTAGAACAAGAGTACCAAAAGTATTCAAAATTATATTTCAAAAGACAACCAAAAAGAAACTTTAAATGTTATCTGTTTAAATGTTAGTCCACGTGATAGTAATTCTAGATAAATTTAAAGATAATGGGAAGAACGTACCACTGTCAGGACTTGTGATGTATTCTACCTAATTTTCCTGCTATAGTACACACTTGCCAGATAAAGATTAGTTCCTACAGACTTTAGAAGCCAAAAATCTCCCCAGCAACATGAGTATTATGACAATGGCTCAATTTTTGGCAATGATTTTCTCACCCAGGATTAATTGAGGAAGAAATCTGACCCCACACACAGAAGACATGGACACAAATCTGCCACGACAGTTTTCACTTAAAACAGGGCACAATAACATGAATGTAATTCATGTGGGTTTAGAATCATTTTTAAAAAGTAGTACAACCACAAGCAATGACTGAAGTATAACTCTCTAATCAGTACTACACAGTCAAACACAAACCTGTGTTCCATTATTTCCCAAATTAACCTGCAAAATTGTCACGCAAAACCATAAATTGTACATGACACCAGCTAAAAGTGCCCGGTTGACATTCCTGGTTTTTTTCACAGTAAATTGCTCTTTAATGGAAAACTGCTAAATAAAGTATGCAATCTGCTGGTTTAATAACATTTTCCCACTCTCTCTATTTTGAAATAATTTAGGTTTGGTGCTCTATATTATTTATTGTATACCGATGACTAAAATTTATGCTTTCTGAAGAATATGTCCACCCAGTGGGTATTGGTCTGTTAAAACAAAGCTAGGTTCCACATTTACAGTAATAGTAGAACAGAAGGACAAGGAAAAAAAGGTATAATGAAATCTACAACAGATTTTTACTTTTTTACCTAAAATTTCCTGTGTTCTGTGAGACTCTTCAGATTATGCTAGCAGATGTGAGTTCACAAAAGCTTAAAAAAAGGATCTCAAACACAAGGTAGTAGATGCTAAAAATTCAACAGCACAAGGCAGTAGATGCTAAAAATTCAACATTCCTTATTTGTCATCCTTAGTATCAAACTATAAAGCTTGAGGCTTCAAAGGACTTGACAGCCTCCATCCATAAAAAAGTAAATGTTAAAGGTTATAAAAATATAGCCTACTTTTTAATATTTTTATTATTATAATGTAGCAAATCCAATTATACAAAACTAGAGTAATTTTTCCATATTTATGAACAAGAATGAAATTAAAGGTTTTTTTTTCCCTAAAAAAATCAAATGCAGTTCATGGTAACTAGATTGGTTCAATTTGGAATAGATATCACAGTGAAGGACAGTATACTCTGTTACTTTGAAAATAACAACAATTGTGTCTTCAGTGCTTTGCTCCTGACTGATGGGAACACTGAGGCACAGAGGGTCTATAACCAAATTAAACAGCTGTTGGATTATTACGGAAATGGGATGGGAAAAAACGTAACTCATAACCATCTGTCAGTATAATAAAGCTGAATTTCTAATTCAGGTGGGTGACCTTTAAACAGCTCATACTATTATAGATAGTGTAGGATGAAACTGCAGAGTGGCTAACAATGTGTTTTAACTAGTCATATTTCAGAATGTTCTACTATACATACCATACTCTATTTTGTAGAAATATTACTCATGTAAGGCACTGTGGCAGCAATTCAGAAGTGAGATTGAAGTGTTGTTAACTGGGCCTGTAGTGATTTTTTTCTTCAAATCATACTACTGGAGTATGCAAGTGAAACAGCTATATAATAAGGGAAATTGCACCATCAACTTTTTTCCATTTACTAATCAATGCCTTTGTTTTACAGATATTCTTATTCACTTCTAAAAGTACATGAATAATTTGCAGATTAGTTACGTTGCAGACTAAATTATTATTTTCAAGTGACACTTCAACATAAAAGGCATTTATATCAGTATGTCTTGATTGATTAAATATTGTACTGCATCAAAACTGATGACAATTTACTACTCCACAGTTAGAAATTTATTATTTATCAATAAAGAAAAAGATAACAATATGGTCTAAAATGGCAGACTATAACTAATATATAAAATAATTTTATGGAAAATGGGATTGATTTTATTCCAATTAATCAGAAGTACATTTTTCCAGATATTTAAATATTAAATATATGAAACGGTCACAGAGCAGTAGCACAAGAGAAGAATAAATTGCTGTATTGAATTACAAGACTACAACCCCCCATTGCCAGCAAAGAGTTTTGTTTTATGCTTATCATCCTACTTTTTTTTTTTTTTTTTCCAAAATTAAAATAAACACAAAGTTGTAAAGGGAATCACCCTGGACAATATGCAAATTATTGAAGTGCTTTACAGACTGTGCAATGGCTTCAGCACAGACACGGATATATACAACTCTCATTATAAGGCAGATTGAGGTCAGTACATGGCCCTGAGAAATAACCTAAAATAAATCCTGCCAGAGAGGATATATGAAGGGTGACTGTAAGAACCAACACAAACTTACCAGTAAACAGAACAGGCCTTGCCTTATAATGTTGGTAAGGAATGTGGAGCTTATTTTGGTGCCAATTCCAGCTTACAAGTATGGTTGATTTTTAGCATGCCTGACTCACTTTTCAAACGCTTTACTTCTCCAGCTTCGACTTCTTTCTCTGCACAGCATCTTGTTTTCTTCCAGGCAAACTTGACAAAATACAGCATGACCTTTCCTTCTCCTCATTTTGGGGAACACTTACTGTTCTGACACTTGTCTCCTTCCCTTCTTCCTCAGCATTGTCTCTGGGTAAATTTTGTCCATGATCACCCATTGAGTTATTAATAATAGGTCAACAAGTCTGCTGTTCTGATTCAGAACACATCCTTCCTTCCATGGTAAAATTGTATTTTTTCCCCTTTCAGAATTTGAAATAGCATGCTAAATAACTGCTATTAAATCATGTAATATTTTAGGTATACATAAAAAAATTAAAAAATATTTTTTTTTCATCACTTTATAAAATCAAGTGAAAATTATTTGATATTTTGTCTTTTTTCCACTGTTTCCCGTTTTTTATGAATTTGCTCAGTGTACAAAAAATTATAAAAAAGGAGAAGGACAAAGAAAATGTAAACATGCTTAGTTCTATTATTTTGAATAACAACCCACTCAGCGACAATTCAGACAAATATCTGTGAGGGTTTATGGTCTTGTCTTAAAGAATGAAGATGGAACAAATGACATTTGGAAGATGACAATGAATTCATAGATACAGTTCCACTACTGTGACTGCAGTATATATTAACTTCCATGATGAAATTGCATTTATACATAACACTTTCTTGGTGTCTCTGTTGCAGTTAATTTAAGCCATGGATTTCGCTAACTAGCTTTGTGTTTGATAAGAAATGTAAGATATAAGTGGTTTGTTTTGCAGAAAAGTTTTATTGATGCTTGCACTGAAAACAAATGACTTCTTATGTTGATTTCTCTCTTTCCAGTTAGGCTAAACAGTTATCTAATATCCACAAAGTACAAATACGTACCTGAAGAAGGAACCCCAATTTTGCTCTGTCCAGCAATCTGATAGAACATTTGGCTTTTCTATGTACAATAGAAGTAACATTAAAATTTGCTCAAAACTTGTTTTATATACGGAGATTGTTAACAGTAATGTTTCACTTGGTTTATACAATTAAAATGAACTTTAGAACTGCATTAGAGAAACCAAGATAATTAGCTGCAGACGTTCTTCATCAAGAAATATGATGAATTGGTAATTACTGACATAGACTTTGTCCTGAGGAAAAATATACAACATATTTACAGATGCCAAGAACACTAAATTAAGGAATGGCATCCTTTATGTCAGAAATTGCACAACCAACAAAGATCTGACTAGCCTCTGTGACTCACATGTTAAAGATAAAGGAATAATAAAACATCTTATGTCACCATTCAGACACCGGCAGTTTCATCCATATGCTGTCACCTACTACTACAGTATTTGAAAGTGTTTTCTTTTTTTAAGAATACAGGATAATTGATATAAAACACATCGCAGTCTTTCAATTCTGAAGATGTAGCGAGTAAACTTATCTTTTTCTCTCTTAAGAAAGACATTGATAAAGCCTGGTAGTTAATAGTGATAATAAAAAAAATATTTGATATCCTCAAGGATTTTATTTATTTTGAGTCCGCAAAAATAATAGAAAGAGTCCTGTTGATTTCAGAAAAACAGGACACTAAATCAGAAATTTTGATGAAAGGACATTTTCACTGATCGTCAATAATGTGATGCTTTCATGAAAGGAGAAAACAATTTACAAATTACATCTTCTATACGTAGCGTACTCTTGGGTTTGAGAAGTAGTTCAATATAAAAGAAAACATACTGCTTATCAAGAGCTCTGCAGAACTCTAGTGATTGCATTCAATAAATAAGAAATTTACATCAAAATAAGACCTCATTAGCTATAAATTTTTGAGCTGCCCAGTGGATAGGTGATCCAGAGGCTGATTATGTTCAGCGCCCAGGCAATTCATGCCTCTGTCCACTCCTTGTTATTTAGTCTTTCAGGAATGGGCAGTGCCTGTGTAACACCAGAGAACATCATTGACTACCAGCAG
This sequence comes from Himantopus leucocephalus, assembly GCA_003993805.1. Lineage (NCBI taxonomy): Eukaryota > Metazoa > Chordata > Aves > Charadriiformes > Recurvirostridae > Himantopus > Himantopus leucocephalus. Next base: position 49,900,873 of record RSEF01000001.1, read on the forward strand.
GACCGTACCCCAAAATATGGACCTTGTCTGTGACTTCGAAAGAGTGGTGTGGTACCTGTTCTGATGAGAAATGTATGCACATCCCTGATTTTTGTTACATGTCTTGCCAGAACTACTCACGTATGCATATAATCATCTCACATAAACATTACACAATATATGAACTAGAAGAAAGTTTCGTTTAGTTCTATAACTTAGATGACTCCACCTAATACTATCCACGTTTCTCCATAAAAAGGAAAATTCAGAAAAGGGCAAACCCAGAGATTTTTATTTTTTTTTAAAGTTATGTTTAAGATAGTCACTACAATCATGTGTCACAGAAAGGTTTGCTACCTAATCTTCACACACACACTTCAGAAGCAGTCGGGCTTGTTTGAAGTGTGACTGTCACTTTGAAAACTAAATCAGCAGATTTGCTGATCCAAATCTAGCACTCTAAATGAAGGTTACACTTCAAACAAGCCCGGCTGCCTTTGAGGCCCTGTAGAGCTACTGTTTCTGTTTGAAGTTCATTATCCTACTACATTACTACCAATTCATGTTACATCTGTCTTCTCTTACTACACTGTGTCTCCAGATAACTAAATAAACACAGATGATAATGTTCAGGACAGAGCATATGTGAAAACTTAGAGCTCCTCTGTTCAGGAAAATTCAGTTTAGGATTACAGCTATCACCACAAGATCTGAAAGAGTTATATGAAGGGGAGAGGAAATAAAAGTTACCTTTCTAAGGCAGTGTTCTAGTGAAATACATGCACAGTCACAAACACACACATACCAACTATTAAGTACTTTCACCAGGTATGTCTAAATCTCATAACCCACTAGACTCAGTCTGTAACAGCCCTTCTTTATCACCCTGGATTCGCAGCGGCTAACGTGAAGAGAAATGGAACACATTATTTTAATAATTCTGATTCTCAGAAAGCCTGATGTATTTGCAACATAAAGAAACCATGTTTATATTATGCCTTCCCCGTGAAATAGAATACATACAGACTCATACTCTCCCTACCTGCCCATAGATACATCTGTCAGGTTCACTGTATAGAAATACTTCACAAGCTTCTTGTTTGTATTTTACTGTATAATATTCAGTTACAATTTGTATTTCTCCAAGATGTGCTAAGCCCTGAGTTTCAGAAATTAAAAAAACAAGAACAAAAACAAAACCCCCCAAACTATATAAAGTGTGTAAAAAAGTGTATTACAAATACATATTTTTTTCCTTGGGCATATTTATTTACCGTATATTTCCAGAAACAAGGTCCTTATAAAAATGACAAGTAAACATCCAAACAAAGGCAAACACCAGAAATCCAACAGAAGTGAAACATCTGTTTTAGAGCATGCTCATAATTGCCAGCTGAGGTGAAATGCATGAGTATTGTAACCTCATAAATCTTCCCAAAGTTGTTTGTATACTATATATCATCATGCAATGTTGCTAAATCAGACAACATTCTATCTTTCCTAAATCGACTGTTTATATTTCTCATGACAACCACAAGACGGCAACCACAATTAGACATGTGCTGAAGCTTAGGCTCCTATAGCAGTTCAGAGTGCTTCAAAACCTTACGGCTATCCTCTCCTCCTTTTGCCCTGGTGCCCCTCTTCCTGAAGCCTGTGGGTGCAAAGAAATCAAACTGAATCACAGCAGTGAAAACACTTTGAAGGATTTAGCTTCTAAAAAGTCAGTCCCTAGACTCAACTCATCAATTCTTGGAGGCCAATTTATAATTGAAAAGCGCATTCACTTAAAGAGGAAAATTTTCACTGTAGCTGAGCAGAGAGCCACAGTTAGAGCCCATGAGGTTACATTCAGCTCTCACCCAGGCACTCTTTCCTCCTTCCCTAGCCAGGATGACTTATGCTGGTACCTTTCCCAGCTGGTAACAGTGGACGAGATCATGACGCCATAACATGACTCTAGGTGCCAGCACTCACAAATGAGATTAAGATTGTTAGGTTCAAGTATCACCAAAGTATCCATGATGGTAGCTCTGTATTAAACTCTGTGCTTGCCCTGATAAACTGATAAGCAATTAATAGCTAATAGCCACTATCTTGCTCAAACAGCTTACTCTGTCAGGTTTCTGAATGTGGCTAACGCTTTCTTTGATGGGCAACTGGGCAAAAGGAGGAGATAAATTTGTAAATAATAATCTGGAAGTATCTCTTCTATAAAACAAAAAGCAAATAAAAGTAAATAAAGCAAATAAAGGAACCTCCCTTCAGTCATCAACTATTTGGTGTATCTACAAAAAAACCCCTCCGTCATCAAGTGAGAAAGCTGAGAAAAAAGTGATCACTGCAATCAATAGGATACTAAAATTCAGTGAAAGGCAAAACTTTATAGATCACAATCCTTCCAGAAGAGAATTTCTTGTACTAGTTTAAAGTTGGTAAAACTGAACAGTTGCTTGTTTGCATAAATTACCAACAAAACTCTATAGGAAGCTATTTGTGTTAAATGTTGACCTTTTAGTTCCTTAGAAAAAGGGGGAAATTTCTTAAAAGTGCAGAGAGATATTTCAATCAAGAGAAATGGGTTTTGGTACTTTTGATATGGAAAAAAGTTGATGGCTACAGCAATTGCATCATGCCCCTCCTATATGAAAAGAAATTTCCTGGTCATAAAAGCAAAATTTTTCTGAACAGGAAGAACATAAATCCTGCAGAAAACGATACCTCACTAGTCCCCCATTCTCTAGGGAGTGTATGTGCTTTGCTACTTGTAAAAAAACCAGCGGGACTTAGTTAAGTGTAGTGAAGTTAACTAATAATTACAGCAATCATACTATACTACACTGTAAACTTTGATTCAGAGACATGCAATCCTCTCAGTCTGAAGCCCTGAAATCTCTGTCAAAAAGTAATTGCCTGGAATATATTTAGTATATAGCCATCAAGCATTAGTTTACAAAAACTCCTGAATATATCTGTTTCAGGCAGGCATCTAGTTTTAGCACGTCTGAGTTTATATTGTTTAACAAAGGCTGTGATGAGGAGGAGGAGGTATAAAATGAAAGAATCCCAGGCATCAGAAATAAAGCAGAAGATAACTCCAGAGGTTCTTGTTATGTGCCAAAGTGTACATCCTAGCTGCCTGTACAACAGTGTCCCAGGTGTGACCACGCAGCCCACAACTCAGCCCACCTTCAGCTCTCTCACAGGTACCACAACTATCTCACAGTTTGTCTGTAAACCTCCTGTGGGGAACCTGGCAGGCAAAATCCCTGCCTGGGTGCTATGCCACTTAACAGTTTGGAAAGGGAATGCCTCAGTATACCTGGGCAGAGCACCCTGTCTATGTCTGGACCTGCTTGATGAACTTTACCCTCTGAACGTGTGGAAAATCTGGAAGCAGAGACACAACACTCTTCTCCATTTGAAAATCTGAGTTCTTTGTCAGCCAAAAGGCTAGTCACCTGCACTATATTTAGTATGTAATAATCACATATAAATTTACTAAAAGTCTTGAAGATATCTGTGTAGGTAGACATCTATTTTAGCACTACTGGAATGCAAGAAAATCAGTTCGTATTATGGAACTGAAGGTGACACCTCAAGGCACCTCTTTTCCTTCTCATCTTTTTTGAATCAATTGGTTTTCAGTACTCTGTAAAGCTGTGTGTTACCTAACATTTCCATTTCCAGTGTCTATTATTCAAAATTTTATTACCAAATTTATGAATAAGCCACTGAGCTATAGTATAAGTTAATACAGTATTTTTATCTCAAGTGAAATATATATGCCTAAGCATACGTATTCTAATGTGGGAGAGAGTAAATGGACGTCTAAGAAAAGTACAGTTTCTTCTTTAAATTTTGGAGTTATTTTTCAACTGCATTCAGTGGCCAAAAATAACAAGACTAAATGAATTAAAATGCAGTGACAACATTTCAGTGTTCTTTACCCCCTTTTAGATCTTTTTGGAAATAAAAAACAAAAAACAAACAAACCAAAACCCCAAGGATTGCAATCATATCAAAATACTTTCCCAACAGGAAAAAATGGTATCCGAGAACTGACAGAGGTCACTTTGCAAAAACAAAGGGGATAATAAAAGCTATGTGGTTTTGCACTTTATATACATAGACACACAAGCCCATACCTGCCAAAATAGAAAGACCTGAAAATATCCTTCCCCTCTGATCATACTGAGCTTTGCATAAAGTTGCACCTTCTGTTTTGCCTCAGGAAGCCTGTTCAGTTTGATTTGCTCTTTTTCTACAAATTATGTCGAGTTTTAAATAATTTTACTTGTCTGTTACTAGGTAACATATGTGAAACTGTATGAAGATATATGCATGCAGTCTTTACTAGATCTTCAAGCAATAATTTGCATAAGAACTTACACATAACTTAATTTTTAAATATAAATGAAAAGTTCTATTTCTTTTAAATTATTCTCTCAAGGTCTTCTCTAATAACTGGATATTATTTCATAGATATCTTTATAAAACATTTTAAAACAAATCTTTGTTTTGGTATCAGAGAATTAATTATGTAATAAAAGAATTATTCATATGACTGATGTCTTCTTCACATTTCCTATGTGCAGTATCATATTTCTGTTTGCCTACTGGTGAAATTTCCATATTAGGACTTCTGTATTCCAGAAAACTTGAGCAAAAAGGTGAATTTGAAAAACTTCAGCTTTATTATCTGCATGTGGTCATTTGGACTTTTTAAGGAAAGAGGAAGATGCATGTACAAACTGCTTAACGTGTTCTTTTTGTCCTTACAATAATATTTGCTGTAATTTGCAATATTGCAGACTCTGTGTGATTGATCAATGAATCCCTACAATGACATAAAACTCAGAGAAGACAGACAAGGATGATGTGCTCATGAAGCTCAGAAAAGCATGTTGGAAGTGGCGACTGCTATCGTAAAGACAGCTGAACTTATCTCAACACCAAGGCGACTGGAGGGTGGCCTTTATTGTAGATAAATGGCTGTATCAGTTGAGTGGGTCAACTGGTTATATAAATGGCCTTCTCTAAAATAATCAATAGAAAGCATTATCTTCCTGAGCCAGACAGACTGTATACGTGGCTCAGCCCAACAAAGAGTATAAATATTGAGCAAACAGCAAAACTGACTTTGAAAAGAGCAACAGATTCGAGTTGGCTTCAACCTATGTATTACTCCCCAGCAACTACGAATGCCCGGTGTCGTGACAGTTAGGATATAGAGAATGGTAATGGGAATTATATTCATTATGTGATTTCACTGTATAGTGTGATTGCTATATTGTGCTTGTGTTGCAATTTCAGAATATTGCTGTATCACTTTTCTAAATCAAAATCCCAGGTAATGTCAAATATGTTCAAACAAATTTAGTATTAAATATTAAACATTCCTCATATGAAATAACTAAAAGAAGCTGGTCAGAGAGTATTGGGCTCTGATATTCTGAAAACTCAGCAGTAGAAATTCAATATCTATCTCACGTTTGTTCACTTCTTTAGAAACTGATGATACTATGTAAGCATGTGGGGAGAATGTTAGTTTATATTGGGGCTCCACTAAAAGGACAGACCACGGGACCATGTTGTGGAGACAGTCAGAGTTTCAAAGAATCTGAATAAAACTACTGCTCCTAGGGACTGCAAAATGTTTCCAGAAGTCTCGACTGCATTGGCAAACCTCTTAGGAGTAACAACATATGAGTGATTCAGACTCAAAAGCTTTTTCCATGAATTGAATTTCTGTTGAGTTTAAATAGGTTTCTATGGTAGCAGTAATGTCATAAATGATTCCCCATGGCTTAAAAGTACCAGGCAGCAATGCCTCTAGCACCTACTGTACTATTTTCAATCAAGAAAAAAAAAATCCTGCTGGGACCCAGACAAGAGATGTGTATCACCAGCCATACCCTCCATGGGATCTGTTAATGTGGTAAGAAAGTTAGCCCCTCGCAGTAAACCTTGCTGAACTACATCCCAAGAATGCCTTAATGTTTTGGGAACTTGTAATTCCAAAAAGTAATCCGCATCTTGATACCTAAATCCAATGGATGGATCCCTCCTCAAGTATGGAGTCATGGATTTATATAGTTGGGATTCCTCTATCCTGACTGAGGAGTCTGACTTCAGATGCCTCTCTCATTAAGTCAGTCAGGTTTACAAGTCTAAATCAGTAAACTTCTTTTGAAGGGACAAGAACTAAATTATCAAAACTTCACAAAGCAAGCTGATGCTTTTATGTCATTTGAAAATATTATTTTTTAATTATTACTTTCTTTTTTTTTTTAAGGTCAAATATATTGGACATCATCTCTGGCTGATCCAAGTGAACATAATATAACTTTCCCTTCAGTCCTTACGCTATAACACTCCAAACACACAACAAATTTATTTCATATTAAATCATTTTTATAAATTTGTACTAGAGACCCTACCCCAAGGCCTAGTATTTCATCATACTGTGTGGTATGAAAGCAGAGAAAGAGATGGTTTCTCTCTCAAGGAATCTAAGTATAAAAAAAGAGGAAGTGAATTGCGAGGGACAAGTCAGAGACAATATGACAACATGACAGATAATTGGCTTCAGCTACATACTGCATAATCAATTTTCCTGATAAATGAACAGAAATGAGAATAGATCGACATCACAGCCACCTGGGCTGACAAAAAAACAGTATTTCCAGGGGACAGCTGAACTGCACATTTTCATACTGTAGAATCTAGAGCTCGATGGGTCTGTATTGTGTGTGCTCTCCTTCAGTGCTTTGATTGCTAACTCTTCCTGTACAGAGCCATGGGCCAGCAACGTGGGCCATGCTACCTTTTGACACAGCTCACTTTTCAGTGGGAGCTCTCATTCCCGTTCTCTTTATGTCAAAATAACATTGTAAGTATAAACACAGGCAATACATTCCTCCTTTTCTTGATTAACAGTAAAGTCTTTTTAGCAAAATGAAGCAGCTTTGGAAAGTGCATTAAATTGTAAGCAGGAAAGCAAATGAACAAAATAATGGCAGAAATATGAACAATAATGGAAACTGATGGGAATTAAAAGTAAAATATGTAAACAGTAGCTAACAGTGTTATAAGAAAAAAACCAAACAAACGAAATGAATCCCAGGATAAGAAATTCAACAAGACAGAAGAACATCCAGATTTCAGTAATCTTCTACAACGGAATGACATAACAATTAATTTGAAATATGTGTAACATTTAAGTAAAAGAATAGTATATAAAAATAGCAGTGAAGAATATAAGAACAAACACATTATTGCAAGGCACGTGGGCTTTCTGACAGGCATGAGAATTAACTATGTCTGTTCGCATTTATGAAGACCTTGGCACCAGCAGTACTTTCTTCTACAGCCCACCAACAAGCTGCAAGTGGAAACCTGACACACTTCAAGGGTAAAGGCAAAATTACATACTCTGGCGAAATCTATGCTAATTACACTTCCTCAGCCTTCAAAATAGGGTAACTACTGGCAAATTGCTCAGTGGCTTGCTATCTCTGGCTCATGACAACTCCCAAACCAATCCTGGGAATTGCTTTGGGTGAGAGCTAGTTGTCCTGGGGATAAATTGTGCTGGGACCTTTCTGAGAGCTTACAGCTATGGACGATCACCTCCAGCCACAGGGAATCTCCACAACGTAGCAGTAACTTAGAGTCAGGGCTATGCTTTTCTACTGCAGTATTCCTGAAGACAAATTAAACAAACACTAGGACATCCTTGCAAGCAAGGATAGAAAAGTATAGGACAGAACAACACGAAAAAACTGTTCTGTGCTTCTCTTCCCTACAGGTGCCTTCCAGGATAAGCAGCAGTATATGTTTATGCCAGGTGCAGAGGCGTCTGCCTCCACAGCCTGCAATTCCCAAATTACATCGTGAGCCGTCCACACGGCTGGCAGAATGAAAAAATAATCTGGCTCTTGTAGCATCTGGTTGAGATTTAAGACTCAAGATGTCCTGCAGCGGCTTCCAGTCCCTGACTGCCTGGCTGTGCTAGGAATTCCTAAGAGTGTTTGCCGTAGCATTGCAACTTCACTCTCCTTTCTGGTCCTGATCTTGGGAAAATGCATTTCTTCAGGCCAAATGAAATTCATTTATACAATCAGAATGTCATTTCTTCTGCTCACAGCTGGAGAGTGCATAATACCACAAGCTGTGACAGAGATATAGTCTGAAGAAGTCCTCATCCTCAGGTGCAGCTCTAGAGCGAAGAATAAAAGCGCACAGTTTGCTAGACGTCAGATCTTCATAAAAATGTAATTTTCCATGGGACCCTGCACAACCCTTTTTTTTTTTTCTTAGACACACTAAGAAATAAATAACCACAAATACGTCATAATTTTTCTCATGTAAGAATAGAATATTTTAAGTGGAGACCAAGAAGTAGAGAGGATGATATGCCTTCTGGGATACCTTTGGAGGATTTTGGACTAGGTAAAATATATAGATGCAGGTCACACATTTATCGTTACCAAAAAGGAATTAAACCATAAGATAGTCCCTGAAAACCCGTCTCCCTACCCTGTAAGGCATATTTTCTTTGCAGAAGAAACTAAATCTATTGTATGCTATGACTGCCCCCAGGTGTATGCCACCTGGACAGCTGGTCCTGGAGTTGGAGCTTAACTGAGATGTTCAAAGTGTACCACTGTAACAGCTCAGACGTGTCCTCAAAGGGATGTAAGAACAGAAAATTAACAGGACTGTTATGCTGTTTGTGGGCGGGAGGTCATAAGACCAGGCTGTCCTATGGAAGAAAACTGTCAAGCAGTATCTAGGAAGGAAGCACGCGATTTTTTCCCAAGGTAGCTCCCAGGAAGTTCCTACGCATGAGCAGTATGCTTGTTTCTGGTGACGGTGTAATTCACAGGATTGAAACTCACTATCATTTCCAGTATTTTCCAGCCTCCTGGAGAAAATATGGACCTACTATGGACTAATTGTGACTGCAAAATGCAATTTGATACAGGCTATGTCATATAGATCACATTATATATTTTAATTTAGAAATATTAAACATATTGTGATGTCTTAGTCCTATTTTTACCCTTCATCCGCTTTTACCAACTTCACTTGGATTTGGGTTCTGATTTAAAACAGGTGTAAATGTGTGAGAAAATAAAAATGAGGAAACGCTACCAGTGTGACAGCATAGTCTTGTGTCAAGTCTTACCAGCTACAGTCCATGTAATTTATGACAAAACCTATTCTTTTTAATAGCCAGGCAGGTAAATCACATATTGATTAACTGGATCTAATAGTAAACAATATATCTTGAGAAACTGCATCTTTTCAAAGATGTTGTTTAAGCATATAGTTATAAATCAAAATTGATTCTTTTTCAAGATGAATATTGATGCTTATCCAATATTTTAAAATCAATTGAGTTGAAGAAGTGGCTAGTTCTATATCTATTTTCATCTGCTTTAAGAGAAATATCAAAGACACTGTTTATGGAACAAATATGAAATTTGAGGATTATTTTGACAAAGAAAACTAATTAAAAGTTAACAGTTCCTAATAAAGCTTCAGTAATAATACTTGCCTGAAAAAACTCCAAAAAACCTTCTGAAACTAAATGGAAATATAAAACTCCTTTTGCATGACTGCAAGAAGAAATAGATTTCCAGCGTGAGCTTGAGCTAATAATATGTCAGTGATTTTCTAATTATTTTCTAATTATTTTGCTTTAGCAAAAATAGTAGATCAAAGAGACAAAATGCCAAATTTTCATCTGATGAAAATGAGTAAAATATATTAAATTCAATAGTAAAGTACTTATTCAATGCACCAGAAAAATAAGACCACTTTTGAAATCCAGTAAGACTTTTTTCACAATATACACATGCTATTTTTATTTCTTTGATAATTTTGCAAAGTGGAAGCAAATTTTGCAAAGTGTAATCCTGTAACCAAATACTTTCTTGGTCTCCTTCCCCCTCTCCCTGGTAGGTATCACGCCCTTCAAGGGGAGACACAGAATGAGCTCATAACAAGAAGATGTTACAGACTTACAAGACGAAATCAGCCTCCCAGCACATGCTCCACATCTAAATCTAACTGTGCATCCATGCTTCAAACTATCCTCAACTGATTCTTTCTCAGTTCTCTCAAAATTAATCTTTCTATTCCTCAAATGCAGTACTAGCTGATTCCATAAATCATGAAAAAAATTGATTTTTGTTAATAGTTTTTAGTCTTCAGCTGGATGATGTGACCATAGAGAAGACAGAAGAACTCATTCTACTTTTTATTGTGTAAAAAATAAAATAAGGTTATTTCTTCAAAGGTATTTTTAAAATTAGTATTTTTAGAAATGGAGCAACTATTCACTTCATGTAAAACTTACTATGATTTCTTACTATCCAGTTTTTAGAATTATGTTCTCACTAATCTCAGAACAGAAATTTAGACAGAAACAGGCTATAAAAACCAGGCTTTTAACACTAAGATCTGAAAAGGATTCTTTTTCTAGTTGTATAAAATTTGTATTAAGTCTCACTGCAAAAATAATAAAACCAAGCAGTCAGTCAATATGCACCAAAATCAAGAAGTCATGGCAGTAATATTTGTTCATTATTTGTCTGAGGAATAACCTATTCATATAGAAAAAGTGTATGTTTAAGAGAGAGAAAATTTATCATATTTAGCAGATCACAGGATGCTTTTCAAAAAGTATCTTTGTAAGATTTCTTTTTGCTCATTTGTCCCTAAATATGTTTCTTTTTGTTCTTTCTGTTTTATTTTTAAATATTTCTCTTATTTCAAACCATCTGTCTCTTCACACTTCTCCCTTACCCTATAATTATGCCTTACTGTATAATTATGTTTTTTACATAGTAATGTAAAACACAAGATAGGGAATAATGGAATAATAAGCCTGTTGATACTAATAATTTGATATTGTTGGGTCTCTAAGATTTGTAATACAAAGGATGGACATATCTACATCAGAAATAAATATTTTGCATACCTACGATAATTAGATATAACAAAGATGAGGCAACAAATAACTGATGGATGCCAAGTTTTTTTTTTGTGCCTGTTTTATTTACCTAGATTAAAATGCATCAACAATTTAATCAGAAAAAGAAAATGGTTGCAAAATTCATTGTATCACTACCGAGGTAACCTTTAATAGGCTTACTGCATATGAATGAAAAAGTAATAGTGCAATTCAAAGGTCAGGTGAAATTCAAACTCTACAGAAGGATCATATTCCTACTTCTATCTTTTTGCAAACATAAACTAATTCACACTGCAGCAGCATTAGAACGCAAATGTAACACTGGAGGAAGAGTTTCTCTTAAGGAATTTCTTTTAATGGTCTGTCATCATGGCGCCTTGGATAAAGAAAAAAAACATGCTGTATTTGAGATATACAGTTTAGTGCAGATTTTTTTCCCCAGCATTTCCTTTGGGAAACTGAAATCAAGTTTAATCCTTGCCTTAGTATTATATTCAATCATTATTGTATAAAGCATTTATGCATTTCCAAGCCAATTACTTCCTTCAGGCACTGAAGAAATTCAAAACATAATCTTTGGTGTAAGCTTTTTCCTCTGATCCGTCACTTGCAATATCAGTATGCTTTCCAATTATTTCTAACTGCAATCTGCTGTAAGCATGAAACAAGTGCTTAAGTAATACTGACCTTTAAAATAATTCATTTTCTTTCTTGGGGCATGTTTGTTTCTTCTTAGCAGACAACTATTAGCAGTTTAATAAACCAGAAGTATTGGCTGGGGAAACAATTACAATGAAATTTCTATCTCACCACTCAAAATGTAATATATTTATATGTATATATAATTACAGTAAAAGAGCTATATTAGAAGAGTGCAAGAGCGTTATTTAAGTGCTAGTACCAGGATTATGGTTGTCTACAGAAGTGCCTCCTGCACACAAGCCACTATTATACCATCATCCACAGTTTTGTCTATCGGAACTCAGGATACCTTCTCAGGGGGCACCTCTGTCACGCTTTTAACCTCTCTCAGTCTCTAGACCTGAGACATCTTTCCTATAAAATCTGACACATTTCCATGAACAGTGTTCTTTTCCATGATCTGCTTTTTCAGTTGGGAAGGCTGTGTCATTGAAAACTTCCTTCACCAATCTTACTCCTCATTTGTCTCAGTTCGTGTCCCTTCCTCACAGCCACCAGCCCCTGTTCCCACTGGTGTCTCTGATCTTCCACCTGTTTCCAGACTCCATGCTTAATGATTCATCATTATTAACCCTCTTCCAGTCCTTGGCTTTGCTTTTCACTCTAATTATTGTTTTGTTCTAGTCCAGGATTTTTCCCCTTCGCACGGGACAGCTTCCTCCTCTGCCCGCCCCTGGCTCCACCAAAGGCACCACAGCAGCGAGAGAGAAAGGCTCCCAGGTTCATTAAGCAAAAGCTATACACCAAAAGCAAGGCAGACCAAGAGACCCCAACACCAAAAGCACGTTTCAGCGTCAATCAGCATTAACTATTAGCAGTACTGAAGTCCTAGCTCTAATCTGGTTATATAATCCATCCAATGTCTTTGTTTTAGAGTCTACAGTGGTTTTAATTTTAATTCTATGAGTAGCTCTAAACACTAAGCATAGGAGCAAAGCTTGAGTCGGATTTTCTGAACATCCATGGGGGTTATATGTTGTCCTCAAAACTCACATGTTATTCTCACACTCTATGCTAGTGCTGTTGTTACAGCTAGCAACCACAAAACCAGCAGCTACTGTCATTTTAAATGACAGAAGTTTTGCATTATGGGATTTAGATTGAAGGAATACTGTTTTAACCCACTAAAGCAACTGATTTTTCTCATTATATGTCACACATACAATCCCTTCTACCATCTTCTGAGAAATTTAAATGCATTTACATAGATTATAGCTACATTTTTAGAAACCGTTTCAAATTTGCCTGGCAGGATATTCACCTCAGCGATACCTATGTTGGGGAAAAGATACTCTTTCCAGTCACAGGGTTCGATGTGCCCCAGGCACATCCCCACGTAAATCAGAGTGGTTTATATCTGCAACCACTGCTCCTGGGGAGAGCAACACCCCGGCAGGCAGGGCAGAGGGGAATAGCAATGGGCTCTGATCACAGCTGTGAGCAGCAAACAAGAACCACAGGGTGGACGCAATGACCCATCAAACACCTGAAGTGCAATTTCGACATAACCCTTGTGTTCATAGACTTCACAACAGAAATGCACAATTTGCCACTCTGTGAAGATTTCAGACCAGGACAGCAGCGCTGAACTGTTGAACATCAATATCAAAAGTAAGTAGCATGAACATGACTAATAACTGATGTTCTGCAAACTAATTGTTTACTGCCATTTTGGGCTGTCCTTTTACACTTTCGTTATGCAGCTTAGGCATACACTTTAATAAAAAAATAAAGATTTCCTCATAGGCATTAAAAAAAGGTTTTTTAAACTTCGGTTAAATATATATTAGGTTATGACTGTTCATACTTAATATGTATATTTAACTTCAGCTTTAAAATGTGTTAGAAGATTCAGCCAAAACCTTCATTATCGTCATTTGTAAAAAAAAAATAGCATATCCATGAGTTTGTGTAAGCTTAAACTTTCATAATTATTAAGATTTTGAGTAATCCCCNAAGATTCAGCCAAAACCTTCATTATCGTCATTTGTAAAAAAAAATAGCATATCCATGAGTTTGTGTAAGCTTAAGCTTTCATAACTATTAAGATTTTGAGTAATCCCTTTNTATTAAGATTTTGAGTAATCCCCTTTTGAGACTTTGAGTTACCCGTTTAGTATAATTCAAATAATTTCAACCTACTGGACACTTATTATAAAAGTGTATTTTGTACATTTTTGCATACTATAATATTATCATGAAAAAACATGTGATTGCTTCATAAAGTGATATTCTTTGCCGTCAACTATTTCAATGTAATAGGAAGAAAAAACTGTAAGTTGCTGCTGTTGTCAGTTAAAACCCCATGAAAATAAGGAATTTCCAGTTTTCATTACTTAGATTAATTGAAGGATTCCTTCAGCTCTAAACATAAAAATAAACTGAATCTGAGCTGATTTCTTTTTCACAGGTCCTGGTCCTAACTCTTCAGGACCACGAAACTCATGTTTGTATCTTCAACCACTCCTCACTCACTTACCCAGAGCAGAACCTAACAGTACGACTTTCCAAAGCCATAGTGCAGAAAAAGTGCAGAACAGAAATATGTGAACCTGTTTTCAGACATACTGGAGGTGACATGGCCTGCTTTTTGGGGAGGTTTCATCTTTTAGGAGATTGAAAAGTATTCTAAATGTTGAATAATGTTCTTTTCACAATAACCAACTATTTAAACTGTCAATATCTTTAGTAGCTACAAAAATTTACATGTAAGCAAAGCAAGAAAGAGTAGTGTTACTGGTTGCAGAAAAGTAAGTNTTGAATAATGTTCTTTTCACAATAACCAACTATTTAAACTGTCAGGAGTCAGTCAATATCTTTAGTAGCTACAAAAATTTACGTGTAACCAAAGCAAGAAAGAGTAGTGTTACTGGTTGCAGAAAAGTAAGTCTGTGATTTGATGCACTGATCAAGTTACAAGTAATCAAAGTTAATTCTTTTTTTTTACTAAAATTAAAGCTGAAGATGTTTAGTCAGATAGTTCCATTTAATTGCAATATCAGCATATAAACACACAGTATTTAAAAAAAAAACCAAAACCAAGACTATGACTAGAAACTGCTAGATAACCCAAGTAATCTAAATCCTAGTCTGAGATGACAGTCAGTGAGCATTTTATCACAGACTTTCACTGATGATAGTGAGTGGCAATTATCCATGCCTTGAATAGGTTAAAAATGACTTTACATTGTAATGCTAACAAAATCACAGTACTTGACATCCATGTGGCAAAGGCAGATAAATAGAAATTTAAAAGGATTTTGTAAATCCATTTAGGCTTATATTTGCCAAGAAGCACACCAGTCATCTTTCGAAGACAGTTTCACCCAATGTTTCATTGATCAAGGGATAGTTTTGACCTTTGCTAGTTTTGTGTTTGGTGGGATTTTTTGTACGGACCAGTAAGAATGCTGTGATGTACACTTCGTTTTGATTCATGATGGTGTCAAAGTGAATACAGCTCCTTGAAACTGAATAAAACTGAGATTACATTATTGGAAAGGGGTGATGACTGAGCCTGCTAATGGCTGCAGCAAAGAGTCAAGCTCTCTTTCCAGCCCTCTTAACTCACATAAAAGCGTTCAGAAAAGTGTCAGACATAACATTTGGATCAGAGTTGGAGGGTACAGCAAAGGGATGGATGGTGTTCTTTTATTCTTGCAAAGGAATTTACCAATTGGCCTTTGCCAAATGAGTTATAAATCAGTCATTAACTGCTGATGGCTCTTCTGTATCTCTGTTTTCCAAGACAAATGCAAATTCCAGAAGAGCAGAAAAGGAAAGTATCTAGGAGCACCACTGTTATCTAATTTTTTTTTTATCTATATATTAAATCTCTGTCATGGAATGATTTCCTCCCATCTATTTTCTGGTGATAGGACTCTAAGATTTTTTTCAGTAATAATACAGAGGCAAAACATTACCAAACCAATGAAAATCTGCTCTTCTCCCAAAAGGACATGTTTATATGCATAGATTTTCTTTAAAAGTCAGGCAAAGCATAGTTGTTTCCAAATCTAGATATTCCTTCTGTGGTTTGAAAGCTTCCTTACTTAAGATGTGTCTCAGAAGTGGGGGAGACCCCAAAACTGACCGATGGGGAAGTCTAGAAGAAAACAGAAAATGCTAGGGAAGTGCTTCTGTTCTTTTCAGCTCCTTTCTTGAAAGCATGTGGAAGCTGGTTTGAGATGTGACATTAGCTGAAGAGGGAGAAAGCCTCTGGTGATGAACTTTTCTTCATTTGCTCTTGCAGATGGTGGCTCATAGAGGAGTCTGAAAGCTGAACATTTTCATCTCAGTTACTAGATGGACATGAGCAGTGCTTGTCCCTGTCTGTAGGTTTGTGTGCGAGGTGTTCTCAGAGCAAAGCTACACAAGCGTACAGGGTGCAGGTGCCCCGGCGCTGGCAATGGTGGGGGGCTGTGGGGACCTCTGTGAGGAGCAGCCGGGGCTGCTCCGTGCCGGACGCAGACGGTTCCAGCCGGCTCCAATTGACTCCCCGCAGGGCAGAGCTGAGCCCCTCGGACACGGTGGCGGCACCTCTGGGAAAGTAGATTTAAGAAAGGGTAAAAAAATGCCACGCAGGCAAAGGACGAGGGGAAGAAAAAGGGAGTGAGAAACCACAGTGCGGACACCAAGGTCAGAGAAGGAAGAGGAGGAGGAGGTGCTCCAGGCCCAGGAGCAGATTCCGACACTGCAGCCCATGGAGGACCCCAGGCTGCAGCAGAGGAAAGCGTGGTGAGAAGGAGCAGCAGAGAGGAGCTGTGATGGACTGAGCCCACTCCCTGTTCCCCATGCCCCTGTGCTGTTTGGGGTGGGGGGGTGGAGGAGCTGGCAGTGAAGGGGTGAAGTTGAGACTGGGAAAAAATGTGGGGTTATGTGGAAAGTGTTATTTTAATTTTTTGTCTTTGCTTCTCACCATCCAAATCTATTTTAATTGTCATGTTTTGCCCACGTGATAACTGCTATGTGATCTTCCCATCTTTATCTCAATGGATGAGCTTTTTCTCATCCTCTTTTCCCCCCTGCCCCGTCCCGTTGAAGAGAGGGAATAAGGGAACAGCTGGGTGGATGTCTGGCTGCTGGCCAAGGCCAGCTCACACCGACAACGAAACCTCCCAGTGGGCCACAGAGAGAGGAATGCCTGGCTTTAGGGTCCTGGGTATTTCACTCCAGTGGATCTGCTCAGTAAAGTTGTCTAGTAAAATCTAGTTTCTGTGAACCCAGGCAAGATTTTTTTCATGTAATACTCTTCATCATGATATTGATGTACTGATTTTAAAGCTGTTTCCTTTCCCAGGATGCAACAGGTCAAGCACCTATAAATTGGTATGCAGTAGTTATATGCTGTAGTTAAAAACAGAGCTAACCATACAGTACTGTGTCCATTCCCAGTGTATATATAAAAATCAAAATCAAAAGGGTGAGGAACAACTTAGGTATCATCTCAGCATTGTTCCTTGCAAATCCCTTGCTAACACTGCTACAGCTCCTAATTTCCGTTTTCCATTTTGCAATTTTCAGTCCCTCAAGTGAGTGGAATCAATACATTGGGCCCGTGTCAGTCTAAATGGCATGGCAAAGTGTTGGAGTGCTTGCAAAGCTATGCTGGGACACTGACACTGTGCAGGTAACAGCATTACCATGAGTGCGCTGTCACATACTTGAGGACCAGGACGTCACACTGTTGCTAAGACATACATTTGCCAGTGATACATCTCCCCAGCTGCAGCACATTGCCACTATCTCTTTCCACCTTAGGATCTAACACACCTGGCACAGCTGGCCAGGCGGAAGATCTGCCAGCTAATTGCCTGTCACGAGGCCTGGACCAGAGGCAGAAGAGCTGCACATTTGCTGGCCCCGTGGCAGGGAAATGGCAGATGAGGGCCAAAAGCTTAGTGTCATGATCAAAATATAGGGCTGCACAGTCATCGGCAGTGAGAACGAGCTGAAATTGCTTCTCTGTTTGCAAGTTTATTTGCTAATGAAGTAACTCCTGAAGACTTTGAACTATGCAGTTTGCGTAAAAGCTTGAGAAAGGAAACCTCCCTACAATTTTTTTCCTTCCATGGACAAAAGTAAGACATCTATGTGCCAAGAGAGTCTGACACTTGAAAATGTCAAGTGATCACATATAATGGGTTTTCAGCTTCGAGAGGGAGAGAGTCCAGAGGAGGGCAACAAAGATGATCAGAGGGCTGGAGCACC
>RSEF01000001.1:49918853-49972946 GCA_003993805.1 Himantopus leucocephalus
GATGGGGCTTTGAGCAACCTGGTCTAGTGGGAGGTGTCCCTGAATCCTGTGAAGGCTGAAAAAATGCTGAAGGAGTTGAGCTGAAAGGTCAAGAAGCTTTTGTAGCAACCTGAGAAAGGTTGGAGGTTTATAATTATGTTTAGACTTCTGACTTTTTGTTCCTGTGTCTAGTAGCTCTGAATTATTTTTTTCTCTCAATCTCAGAAATGTTCCCAGGATAGAAAAAATTTCTGCTTCAGCTTACCTGAGAATCAAGGCATTTGGCTTAAACTTAAGCAAAAAAACATGCTCAGCTTGTTCACGTGAACAAACTTATGAAAAGAAGCAGGATTTAATCTTTGTTAGAAAAAAAAAAAAGTATCTGGAAAGCATATGAAGTACAGTTTCATTCTCATTTGGGAGAAAAATAAATACACTGATATTTTAAGGTATCTGTGCATTACCAAAGCTTTCTCCCTCTCTACCCCCTTAGTGTAACTGTCCCAAAACACCTTTTGAAATAGTTTAAAGAATTAAGATTGCTGATGAATGAAAACCAGCAGTTTTGTAAGATGCTGCATAACAGACGAATTTGATAATGTAAACTAATTGCTGTTTTCCTCCTGAACTACTGCAAAAAATGTCTATATCTTGTTTAAATAATCATATAATCAAAAATACTGATGTTAAAAATTTACACACATTAAGCTATGTAATTAATAAAAACATCAACCCAAACAAACAGCCTGAATCACATCTGCTGGAACTTAAAAAGCCCTGCATTTTCAAAGTAATTACTCTAAAACTTGTGACTAGCTGTATGAGGAATTCCTGAAGGTATGTATCCCTCTAGACAGAACATGTGGCTTTTCCATGAAAGAGCAGTTGAATAGCTGATGGTACATTAACAAAATGCATTGGTTTTGCACTTGATTAAAATTCAATAATTAGTTTTCTTTGCAGTTATATGCAGTGAAGTATGTTTTCATTTATTATATAGAGCAATTTTGTTTTAAAAAACCAAAGAATTAAGTTCTGCTGTTTTGAATGAAAAAAACACATCATGTTTAATACCTGCCAACATCTTCTTTTATATTTTGCTGTTTACATTTTTACTGTGGACCTTAAGGAGCTGTAAAAAAAAGGGGTATTAATACCGCCACTTTGCAGAAGCTCAAGGTCATGCAACCACAGCAACTGGATCTGCATACAAAGTCTCCTGCCTTTGTTCTGACCATTAGCTTGCACTGTTTCCAGACATCAAGTAATGGCATAGAGATATCACAGTATGATAGACAATTCTGTCTAAATGTCTCTATATCCATCAGTAACATCCATGCAGGCATATTAGAACACATGTATACTTTAAAACTACATCTACAGAAATTACTGCTGATCAAGAAACAATGTTTTCAAAGTATACAGCAATTGTAGGGGTTGTTTAAAGACTCATCTATAAAAATAATATATATATATATATAGATACAGTCAAGATTTGGGATCTCTTGCATGAAAGACAGCAAACCTAGCAGTTAAGTGCCTCTTATTATCCCACGAAACAATAGGTAAGAGAAGGGAATAAACTGTAATAGCATATTACTATTGCATATAATATCAATTTCTTCACTCAGCTTCTGTCATGTAGACAATTTATAATAATGAGAAGTAGAAAACAGAAAGTTTATCTCAGAATAAAGGTAAATTGAGGCCTAAAATGAAGACTGTGGATGTGTAAATGCCACAGACCAACAGCATGCAAATTAGATTTTTTCATTTGTGGGAAACTGCCCACAAAACTGTAACTTGAAAATTATCACAAAATCAGAGTTCCCGATTTTGAATATATTTCAGTTTCTGCTTGATTTTCAGTTTTATGGCAAGCTTTGCAGTGCATTTCTATTAAGCAAAATGATTGTTTAAAAACATGCTTACATTTGTTATTAATAACAGTAAGAGATGTTACTCAGACTTCATAAAGCCTTTTTTAATATTTAAGCATATGTCTCATGAACAATCTTTTCTATGTTTTCTGTACAGTTTTAGCACCTCAAACTCTGCTTCTAGAGGAGAACTATATATTTTAGGTCTGAGATTAAGAGCCAGAAAAGCCAAATCAAATGCACTGTGCCTTTTTTGACTAAATACGTGAGTTTTATAATTAGTTATAACTGTATAATAAATGACGTGATAAAATGCTGAACCAGTGCAATATGTAGTGACTGAAAATATTATGCTTCTGAGAGCATCCTCCATAGCTATTCTTTTTACAAAAGGCAGAAATACAAAGTTTTGCAATTTGCAGTAATTACAAGAAAGCAGAAAACATTTCAGAATAACGTAGCTCAATAATTGAAAGGTTATCATGCATTCAAAGATCTTCAGCTGTAGATTCGACAGCCTTAATGCCAGTTATTAAAACTATGGTTCACACAGCTAATTGTGGGTTTGGAATCCAGTGGAATAAAATAAATGATTTAATTAATTTTCTTTCTCTTCTATTACAAAATGCATTAAGTTGTTCCTTTAGCAGTTTTTCTCCAATTAGCATAAGAACAAACAGTCATAAAATAAAAGTGTACTTGTGAAAAAGTCCAAGGAGCTGGGTTTTATTCAGTAATGAATGGCTACATAAATAGTTTCCAATCCTCAGGAAACTAGAGGATTTAGGAATGACTAAAACACTTCACAATTATTCAAGTTTTGGATGACTCTTTTCAGTTACAGTATTTGTCTAAACTGAAGCTGTATCTGCTTTTGCAATTGTTACAGTGCCCCAGGTAGATCTTGTGCCAAGAGAAGTACTCGTAAAGCAGAACTGCCTCCCCTTTCTCTCCTCCCCGTAAGATGCCGGGTGAAAGGGTAAGTGCAGATTTCCACTCTTCGCTCTTGCTGAAGACTTTGTGCATTTGGATGACATGTAGATGTTGGTAAGGATCATAGTCTGTCTCTGAATGGGATTCTTTTGTATCTAACAGGACTTTTGGTCATTATTAGTTATAAATTAAAAAATCTGATAAAACTTAAAAGAAATTTGAAGAATTAAAGTATACAAAACCATCTGCATAAGGTAAAGTTTCATTGAGAATTATTTGGAAGTCGGAACAGAACAAATACTGTGTCTCCTTGTTAAGAGTCTTCAGAGTTAAGAATTTCATTGTTTGCAACTATTTATAAAGTAAGAATCTAAAATTAAAATCTAAAAGTAAATAATAACGTCAAGAGCTTGTTTCGCACCCTTTGTGACTGAACTGTGCTATTTTCCACTGAGGAGGAAATAAACAGCAGTTTTAAACATGAATTTTTCTATTTTTAGTGCATTTACACTAAAAGTGAAATCTAGAACGGGAACTAACTTTTTTATTGAAGACCATTTAAGAATTCTTTTTAGTTCATGGAGAGATTTCGGAGGGAAATATTAAAGCCTAGTCTTTCAACTGAATTGCAAGATTTTTCAGTTATCTTCTCAGGAATTACATTTTTTTCCAGGTTTCAGCTTTGAGAATGGTCTTTAGTGTCTAGGATAAGCTATTCACCTAACCTACTGCTTAAGTTAAGAGAAAAAGACCCCTTAGTGACAATCCATCCAAGCTATCTTACGAGGGGATGATTCTTCAAATGGTATGCCTTGTCTTCATTGAAAGCGGCTGCATCATAGCTTAATTGAACATCAGGCTTTTAGGAGGCTACAGTTTGGTGAGGTAGTTCTTGTCCCAAACATCATCTTAAATTGGGAAAACAGGGTTTGTATTACTTAATTTTAACCACATATAAGCAAGGTATCTAAGCCAAGATGGCCTTTTAGGTCCTCTTTTTAGTCAATGGAGAAAGACTGATACCTTCAGAGAGCCAATACTCTGAGAGACTGATACTAGCCTCCACTGTCTCTAGAGCAGAGACAACATTAAATTCAACATTAAAATTTAGACAGGAAAATCAGGAGATGGAGTTAGAAGAGCATTTAATGAATTCTAAATTTTAACCCCTTTCTTGTGGAGGCTGATATATTTTTTGGAGAAAAAAAATCCTCACAGAAGTCTAAAGAGAAGGAACAAAATTAAAAATGGGGGATAATTAAGAACTGTAGCTTACAATGACAGCTCTTGTGATCGCTAAAGGCAAGAATAAGGATATTCTTGTTCAATGGCAGTTAATGAATCGTTTACTGATTTTAGTGGTAACGCATATAATCCAAAGAATAAAAGGTAACCTCTGAGTTGTTGGTTTATTTCATTCTTTTAAGAAAGCATCTATTTAGAGCCTGTCTTAATGTACTTTTCAAATAAAAAAAAAAAACCCCAAACTGAAAGACCCCATAACTAAATCTCAAATCCTGCATTTTTTATGTGCTTGTCAATTCTGAGAGCATCATATTATTATATTTCATATTACTATCTTCCATTAAAAATGGTACTATTTACAGACTGAAATACTAAAATTGCCTTGGAGAAGTCATGCTGAAAATCCGGAAGACTGGAGATTAATCATACATCACGTGTTGAGGAAGCTTTTTTCCTCTGCATAGAAGCAAGTCTGAAACTGGAATCAATCAGTACAAATCATAGCCAAGAATTTATCATATTAGCCCATTCAAGAAATGTAGTCAGAAATCCATAATGATTCAGATAG
Organism: Himantopus leucocephalus; assembly: GCA_003993805.1. Taxonomy (NCBI): domain Eukaryota; kingdom Metazoa; phylum Chordata; class Aves; order Charadriiformes; family Recurvirostridae; genus Himantopus; species Himantopus leucocephalus. Next base: position 49,923,459 of record RSEF01000001.1, read on the forward strand.
TGAGAGGCAGTAGCTTCTAAGAATGCAATGTAAATAATTTCTTGATTTCTCGATGTTCCCTCAATAGCAGAAACTTTCCAGAAAAAAGATCGTTTTAAGGTGCTGAATTTTTTTTCCCAGATAGGGAGGACGAACTAACATTTGCCAGTATTAAAGCACAGTATTTTTTTGTCTTAGTTATTAGTTATTTTAACTATATTGTGCTTGTATTTTGATTATTTGTTATATTTTAAAAGAACTTAAGGCGATGGAAATGTTTATCCAGAACTCCTTCTGCCAGTTCTCCTACAAACATGATAATCTTTAGCTGAAAAAGAAATTATTACACACATTACATGATAAAAAATAGCTTCTATACAATGCAGAGCCAGTCTTTTCTCAGTGGTACATCCCAAATTCTCATTAATGTTTCCCATTAATGTGTAAGAGTTCAATTTTGGCCCAATGACTTTCCATTAGCTGGATAGTTTTACTAAAAAAAGATAAATGACCTATTATACTACAAGTGAATAATTTGTTTCTTTTGTTAACAAAATAGATTTCTTATTCTACCTTTCATAAGCAATAGTAACTCCTCCCTTCTATTTTAAGTCATGGGATGTATTTGTTTAAGCAAGAAAAATGAAATTACTTTCCTTCCAAATTTAATATTACACATCTTCATATCAAAATCCAATTTAGAACAAGGTAAAGTAGAATAAATATAGCCTCTCACTGCGTTCCTCATTTTGCCTACTGCTGTTCTGCTGATTTCAACTGACAGGAGCATTGAGCTGGGTGGGAAGCAAGGTAAACGCAGAAGGAATGGTGAATATATTATCATTGTCTTTATTTAGCTGCACCATCAAACCATATAGAAAAAAAATGACAGTAATGTGGTAATTTTGATAGGCCAAGACCTCACTTGTAGTACAATATTCATTGACCCTGAAATATATTATGTGAAGTAACCTCAAGATGCACAAGCTTCTGCGGGTAACAAAGTATCAAATTCACATAAGGAGGCTTCACATTTACATGACACAAAAATCCAAGATATTTTGAACATACATTAGGGCAGGATATGGTCCTTTGAATGTTATTCTCAATGCTCGTACCAGCAGCAACCGTCATCTGAAAAAGGGGGCAACAGAGATTCCGCTGAATGGAACAGAATTTTGTACAGTGCTACAGTATATTTAAATTACACCATGCTAACAAGATGAATGTTATTATCATTCAAGCAAGCTGACCTAAGAGAACAAATATACGGCTCAACTGAAATTCACACAAAAAAATTGGAAGTATTGTTACATCTCCTGGCTCATGAGGTGCTGAGAACAACCAAATACTAAGTCACTTCAGTGTTCTGTACTTTGTTCACAGAAGTGAACTTTGAAGCACTGTCAAACAGTCAGATAACTATGGAGAAATAATCATAGCTCCATGGCTGACTTTAATCTGAGGTCTCTACATAATGCAAGAGGTTTACCTGTTTGTGAGGTTTGAAGAAAGTAGGATCTTCTCCCCCAAATTAAAACGTCTTATGGAAAGACATCAAAATAAGTAAATCTACTAAATTATTAGGTAATTACCTATTAAATTGATAAATTTTTCGTGCTGTCNTTGTGCTGTTTCAGACTTCTCTGTTGCACCAAACAATCATAAGAGTGGAAAAACAGTAGGAAAAAAGCCATGTGAAGTTAAAAATCTGGAAGTCCCTTCAGCTATCTGAAGAATATATTNCGTGCTGTCTCAGACTTCTCTGTTGCACCAAACAATCCTAAGAGTGGAAAAACAGTAGGAAAAAAGCCATGTGCAGTTAAAAATCTGGAAGTCCCTTCAGCTATCTGAAGAATATATTTTAGCATTGAATGCTATTTTTCCTCCTTTTTCATGACTTTTAATTTATTTTTGCAGAGCCCAAAATATAACATTCTTCTTTAGAAAGACCCCAGCTAGTAGGCACTCTGACCAGATGACATTTCTTCAGATGTCAACATTTACTTCAGAGGAAATTAACAGCAGAAATTTGCAAAAAGTTCTAGAAGTACTTTTTGAACCTCTGGTTCAATTTATCCTGATCACCATTTTAAAAAACACAACCAGTTCTAGACTAAACCGCTAAAAAATTTCTTTCTGTTGCTTAGAGCATATGTAACAATACATACAATGTTCATGCTAATTATAGTTGAGCTTCATCATCTCTCAAAGTCAATATTGACCTGAGCTTTATTTCTGTGATTATTTACCAACTCAATTCAGTAAACCTGGTATTCAGAACTGACAAAAAAATAGTATTTTTGGATTCAAGTCTTTCTAATAGCACAATACAACATTTGAAAAACACAACATATTGCAAGATATGTTTTATAATGACTTTACTATTATAATTTATGAGGAAGTCAAGCCTCACTGTACATTATGACTTACTTTTGCAGTAAACAAAAACGTGTACATGTGTCCATGTTCACTTATCTACAAACCATATATTGCCAATGAACTTCACATTGTGATTTGTAACAGTTTTTAAATATTTGAAATAGTTTTAAACTTTCAATGTTTTAAAGGAGAATTATGCTATTAGCGATAACAAAGAATAAATATTGAATTTTTAGCAAAACTCTCCACGTATGCTGGCAAGTTCTTAACCTGCTTGTGTTAGATTACCCTTCTTTAGATTTATACCCATAAATATTTGAAAACATTTTTACAATGCTTTTAAATTTGTTTTTAAAGGAGATTTCACTTCATTCAAAGCAGCTACTTTTGAAAAGAACATTTCCATGCAAAGCAACTTCATGGTCAATTCATGTATCACGTATAGATGGATCTTTAACACCACTGTTGCTCCAGAATTTTGTAAGGAAAACACAATCCACATTATGTCAGCATGACACTGTTTTAAATAAACAATAAAAAATTAAGGCACATTATAAACTTTATCCATTGATTATTTCAGTCTTACACATCTCTATTTAATAATAGTTTAATGCTTATTGAATTTAATCTCAATGTTTATACATATGCAACTATGAAAAAAGGGTTGAAACAATGCACATGGGTTAATGTGTAAATAGTTTACACATTTTTGTACATTTTTGAATTTTTGTACATTTCACATAGGTTCTTTGATAATTTGCACTTTTGTGTGAAAAGGTAGAACTACTGTATACTTTTGACTGCTGCATCTGAGCTCTGTTAACTAATTAATCTTTGCTGTCTGTCACCATTAACAGCAATAATCTCTGAGTAACTTTAGCCTAATTTTTCAAATTATCTCGTAAACAGTTTTCCCCCTCTTTCCTCTTGTAAAACTGTGATTAAAGATTTATTGATGAAAGGTATAAAATGAACAGTGTTCAATTCTAGCAGCTAATAGGTTTAAGGTCCAGTATTTTGACTCTTCAGGCCTACTTTGGGAAACTTTAAATAATTGGAAATGAGTGATCCCTGATATTTCAATGACATAAGTCTGTTTCCTTATAGCCATGGTAATTTCCTATCCAATTGGACTTACAGTACCTAATATGTCAGGTGTAAGGGAAGAGAAATGAAAGAAAACTATTCAATAAAACGTATAAAATTTGTGCATTAATTCTAAAATTGTTTGTCTTCAAACTATGCATGTTAAAGTAAATACACCGTATTGTCATGAAGATTTTACTTGCAATCATTTGAGATACAAAATCCATGAATGAGTTATGCAGTGTAAGTAATGCATCAATTCCCATCTCATGCATGTTGATGAAATATTTATCCCATTCAGGAATGCATCTAATATTATAGCATCTACTTAGTACTTTGTACCCTAGTAACTATAACCTATTAGAATTAATATTCATGAAACTTTCTATTACAGTTTGATCTTCCTCCTTGAGAAAATGCATAAGCATTAAAATTTATCAGAGGAGAAAATAGGGTCAACAGGAGAGAGAAAATTCTGAAAATGAAGCTCTAGAACAGCCATATATTCTTGCTTGGGATGAGCACTTCAGCTACTATTTGTTGTGAGCCACGTGCGTGGGGACAGATTCACAAGGTGTATCCTAAATGATGGACCCAGAAATGTTTCCAGGTTCCTTCTCCTCTCTCTTTTGGGTTTCCACATACAAAAGCCTTGTGTGACGCTGTGGCACATCTGAAAACATTTTCAGAAAATGCATCACCTACGAAAAGCCCTTCAGGTACATACACAGCCAAGCTACATCTCCTGGAGTTTCCAAGACCACATCAGACAATAATCATGAATAGTGGCCCACATATGCACCAAACTAGCCTTCATTTCACAACTAAATGGAAAGAGTGACAAAGGGTACGTGAGACTACAATTTCAACCTTTTGTGGAAGCACTAAAATTAAACAGCTTTAGCTAATTCTGTAAAATAACCCATGAGAAATAGGTTAAAATTCCTAAGTCTAACATCAGTATTCCTGAGCTTACACTAAGTAGCAACTGCATTTTTTTAACTCATTGGTTACACCGGGCTTTCAGGTGATCTTGCTGTTCAGATCACATAAAACAGGACATATTTTCCAAAATACCAACATTGTTATAATCCAAACCTTCTTAGCAAGTTCCAAGTCAAAGCTCTGGTAAAGCAGGAACTCCTGCTCTCAGTTATGATATCAGCAGTACAGCACTGATTTCAAGGCCATGTCCAAAATAAGGACATGGAATAAAAAAGAAAGACAGGTTTTATAATCAGTGGTATCCAAAGCTGTTGACAAATTCAAAGATATTCACCGAACAAATCTAATTTGTTGATAGATTGAAGAAACTAGTGGAGAATCTTCCCCAGTTCTTTGACTTCTATAATGTAGGTATCTGACAGGTGGAACCTGCTCACTGGAAAAATAATGATAATCCTGCTCTCAGAAATAAAAAAACTCTCCCTCAGAGTAATATTTGGTGTTTCTAGACAAGAATTTTGTGGTAACCGGTCTTATATCACTCACCACAGTCCAAAAAGCTTTTTAGGTGTTTTAGACTATTGAAAATTTTCTTCACTCGCATTAATTAGTGAAACCAGGCAATGTCAGAAAAGAACCATTTCTTCCCTTATGTGTCATCTCTTTGTGGGGGACTTAACTGAGGTCATGCTTAGCAAGCCATCTGAAAAGTTGTCAAGGTAAAAAGCCCAAAAGGAATAGACCGGTTACCTACTTTCTAAAGCCACTCCTATAGAAAGTATTCTATTTGTCACTTTAGTAGTTGGAGAAAAAAAACCAAGGCAAACCCCAAAAGAATGTTTCCACAATACATATATAAAATATTTCAAGAAGTTTATATTTCATAGTGAAATTCACTGCCTATTCTCTGCGCTCAGACTAGGAAAGTGGCTTCAGCTAAGCCTATACTGAAGTGAAGCCTGTTCCATGTAATATCCCACACACCTCACATGATTACTTCAACAACCAGTACCTTCAGCTCAGGTTGAAATGTTTAATCTATATTGTACTGATACATACATGTACACAAATGTACACTTATGCAGGATCCATTGGTTTGGGTTTTTTGCATTTTTTTCTTTTTAAAGTGTGGGCTGGACTAGAAGTAATGCTACAAAACAAATATCCCATTAAAATTGAAGACCATAACGTCATCATGGCACATCATGGTACCTTAAACCATAGATACAGCAGATATCTGTGATATTATTGACAGTGTGAGTCTATTCTTCTAACCTTGAGAAGTCATCATGTGAATTCACAGTAACAAATTATATTCTTGAATGCCATTCATATTGCCTGTTCTAAAGAGAAAGAGAAGTGTGATATCCAGATGTTGGCAAAGGGTACTTTAATAACTGCAAAGGTATATTTAAAATTCACAGACTGCATACTGAATACCTATCTGTAACATCCCACCAATATGTTCTCATTTATGAAAGACCATTTCAAAACTTGACTGGACAGGACCCTGGGACACCTGTTCTAGATATAAAGTTAGTCATGCATGGACTAGATGACGTCCAGAGATCACTTCCAACCTAAGTTATGCTATGATTCTATTATTTTTCAATACTAAATGTTATTTGGTGTTACAGCACATAGGGTTTTCATTATGCTAGGTTTGGTACCTATGAACTGAGAAAGACAGGTCCTACAACAGAAGGGAACAAAGGATGTAGGGTGTGAAGATTTACCAACTTACCCAGTCTATCCCTAGACAATCTGGGCAGAATTTTAATCCTGACAGTAGTTCTAGTGACAGTGCTGCACCTGCCTGAAGTTTCAAGTGATGGAAAAGTTGGAAGCTCTTGGGGTTTGCTCTGGATAAATTAAGTCTGTGACAACCAAGTGATTTCAGGTCACACTTCATTGCCAACATGATTATGAACTAAAAACATGTCATTCCTCTTCTGTAGCCACCTCAGAGACACACTGGCAGGTTTTAAATCTGAAAACTGTCTGCAAAGGCTGTCTTGGAAAGCAATGCAGCAGTGAAGACTAGTCTTGCAGGTCTAGTGAAGACCAAACTTGCCAGTCATATGCAGCATGCTTTTGGGTAAGGGTTGACTGCAGCCTCTGGGACACACTGGAGCCCAAGAGTTTGAGACTCACCAGGAAAGCTGAATGCCACCAGGTGGCTCAGACTCACAGCTCACTTGCAAGGTAGACTTTTGGGTGGAAAAGAAGTTGGAATGCAGACCATGCCACACTTATATCTGTTGAGGAGGACGCTCCTTCAGTGTAAGAGACACATAACTAGGGAGGACAACAAAAAATGTAAAGGATACATTTGAATCTCTCCTGACTACTCAAGTGGAGGATTTAACTGACTAAAGAAATTGGTATTTATTTTAGAAAATGAGCCCAGCAGGTTGATGCATTGAAATGCTTCTGGAAATTACATATTAGCATTGCTATCTCATATTGAATAACTAACTGAATTAATATTTATATCGCAGTAAAACACACTTCTGGGTATACAGCAAAACCAGAGCTTGTCTCTAACACTGGAACACAGCTTGTATGAGCCTTACATAGCACACAAGTTCTCAGTAAAATCTGTGAAATCCCTCGACTGTTTATTCAATGGAAATACATAGTTATCCGTAAAAAATGAGTTTGACTTCTTAATATATGTAAACTAAATTAGACAAAGAAAAATTCAGTGTAATTCCTTTTAACATTTGTACTAGAAAAAAACGGGTAGATATTTTCTTAAAAAATTCAACAAACCCATCAACAATAACCTTTTCACTAAATCTGATGCTTTATATCGCCCCATCTTACTACCAGCTGCCCTTAGGATATCAAAGTTGTCTTTGTGAGGGGCCTCTTATCTGAAACTGTCAGCTGGTTCTGTTCAGAAAGTGATCTTTTATTGTTGAACCAAAATATACGTTATTTTTTTTTCTCCATCTAAAAAATTCATTTAATATGTGATCCTTGTTTTTTAATTATACTTTCTCATTCAGTTAACTATTCAGTTATGTGCAATGACATTGTAAATATGGGAAGTAAATGAATGGTCCTAAATTATCAACTTAATGCTTTTAACTCAACAGAGTTCAAAGTTTCCATACTCTAAATTAAGGAAATCAAAAGGAATCTCATTTGTATTACCAAAATTGGTGTGTCTGTGCATGTGTGGATACATTATAATAATTTTGCATATATAAGATGCAATATATACAAATAAGTATATAAGTTTAGCCTGGAGAAGCGAAGGCTCCAGGAAGACATTATTGCAGCCTTTCAATACTTAAAAGGGGCTTTAATAGGGCCTGTAGTGATAGGACAAGGGGCAATTGTTTGAAGCTAAAAGATGGTAGATTTAGACCAGATATAAGGAAGAAATCTTTTATGATGAGGATGGTGAAACACTGCAACAGGTTGCCCAGAGAAGGTGGGGGATACCCCATCCCTGGAAACCTCCAAGGTCAGGTTGGACAGGGCTCTGAGCAACCTGATCTAGTTGAAGATGTCCCTGCTCATTGTAGGGGAAGTTGAACTAGATGACCTTTAAAGGTCCCTTCCAACCCAAACCATTCTATGATTTGATATATATTGTACATATACACACACGCCCCTGTATCCATCCACACATATACATGTACACACACTATACAAGTTAATATGAGTTATATAAGTTATAAGTTTATATAAGTTAATAATTATTATATGCTTGATGATGATAACCTGCAGGAAAAAAAGTAAAAAGGAATAACAAAAACCACCCTCTACAACCATCTATACCAATAGTAGCTCTCTGGTATGCACACTGAGCTGTACATACTTGACTTTGTACATGTGAGTATTCCCACTGAGCTACAGAGAACTTGCTATCTCAGCAGAGTTAAATCTACACGTAAAAATTTGCAAGATCTGACCCTTAAAACCTAAAATGTAGAAAGACAGACCTTGCAGTCTGTATAGTAATGATGATACAAGGTAAGAAAATACATCACTGAGCATTTTAAAGAGATAATAAGATTCCTATTTATTTGTTTACCTGTATCACAGTGATGGAACTAATTATTCTTTATTTAATCATTTTAAAAGTCTTTTGAGAGGTGAATGCTGAAAATCACCATAGTTAAAATAACCTCATATTTACACTATAAATACTGATTTAAATGTATTGAACTGAGGAGAAATTTATTATAGCAAATAAAGATTTGGAACAGTGATCACAGAATCGGAGTTTGAGTTCGTATAGCCATTAAAATTACTCAAGATCATGTCTCTGTGCTGTACCAAGGCACAGAAATAATTCAGGCCTATATTTCATCATTAAAAATTTAGTTAATAAAAAGAGCCTAGAAAAGAACTGTCTGAATAGTTCTTAGTCAAAACCAAAAAATATTTCCTTGCCTAATTGTCAGAATTTCCTCCGCATAAGTCTTTTCAAACTACAAGATTTTTTTTTTTATTGCAAGTGAAGAAAACAAAGGACATGCTCATTTGATACCATGTAAAAATATGAAACTAGATGAACGTGTTAGAATGTTATGCTAATTGGTTTTCAAACTAGGTCTGTGGAAATCATGCTGACTACTCTTTTGCTCTGCCTAATGAAGCATGAAGAGTGTGATCTTTACATTCCAGGTCCAGTTCCAAGTCATTTTATTGATGACTAGGGTAGAAAGAAAGAAGGAAGGCAGGAAGGAAGGAAGGAAGGAAGCAAGGAAGGAAGGAAGAAAAAAATAACAAAACAAAACAAAAAAACCCACCGAGTACACCTACAGTGCTTTCCTGCACTCCCTGAAATCCTGCTCCTCTGATCACCCAGCTGCCAGACCTGTCCCCATCCTACAGTCATAATCTTTCTTGTCACCAAAGCCCAGGCTGCGGGGAAGGAAGATCCAGCAGTTCACATGTGCCTGCCTACCGCCCTGCAATAAGGCAAACGTAGTTTAGGAAGGTGTGTTAAGAACGATGCTAAACTGTGCATGTGGTCCCAGGAGATCAGACCTCTGACAGATCCAGGTTAGACAGAGCTTGAGTGCACCTGAGGAGCCTATACAGGTTTCAAAAATCTCAGAGGTCTTGTGGGAGAGGGAAATCTCAAAAACAAGACATGGATCACAGGGTCTATCAGATCTTTCCCAAGGGCAAAATGAAGCCAAAATTCTGAAAAGACATTCAAAATACAGCGAATAACTTTCTCTAATTTGAAAATTTTGTTTCCTGTAGTCTTATTCTTACTGTATGACTATGGCACAGAGCAAAGCCAAAAGCAGACCTAAAATGTCTTCAGCATCAGCATACAACTTTGCTTGCCCCACAAAAGTTAGGGGAACCCTATTCAAAGGCTGTTACTGTTCCAGACCTCAGATTTCTACTTATGGAAAAAAAAAATAGGAGAGTGAATCACGGTTTTATTTTGTAGTAATAAATATTTCCCTCACTTCTTTGAATGCATGCGCTGGCATGTCAAGTGTCCCACAAACGGAGGGACAATTTTCCCTCTGATCTCCTGGAAGCACGATGAGGCAGAAGAAAATGTGCCCATGGGTGAGTGCAGAATGTAGCACTTTCTTGCACTCCTGAGAGATATTCTGCTCTGTCTGCACTCTGGAGGACTCTGGGACGTGGCTATTCTGCATGAGTGTGGGCACAGAAAAAGGAGCCACCAGTACAACTGCCCCATGTACGTTAGGGAAGCCCAGAAGGTTATACCTCAACTCTTGATTAACATGTGCAAGGAGGAGGTAAGGTGGCAAAGGATGAAGCACAGAAACCTTCATTCAGGCTTCTGATCATATCAGTCTCAGTGCTTATTTTTCCTGTCCTTATCAGGGTACTTTAGGCTGCAGACAGATAGGATTCAGGTTCACAACAGTGTTTTTACATTATCTATTATTTATACATTTTCAGGGAGAATATAGCATAAAGAATAAATTAAGCTCTTTTTTTTTGTTTTTGGTAGTTTTCCACTAACACAACAGCTAAAAATAAAACTCACAGCGTGAATGTGTGTAATAATGCTGAAAAGCTTGAAAGACAGTCTTGAGGCTTTTTGCAACTACGCGTTCCCACTAGGTAAGAGGTGAATGTCTTTTTCCCTGAAGAAGTAAATCAGTGCTTTTACTTTTGATTTAAGTACCATGTTCTCAAGCTTCATGACTAGATAAGTGTTCTTATGATGGGAAAACCACCAAAAAAAAACCCAACCCATAAATGCTCAAACATCAACATTGAGGGCAAGTTAATTGTATCTTAAAAGAAGAGGCTGGTGTTTTGCTGGTTCTGGCTTGTGTATTTACTTAGGAAAGTACAGGTTAGACAGGAAAGTCTTTAAAGTCTCACTTAACACATGTTTCTCATTTAACTATGCATCCATATACATAAAAACATTTGTGCTGTGCATAACCAGTTGAAATATCTTCACCAAGCCAAATCATCAGAATATAGGCTGAACTATTTTGGCCAACTGCAAAGTGATCCTTCAATAATGGTCTTTCAATAACAGTCTTCAAGAGAAGTCTATCTGGAAATTTTAATCATAGATAGCTAAGCTTCAGTAATGTTTTATCCTTTGTACCCTTCATATTAAAAAAATAAATATAAAAAAACCCAAAACCCCAACTTGTATTCATTTAAAATTTCCTACATCTGTCTGGGAACTTCCTACTGTACCCTCTCTGCAAGTCATTGCCTGCTTTGTCACATGTGAGCTTGTGCCGTCTATGCTATGTTGGTTTATGAATCCCCAATATGCCAGACTTTAAATGTAGACCTATGACTCCTTCTAGAAAAAATAAGAGAAGGCATATGAGAAGAAGTTCCCTCTTCAGACAGTGAAGTGGAAAACTACTGTTTTACTTCTCTTACAAAAGGAAAAGGGACATAACATCTTCCCCAAACTCAGTCCCATGGTGCAGGATGAAAAAGAAATGACCTGACACAGTCCATCCCCTGCGGTCAGGGAGGCCAATCATGAAGGACTGACCATACCCCCACCACACTGCTGTGTTCAGCACAGCTGCGTCAAGAGACCTGCACAAGCCTACCGCGAGTTAGTTCAGAAAACTGCTTCAGCCACTACAGGGACAAACCAAGAGCAAGTTTGACTTTGACTCTGAATCCCCCATCCCAGACTCTGCAACACAGCTCTGGGATAGGGGATATAGGAAAGGCCACATTTAACACTTCTTGGATGGTTCATTAAATCTTAAGTATGAAGGATGTGAATGCATAGCACAGCGTGGACAAAATGAGTGTATAAAAAAAAGTTGTCTTGGAATAGCTTTGATATGTACAGTTACCAGCCTCTCAAACCACAAGCTTCAGTCTTAGATATCATCACATCATTGGTAACTTCTACTAAGACATTTTCGAACATTATCCGAGAAAATACTCTATGAAAAGGATTTCATATACTTTCTTCTTTCATATACTTTCTTCCCTGTCCCCACCTTGGATTTAAATACATTTTGGAAAGGTATCCACAACAAAGAAAGTGCTTCTTTTCATTTATGATGATTTCCTTTTGGCATTTGTCTACATAGCAATTAAGGGGATTTATTTCTGATCTATCTTTCTTTGGAGAATAGAAAAATCTATGTTTTTGAAACTATAGAGTTGGAGAAAGTTAAAGAAGAAAATAGAAAGTACATAAAAACACTCTTTCTCTTGCCTGGTGATGCAAGAGGAAGGAGCTTTATTGATTAAAGCTCTGCCAATTCTAATTGCAGCAACAATAGGTCCGCTGAGATCATCAACGTAAATCCTAGAGCCCACAAAAATAATTTCATATTCTATTTTCTGTTTTTATACAAGTACCACTTTTATACTTATAACCTCATTCTACGAGCCCAGTAAATATGGCTAACACTGTTGCACACTGATTTTTCTCATAGCCTGTCCCCTCAGAGAAAAACACGTACAAATACATAGATATCTGCAGTCTGCAAAGTGTTTTGGTTAGAACTGTTCTTAGTTTGGTGGCTTGTTTTACATGTTTGTCCTTCTAGAGAAGACATTGCTGAAAAAATACAGCTTGCTCTTGAAGATATGAGTGGGACCGGTATATAATAGTGCTAATTCCTGGGGTATTTGCTGCTACTCTGTTGGGCCAGCTTCCAAACAATCTGTCTCTCTTCCTCCCTGTCTCACTGATGACTGTACAACATTCTGTAGGTCCTGAACAGGTCAGGGCCATCACATGCATTCCTGCTGTCTTACAGAAATTATTATTTAAAGTAGTTTATATTATAACTTGACACCATGTTTGCTAGGAACTTTTCAAGTATAGCTCTGAGAATTCTTCTTCTCTGAAAAAAGGCAGAAGGGACAATTTCATATGTGTATAAACAATGTATGCTTGGGATACACATACATTGGTTGGATGCACTTCATTGTTTTTGCTTTATTTGCTTTTCCTGGTGAGTATAGAAGTCTAAGCCAGAGATTTCAACACCATTATTTTTCTTTGCCTTTAAAGACCCCCCTCAATCTTCTGAGATACCAAAAGACATCCAAATACCAAAAAAATATAAAGCAGTGCAGTGACACATTCATGATTTACAGAGTTTCAAGAACTGAGGCCAAGCAGCAGCAAAGACAAATTAAGAATACTTTGGTCTTTTTCTCAGCTGTTCATAACCCTTTGGGCAACAGCCAGATGTCAGAAATCAGTTCAGCTTCACATTAATGTCATTTGAAAAAGCCATGAGCAGTGCAGATGCAAACAGTGAAACTACACCTTGGAAAGACAGCCCAAAGGTGGATGGTATCAGTAGAGAGGAGGTGGATGCAGTTCCACTGAAAATAACAAAGAAACTGTGAGTGAGGAAGAGGCAAAACAGAAGCCTCTTTTTCAGTATCTCCTCCTGAAAGAATCTGAAAAGTAGTATATTATAGCTATGTGATAGAAAACAAAAGATTATTTGCATTAGCATATAGTTTAATCTCATGTATTGCACCAGGGCAGAGAAATAATGTCTTCATCCACAGAGTCTAAGGAGTTAAAAAAAAAAACACAAACAAACCCCCAAAACCCACACCATCAAAATAACAACAAAATTCATCTGACCTATGTCTATTTTAGGATGAATTGCACATAAAACTGATTATTCCTCTCCATTAGCTGTAGCTCAAATGTAGATTTCTACACATGATAACTTGGCTAGGTAAGAGAAAGGTTACGTAGCCTATTCACAAAAGCACACTTTAATGAAAAGCATTGTTAAGAAAAGCACATTAAAAATGAAATGAAATGAAATTGTGAAGTAAAGAACTGAAGGAATTTTGATTTAAATTAAATACGAAATCTTGCAGGTGAAGACCAGCAGACTGAGGATTGTTTGTCTTTATGTATTAAACCAGCATGTTTATTCACAAAAGGTTTTTAAATCTCTTTTTCACTGGTCATTTTTGACACTGGTTTGTAACTCAAGACCACACTGACTGAAAGTCCAAATCTAAAATGCTCCAAGAAAAAAATAAGCCTTGGGAACTTTAAGTAGTTTATTTTCTCCACATGTAATATTCCCTTCAGCTGCTTGGAGCATAAATCAGACCAAATTTCCTAACAGAATACATTGGAAGAGCGTTGTGTTTTTAATGAAAATGAACAGAAACAGAAATTGAAAATCCATNTTTGGGAACTTTAAGTAGTTTATTTTCTCCACATGTATTATTCCCTTCAGCTGCTTGGAGCATAAATTGGACCAAATTTCCTAACAGAATACATTGGAAGAGCGTCGTGTTTTTAATGAAAATGAACAGAAACAGAAATTGAAAATCCATTGAAAATAAGAAGAAAGGTGAATAAATTGCATGTACACCAGGAGACTTGAAAAAAGTGAGCAAGACCACTGGGCATGTCCGCTAGGCTGCTTTGCTACTGCGCTACGAGTCCCTGATGCTGCAGCGATGACAGAGGAGAGGTCCAGAGAAGAAAAGGTTTCCTGATACCTATGATACTGCTTCTCTGCATACAGCTATTCTACCTCGCTAAGCACCAGGATTTTAAAGTATAACAATAATTACCATGCCCATATAAAACTGAGACTATAGCACAACTTAAAATGCTAAATTCAAGGGCACACACTTCACTGAATACAGTGAAAAGAATAAAACATTACCCTGGCAACACTTACTCAAACAGCCAAAGAATTAGCATCAAAGCATCACTGGATAAATATTGGCTATATTTTTTCTCAGACTCACCCACACAGCAACATGAAAGACTGCAGATCCAGACAAAAACAGTCTTTTTGAGTACATCATAACTGCAGATATAGACAAATGTATATATTAAAAATAGAGAATCTAGTTTGCAAAACAGAAGTATTTTGTTGATTAGTGTAACAATGCAAATTTAAACCATGAGGGTCTGACAACACTATGAATATTATGTAATTTTAATAAAAAATAGGATTTGTTGAGCATTATTTTGGGGCTAGAAAAAAGAAATACACCTTTCCAATATTTATTCTTAAAAAATCAAAAATTTACGTCATATTCATATTGTCACTGAAAAGTTGGCAACTGTAACAATCTAGTAAATTATCACATGATTTTATCTGCAGGTTATGTGTACTTCAAGTATTATTTTATAAGCTAAGAAGCACTCATAAAACCTAGTTAGAAAGGGAAAAGAAAGATATGAACTAATAGCCCCCAGAAGAAGAATCCCCATAAACCACACAGCCAGCTGTCATGATGTAATGAAGATCTTTGTTAATAGGGTGAGTTTTCTAACAGTTGGGAAAGGGCAGATCAAAATACCCTGATCAGTTAAAAGAGCAGACCTACAGAGAACAAATGAAGAGAGGACAGATCAATAAAGAGCAACTATGATCCAGAATCTGTACCAAGAAAGCTGAGATTGAATTATTTGCACATTTCATCTAAATTAAATGTGATTCAGAGTAATTGAAGTTAAAAGCTCAAGATCCCTGACCTGTGAGTGAGAAAGACCAGTACCTTCAAAGGTGTTTCTTAACACCTCAGTGAATTGCCCAAAGTTAGATGGTTTGAATATAGAACAGTCCTCTCTTAGCCAAAAAGCTGCCAGCCTTGCTTCCTAAGGAATGCCAAGCATAGACAAGGCATTTTGTTATTTAATTCCATTTTTCTTGGCAAATACAATACTTTGCTTTGAAAAGCTGTTTCCTCACCATTGCTGCATCATCACTGCCCACAGGCAAGCACAGGAAAGGAAAACTTTAGCAGATGCCAAATACACTGGATTTTCTGGTTGGCGCTGCAGATTACCACATCTCTGCCAGGGGGAAGCTGAGCGGAGTTCCCATTTCAAGCAAAATACAGTTGCTGACTATTTGTAAAGGATGCATTCAGAGACCGAGAGAATGCCTAGACAATCAGACTGCTGAGGAATAGTGACAGCAATATTTTCTATAAAAGATAAAACACACTCTATTCGTTACAGTGTTATGGGTTTTAACCATAGCAAACTTATTCCAGCTTGGGAACACTCAGAAAGAAACTAATTTCGCTCAATATTAAATCTTTCCCCTGTATTTAAGTTGCAAATGGAGTTAAAAGGCTAACTTTAATGTAATCTGCAATATCACAATTCCACATAAAACATAAAAGGAAATATGTCTCATAGGTATTAAGATACTGCAGACAGCATTATAATTGCAAATATGCAGAAGACAGTAAATTTACCAAAAGAGGAACTGTAGATTGACCGCCTGCGTTTGGCCTGTGGAAAACGCAAAGTAATTTGACTGAGTAGAACTTGAAATGATTCAAGTACTTTTTTTCTTTTTCGCTGCGGTCTAAACTAAGTTGCATTAGCTTGCACATACCACACGTTAACGGCGTGCATAAACAGTCATCCTGGCTAGGCTAACTCACAGGAAGGTCTTAAAAGAAGTATCTTAAAAGCAGTGAGAACAGCTCATGCATTTGGTAGGTAGAAGGAGGATGGGAAATGGAGATAATCCTCTTGCAGTTTCTGTGGGTAACTGATGCACAGCTGCCAAGCCCACACCTTGGTGAGACCCACAGCATGACGTTCCCAAAAGTGGAAAGCCAGAAGAAGTGCTAGTTGGGCACGGGACAGTCACATTCTAAAACTCGCATGTACAAGTGTTTCCCAAGCAAGTTGCCGCTGACTATAAGACAGTATCTCTAAGGGTGACAATTCTGTATAGGCCTCAATGCTGCAAAGAGGTCACTCCTCAAGCTAGTCTTACTGGTATTGACATGAAGGGCTTAGTGCAACGAAGTATCGTATGTAACTAAGAAACATCTTCAGTTAGTAATAACTGACTTTAAGGTGTATTTCTCTAATCATTATAATTTTTGTGTATATGGAAAAGGTGATTTGTTAGGATGCACTTGTGATTTGCTTCTCACATCCATCTATCCATCCATCCAACCATCCATCCATCCATTCATCCTTCCATCCACAAGACTTCAAAGTATGATTAATTCCTGACTTTTTTTCCATTTATTTTTTGCTTGCACTTTGGTGCATGACATTAATTAAAACAAGACACTACAATTTTTGGAGTTAGAAACATTACTTAAAATTGTTAGCAGTAGTCACAGGAAATAAGCTCAGGAAAAAATGGTTACCAAAAAGATGACAGTCAATACTTTATATTGCAATTTAATACTGGAATTGACTAAATAATGTTTTAAATACAGTGTATTATCTTTCAACAATACAAAAAAGCAAACCTATGAAGAATTTCACCATATGTACATTAACTAATACTCTCTCCAGACAATGGCTTGGCATATTCACTTGTGTGCATCAAAGGAATATATGATTAACACTGGCAGAAGACATGGTTAACTATATATGAGTCAGAAGTATGGCGGGTTTAATCATTAACACAATATTTGTTGTGGAACAAAGATACATATATCAATAAGTGCATTCATTTGATAGTCTTAAGTATGAGTGTCATGTAATCTTAATGGAAGTATTGTCTTTTCGAGCTCAGAATTCACTCTTTTTATCAACAGCTTTGCCTCTTTCAGTTCAATCTTAACAGATTTATGATTTTACCCATCCAGCTGTCTCAAATACAATGATGGGATTAATGATAAATGTCTATAAGGAAAAAAAATTCAAAACATTTTGCAACCCTATGTGATATTGAGTAATTAAATAGTGTATAGTGACAGAAATACCCCAGTGTTCCTACAGTAAGACAGGAAATTTAAGAAAATCAGAGCTATGATTTCAGGTCAATCTGTTTTGAAAACTTACTCTGTTTCAACCATCATCTCAGTGAAACTGAGAATAAAATATCTTACATGCATATTTGTTTACGAGAGTTAATATGGTTATGCACTTTCTTCAGTTCCATATATCTATGTCCATAGTTTGGGTTTGCTGTTAATATCCAAAAGTTTCGATACACTTGAAATCCTGCTAGGAACTACTATATTGTTATTAAAAATAATAAAAAAAAGATTATGTATATGACATTTCAGCGGGAGTTTAGTTGGCACTCAGGCACTAAAGCTGCCTGTCTCCTGTACTCCACTGTCACCCTGCAAGAGTATCTGCCTTTTACTTCTGTCTTAATTACTAAGAGCATTTCCAGTGTAAGACAGAGACCTCCATGGCAATGCACAGTATAGCTACGACAGTCACACGATAGGGAGGACACTCATGCCAAATTTAGTCTCTACCATTTTGAGAACATGGATATGAACCGGTCTGCTACCACTCAGGTAAGTGGAACTTTGTGAACTTTAATCTCTCCTATTGGAGTTATTCCCCTTTACATATGGTTAACTCCTCCAGAAAATGACTTTCAGACCAGTTGGGCCCACTTCCCAAAGTAAGTGCACACTTTGATTTTCATCCCTGCCCTACTTGGTTGTTAAGGGTTTACACGTGATGGCTCCCTGACAAGCAGGAGATCAGCACAGGGGTTGCCTGGCTGCTGCACCCTCTTCCAGAAGATGGCAGGAGGGGAGGCAAATCTTCCCAAGCACGGAAGGAATCTAAACGCTGCTTGGATTTAATGTCTGACCCTGGATCCATGTCACAGTTACTAAACAATAGGTAAAAAAGAGGACCATATCCCACATTCTTAATTTACTTAAATTACCTTCATAAACTATCAACTTTATAACCAAGCATCTAACTTTTTTCTGACAAAGTTCTTACTAACAGAAAAATTAAAACTTGCAGTTATAGCTCTGATGTGAGCAGCCATAAAAGCAGCCTGGTTAGAAGGGAAAATTACTGAACAGAAGAAAATGTCTGCTGAAATACTGACAGAGAACATGCCTGCCAGGCTGGGAGCTGTTAGCCTGGGAACTAGGCCTGTGAACCAGAAGCATCCCTGAGAAGCGCAGCTGGCGTATTTGAAGTACAGCTGGGTACACAGAAACCAGAGACATCCTGAGATACCATTGATAAGCGCAAACCCAATGAACTGTCATGGCAACTTATCATTTGAAAGTGTGAAAAATAGTCTGGAAAAAGGGGAAAATATCCTGAGAAAGTAACAATCAGTAACTGTCATTGGCTGCTCCAACTGCAAGAACAGGAACACCGTCTGGAAAAAAAGAATGGGGTGAGTTTGTTTTGTCCTCCCACTTCTGGGATGGTTGGGTCCCCTTCTGGGATGGGTTGGTCCACCCCTCTGGGATGGTTTGGCCCCTTCTGGAATCTGTTTAATGCGCTTGGTACCATATGTATACATATAAGTAATCTGTCATAAGTATATTTGCTCTTACATTATTGATGTTTGCTTCACTTGTTCTAAGCTTGTAGAATTCTAGAATACTATATATATTTGATGCTGTTATTGGGTGCTGCTGTTATTGATTGTTGCTACCATTTATTGTTGCTATATTACTGATTGCTGATAATTTGTAATAGCTTGATATATATATATATTTGCTTTATTAATCAGAGGTATACTTGCTAGTGGTGACTTTTGTGGTATTTGTGGTAATCTGTAACAAAGTAGAGACTTAAAGGACAAAGCCTCCGTGTCCTATGAACCCACAGTTGTGATCTCTACGCACCTGCAAGCCAGGTAACCCTTTAGTCTGTGACAAGCTCAGAGTGGATCGGTTATGCTCTTCCATTTTTGTATCGTGCTGCCAAACAAAAAGATCAATTATTCACTGTCACTGTAACAGTGATCCTGAGGTGATCAGATACTGCAGTGATGGGCTGGTATGAGAGCCAGAATAAACGAAACCTTCTGCCTTTCACTGTCCTGAGGAATTAAAATTAACCCTTTTCACTTCTCCAGTTTGCGTAAGCCTCATTAGTTTATCTTCATATTTGAACTTCCCAACAGAATTTTCCTAAGAGGATGAGATACAGAATCAGTGCAACTGGAGCATTTAATGAAAATCTGGCTTTTGTATATATGCCTGGTTGGGTCTGTTACTCCAGTGATTTTATAGTTGTAAGTTTCAAAGACTGAGTGTCAATGAATAGATGTGGGCTCCTCTGTAGCTATCTATTTTTAATTCCATCAGAGAGGCTTAAACATGTGATGGAAGAAATGTTAGTCAGAGGAAAGCAGATGGGATAGCTAATTTTTCTTTCACAGTGTTTACACATTGCTGAAATTTTGTTAACTCTCACAGCAGAAAAACAAGAATACCCTGCTCACATATAGCAGTATTCACCAGAGGGCTTTAGAGAGGAAATTGCTGAGTTTTGATCTGTTTTCATCACCAGGTAGTCTGGCAATAGTGTGTACCAGTAAAGGCTTGCATCAGTAGCCAGGGCCAGCAGCCCTCAAGCCTGAGGTGCTACTCAGGTCTCCAGGCTGGCTATACTTCTTCAGTGCGCTCATCTGGAGCCTCCTGCTCTCTGAGTGCCTGTGCAAGTTGCACACAGAAAAAAAAGTACATTTTATGACTTATTCCTTATAAGCATAGGCAAAGAGTGAGAGACAAAAAGAAGCCCAGCTCAGGCTGTAGTGACCAGACACAGAAACCGAACAAAATATGCCAGCAATTAAAAAAATAAAAAAAGATTTTTAAGCAAATTGGAGCCATTTTAAAATCTATAGTGCAAAGAAGAGACTCCACGAGCACAGCTATGCTGTGCAGTAGAAGGCCCCTACATCAGTCCTGAATGACCTAACTCCAGAATGGGAAGCAGCATAGCCGTACCAGTCAGGCACAATGCCTAGGAAGAAAGAGTGCTCGGTAACCCAGGAACAACAACACAATTATACCCTGCTTTTGAATACAAAGCAGGTGTTTCTACGCTGTTCTGCACCATGCTCTGCTGAGGTTAGCTCCACTGGGACTGCAGTGAGCCGTATAAACTCATGGGGCTCCAAAAGAGAAGATGAAATGGTTTACGCCTCATATTAGTTGTTTCTAAGATCTCTGATGACTCAATTGACTTTTATTATAACCTTCAAACCCCAAAAAGACAGACACTTGCATTTAAAAAAAGGTAGGCATAGGTTCCTAAGTAAAGCTTTTCAAAAAAATGTCAGCAGCGTGAACACAGTGCATGAAGTCCTTAGATTTTAAACATTTGCTTTATCAGGTTTCCAGCATTGCTTCTTTGGGTGGTATATCACAGAATGACAGAATGGTCAGGGTTGGAAGGGACCTCTGGAGATCATCTAGGCCAACCCCCCTGCCACAGCAGGGTCACCAGGTTGCACAGGATGGTGTCCAGGCGGGTTTGGAATGTCTCCAGAGTGGGAGACTCCACAACCTCTCTGGGCAGCCTGTTCCAGTGCTCTGCCACCCTCAAAGTAAATAAGTTCCTCCTCATGTCTAGATGGAACTTCCTATGTTCAAGTTTGTGCCCATTACCTCTTGTTCTATCACTGGGCACCACTGAAAAAAGACTGTTCCCATCCACGTGGCACCCTCCCTTCAGGTATTTATAGGTATTGATAAGATCCCCCCTCAGTCTTCTTTTCTCCAGACTGAAAAGACCCAAGTCCCTCAGCCTATACGAGGGCCTCTATAGTCTACTATATTAGAAAATACACTACAACTCATATTATCATTGAGATTATTAATATAAATACTATTGACTAATCCAATGAGAAATCAAATGCAATGGTGGTTTTCATTTATATATGTAGGCTTATATTTGTTTTTACATACAGGGCTTCAGTTTTAACCATTTCATTTCAATAAAGACAGCATTACCAGTTGCCAATTAATGTTCTGTTTGCACATATTGCTCTAGATGAGAAATAATCCCTAGAGCTGTCAGAAGAAGAATAAAGGACTCTATTGCTCTGAACCAGTTCTGCTGAACTTTATGTCATATGGAACATGAACACTAAATCCTTGCTTGATGTGTAGAGTAAAACCATGTCACACACGTGAAAAAGCTGCTCCAAATGTGCTCAATTCAAAATGCAGGTAAGACAAGCTAACTACGTCAAAGTATGTGATTTGAGTACTTGAACTTCAGAAAAGAGGAAGGTACAGACTACAGCTTCTCAAAACCATGCTGCTTACTCATCAAGAGCTCCCTCTAACACTTTGAACATACATAAAAAAAAATGGCTTTAAGGCTTCCAAAATTTTCCTTCTAACATTACTGGATGCATATCAAGAAACCAAAAGAACAACCTGACCTAACACATTTGTCTGTTGTATCAAGAGAAACGCAAAATAAATGGAAAAACCATGAATGAAGCTCAGTCGGTTTTCACATTTAAGATCAGGAGGAGCAAGTTCACCAGTTCTGGAGAAGTGAAACAAGAAACTCTTAGTAACTTCATAAATATTATGAATGAACTATTATCAGAGCTCCTGCCTCAGAATTTTATCAATTTCCAATCATCCAAGAGACAGGCAAACTGCAATATTTACTTCTTGATAAGTATCTATTAAGATTACTCTTGTAAATGTGTTCTGAAACCTGATTTCCAGCTTTAGGTCAACATAAATGACAAGAGATGTTCTCAAAATCTTTCAATGGCTGGGGATCGTTACAGCAATTTCAAATAAAAAATATTTGACCTCTCTCCAAAATTTCAAAAGTAGAGCTTTGTGAAATATCCAAAATACCTGGGTGATTAAAAGAATAACCCTTAGCATTTTAAGCCATCACAATCTCATACTTTTGCTCAACACGTTGTTGCAACCAAATGGAGTTAGAATAGATATATTCAGTGCTGCTATTCCATAAAGGCAAATGAAAAGCTGTTAACAAATACCTTCCAAATGGTTGATTTCATAGCCTTTTAGTGCCCAAGATTTATTTAACAGACAGATATCTTGTTGTCAGAACAATCAGCACTACTGCCAGCTCACCTCTTTTTTTTGAGAGATGAGACTGTCATCCGAAGAACTGTAACCAATATATATCCTTCCGTGGAGTTAACAATACACTATCATTTCTAGACCTCCAACACTTTCAAAGCTGTCAGCATGAGGTGACAAAAAAACCCCCCATGTTTCATTTGGATCTGATACTTTTCCAAACACGTGAGGATACTGTGCTGTACTGGGTACTCCAGCATTCTGAAACCACACTTAGGAGAATGTGCAGGTTTAAAACAACAAAATCACTTTCTTAAAAGTGAACTTGGACTGAAAGAAAAAAAACAGATATCCCTTTGTGATACCCACAAATTTGCATGCACACTTTTTTCCACATCAGTTCCTGACACTAGATGAAAGAACTTGCATGGGAAAACCTACTTATACTTTGAAAGCAAGATGGAGTGATGTCTAGATTTTAACATTTGTTGAATGGGAATGAAGTGTCACATCTTCACCTGCTCATGTTTTATTATGGTTTTGAATACTTCACTTAAGACTTTTGTTATTCTTTATCTTCTGAACTACATGCTTCTGTCAGTGCTGTCTAATAGCATTTTATCGTTCCTAAATTACTATTGAGTATTGAGCTTTTAGGGTACAAATTGTAGTTCTAGAGACATCCACTGCTGATAAATCCCAAGTGTGAAACATGTAAAATGCTTTAAAAACCTGCAAGTTTGCAAACATTATTTGCAAGAACAATAAGCATTACATGTCTTATGCAGTAATGTGTTTTCTTCTTTTACACCTCTCTTCCAGCCTTCCCGTAATTTGGTGTGTCAAATCATTACACTGTGCACTCTTTGTAGCCACGACTACATTTCTACCCTGCCCAGAACAACGGGACCTCGCCCTTAATTACATTTTTTAAGTAGTATCACCACTAGTGAAGAGTGCATACGCTACATAGAGCATATAACAGCACTGATGTTAAAAACAGATGCGATATTTTTGAAGAGTACAAATGTTATATGTCACAACGATGAATGTACTAAAATGTTCTTTACAAATATTACAGTTAGTTCAAGGTCTTTACATGAAGTATAACCTTATAATAAAACCTTAAAAATGAATGCCAGCAGGGATGGATTAAGATGGATCCTGTGGATTAGTGATCTGTGAAATCGTGAGGCAGAAGCAGAGCAGCAGGCAGCATTCCTGAACATGGCTGATTACTGCTGGCCAACTGCCCATTTTAGAAAGTGCCACTTCTGCATTTCTGCAGGAGTTAAAGAACTGCAAAGCTGAACAATGAGTTTGGACAGGTGCAAAAAGAGGAAGATACCTTTGTATAGGCATCCAGCTTGGGAATAAGAGTTTCTGCCACTGAAAATCAAAATGTATTGAACTGCAGCCATTGCACAGCTAGGTTAAATCAGAAAATATATACTGAATGTGTGGAGACATTCCTAAATGAAAAAGAGCATAACTTAATTCTGTTGAGCAACCCAGGGTTTTGAACTAAGCACGAAGGACGAAGAGGCCTGCGTGCAACGTCCTTGACCGTATCTTGGCTGCCCCAGAATGAGTGAGAAAAGATCTAAGTAAACAAGAAAAGTAAAACAAAATCCGTGAGAAGAGAAAAACAGAGGTGCATGGACAGAGGGCCTTAGCCAACTGAGTTGTGGGGCGTTGCACGAGAGCAAGGGAGCTAGACCAATCATAATGTTGTTGACTATGCATGCTTTTGCTATGAACCTATATATACTCTGCTAAAATGTTCAATAAAGGAGAACGATCATACTCATATTGAGACTGCGTCGTTACGCCGGGTCCGATCCCATTCCGACACTGAATGGTGTCATTTTACTTCACAGTACAAAACACAATGATTTTTATGAAAGAAAAAAACAATATTGAGAGGTATGTGTTCTAAGAGTGTTTCTCTATTTCTCAAGTACATTGATAAAAACATACACTGTATTATATATTATGCCTATACTATATCCATCACATCCAGTACCTTCTCTGGGCTCAGAGGAACTCAGAACCAATCTGAACTAAAAAAATCACAAATAATGTAAACTAAAGCTTGTATTTTACTCTATTTTATAAATTAAACCCAAAATATTATGTCCAGAATTTCACTGCACCAGGTTTATCTACACAAACACAGAGCTATCATCAAAATGGTAATTTTATTTTGCCAAGATAGAGGGGGTTAGGTAGCTATGTCTTTATTTCATTGTGCGTGTTTTTGTTGAAATACTCCTAGCCTCTTTTCTCATTCCTAATCTGCCAGCAGTTGCTGTTCTGTCATGTATCAGTCCACCTTTTCGTCAAATACTGTAAATCATTCTGCCCAGGAACAACTTAAACACCTGAGAAGTCTCCCACTTAGATTCACAGCTCTTATGCATTGGTGCTCCTTGCACTTCATATTCTCTTGTAACCTCTAAAGAGTCATTTACCACTGGCCTGAAAGGTAGTGTACTCTGCCCACTTCCCATTACGCTGTTCTTACTGCCTGTTGCCTTTCCTAAGGACTTGGTGCTAACCAACCCCACAATAAATTGTCTAACCTAACTCGCATGTGCTTTTGGGTTGCGGACACCGTGTCCAACACCTAGCACAGCACAACCAAATACTTAACTGGGGCCCATACGGGAACTTCCAAAGTTCAAGTCAAGGGGAGTAAACATACCAATGTCACATGTCCTGTGACCATTTCTCAGTATCCCCTTCTCACAAGCTTCAAGAATGGCACCTTGTTTGACCACTTTATCCTATAAGATATTTAGGAATCTCAGGCACTTTTAAAAAACACATCATTTGCCATTTAGATTTTTTTTAGAGCAGTACTGGGGAACATACTTCAGACTAAAGGCTTTTTGACAGCTGGCAGTGTGCTGAATTAGTCAGAAAGCATTCATAGTATTTGTTCACAGCCTGTGTTAGATTTAGGGTTTTATATATATACACACATGTAAATATACACATATATATATATAAATCAAAAGAAAAGGGTATTTCTGACATAATCTTCATTGTGATGATTTGAGATTTTCTTATTTGAATACTCTCACCAAAAAAAAAGTATTGCACGTGTAGCAAGATGGTGGCCACTAATACCTCACTGAATAAACCCTCATGCAAATCCCAGCTGTAAATATAGGTTAAGTCTTTATATTGTTAAAAGGGTATCTCCTTAAGCACATATTAGAATTCTGTGTGCATCTGCTTGACTAACATAAAACCCTGTCCATATGCTGTTACAAGAATTTTTAACAGAACAATTCCACTGTGCAAGTCAGACAGACAGACTTTAATAGCAGAACTATGGCATATAAGCCATTTTTAATTGAACAGTGCTACTGGCAGCCTACTTAACCCTCTTATGTTTAGAACAAAATGACATAGATTTAGATTTGATATTTAATAACAATCAACTTGCCAGCCACCCTCCTTTTGTAACTGAGTCTTTCAATTCCATCAGATTTTGAAGGGATAAGCTACTAATGAATGCAGTTTTATATCTGTATTTCATTTAAACATAGAAATAAGTGAGTAAATTGGAATATAGTTACAGGAATTCCCATGGAAAATCTCTCCATGTTTAAATTCTAATGCATTTTTATTATAGTATTAATGCATATTAGCATCCAAGCATCAAAATAAGAAACAAGTTGCATATTCAATTCTCTTTCAGGTGTTCTAGTAAATCAGTATGCAGCTGGAAAAGTGAACACTGGACATGTTCAGGTTGGTGATTACTTTTGAGTTTTTGTGTTTGACTATGAAACTTCTCCAATAGCGGTCTTTCTAAAGATTTCTTTAGAACTTCTGAAGTCTAACAACATGGAACTGTATCAGCACTACAAAAATAATTTAAAACTTGCATGAAAGTCTGTAAATACTGAAAACTACTCATATCAACTAAACTACACAAAGTATGTACATATATCTGAGCAACCTGATCTGGCTGAAGATGTCCCTGCTCACTGCAGGGGAAGCTGGACTAAACTTTTAAAGGTTTCTTTCAACCCAAACTCTTCTATGATTCTATAATATGTGTGGCTACAAACCTTTACAGCTTTATATACTTATATTTCATGCATTTCTTATGAAAACTGCTTAAAAAACAAATCTTCAAAAATGACTTTGTCAATAAAAGGGGAAAGATGATAAAAACTACTTAAAGTTCTACTCTTTTCAAAATAAATGATGAATTGGGGCATCTTCTTTGCACCAATTTCTGAAAATCACAAAGAAAAGTAACAAAAGATCTCTCCACTAAAGGTCCAACAGTGGATAATATGATTAGTATTAAAAAGTAATGAAAAAATAATTCTAGTATGAAAAACACACTTCAGTTAAAATGCGTAGAAAAATCCACCGTGTGTAGGTTGATACCAGAATTTGAAAGTCAGAAATGGTTATTTTTATCCTGGTCACTGAGCACAATTAACATTTTGGAACCAGAGTGGAGTCAGTGCTAACAGTGATGATATGCCAGGTGGAATATATTGCACCTCCCTTCCCTAGAGTGCTGTTGATATTAGAATTCTACAGAGGAGAGAAAAACAGAGAAAAAATAGTTGTCCCTGAAGTGCATGTGTATGACTCAGAATGTGTGCAAGAGACACATCAGTGGAGTGAGAAGGTGCTGTTTATACACAGTGCCTTTACACAGAAGAGATGCTTCAAGATAGTTTTCAATTATAACTATAAAAATAAAATGACTGTTATACTGTGAGAGCAAGAGGCCAAATTTAGCTAATGATTTTGGTCCTCATTGTCCCTTTCACTTCCTCAAACTGCAAATGAAGAATTTCCCTTTATCTTTCTGCTTAAATAGGTGTGTATTCATGTGAGTTTCTTCCCTCAGGAATATGCAATAATGCTAATTGTAAATGTGAAAGCATTCAGTGCAATGTCTATGTTTTAACATACAAAGCCTTTTGTCTAATGTCTCGATCTCTCGATATCAGGTGCCTGACAACATAGTTCGAAAGTTATGATGGTAACAGGACATTATAAGGCTGAGTCTATTTTCAGGACTCCATTACTCCCTCTGCATTACTTTCCCCACAATATTCTCCCTTGAGGGAGCTGTATTGTACTTCTCTTGCTCCCATCTCCACGTGGAAGATCCTGGATACCAATGATTTGGAGAACTGGAGGAAATAATGGTGTAAAAGTAGCTAATCCTGTTTTTGCATTGTTGGCAGAATTTCTTCTCAGACTGAATGTTTTCTCTTGTTTCAACAAGAGCATGTTATTCTTTAAATAGTAATTGGTTTTAGATGTAATCCATTCTATTAACTAGAAGATACAGGTAATTAGAAGCACTAACAGGGGAAAAGAAAAAGCACTGTAAAATAGCGTTCAGAAGGGGGTTGAGTAAAAATTTTTTATTTAATAGGAGATCACAATCAATTATTTTGCTTTATTGATATAAAATGCTTTTATTTCAGGGGTACTTATCAGAATATACCATTGATGTCCGTGGAACTCTGTTGTATCTAAACCGTGACACTAGAAGGGCTTTATTTGCTATTACTGGTTTGAAGTTATATAGTTTTACTCACAGACATTATTAGACTTTTTGGTTTGCCAAGTTTTTATCATCTGACCTGTGCCAAACAGAAGAATCTGAGCACTAAACAACACTTGACTTGATATATTCAACATCAGATCATATTTCAGACAGTATAATTCTACGTCTGGAGCACTTACCCATCACTTGTTGACATCACCACCACACCCATCACCAGCTCTTGAAACAGAACAAATTTCAGTTGCACTACTTTTTCCATTAGACAGACTCCACAGGAGTATCCAGCTTTAAACTTTGCATGTCATCTGCAGATTTGTACCACCATGGAGAGTCAACTACTGTAGTAATAGAGATGTTGTGGCACAGAAAGCCAGGCTGTTGTGCTTTGCAAGTACGGGCCGTAGCTGGCATGCACAGAAAGCCTGCAATATTTATGTAGAAGTTTCTGCACAATTATGTGCACAAACGCATCAGGGAGGAGCAAAAAAGGGACCTTGTTCCTTCCTATTCAAAGCCAGATTAAGGTAATCTTACAATCGGAGTAAGGTTGCACACTTTACAGCGTCCTTGTGCTGCAATCCCAGGGCAGCCTACAACAGTGAAAACTCAGGGACTGCAAAGCGGGCAGAAGATTGTTCTTCTTTTGTCTTCTTTGACACATCTGAGATGCTCTGAGTGATTTCAAATAGGCAGTAAGTGCATGCAGTATCAAATTTATTTGGTTTTCCATTCATCATATGTATGATTTGAAGTTGGCCAGAACTTGCCAGCTCAAGTGGGGCTGAAGGACTGGTCAATTGTCTGGAGTCTCTGAGGAATACTAAGGTTACTAGGGCGTTAGCTATGTAGTAGCCATGACAATATATGGTAGAGGTAAACACCTTCATTAGGAGCATTAGATTAGCCCTGGGTTCTTTTATTCATTTTCCACCTCTGCCACTTGCTTCCTAATCATTGTTGCCCTTTTTATCATTGAAAACAAATTCCTAAGTCTGTTTTTTACCTGCTTCTATCTATTGGATTTTCTTTGGCTAGAAGGAAACCAACTTTGTTCAACAGCTATTCTGAAAGTGCCTCATTACAGCGAAGTCCTATTAACTCCAGCACCACACCCAGCACAAACTGGGTTTCAGGAATACAAGGAAAAGCTTCCAAAAAGCATCACAAGGTTTTTTTAATCTGTCCTTGACTTTCTCTGCACCACAAGACTAGTTAAAGGCCATTTCAAAGTGAAGATGATTCATTTTCCAGTTCCCTTACCAAAAATATACTCTCACTGAAACCACAATGAGCTACTGACAATGATGAGGACTGGGATACCACTGGCAGAGGTCTTCCAGTGAAATTTAGGACATACCTGGATTAATGGAATCATTCCTGCCCTCTTAGTTATTACTTCTTGCTTTATGCAAACATTGTTATACATTAAAGCACTCTTTGTGATGATTAAAACTAAACCAACTTTTTCCTTACAGAAGAGGTTGGCATCTGTATTCATCAAGGAACTTGGAGAGCCCAAGTCCTAAACATATTCTTACATCGTGTTTAGCGGAGGGAACTTTCAGCAGATGACACACAAATTCACAATAGCAAAAGCTGATAGTTACACTGAGCACCAATTTCCTAAATTTAGCCTTAAGTACATGCTGTGCAGGAAAGAGGATGTGTTTGTGAAAGGAATTTTGAGATGCCTCATTTAAGAAATGTGTTAAAGAAGAAATTTTACCACTATTACAGTATTTCATAAGTCCAATGACACACCCAGCGCTCAAGTTTTGCTTGCAGTAAAACAAATACTGCAAGTGAAATACAAAGGATCATTGACTTAATGCATGCACTGTGAGTCCCTATATATCCTCCTTCCCTAAGCATTGTTTACTTACGTGCTGAGGAAGCAGTGGGAGATATGTAACATATTATAACGGTGGATTTAACAGAACATTTTGCAGGCTACCTGATCAAGCAGATGGATGTGTAGCTTGGAGAGACGGTACTTAAAACATGCTCACTCTGTTATTTAGAATTGCAAAGAGACATTTTGGTAGAAGCAAAGAAAATACCTTTGTACAGTAGTCATTAAGATAGCCGCTATTCAAGTAACAACGTCACCTGAACAACACAACATTGATGCCGAATGTCTTTATATTTACAATATAAATGTATCAACAACAGTATCTAAGTATAATTAGAAGAATTAGCACTTCATGTATATTATGAATGGTATTAATTAAAGGTTATATTATGCTCTAAAATCATCCTGTATCGTGCTGTAGCTTTGTACACCGGCATCACTGAATTCTGTATTGCATCTTTAACCTCATTTAATAAATTTAATGTCCAGTTATACCTACTCCTGCGAACATATGTGAACAATGGTCTTCTACAACAAATGCTTAACAATAAAAGCGTAAAAGTGACCTTCGGAAAAACTATATGCCACAGCTTGCAATTGTAAATGTGCAGTTAAGAAGGGCAACTTCTTCTAAGAGGACGCAAGATGCGCAAACAGCAGTGGAGGCAAGTTGTGGCTGCTTAGTGCCTGTCTCCCTGCAGCTGGTACAGAGTGCCCACTCTCCCACCAGTCTCAAAACAGATATATCCATTCGGGAGACGTAAGCTATAAATATAGACAACACCCCTCTAACGGGAAAAGAAGTGTCATAACAGATCTATTAAAGTTCTCATGGGTACACTGGTCTAGTCCAATCTTAATATTCAAGAGTTCTATTCCCTTTTTATACGTAGCCAGTCATTCCTGCAATACAAGTCAATTTTAATTCTGGTAAATCAGAACAAGGTGGTAACAATGAAGGAAAGATTATGATGGCCAAACTATGCCTACTAAAGTTAATAATGACTATGTTCTACCTCAGACCTTCTGTGAAGAAGTAGTACATAGCTTTAGTTTGTTCACACTCTATCCACAAATAAAATAAAAGAATGCGGAGGCAACTATTAATAAAAAACCATTTATTTGCTTTCATATGGTATTTTAATAAACAGATTTCACATGCGCTTGTTCCTACCTATTGTTTTCTTATTGGAACATATGGAAGTAATAGGAAGGCCAATAGTGTATTAATGTTACGGACACTGAAACAGGGGAAATGTCAGAATTATTAGCCTAATCTCTATATAATAGCATCAAGATAACAGAGATTATAAAAATTCATGTGTGTCCTCCCATTGTCTTGATAGTTAAATTACAGCAACACCTACTTCCTACCAGTTAATTTTACCAACACATTAAAACATACAACTTCAGAATACAAAGAAGTTTGGGGGCAGGAGTGAGGGATAGTATTGGGAAAGGAGGGTGTATTCAATGATTAAGAATTAAAATTATCCCAAATATAATTTCATATTAGGAGCAACTGGAATCATTGTAATGAAAACAGCGCTAGTTGTTTAGCATGGAAGCACTGCACCGTTGTAGAGCGGGATTTACAAGAGGGACACTTCATTGCATAGGTCAAGTTACTTTAGTATATAAAAAATTAGCTTTCATTGCAATACAGTTGCACCATGTTGGATTTCTCAAAGATAAATAAGGTCAAAAATACTATGACTTTGAAACACAAGGAAGCTCGCTGGAGAGCAGCTTGCAGTGTAACTACACGGTGTCTCTAACATAGTCTCTGAGTAACAGTAGCTTTGTGCAACTGTGTCAATCTGCTAAGCAGGTACAGTGAGCACACTCCCTCTCTGATAAAAACTCTTATGACATAGCCTGAAAATAAGCAACAGAATTATTCCCACTTCATACACGGGCAGAGAAAGACCTTTCTCCTGAAATATAATTTGACCTAAAATCTAACTGTCCAAATATCTTAGACTTGTGACCTTGTCTCAGAATATATTAAAACAAAATAATAATTGGGCAGATTATTAGGTAACTGCGTAAATACTCCACGTATTAGTACTTTAGGACAGAATTTATTTAAAAAAAGAAAATAAAATCTGACTTTGTGCTTACCAATTACAAGGTTCCCTTAAAGCCACTGCAGTGGACTCAATTATTCCACAACCAATTTAAGAGAAATGCACAGAATGAACACATAGAACGAATTTTACACTGAGAATTTTCAGATTAAAAAATCAGTTTTTATTTTGTCAATTAAAAAAATTGCCTGGATTAACTGAAAATTTCCCCGTGTCCCTGAAGTATCACCATAACCAATATTTAAAATACCTTAAGCATAAAATTTATTAATGATTCTGAATAATTAATTAGATTCTATACACAGGTGTAACTGACTCTTAGCAGGCTAAGAATGTATTAGCATAATATTCTATTATTTAAATACTGAAAATGGGAATACAGGCCCTCCAGGCTTTATAGTATGAAATAATCACAAGCATGTATACACATGCAGATTTGGGGTATAAGGAATAGCTAATTATGGAGCATCTGTTTTTATTTGGGAAGAGAAGTTACTGATTTTCTTTGGTCTCGTTACATATAGACTGCAACAGAAAAGGACAGTATTTAGTTATAGAAAGCTTTTTCTTATTCTTTTATTTTTCTACAACTGCCGATTTCCAGTGATGTTTTAATATCGGAGTAAGCGTTCACTATTTGGCTTGATCCTAAAATATATCTATTCAAGTTAAATTGCAAACTAGAAAAGTCTTAGCAGCTTATCTTCTACTAGGTAACACTGATAAACATATAAGAATAAATAAATTAGCTTGTATATGGGGAAGACCAACAGAATAGTTACATTCTCATATTAATTGCAGACCGGTAGGTCTGAGCTAGGCAAGGAGAGCATTTAATTATTTTACAAAGGGGTGCCTCAGAGAGTCTTTTCTTTTAATATTTAGCCTCTAGGGAGACTTGACACTAAAAAACAATTCCAAACCCCCAAAGCTTCAAAACCCACTGTTATAATAACTAAAAAAGGCTACAAAAGACATTAGAAGCTGTATCAGTGTACCACAACTGAAAAAGCTTCAGGTCAAGTAAATGTATTATTCATTCACTATTATGAGCTACATGCTCTTTCTAAATGTAAATTATGCTCTGTAATTATTTTTAAGTTTTAAAGAGTATCATTCATAAAGCCAATTAAAATGGTGTTTTGATTAAAATAATCAAAATTCCTGTACAACATACCAGAGGGCAGCTGCAATGACATGATAAATTACACAAGTTTAGCGGTTCAAGACTCTATGTAGATTAGAAAGAGGTCATCAACTTTAAAGAGTGGTAGAGTGTAGGACTGCCAAAGAGAAAATCAAAACAACTTGTTCACTGATTTTTGGGCTGGGGAGGAATACTAATGCTGCCTAACTGAAGCATGTAGGTTGGAAGCCATACTGCCCCAGCAGCATCCCCAGCAGACAGTGGGCAGGGTGGATCTCTGCTGGGGGGATTCAGAGTACACTTTCAGGAGATGTAACAAGCTGACATAAGAGTTTATAGGTTGTGAAAGGGTAGGTCCCATTTCCATATGCTGACCGTATGTACCTCTGCAGCTTACTTGACTCCTCTGTGAGATCACTTAACTTAAAAAGCCAAGAAATTTTCAGGGAGAAAAAACCCACCAAACTGCCACGGGGGTGATTTAAATAATCCAGTGAATGTCCTGGCAATGCAAAAGGGAGTGCAGAACCTCGAGGCCACAATCTGGTAATGGAAGGAGAGAACAAGGGTCCATGACTGCCCCATGGACAGCAGGCAGCTGGTGTGTCAGGTGAGGGGTCTGCATAACAGTCTGAGGGCAGGTGAGTCCTAAGTTTGGTCTTGTGGAGGACTGTGTCTGTCTCCCTTTATCAGAAAAGCTGCCGTAAACACCCAATGTAAGCAGTGTAAATACCTTCCGCACTATCTCACTGAAACACTATCAACATGAAGCATTGAGTGAATCAAACCTAAACTCCACTGCCACCAAAACTGGAGAAGCTCATAGTTCACCAGAGTGGTATCCATGGAAATAGAACTTACATCAGTTTGGTACATGATTTTCACAGACACAAAATATTCCTAATGAGCGCTGAAATTTCCCTTCACAGTTCTAATGCCCCTGACAAACCAATGGCCAGATTGTGTGTCCACGAACTCAGAAGTAGCCCCTATTTTGGCTATATTTTTGTAAAACTAGTTTGCCAATGATAAATACATTTCAGTTTATGATCTTGCAAGGTTCTCACTGTTATGCCCTTGTTTCAGTAAATTCTTTTTTATTTTTATTTTAACATAATAGACTAATTGTTTCATTTTACCATAACTGAAAGTTTCTTCTTAACTTCCGTTACCCTGTGTGTCCAACTGGTGTGACACAAATTAGAAATTTACATAGCTTCTCGTTTATAAGAAATATTAGTTTGAAAGGTTCCACTGTGAAACATCCTTTGAAATAATTCTGTCTTTCAAAATGGACTGGAGGAAAACATAGGGAAACGGAGAGATCCAAGAGAGTAGCTATCATCTCGGTACACATCAATGCTTTTTTTTTTCCTTATCTCTGTATCACCTACCTTCTATCTATCCTCTTACCTGTTTGTAACAGTTAGGTCATATCCTCAGACAGGGAAAGTTTTGAGAAAATTACTCACAGTTCATGATTTTGAGTTCAGGGAGTTGGCAGTTTTTGCTCTCCTAATAATTACAAGGTCTATCATCTCCCAGATGTTACATGAAAAAAGCATGAAAACTCCACACAGGATTAAGTACTTATAGGAAACGTTCTCTTAAGCCTACAAAATTACAGGGTTACTCATGAGAGGGTCTGCATTTCTGAGCTGTACTTTGTGTCATCTTACTGCTTCTGCAGTAGGCATAAGCGTAAACACAGCTCTTACCACTCCATTACTGCACACCCTTTGTTCCTCTGGAAGAATGAAAAAGTGAATTAACTAAATTCTAGTGCAGCTTTTTGTTAGAACTACTACCAATTCTCTGAGGGAGCAGGAGACATTTTACAGCTGCTCCTGAGTTTCAGCTTCGACTCAATCTGGCATGCCCCCTCCAGACCAGCAGCTTTGGTGAGGGTAATATACTTGAAACTTTTCTTAGGTAATGATGAAAGGTCTACAAATTAAAAAATCCAGTGTTATTGGCCAGCACCTGTGTGATTTTTTTAAAAGTCATATTTGATCAAATGAGTGTATTCTGCAAAGATATAGTCACTTAAAGCGCAGCAATATGTTTGCTTGTGCATATTCCAATAGCAGAAATTACCTCTCAGAGTCAACCTACAGTACCTAAAAAGAAGTGTGTATAAAATGCATTATTTAGGTACTCAAAAGCAATGGGAATGCTTGCTCTGCATCGTCCCATGTCCTTCCCTCTGCCCCCTTTTTTTTTTTTTTTTTTAGTAATGATGCNTTTTTTGAGTAATGATGCAAAATAAGACTGTTTTGTTCATTTTGAAGCCGAACACATCCCTCTTATTTCATATTGTAGGGACATTTCCCATCAAAAGGTAATTTGTTTTTCACAAGGCTCAAAAAGACCCTCCAAAAACCAAACAAAAAATCCCCCCACAATTACAGTGAATTAGGTTCTCTTTTGCTTTCTGGACCCTTTGTAAAGCTCATACCCAGCACACAGGTGCATCAGTTGGCCGTAGCATGGCTGGAGCCCTGCCAGAACATGTTCTTTCCCTAATTTGGGCATGATATCCAGTGGATAGAAGTTAACAGCTCTAACATGCATCAAGATACCAAAAAAAAAAAAAGCAGACTCATAATCATTCTCCTAATATTCCCTAATTGCAGTGCACTGACAAAATGAAATTCATTTCAGCAAAGAGCAGAGCCTGCTGCTTCATAAATTAAGTACTTTTGTCTTTTTCTTTTCTTTTGTTTTTTTATACAGAAGCGATTTGTGAAGAGTGAAAACCATTCTCCCCTCTGTGAACTCTGTAATATTAAAATTGCCACAGGCATTTTCAACTGTTTCTTCATTTGATGAAAAGTGCATTTTCTTACAGGTGTTCTGCAGAAATAAAGAAGAGCTATAATTACTGGAAACAGTTTGTGTAACCTACAGTACGGTAATTACCAGGCAATTTTGATTAGCTGCGCCACACTGGATCACTGGAGAAAGTGCCATTAGAGGGCAGCCTTGAGTTTCCCCTCCCTATGAGTGTCCCAGAAGCTCTGGAGGCTGAAAAAAGGATTTCTAATGGTATGAAGCATAACTCATTTTAACTTCTTAAAACACAATAAAAACTTTCCAGTATATATTTTTGCATTGTGTGAGAAAAAGAACTGTCCCTTTCAAATTGAAAAATATAGCTCTTTCTGAAGAAGGTATAACTGTTCAGCTATACCCTTAGAGTTTATAGCTTCGGTCTTGCAGTTTCCTCTAGAAAATACAGTTGAACTTTGGTGAAGAAAAACACTTTCATTAATAACTTGAATTTAACCCTGTCAAAATTTAACACACACACACACACACACCCCCCCCCCAACAAATTTTAGTGTCTAGAATCCCAATGCAATGCAGCTGCCCAGTATGGTTTGAGCAAGTTTGTAATACATGGGCAGGAGTAGATTATACTTTTTAAAGGCCTTAGGTACCTTTAATAATGCACAAGTAACCTTTTTCATTATTAAAATTTTCCCTAAATTCAGACCTTAAAGTCTGAATAAAATGTCACTGGCAGTCAAGTAAGTCCTGCAGTAGTACCTGAATACAGTAAATTTCATTTGAATATATTTACAATAAATTCCATGTGAATATATTACAAAAAGAGGGGTAAATTAGGATTTCATCCTAGCATCATCCTAAAATCTGAGATTGGTTTTACTATATGAACACATACCATTATCTTGGTATTTATTTTAGATACCTAGATAATTTAGCAGCAATTTTTTTTCAATTACAGCTTAATCTAATTATCTAATGGATAACATCTTTATATTAATTATAATTAAACAGTGACGTTCCAAAGACACAAGGAAAAATGTTTCTCATATGTGACAGCTACATTGTACTCAGCAGATTAAATTTCAGGTAAAATTCTGTGCAAAAATCCTATGCAATTTTTGCTATAATTTTCTTCATGATATTTTGTAACTCTTCAACACTGCATTGCTTTCCAATTACTCAACTGAAGTACATTTGTCTGAAACATATGTCTAACCTTTTCAGCTATTTGAGGGTTGTTGGGTATGGTAATCCCCATCAGTTTAGTCAACTTAAAAATCCCCACTGATCCCTTCACATAAAAGGTTTAAAGAGTTGGAGCTTAGGATCCTCCTCACTGTTAGCAGCAGAAGCTCATTCAAAGCATTCTTTTACTCTAGATGAAGCTAATCCCTTGTCAGAAAGTAAACAGGGAGTTTTGCATTTCATACAACAAAACAAACACGCACAGAACAATAACGGAACATACCAAAACAGAATCATGAGTAGCAATCCCAGAGGGCTTCACTGAGATTTCAGCTGAATACATAAGGACGCTGAAAATGCTGGACTGGCCTAGACACACAAAGCAGCACGGCACAAATACAGGGCGAGGCTTAAATGACAGGCCACAGCTCTCTTGAATACGCACATGAAATAATAACAACCAGGCATAAGGTGTGCATATCCAGATCTCGGTAATAAAAGCACCACGTGTATTGCACAAACATGTGAGCAAAAAACCTTTAATTCCCTCAGGGATCACACTGGACGTAATATATTTTATTTGCTGGACCTAAATATCCTTAACCTTGCTTCCTAAACTTGTGGTCCACCAGCCAACTTTAACCTTTGTCTGTTGGTGCTTATTCATTTATTTAATTGCACAGCAGCTTGGCAGCTTTTGGGATTTCAAATAACCTGCCCTGAGCACTTCCGTGCTCTCTAATTTTGTAACATTAACAAGAATGAAAAAAAAATAAAAATAGAGAATCAAGCCAAACCAAAATAAAATCCTAGATGTCTAGTCAACTTTTACAGGATTTTTTTTTTTTAGCTCCTGCTATCAATGAACTGTTTATTCCATACATATACCATGACTGCAGCTGCAGTGCAGACCAACGGTCCCTGTAACAGTGGACCCATCCAGAAACTAAAATCTCACTCCTCTCCCCAGTGCAATGAAGACCTGGGGCAGCATTTACTTAACCTTAAACCACTCAAATTTCACACTTGATCAACAGGTGGGAGCACTTAAATTTTCAGAATAGTGATTTCTAACTGTCAAGAGGCACCTAAAAACCTTGGTTCTTCTTGGAACTGGACAAACAGACCAATTTGAAGAAAGAAAATGGCACAAGTTATTGATTTGTACTTAAGCATAAGCAAGAAAAAAAAAATAATCAAACTACTAAGCCATTGCAGAGCAGAGTGAAAAGCCATGCCATGTGCACCAGTCAAGAAAGGAAAAGCGCTCTTCCGCCCTGCAAAAGACAAACATGGCACAGTGCTCCCCGAAAGACTCAGCACAAAGGACTCGATCTCTTCTCCAAGCAGTCAAATGCCCTTCCTGGGCAAAGGGAACAGACAGTTAATAAACCCAAAATCTCCTCCAAACCACCTGGAAACTAATTGCACGTGAAGAAAGAAAAGATATTCAGGCTTGTTCTTTAAAGCACCTCTTTTCTCTTTTTGAGTCAAACCGCTTGTCTTCAACGCTGGATATTCTTGAGTCTATAGCACTGCGGCATGAACTATGTAGGTGTTATTCAATGAGGAACAACATATGGAAGATACTGAGTAATTTATTTTCTTGAGAAATCTGAGAGAAAAATACTTGCAACTACAGGCTACATAAGAATTATGTCAATAGGCAATGAAAACTTTAATAACACTATATGAATTTTAAAAAGGGATTTTCCTTTTATTGTTCAAATCGTTTATTTTTTCTCAATTAGAAGATACTTTAATTGATTTAGCTTTGGTACTTTATTAAAGAAATAAAAATCCCTGTAATACCTGGATTAAAAATACCTAATTTTATCTTGTTTATCTAATGTTTTGTGAAGGTTAATTTCATTCTCTGCCAGATGCTTTTTTAAGTATGTCTTCAGGATGTCTCATGCTTAGCTCTGCCTTACTTTTTATAGCCGGAATTTTTATTTTTTTTAATAAGTTGTTTTGTACACTGATGATAAGTTTAACTTGGATAGGCTTTCTGCAAATTATGTGAAGTCAGTTAGATAAGTATCTCAGGTTCATTTTGGACATTCTGTGCTTACCAAAAGTATTGCTAAAAATGGAATACTTCTAACAGCTTCTTGACACACTAGACTTATTCCTCTTTCACTTTTTTATGGGTGCCAACCTTCAAGGTCTCTGACCTTGCAAATTACTAGACCATGTGCTTAATTTTAAGCACAAGGAATCTCATCAGCTTCAGAAGGTCATCACATTCAAGTTAAGGATGTCTAATATACTTTGACGAACCTAAAGCTTCAATCTTTATCAATCTTTATAATTCACTAACAAACAGTAGCTTAATTTGTCCAATCAAAACCATGTGTTGATTAATAAATAGTAAATGTCACTTCACTATGTTATTAATTACCCTGAAAAACATTTCAATGTTCTTTACACAGCTGTTTTAGGATTAAAAACCACTAGGACAAGCATCATGGAAATATAGCTAACACATAATTAGCTTCTCCCAGTACTGAAGTTTTTTCTTTTTTTGCAATACATACTTCAGTCCTCTTCATTAGCATATTCAGATCAAATAAAACACTACATGATAAAACTAGATTACTAAAGCCATAAGGATTGTTCAAATTAAATTAAGCAGCAGTGAGTTAGTAAATTGCTTTACAACGGTATTTCTCAGTCACAGCTGCAGCTGCTTGTAGAGGTGGCTGGGTAGTAACAGGCACTTCTGTTAAGAGATGCATCTCAGAGTAAGTGACTCCTAGAGACTCTGTGGACCACCAAGAAGCTGTGTCCAAGCTAATTTTTATTTTTTTTTTAATCCACCTATATACAGAAAGTCAGTTAACTCTCTTCTGATGTCTTTGGTAGCGTACAGTTTTAGCTCTGGCTATCAGTACAGATCATTTTTTCCCATGAAAATAAGTACCACCTGCATAATTTTTTCTTGCACAGCTAGCTTCAAGAAAGCTTTCCAGGCCTCACCAACAGAGTACTGTGGGTTGGTAGAGTGTATTACGCAGATTTTAGAGAGCTTAAGACTTCTGGTAGTAGTAATGACTATTACTTCTTTCTAAATGGCACAAAAAGTCACCATGTTACATTTGAAAATAAATTAGCATAGGCATCCTGATCTGAAGTAGAAACCCCATTGTTAATAAAAAAAAAAGGGGGGGGGGGGGTGGGTGTGTGCGGTGGGGAAGCTAAGAGCAGNAAAAAGTGGCACTAATTCAGGGAAGCAACCTTATTCACTGGATGCCTGGGATGGCGCCCCTTTGACCCCTGTAAGCCTGAAAGCTTTCAGACACAGCTGATAGCTGTTTTACCAATGGGATAAAATAAAATAAAATAAAAAACCTATCACTGAGGTCCTGGTACAGGTATACAAAAGGCACGAACCAGATGTAGAAAGGAAAGATGGGCCCAAAGGCTTGCAAGGTTAAAGTTTCTGATTTTTTGCTTTCCTGAGAAGGCACTGATGTGGCCCAGAAGCTGACCTATACTATCTGTGAGCAGCTCAACACTGGGACTTCAGCTAAGAAAGAAGACGTGGTTGACTGGCAGTATGAAAAGCCATCTTTGATAAGCTCTGACAAGCACTTCTCTACATGCTACAGTGTTTTTTCTGAAGTAGAGTCAAGCCAGAGAGAGAATATGAGGATGAAAAAAACGGAGGTGGGCAAAAATAAAAATGCTTAGTTGAGTGATTAAGAACTACCTTGTATGATAAAAAATACAGAAACATATTTTCCTAATACAAATATGTAGCTATACACTTTAACAGTATTTCATACAGTGTCATTTAAATATTTCAGTGAAGTAATTTTTTATCAGACGTAAAGTTAAAGTATGTGCTTGAGAGTGTTTGAACAAAGTATTTAAAGATTGTAAGCAATGTGAAGAATGCAACTTTTTATGACTGTAGACTTTTAAAGAGGTAGGTCCATGGCAACCTCCTATAAAAATAATTTTAGCATCATGTCATGGGAAAAATAATGGAAGGAACTGGATTTTTCATTTTAACAGTAACATCAACAAGTCAGAGAATCAGGTCAATAAAACAATTTACAAATTTACTTTCATTAGCTGACAGATGTTACTAATATTTTTGATAAATTTTGATGTCTTCAAAATTAATTGAATTTTAACAGCAAACTACTAATTTAGATACTGAAAAAAACCCCGACGTATTTAAATTTTATGGGACTGTATTTCACACTTGGAAGTGAAATAAAGTACCTGTCTAAGGAAATATGTAGTTAACTTAGAAGATATTTTATGCTTCCTTTTCAGCTTGTTTTTTGTCAAGAAAAAAGGTAAAACCAATTATTCAGTCTTGCCCTAAGTTGAATGTTTTCATCTTAATGGTTCAGTAAGCCAGTAAGATAGCCAAAGCTTCCTGGGTTTCACATTGCGTTCTGTACCAAGCAGTCTGCTAGACCTGGCAGCGGCACTCTAACACACCTCCCTCCTCTTTCAAAACTGCCTCTTCCCCTGAGAGCCAGTCCCTGGGTTAGAATTTATGTGCATTTTAATTGGTGGTGAAATCTGATTTGGCATCTAAGTTAAAAGCAGGGACCCATGCAATATATTTAATGTTCTCCTCCATAACCCTTTTTTTCTCCTCTCCTCCTGGACATTTGCTTGCTCTATCTTCATGACGCTTTTGCCAGTTGCAGTAGATACCCCTGATTATTTCAAATGTTAGGAGTGCCAGAATAAGAGGTTTGGGGATTGTGGGGAAGGTGTGCATGTACAAGACCACTTAACTGAATTATGTTTGTATATTGTGTGCCTTAAAAAAATAAATAGCCAGGTAAGAGGGACAAAGGTTGACCTTCGAGGCAAATCTGACCTTCAAAGGCTGTGTTTGTACAGACATTACATTCCAATAGCGTTCAATTTTTCTAGTTTCTTCACTTACATTATAGTTTGGGAAGCCCGTCAGGGTACAGTTTAATAATTGCAACGGATTTGGGGGGCTCTATCACA
Organism: Himantopus leucocephalus; assembly: GCA_003993805.1. Taxonomy (NCBI): domain Eukaryota; kingdom Metazoa; phylum Chordata; class Aves; order Charadriiformes; family Recurvirostridae; genus Himantopus; species Himantopus leucocephalus. The sequence goes on from RSEF01000001.1 coordinate 49,965,683, forward strand.
GACTGCAAGCCTCCTTTGAATGTGGAGCCTTACTTGTTTCCTTTTTAACTTCTGTATGAAAAAATGATGCAATAGTAATATAATGAAACTATAAATAGACAATTCTCTGAATTTAATGAGTTTTTCATCACTCAGTGACAGAGAAGCAGGAACCAGGCAGCAGATACCTATGGAAGGTGACTGAAGGTGAGTGAAACTAATCAAAAGACTATCTGAAAAAGGTTGAAGCTATAAAGGAAGACTATCTCCACTTGTTTAGAATGAGAGAAGAAAAAACACGTTGCTGAGAAGAGAATCTGGAGAACCATACTGTAAAAGAAAAAGACGCTAGAAGAGGAAAAGGGCGGAAGGATGTTGAATTTTTAAATCATGAGCCTCCAAGTCCGGCAAACGTCTAATTAGCAGTAATTAACTGCTGTGATAAAACACATCCAACTCTAGTATTGTTCTGCTTAAATTGTTGTTTTCTTGGGCTAGCAAAAGTTAGAGATGATCAGTATTGGAATACCTGTATGACTTCTGTGTGCTCAGAGAGATGGATGACTGAGCTGGAGCTGGAGTGCTGAAGACCAAACATTTCCAGATGAATGGGCCGTGGGACAGCTTTGGTACCCAGCCCGAAGAGGCTGGGCCGCTGGGAAAGCAGGCATCCAGCTGGGCAAGGCCAAGGAGAGAGCTGCAACCCAATCAGCCTGGGGGAGGCTGAATCAAATTTAGGCCAAACATCACAAAATTTGAATGTAGCAGCAAATGTGGGGTGAATGTTTGGGTCAGTCTACTTCAATGAAACACCTTGCTTTTAGAAGTTATACACAAAGATGGTTTAATACAGGCGTATGGACTCAAAACTACGAAGCTCAGTAATATTTTTGTTACAGAAGGAGATGGGTTTGTTACATCACGGAGGCCCCATTTGCTCTATTGGTAATATCGCATCAGTTGTCAAAAGGATGAAACTATTAAGAATAGTGAGGACAAGAAGAGAAGTGTGAATATGAGATATACGGTATTAGCTTATTTGCAAATGCTTCATGTGCTCTGCAATAAACAAAGAATCAAAACAAAACTAAGTACATGGTGCATTTTAATAGTAATGTATCCTTGAGAAGGTGAAATATGAGAATTGCTCTGTGAAACATGTAAGTTCTTTGATGTTCTGATTTTGTAACCTTGATGTACTTTTCCTTAATACAATAAATTCTAATCTATGATCCACGCACAGAGCATCACAAGACTGAGATTTAATTATTCCTGCATATGAAGAGAACTGATTTACAGGATTTGCCTCTGGACACATTAAAAACTACTGATGGCTTTGATACAATTTTCCTCAGAATAAGGAGAAAAGCATTTGGGTCTAGAAAGAGTTAAATCGAATCCAGTAGTACCTGTATGTATATTACAGTTATATAGCTACTACTTTTCTTGCCAATACTATATTGCAGTAACTAAACCATCTTGTATAAAGCTGTAAGGATTAATTAAGCCTTTACTGTTTTAAATTGGATAAGCTTAGTATAAATAGAAACATTTCAAGATCAAATTATACAGTCTTTTGCATAAGTGTTAAAATGGATCATTTGGGCAACATACAGTGGAAAGTTGAGCAGTCTAGGAGAAAAAGACTAGATGAATTTAAAAGTAAAATTCAGGAACTGTAGACTATTTCTCACAGTTACTTGAAGGAAGGAAGGAAGACATAGTATTACAATCAGGAATTGTAAGGGATCAAGGCAGCTGTGGAAGACAGATGAGGCACATTAAAAACTGTTGCTAATGAGCATACATTGTGTTCAAGCATAGAAAAACTTTATAACTGGTTTGACATCTCAGACAGATTGATTTTGTTCAATAAACCCATCCTCGAACTACCGTAATTAAAGCAGTCACTGACCAGGTGCTCTTCTCTTTGGTGGGACAGAAAGGATCCTTGTGCCTGGTTCTTCTCTCACTCCTGTTAAAAGGGCGTTCAAAATATTCCGTTTTGTTAGTACTACACTACCTACATGTTGTTGCTCATTACCTTCTTCGTGCACATGGACAGCACATGATGGGCCTTATCAGAACATGTATTTTTGACACCATGATGAAGGCATCCTAGTTTGAGTTCATCTAATCCTGGTATTGCATCAAAAGCAGTTTCGTTTCAATAAACTGAAAATACCCTCTAAAAATCCTACATAGCAGTAAAAAGATTCCCCCACAGCTGCAACTCTCAGCAAGAACAAATCTGTGAATCAGACTATACTAAAGTGTGGGTCTGTCTTGGTCTAAGCACGTCTGTGGCAAGACTTTGGCGACATTCTAGCTAGTTACAGCAGTGGTTTTAGCTGGGGTATTAGAAGGAGGGTGAACGTGTATGTACCATCTAGTCCCATATTTTCCTACTTCCTCAAGAGACAACAACAAAAGTTGATCCATTCTTATTTAAGACCGAATCCTGATATTTGCTATGCATGGGTTCACTACTGAGTTCATGCACAATAAATTCAGGATCAGAATTATAATGTGTAATTTTTCATTTCTAATCCTGTTATTTCTAGTTATCAGTGGTAATTATGTTTCTGTTAGCCACTTAGTATTAGACATGCTTTTCATTTAATTGGACACTGCCAACTCCCTTAGGCCTACAATGGACTTTGAATTCATTTCCTGTGGTAGCAATGCAATTGGATTTATTCATGTAATTCTACCATTTAAAATAATCACCCATCTTAATTATAATAAACTTACAAGGCATGATCTGCATACATGAGATGCCAAGCAAGCCTGACTTCCCTTGATCTACTCAGCTGTTTGATTATATACATGAATGTGATGCTCAGACATCTGTTTCATATGCTGAAAACTACAAATAAAAATTATAAAGTAGTTCATCATATTTCAAAATCTGATAGATATGCTTTTCTTACAGATTTTTTTTTAAATGAGCGATTTTTTAATTGGAAGATATAGATCTCTGAAAATTTTATCTAACTATGATCATATAAAGGAAAAAAATGCTTTTGTTCAAATTTCTCTTTTTCAGATTGTTTTAAAACTTATTATGGGCTAAAACACGGCAATGAAAGTTTGGAGGCAAACAGTAAATGTATAGGCAATCTTCTCCAATAGGTAGCACTGGAAACAGGAACATTCGGTGTTTATATGCGCAAGACTCAGTCTGGCTTTACCTATTTGAAATCAAATTTCCTCTCATTTTGTTACCATATTTTTAAATAACTATTAGGTATTACATACTAGGTATTACTCCATGATGCCAGATTATCCCACATCGTTGACCCCCACTGTTTTTCTAAATTTAGATGCCTATACTTTCCCTCTAATATACCTTAGAATTGACTGTCCCCTAGATATTTGTCTTTTTTACTGCATTTCTAAAGCTCAGGCTCTAGAGGCTAGTGTATTTTTCCCGGCATCTATTGATACGGAGAAAAATATGAGACATATCTCCAAGTTCATCCAGAAAATCAGAACATTTTCTTTGATAAGTCTTTGTGTGCTTCATCCTTAAAATCATCAACAAAAAAGTATCTTCTTTCCAGAAAGCTGAAAAATTACTTTAAAAAATAGGACTGCTGCATTTCTTTTTCTGTGATGGGTTTTGCCATTATGTCTCATGTCCCCAGAAGAGCCTATCTGGAGGAGCATTTTACTTCAGACTTTTTCCTCTGTGCCCTTCTACAAGGAAAATGCCTTGTCTATGACTACCCAAGAAGTCACAAATAAATTTAAGGTTCCTTGGCAGCATTTCTTAAGGAATGTGTCACAGCACAAGGTGGGCAAAGGCAGTCCCTTTACGTGGAATTAGTTTCATCAAAAACTTGAAAAGGAAAAAACAAGGTTATCAGTTTTAAATGTGACACAAAATGCAGATCACATTTTATAAAATGGTTTTATAGACTTTAAGGATTGGTAGTGTTCTTTTCACAGTCTTAACTACACTACAGTATTTATACCCCTGACTTTACAAGCAGTAATAGTACCAGTATTGTAACTGACAATGTGATACTTCAGTTTCAGGCATTACATTGCTATTATCCTGCTTACACAATAGTTGACCTCTAATATAAAATGTTACTTTAAAAAAACCAAACAACAGTTCAGATGATATGCAAACTCAATACAAACTTTTACTTAAAAACTATGTTGCTATTAAGACAGAAATAAAGTAAAATTGTTCCCTTAAGGATNAAAACTATGTTGCTATTAAGACAGAAATAAAGTAAAATTGTTCCCTTAAGGATTAATTACTGCAGAGTAATCCATGTTTATTCTGTTCATCCCATATTGGATTCTTAAACCTGACACCTACTATGGCTATCATACAAATAACAGCTGAATTCAGAGAAACCAAACTGAAATTTAAAATATCAATCCATCATGGGGGATCATAGCTTTCCCACCTTGTTACATACAGAATTTGTTGTTAAAAAAAATTCAAATAAAAGCCTCCCTTTAAATTTTATCGGTCAAACCTGCTAAGATACTGCATGATGTCACATGCTCCCAATAAAATATACCAGATGAGATGCACCCAGAGACATCTAATGAACTAAGCATGATTATGGTGAAAGATGAAAAATGTCACATAGCAAGGTGCAAAAACACGATCTGTACTCTCAGCCTTACTTGAACTTAATTTATTGCTTTGTATGAAACCTATCTTTTAAAATAAATAACTGCATTTGCGATCCAAATTAGAAAGTCTCCTTAGGCAGCCTCTATTCTTTAGGATTTAATCAAACCAGGTGATTTGCTATTTCTTCATCTAAGTCACACCTCCCCTACAGTTTATCTGTGAAGTAGCTTTGAGTCTTAGGCAGGTGACAAGCTTTGCCTTCCCAGAGGAAATTTGCCAAATCCCTCCACTTCATTATCCTCGAAACCATGAAGCATCCTAAGGAGTTTTAGTAGACTGATCCTATTTTTTCTCATCTTGACATGAATGAGAAATACCACTTCATATGTCAAATCACCTCTGGTTAAGTGATATACCAAATCTTTAGGTTTTGGTTTTGTTACTTATGTTTCAAAAGAAATACAAACAGTCTCATGAAAAGCAAAACATAATACTGCAGTCATTTTTTTTCCTGCATATATAATATCGCATGTTATTAGAAAATTATGTCAAAAGAAAAAGGAGGAGAATATCTTAAAATTTAAATGAGTAGCATTTCAAAAGCCCAAAATTGGCTTTTTAGGCTGACTTTAATTTGAATATAAAGTTTCTTTTCTCAAAAATAGAAACCAGGACAAGTCCACAGGTTCTTTTTAACATGCATTTACTCTCTATTTGGACAAACTTCTACTATCATGATGGTGCTTAAAGGCCAAATGTGAGATTAAAGACCTAGTTCTCTTAGTAGCATTGAAGTAGGTTGTTAGATTTGTAAGAGAGAAAGCGCACTTCACTCACAAACTGCAAGAAGTCTATAGGTAGTCCAAAGTAAAGCCCCATCCATTATGAAGAACTACACTTGCTCAACAGCCAAGCCTCCTATCTTTCTCTTGACTCCAGGTGAAAAGAGTGCCCCAAAAGTCACCAAAACCGGACTATCAGAGAGAATAACTTGGGGCCATCAGGTCTTTCTGAAGCAGTTTGGCCCTGTCATCAGTCTCTCCCTCTCTTTCTCATCTTGATTGATACCTAGTTGCAGAATCTCAGCTAATTGCATCTTTGGTGCTAGTACATAGGGGGAAAATGTCTCAGGAAGGCTAATCGCAAGTTGTGTCTAAATGAAAATTGGGACATTTAAAGCAATACAGAAAGCCATGTCATCAATGGCCTTACTCCCTTCCCCTCACATCTTCAATCTAAATGCATCAGATGATCAAGGGATAGGGAAAAGGGCATTTTAATCTCATTTAATACCTGCAGAATGAAGGAAAAGGAAGGTCAAGTAAATTGTATGAGTCTGTATGAGAAGCTCCTAACAGATTTTCAGGATCGCAGCTCAGTGGTTCAATTTAACTGAGTTATGAAGTCAGTCTGTTTAAGAAAAACATGAAGCTTGATGTAAGATACATTTGATGCTTTCTCAAAAATATAGAAGATTGTACTAAGGCTGATATCCCTCAGTTTAGTTTGTGTGCATATTACAACTGAGACCAGCAGCAGCAGCCAGAAGCTTCATGCCCTGTATTGTGTTAGAGTCGAGACACACAACCCCAGATCTCAACAGTAAGTTGCGAGAAAGTAATCACCTGAAATAACAATAGCTGTGCCTGATACTTGTCCCAGCAAAATGATGCCCCCCTTTAAGGCCACCCTCAAGAATTGGAAAAGGCTAATTTTTTCAAACTGTTACAATAATGGTAGTTTCTGTGGGTGAACAGGGAGATTGAAGAAGGAGTAAATGAGACAACGTTCAGGCTTTGGATTGGCAGGAAGACCTGCTCTTGCATAACAAACTCATTTTTCCAGTCAGGCTGCTGAAGTGTAATCAAAATCCAGAGTGGCTAATAGTGATTTTTCCATAAACATAACGAAGTCTTACTTTGAGTCAAAGGTTTTGTTTCAGTACATGTTGATAAAAGCTCTGTAAAGTGGCAGAAGTGCTGGACAGATTATCCATGGAGAGCTGGATGTTTCCTAGGTAACAGAGGTATCTTGTCTTGAAGGGCATTCTTCAGGTCTAACAATGCAAAATACCATGAACAGAAATCACTGCTGGCAGAGTTCAATGGGGGTCCATGCATAGCTCTATACTTAGTCTGTCTAATACACGTAGGCTCTATATTTCTTACGCCATGGAGCTTTCTTCCTGCAAGTCTTGCATTTGAATCACAGCACGTGTAACACAGAGGTCCACACTGCACACTGGACTGCATATCTTTCTGAAATGCCTCACTGGTTTTCTGCAAGGCCCTTATTCAAACAATTGAACACTGCAGAAGAAGGGCAGAGAAGCTGCAGAGCTTTCTCCGCTTCCCAGCCTGCTGGTGACACAGACAAAGTCAGCTCATGCACGTGAGAGAAACATAAAAGTATAGTTATTCATCTGTAGCTGATTACCGTTTCTAAAAGGGGAGGAGACCTGAGTAGGGAGGAAAAGATGGGAAGGAGTAGAACAGCTGTGTATCTGATGTATATTACTTTCATCCAAAAAAGGTTGTATAGTTAAAATTTAGAACAAAAGTGTCGTGGTTTGGGCTGAACCAGCCACTGGGTCATGGGGCGCTCCAGATGGGACTGACAGATGCTCTCTTCAAAGAGAAAGGCAGAGGAGGGAAAAAAGAGACTTATGAGTTTAGAAGGAAC